>JASPKZ010009800.1:802500-2002500 GCA_030220185.1 Diploptera punctata | reverse complement strand
TGAACATAGCTACAGATAACCAGGATGAGGGAGATGAGAGTGATGATGAGATGGATGATGATGTGCCCTGGCGATCTCCTAGCGAGAAGATTGCGTGAGTACATTAAGTTAAAAACATTGTAGCTGGAATAGCACAGTAGTTTCTGGAGCATGTTTTGTTCTCTGCCATTGTACACTTTCACAGATTTCCAACTTTTGTTATGGAAAGCTGAAGGAATTAATATAGTTTTCAATTTTTCTATATATTTACAAAGTTAATATTTGAATTTTATTTTCTTCACCTCAATGATTGTTTTGCATTGTGAATTTAAAGAGCATTTGAATGTTTACAAAATCTACTTTATTTTGAAATCTCTTACCTTTTTTGAACATTAGAATTCATTAGATGGTAAAGAAACAAATTACATTAATCCATAAAGATTTTAATAGCACATATACATATTAGTTACAGTACAACTTCATCCTGACCATCATTATCTAAAAATATTTCTGAAACCATTTATAATTGTAATAAATGTGAATGATCTCTTTAATGTAACATTAAAGACTGGTTTCTTTAATAATGTAGTAGGTATTATTAAAAAAAAACACAATTTTCACTATTTCTAAGATGGAACTTAATAAAATAAATATATCAGTTAATATTTAAGAAAGGGTTAATCTGTGAACAAAACATACTTGTAATAACTACCATTTCTGATTTATAATGCACTAAATTACAAAGATTTTATAATTATTCTAGTAATTCTATTCTTAAATTAATATATTGTTGGTCTATGGTGAAATTAAATGTTTCTTACCTCTCCTCATATCAATTTACTAAGTTGATCGCGATTTTGAGACTATAACTGTCTCATCATCAGAACTTTGTTGGCGAAGAGTTTCTTCCGATCGACATAATACCAGTCGCCAACAAAGTTCTGATGATGAGACAGTTATAGTCTCGAAATCGCGATCAACTTAGTAAATTGATATGAGGAGAGGTAAGAAACATTTAATTTCACCATAAATTAAACCTCATAGTGATTAATTCCTATAAAAGTTAAATATTGTTGGTCCCTTAATTGAAATATCAATATCCATTATTTATAACTTTATTTTATATATCTACCGGTATGTGAACTATATTGATAATTTATGTACCAAAATCACATTGTATTTATGTTATTTTTTTATTTTATCTTCACTTCACCAATATTGATGTTCATTAGGTTATTAGAATATCTTATTAATTTCTAATATATGATGATTTTCACACTTATATTAATTTACCTATTTCTTAATCTTTCTTTTCCTTTTAATTTTTTTTCCAGGATTTATTACATTCATCCATTGTATTACTTATTATCACGTAAAGAAACAATACCAGATATTTGGAATTTTATTTCTTCATAATATCAAATAAAAGATAGATAATTCCTGTTTTCACTTTAATAAAAAATAAAGACAAATGTAATTGCTGTTTTTCCTGCTTGTTTTACTTTCTTGCCTCCTCTAGATATATGGTATTATTCTTCAAGTGATAGTATGTATAATATTTTGATTTGCCAATTAATGAAATCCATCTACCATATATGTTAAAATATTTTTAGTGTTTATGTTTAGTTTTATTGAAAATGTATTATTTTCCTTTTCCAGTCATTTGAAATATTTCATTACTACACTGCATGTAAGGAATTTTGTTACCTTCTATAGGCTTCTGGCACCAGTTTTCATTCCTTTTTAATTGTGAATTCCATTATTAGTATATAGTAGGCCTATCTTTGATTTAATTTAAAAAATTAGAGATAATTATTTGAATCTTCTAAATAAAAATCAAAAATAAAATGTAAAAATTGACAAATAAGTTCCTTATTAAAATATAATTTATAACCTCAAAGCAGATTCATTGCATTAAAACAAAACCTAGCAAAAAATTGCAAACTATTATTAATTTATTAAAAACACTAGATTTTATAACAGTTAATTTATAATAAAGTTTTATATTCTAAATTTTATTTAAAAATTATCTCCATATCAATTTTAAAAATAAAAATAATAAAAAACACAAACATAATTAATTTTTGCTTATATTTGTCTAAGAACAACAAATAATATTTTTTCATGAACTAGAATAGCAAAATCATTAATGAAAAGACAAAGTATTATCATTTAATATACATATTATGTATAGTATTTAATAAATTTAATGAATTTGTTTTGTTTTTATTTCAATTATACAATTTTTAACATCATCAAATATCCAATGAGAATAAATCTTGTACCATATGAATTCAAAATATCCACATAGTTAGTAATGGTACTAAATAATGAAATGACAATACAATTCATGATTAAAAATGAAATGTAAAAAATATAATATTTTAATATTGATTCAATAATTATCATTAATATGTTATTATTAGCCTATAACATTCAGAAAATCTGATAAATTCTTATTATTGATTTTAAGAGAACATGAATGACATTTATTGGAGATGTATCATCTAAAGTAAAATAAATCACTGTGTATTTCAGCTTGAAGGAATAAAAGAACATTAATATATATATATATATTTTTTAGAGATTTTATTTTTATTTCAAAATATTTTCATTATTTCTACAACATTCTGATGATTGTGTTTGCCATTTTATATACCCTAACTTTTATAATTTCGTGGACTTAAAATGTTGAACACTTGACTCACTTATTTATCTGACAGTAAATGGGTTCTAACCTGAACAGAGTTGATGGATTTTTAGGGTGGAAAATCCAAGGAACAAGTCCTCTAGGAGGGACTTTAAGCCATGGATCTTTAGTCTGAAGATGTTTGGGCTCGTAAAAGAACCTCAAACCTGACAAAAGAGGTCAGTGAGCAAAATTTAACAGATCATCTTCATCGAACCTAGAACCTTTGGCTTTCTAGGCCAATGCTTCACCAACTGAGCTATGTGGGCGAGTTCCAATCTAAATGCAGATTTTTCTCTTATATATGCTGCTATTCCTGCACACCAAATGCTGTGAAACCTTTGCTTCCATCTTGCAAATGGCAGCTTCTTTTTTCTCTTCAAATATGATTTATCCATCATTGAGATGTATGAAATGAATAATTAAAACATTGAAATATTTGCCTACTAGAGGTCTCATTGAATCAATACACTGACCATGTGCCACTCATTGACATCTGTAGGGAAATAACTGTAACTGAATCTCCTTGAGGGAAGGGTGCTCGTGTTTCAATTAGGAACATAGGGGTTTACAAAGAAGAAAACTTAGTGATGCTTTTTAATAATCTGAAGATTACAAATTTATATTTAGTTGGCTAATACCAAATTAATTCATTAGTGCCCATGTTATTTAAATGGTACATTTCAAATTGATATGCTTTTATGTCATTAGCGCCTATTTGTAAAATTTGTCTGCACAAGGACCATTCACTAATTTGAATTAAACAGAAATATTTATGACATGCTGTGCTGTATATCTATAGTACAGCTATTGTAAAACTTTGCTAATAGTAAAGATAGTGTTTCTACAGTACTTTAGTGGGGAGGGGAGTTTGAGGGTTTGCATCACCATAATTACTTGGAGTGGATTTATTAAATTTGTTTTCTTATAATTTACTACAACAGTATTTGCCAGAATCATCTGCACAACTGCCATCTAGTGTTTATTTGATGAACTTCGAGATCAAATCTTGCTTGCCAGGAATTTCAAAATTCATGGATCTAAATTTGCTGATTTCTCAATTTCACCATTTTTTAATTATTTTGTGCAAGTGTCCAAATTCCTTTTTGTTTTTCCTATTTATACTTTATTGCAGTATTTGCAACTAATTTAACAAATTCCAGATTTCTTACTATTTAGGATATTAACTTTCTTATTAGTTATTATTGTCTTTCCAACTTAAAAAACACATTTTGACATTTAACTTCCGAATGTATTACACCACCCAGCACATGTAAAAGTACATGCAACCTCAGTCAGCTGTTTATTACAAGCCAATAAATTAATGCACAACAATCTTTTTATTTTTAATGTTGCAAGTTTGTATTAACACACACAACGGTACGTTGAAATCAATTTAAATTATATAATCAATTGAGTTGGTGTTTACATGATGAAAATTCATATTCATTAATTAAATAAAAATAAAACTTAGTTTTATTTGATTTTCATATTTATTATATAATTCAGTGACAGCCGTTTCGGTACACTGTACCTTCTTCAGACATGTAAACAAATTATGAATTGTGTTATTACATATCAACTGATTTAAGCAACAATACAACTATATTTAAAATGAGGTGAGTTGTTTAAACAATATGTTCTCCGATGAATTTTAATGATTATACCTCATAATGTTTACTTCCCAACATTAATTAAATACAACTATATTTATTGAAATTTTTTAATTTAACAAAGGGGATTCATTCAAATCAAGTTGAGAATTTAACAGTCTGTTACTACTCTTCAATTTATTTATCTCTACAGCCTCCAAAAGATCTAACTTCTTACCCTTATCACAAACATGTAAAATTTCAAAATTTGGATCGAAACAATGATTAAATTGGAATAGGTGGTTAGCATATTTTGAATATTCTAAATTTCTGTTATATGCTCTCATGTGTTCCTTTATCCAAGAGATAAAAGGTCTACCAGTTTGTCCTATATAGACATTGTCACATGTGCCACACTTCAATTTATATACACCTGATAATTTTTCTTTTTCTTTTTTTTTTTTTTGGTTTTGTTGTTTTTATTATTTTTGTAAAGTTTTATTAGTTTTAAATGAATTATATCTTAATAAATATGAAAATCAAATGAAACTAAGTTTTATTTTTATTTAATTAATGAAATGAAATTATAATTGCTTATATTAAACAAATTAATTCAAATCAAACATTTAAATTAAAATAATTGTAGTTGCAGTAAAATGTATGCACCTTATAATGAACTGCATGCTTCAAAAATCGTCCACCATTCCTAAAACAGGTTTAGGCCTTTTCCTCTTCTAGTTGGGTATTTTGATATTACCAGTTTCTTTTTAATTCCATGCAAATATGTTCAACATTACTCTCCGACACACCAGTATATTCTGCAGTTAATTTAACTATATCATTCACTATAGTGCCAGGATTATGCTCCATAAACTTATAAAATACATTTTATGCCATCTCTTTCCACTACTCTTTAACAATTTCCCTTAGGGCATCATCATCATCTTCAAAGTATGGGCCTGTTGGCCCGTTCCGCTCCCCAGTGCACTTCCCTTTAGGGCGCTTTTTATAATTTTGATCATATATTTTATCACCAAGTTAAGTTATCATAAACTATACGACTGCTACCATATTTGTAACTGGCAATCAACCTCCTCTCAAGAATTGGTCAATTTCAAACAAATGCAAATTTGTATTTATTCTCCGACCTTTGAAGAAACATGTAGGTGTATACTGTATTCTGATCAACTATAATTAAATTTTATTATTTATTTTTTATTTATTTCCTGTAATTCCTAAATGGAATATAGGATAGCAGTAAAGTTCCTCCATCTTACTCAGCTTCCAGTCATCCATTTCACTTGTTTCCAGCTTTTCCCTCTTTCCTTCTCTTCCTCCTCTACTGATCACTTCCAAGTTTTCCTAGGTTGTCCCTTCTTTCTTACTCCTTGGATTCCATTATAATTAACATAAATAACTTCAAATACATAATTACATTTTTCAAATATGTTTTCTATTTTTTTACTTCTACTAAACTGTGCTTTGGCCTTGAACAAATAGCAGTAACTGCAACAGTCATGTGCTTCAGGGATTTCCCATCCATTTGTTTTCTTCAAGTGTGTTTCTTATGCAGACAGACTATAGTAGCTTACCCAGGCTAAATTTATTGAGAAATAATAAAATAAGATGTACTGTATTATAATACAGGGTGTTCCAAAATGATGGACGGGGTTTCAAAGTTATTTAATTTCCCTTACATGATATATATATATATATATATATATATATATATATTTATATAAGAACAAAAGTTACATGGGATTAAAGAGAAACTTTTAGAGTTTTCATAACATACTTTATAAGTACTTATTTTAGGAATTCTCACTATGAGGTATATTCATTAAGGTAGAATTTTTATCACTCACCTCATATTGTTCTTCTTATTTGACTATAAACTAGTTTCGGAACATAGTTTCTGTTCCATCCTCAGTATCGTCACGACCATTGTTCTGTCGTCTTGAAGAGCTGTCCTTCGCTCCTTCCATTGGCTGACTGAGAAAACCTTGACCTGGTTTCGAGGTTTTTCAGTCAGCCAATGGAAGGAGCGAAGGACAGCTCTTCAAGACGACAGAACAACGGTCGTGACGATACTGAGGATGAAACAGAAACTATGTTCCGAAACTAGTTTATAGTCAAATAAGAAGAACAATATGAAGTGAGTGATAAAAATTCTACCTTACTTTATAAGTGTTCACTGTGAGCACCTTTCGTCACAAGGCATACATCTAGCCAATAGTCGAATTCCTCCCAAACCTTGGTCAGCATATTTGGAGTAATTGATTCAACAGCAGCAACAGTCCTTCTTCTCAAGTCTGGATGGTCAACCGGAAGTAGTGGTACATACACATGGTTCTTCACATACCCCCACAGGAAGAAATCACAAGGTGTGAAATCGGGAGACCGTGGAGGGTATGGGAATGAATCATGTTATGCGGACCGACGCGTCATTTGGTATTTGTGGACTCCTGGACTTTTCCCGTTATAGAATACATCTAGTTTTTTTTAACTGTTTATACCATTGACAGATAATTTTATCTGTCAGAGGATCAATTCCAAATTGTCATCGGAAAGTTCACTGCACTGCACCTCGCAAATTTCAACTTACAGAATGACTTCTGTACAGGAATCACCATTTTCACATATTACGAAGTAATAATAACAAGAAACAAATTACTGCATACAGGATATGAAACTTTCACAGTTTTTCTTTCATTATAGCAAATAATCACGCATCCAATTTTGTTTGTTAAGCTATACCAACTACTTAAACCCCATCCATCATTTTGGAACATGGTGTACTTTTAGCTTCTTTCAATACTCTCTCATTGCATGATAAATATTATTTCTTATATACCATTTGATGATGATACATCTCCTACATGTGCTGTCTTTATCCTTCATCTAATCATGTATTTTTTTCTAGCACAATGGTATTACCATAAAAAGTTAGAAAGTTAGGTCCTTCAGATTTCCTTTACACATACCTCAGATTATTTCAGTTAAAGCACTTGATTGTACCCCCCTCTGTTCTGTTCCCAAACAGAGTGCCTTGAATTAAATACTTGCTTAAATTTATGTATGCTGTGGGATTAGATAACAAGGAGGTGAAATTAAATACTACATATAATCAGATAATTTTATATAAAAAAATGAATTAACTCTTGACAATTTTGACAACTGGTATCTCATTGTAACATGCTCATAAATGCACTAAAAGATTATAGGTTCAAACCCAGCACCAATTAATTAATTTTAATTTTCTGATATCCATGTATATTAAACATTTAATCCTACATATAAGTTTCTGGTAGTTAAATATTATTTTTATTTATTTATTTATTTCCTGTAATTCCTAAATGGAACATAGGACAGCAGTAAAATTCCTCCAGCGTATTCTGCTTCCAGCCAGCCATTTCACTTGTTTCCAGCTTTTCCCTCTTTCCTTTGCTTCCTCCTCTACTGATTACTTCCAAGTTTTCCTAAGTCTTTGGCTTTCTGTGCCAATGCTCTACCAACTGAGCTACCCGAGCACACCAATCTAAATGCAAATTTGTTTCTTTATTTTCTCAAACCCCAGTCTGAGGGTATATTTTTCTCTTCAAATATAATTAATAATAAAAAAATTGAAAGAAGCCCTCTGGTTTTATAAAATAAGTTTAAATTCCCAATAAAAGTTTTCTTAAAAAACAAGCTGTCATTTGCGTGTTTGAGCACAATGGTTCCTAGCATATGGCACTCAGGAATTTACAATGTATTAGAGAAAAAATTGCATTTAGTTTGAAGTGCTCAGGTAGCTCAGTTGGTAGAGCATTGGCATAGGAAGCCAGAAGTCCTGGTTCAATCCGTCTGAGCGTATATTTTTCTCATCAAATATAACCTATAACTGTTCTGGAAACCCTAATGAGGACATACTTACATTCCTTATTAGTCTTCCCATTTGATAGTTTTATTCTTTTAAAATTTCCTTTACCTCTATTGCTGGCTGTATTGCATAATAAAGGATCCCCATGACCACCCCATTTTGTAATATGATAAAAATCTACATTCTCAACTTTTATTAACTAAAAATTTAAATGATGGATCTTCTTGGTGATAAACATTATTCAGATTAAAAACATTCCATTCGCCAAAACTGTTAAAAACAGCAAGTCAATGCATTTCGGCTACTACATATCCATTATCAGGACTTAGCCAAGTGGAAGACTAAGGGCCGCATGTAAATACATTAGTCTCTACTCAAATTACTTCCAATCACTGGTGAGCTGACTCACCGTGAGCAATTGCTGAGATCAAATTAACGGCCGACTTACCGGTCATGCATGAAAGTTGACGTTTTCGTAATATTGGCAACGAATTACCCAGAATTCTCAGTTTTGTCTGCTATAGAGGAATGCATGTATGCTTGCGTCCCGCAAATAATACCGTATACAACGACGTCTGCATCGTGCAATATTACGCCGATTCTCCTGTTCTTCCAGTTGAATTCTTTGGTAGACTCTATCAAATTCCTCTTCTCCGTGTAAACCGAAAACATGATCGAAGTCTTCAAGGTCTGACATCTTGGATAAAGTTGCAAAGGTTTCAAACTGCATCGGTTCCCTTCGGGATTTTCACGATAAGTTTCTATCTTGAGCTATGATCTTAAGGTACCTCGTCAGGTAGCTTACAATTATTATCACATGAATAGATTTCTGAGTAAGCAAAATGTATTTGGATAAAACTTTCTCAGCAGAGAACGCATTAGACAGTAAAAGGCGTTCTTGCTGAGAAAGTTTTATCCAAATTAATTTTGCTTACTCAGAAATCTATTCATGCGGTAATAATTGTAAGCTACCTGACGAGGTACCTTAAGATCATAGCTCAAGATAGAAACTTATCGTGAAAATCCCGAAGGGAACCGATGGTAACCGATGTAGTTTGAAACCTTTGCAGCTTTATCCAAGATGTCGGACCTTGAAGACTTCGATCATGTTTTCGGTATATGTGGAGAAGAGGAATTTGATTGAGTCTACCAAAGAATTCAACTGGAAGAACAGTAGAATCGGCATAATATTGCGCGACGCAGACGTCGTTGTATATGGTATTATTTGTGGTATGCAAGCGTAAATGCGTTCCTCTATAGCAGACGAAAATAACGGAAGTGGTTTTATCGTTGAGAATTCTGGGTAATTCGTTGCCAATATTACGAAAACGTCAACTTTCATGCATACCGGTAAGTCAGCCGTTAATTCGATCTCAGCAATTGCTCACAGTGAGTCAGCTCACCAGTGATTGGAAGTAATTTGAGTAGAGACTAATGTATTTGCATACGACCCTAAGTATTAAATGCCCATACAAGAGTATGAATTATGTCACATAACCTAATAACACAGATAAAACATCAATCGATACAATTTTACTTATATTAATTAATGAAAAAAGAGGGCTGATAGGAATAGAGCATTGCTGTTCTTCATAATATTGTCTTTTTTTTTATATATTTATACTAGAAGACCTATTGTTACTAGATTTCAAGAACATATGGGCCATTTATAATTATAATAATAATAATAATAATACTTTATTTATTCTGGCAGAGTTAAGGCCATAAGGCCCTCTCTACCACTCAACCAGCACAAATACAAATAAATATTTGACAAATATAGATATACACTATACTAATTATAAACAGTTAAAGATACAATAATGTAGCAATGTAAATGTCATGTACAAACAACATTTTATAGGGTAATAACAATAATGATACGATAATAATAATAATATAAATATGATAAATTATACGAGAAACACCAATTAATATATATACCTTACACTGGATAATAATGAAGTCGAGTTTAGAGAAAATATAAATTTAGATTTCTTTTAAAAGATGCCAATGTCCGGCAGCCCCTTATTTCTTGTGGTAGGGAATTCCAGTTGCGAGAAGTGAAGATGGTATATGACATGGAGTGATGTGATGTCCTATGTTGCAGTATATTAAGCAAGAGACTATGTTGTGATCTTGTGTTTAAGTTGTGGTTTGAGGATAGATACTGGAAACGGGATGATAAATAATTGGGAATCGAAGTATGTAGGATCTTAAATAGGAGAATTAGACAGTGTGATTTTCTTCTCTCCTTGGTAGAAATGAAAAATCTGCAGTTGCCCAACATATTTCTAATAATGGTCACATTATTGATATAAGTAACCTTATACTGGTAGGATCGGTTAATAATTTTAAATTTCTAAACGCTTAGGAAAGTATAGAAATAAATAAAAACAAAGACAATATTATGAACAACAACAAGGGCTCTATTCCTATCAGCCCTCTTTTTTCATTAATTAATATTAGTAAGAATTGTATTCATAAGAATTAAATTAATTGTGATTATTTCATAACTCATACTTCTATATTTCTTTAAATACAGCACTGCAGTATCGGCAATTTCTTATCACCATCATCAGCTGTTTTCACGATTGTCAATTTTTACTTTTGTTGATAATTATCCAAACTGCCATCTGATGTTCTTATAAAGAATTATTTTCTAAACTGCCATCTGGTGTTCATTTTAATGAATCATTTTCTAAACTGCCATCTGTTGTATTTTTGAAGAACTTTGTAATCAAGCTAAGTTCATCTGGAATTTCGAAGTTCATAGTTCTAGTATTGTTTTTTTGAATATATATTTTTTCCCAAACTGTTAAATCTAAAGGTTTCGATAGATGTTTCAAAAGTTTTGCTTCTTTTTCAATCCTATGATGCTCTAATAAACTAGGTGCTGCTATAGCTGATTTTTCAATTTCTCCATTCTTTATATTTCTGAAGTGTTCTTTTTTATGAGTTTCCAAATTCCTTTTTGTTTTTCCTATATATATATATATATATATATATATATCCTGTTGCAATCTTTGCAATCAATTTGATAAATACCAGATTTTTTGTTGTCTGGGGTGTTAAATTTATTATTAGTTAACAAAAGATTACCCAGACAACAAAAAATCTGGTATTTATCAAATTGATTGCAAAGATTGCAACAGGATATATATAGGAAAAACAAAAAGGAATTTGCAAACTCGTAAAAAAGAACACTTCAGAAATATAAAGAATTAGAAATTGAAAAATCAGCTATAGCAGCACATAGTTTATTAGAGCATCATAGGATTGAAAAAGAAGCAAAACTTTTGAAACATCTATCTAAACCTTTAGATTTAACAGTTTGGGAAAAAATATATAATCAAAAAAACCATACTAGAACTATGAACTTCGAAATTCCAGATGAACTTAGCTTGATTACAAAGTTCTTCAAAAATACAACAGATGGCGGTTTAGAAAATGATTCATTAAAATGAACACCAGATGGCAGTTTAGAAAATAATTCTTTAAAAGAACATCAGATGGCAGTTTGGATAATTATCAACAAAAGTAAAAATTGACAATCATGAAAACAGCTGATGATGGTGATAAGAAATTGCCGATACTGCAGTGCTGTATTTAAAGAAATATAGAAGTATGAGGTATGAAATAATCACGATTAATTTAATTCTTATGAATTTGAACCTCATAATGTTAAAAATTCCCAAATTTAATATATAAAAATAAGAATTGTATTGATTGATGTTTTATCTATGATATTACATTATGTCATGTAATTCATAAGGTATATATACTTTTGTACAGACATAGTTTTGATAATGGCTACATAGTAGCCAAAACGCTTTGACTTGTTGTTTTTAACTGTTCTGGTGAATGGAGTGTTTTTAAACTGAATTATATGAAACAGATAAAATATGAAATGAAAATGTGTTGTGAATCTCATCCCACAGCAGTAACTGTACTACATGTCTCTCTCTCTCTTCTTTATCTATTGAACTATTTGCATTACATTCTTGCTTACCCTTTCTATATACCCTATGATGAAATTGTGAATGTATTTAAGCTTGTGTCATTATAAAAATGATATGCACGCTATGGTTTTGTGTTTTCATTGTTCTCACGTATCTATCGCACACATTTGCTATCTTCTCAGATGTGACGTTACAGAGGGGCAAACTGAGGAATGTGCTCACAGCACATGGCGTGATGAATATGTACGGTAAGTGGCCAGTCAAAAGATAGTGACTTAGTTTACTATATGAAATTATAAAAATAATGAAACTGTTAATTATGACATAGATAAAATAGACCATTATATTATATGATTAGAATAAAAAATATTTATGAAATATATGTAGAGTAATTGTATTATATATATATATATATATATATAAAATGCTTAAATATAAGAATTTGTGTTATTTTATATGCAGAAGACTGAAAGCCTTGTATTAATTTCACGAGTACTTTTGTTGACAAAATTATGCTTAATTTTTCATCTTTTAAAAATTGTATTCCTTCATATGATTTTTCTTGCCATTAATCTTCCAAAATGATGAATTCCTTATATTTCTGGAATGACCAGCCCGGCTAGTGGTCAACGTTTCTAATTATTGTTCATCAGGTCCCAGGTTTGATTCCCTGTCAAACCATAGGAATTTTTCCTGTGGTTGCCCAAGGTCTGGAATTTAGGTTAAGTTTAGGTTAAGAACTCTTCTGGTGCTTCATTATCATTTATCACCCATCATATCAACGGGGTAACGTAACTCCGCCTTCTAGGTACCCCAACTTAAGAAGTAGGTTACAATTATGCCAATGCCAGGAGAGAACACTAGAAATGTCTAAATGACAACCTGGGACATTGAATAAAAAAAATTCTGGAATGAAACAATTAAGGATAGGATGTCTAAATAAATCCCACATAAACATAAAGAATTGATTCATAATATGATAAAATTCATATACCATATTGCTCTAAAATCAACAATTTTTTTTTGTAAATGAATGTGTATTTCATGAATAGGAAATTTATGTATACTTTCTGATGGGCACATTTAGTTTTTCTTAATATTTTGGATACTAATGCTTCTAGACAATCATATATTAACTGTACTTAACATAACTAGAGAAAAAATTGGCATATGAGCTGGGATTTGAACCCAAGATCTCCAGTTTTATGCACAGCGCACACTCTATCATTAATATTCAAATTCAATAATAGAAAAATATAATTTTCTTGGTCTTATACTTTGTCACAATAATTTTCTTAGACTATTTAACTCGTGCCACAAATGCTAGTCAATGACAAATCACATTTCAATGAATGTTGTTTTACAACCAATGACAGTCGTGTTTCACCTCGCTCTTTATTGATTTCTCTTTATCAGCTCCTGCTTTTGTGATAAAGAAAGCTCCTCCTTTTTAATGTTCTGAACAGGTCCAAGCATTATTTTTCTCCAACAAATACATTGAATATAGCAAATAATGAAAAAATTCCTTGATTTTACTGAGTTGTTTACTAAAAAAAATAAATGAATAACCCGTAATGTTGATTATGATATATAGTTTGATGTGTTTCATTATTTCTCCACTTGGGTGCACTCTTACAATATTGCGATCTTATTTGGCAATAAATAATATGATCAAGCAGCAGTGAATGAACATAACTTCACATTTCTGATTTGTTTTTAAACATCGCCGTTTACATTAAATATATAAATATTTTAAAATAACTATAGTTAAACAATGATTTGTGAGTAAACAGCTTAATTTTATTCGTTAAATAATCCTAACAAATGCCACTCTTGATTTCCAAATTCTCTAAATAAATTCACGACTCACGAAGCGAGGAGTGAATTTATCGATAATTTGGAAATCACTCGTGGCATTACTTATGAAAATGTATGAAGTCAAAATTTTTATGGAAAAATTGAGAGGAAGATCAAGTAAGACTTTTGGAAGAACTTACAAGAACACAACCTGTCAGAAGAGGACTTAAAACTCTGGATCACATACATACTTTTTTGATTCATAGTTATATATGGGAAATAACATTATGAGGTTCTTAATTCAATGAATGAATGAATGAATGAATGAGTGATTTCTTATCTTGCCTCATACTTTATGTTTTCTTAAACACGGAAACTGCAGTTTTCTAGAGGACATCCCTCCCATTTTCAACCATATATATCGGTTGAAAATGGGAGGGATGTTCCTCTTGAAAACTGCAGTTCCTATTAAAATTCATCGGAGAACATATTGTTTAAACAACTCACCTCATAGGATTCATGCTTCCATGATATCACGATTTCAAACATAGTCATGTTCATCATCAGCCATAACTCCGACTGACGAAATTCTTCGGCCATCAACTATTCTATTGTCGCCATCTTCAGTGCTGCCATCTATGGTTGAATTTATGAACTTCGAAATCAATGTAATTTCGTTAGGGATATCAAAATTCATTGATCTATTTTTGTTTTTCTGAATGTATATTTTTTCCCAAACTGTCAATTCCAAAGGTTTCTCTACTTGTTTTAAAAGTTTAGCTTCTCTTCCAATTTTATGATGTTCTAATAAACTATGTGCAGCAATTGCAGATTTTTCAATTTCACAATTTTTAATATTTCTGAAATGTTCTTTTGTCCGAATTTCCAAATTCCTTTTTGTTTTTCCTATGTTTAAGAAAACATAAACTATGAGGTAAAATAAGAAATGACTCATTCATTCATTCATTGAATACTTTTTTTACCCTATAAGGGCATGGAGAGCCTCCCCTTATGAAACATCAGCTCAGTGCCAGCCAAGACTATAAAAAAATGAAATTGGTAGCTGAATGAAGAGAAGGATGGTTTCACTGACAAGGCTTTATGATTGAACTACTTAGGAACACTTTACAATCAAATGCAACTTCCTCTCTCTTTTATTCCCTATGTCTGTCATAAGTAGAGAAACTGTGTTCACAAGATTTAATGGAGGTGTTTTCAATGTTTCAAAACTGATCTAACAACAAAATCTCATCATGATGACTTCACACAATTTAAGTGGACTTATGGGAGGAATTTGGGTTTGGTAAATAAAAATATTGATAAAATCCCATTCCACCCTTACTTTTCAATTTAAGTGGACTTATGGGAGGGATTTGGATTTGGTAAATAAAAATATTGATAAAATCCCATTCCACCCTTATTTTTCAATTTAAGTGGACTTATGGGAGGAATTTGGGTTTGGTAAATAAAAATATTGATAAAATCCCATTCCACCCTTACTTTTCAATTAATGATACCTTTTTATTTATCATTCCAATTATAATTTTCAACCTTTTAGAGATGCAATCAAGTTGTTTAGAAAGGGGCAAACATTTCTTTAACTTCTTATTAATTTACACCTGGGAGATGTGCCTATGTACCTTGAAGGTACAGTGCCAGTACATACAGCTGGAGATCATGAGTTCAAATCATGAGTCGGGTATAAATCCTTCTCTATAGTTATGTTTCCATAGTCTCTTATAAACTAAATAGTAATAATGATAGTGGTCCAAAAACATATTCATGATAATATAATTAACCATATTTGTAATGTATTATTCTACATATATTTTATGTTGGATATTTTTATTGTGATGATCCTTTTTTTAATTTTATATTATCATTAGCAGATGTCTATTTATTTCAATTTATTATATATTTTGTTCAGTTGCATTTCTCATAATTAGGATTAATATTAGTACACTTTTTTTCCTAAATTATTTTCATCCTTAAAGCACTAACTGTAACCTCAAACTTGTTCTATACTTAGATTTCAGTATCATTGTGATCCTCACAAAATAATAATTACATATAAGCACAAGGAGAAAGTTCATGTTTTCAAGTAATAATTCTTATTTACATGCTCTCAATTTAGGTCTACTGGGCAGTTTTCTATTGTGACTTGTTTGAGAAGGGAATCATATTCATAAAATAATGATAAGTGAGAAATTCTTGCATATTTTGGTAAAAACAGTGCTATAGTTGGACCATATCTCTAAAGAAAGTCACATTTTAGATAAATTTATAAATCAAACACCATACCTAAGCTGACATTTCTTGTCTCATATGATGTACTGGACGTTAAGGTTTTTTTGGTTTAGATTGAAGTTTTCTCTGTTGGTCGCATGTTGCACTGTAAGCAACAATGGCATTTTTTGGTACTAAAAAGCTTCCTGAGTTCTGCAATTCAATAGAAATCATTGTGCTATGCAAGTGGAACATTCACTTTAGACTAGGTATGAAAAATATGCTCCCTCCTGGAATACAACTACAGCAAACTCCCGATTATTTGTGTTAATTGTGGCCAAGATATGCATGGAAAATTGAAAAATGCAGATAATCGAACTAAGTTATTCTAACAATAAACATGCAATACAGTCATATTTGAAGAGAAAAATTATACGTTCAGACTGGGACTTGAACCCAGGATCTTTGGCTTTCTAATACAGTATACTGCAATACAGTATTTATTACAGTACTGTAATTCAAAAACCGTTGTACTTACAATTAATTTAAACAAAATGTGTGTCTAGGAACCACAAATCTCTGTTGAAATCACTTGCTTTACACCGCGAAGTCCTATATTTTTCTCTGCTTCAGTTTATCGTTTACACTCTTTCTGATTACAGTTCTTATTTTCCTAACACTTAAGTCATCAACATAATCAAAGTAATAACATCCTGTATATTTTAATAAGACATCTATATATTTTGATACTTATGTGTGGTTAATTTTGTTTTCAATCATCGTTGCATTTCCGTCTTCATTTCTTCTTCCCCTACTTCATACACTTTGTTGACAATAGCCGTGTCATTCATGTATTGTATTCTCAGAGTGTTAGTGGTACCTTTAAATGCATCAGGGGAGGGGAGGGGGTTGTGAGTGAAGGTTACTGTATTGTGCTAGTTTCTAAGCGCAGTTCACAGTAGTGTGTTTAAAAATACACTTTTTTCATAACAATACAAAATACAGTACAGTATTTATCTTCATTTTTAAAAATACAGTAGGAAGAGTCATGCCCGGACAATCTGCAAACTGGATAATGTGCATATGGATAATCGGGAGTTGGCTGTAAAGAGAAAAATTTCTGCCTCCAGGAAATCAATAGAAAATGGCATCACTAGTTTATCACAATTGATAACCATCTCCACAGAAAGAAGTGGACATCCAGCAGTCTCTGATGAACATATTGAGCAAGCAAGGGAGATCTTCCAATTTAGCTCTCAAAAGTCCTTGCACAGAGCTTGGAATGCCACAACAGACAGTGTAGAGAGAAAACAGTGCATGAAATTGTACAAATTGTAACTGCATCAGAACTTTAAGGAGATTGATAGAGATTAAAAATTTCAGTTTGCATATTGTTTTCAAGAGTTAGGAGAGAATCTTGGTTTTTATGGAGAGCATAATTTTCTGCTATAAGACAACATTTTAAAGTGATCTTCATAACTACTGAATTGGAAGACTGAGAATTCATGCAGGATCATTGAGTAAAACGAAATTCACCTAAGCTGAATTTTTTCTGCTCCATATCACATTACATGCTCATTTTTCTTTATGACTGACACTATCGATGGTATGTTACATTGTAATAAGAGGAACTCCATCCTGCAGCAGCCTAACTCATATCCATATGTGCCAATTACAAAGATCTTGTGGTCAGCTTGTCGGGTCCCCCAGCCAGTATAGCTGGTTTTTTCAACCTAAGACACTAATCATTATAGTTATCCAAATTTCTCAAGATACTAGGTATAATTGTGTAAAATGATTTTTAGACCCATTATAGTTTGAACAATAAAATTTTGTCAAATAAAAGAGCCAATAAAATCTGACCAAAAGTAACATAAAATTTGGAAAAATGTTAGTTTTATTATCTAAGAATTCAAAATGTATTATTTAAAAAAAGGAAGATCAAAAACTATTTACCAACAAAATAGCATTAAGAAATAATGATCAGAAAAAGAGGTTAGATATGAGATATGCTATTCTTTTTGCAGACAATTTAGCTCTTCTGGCACTTTCTGAAAATGATTTTCAACGATCAATTTATAATTTACAAAAAATAACTGCCAAATTTAATATGGAAATATCAATTAACAAAACTAAAATTATGGTATTTCATGGGAAGGAGCCCATACAAAGTAAAGCCTGTCTCCAGAATAAAATTTTACAGAGATCTAATCAATTTAAATACCTTGGATATTATCTCTCTATCTGGGATGAAAAGGATATCCCTGAATAAATTACTAGTTATAATAAAAGTTCGGGAATTATTAATAAAGTTATGAAACCATCCCTTGTACAAAAAAACACCAGATTACATTTATATAACACTTTGGCTAGACCAGTGAAACATGGACACTAAAAAGACAACATGAAAGCGGAATAATGGCTTGTGAAATGAGATTCATGCACAGAACAGCAGGTTACACCAGATGGAATCGGAAAAAGAACACCGATATCTTAAAAGAATTAAAGACTATGTCAGTTTTGGAATATATTAAACAGTACCAACTAAATTGGAAACACCATCTTGAAAGAATGAGTTCAAATCGGATCCTCAAAGCTGTCTATAATTATATACCAAGAGGACGAAGATCTCTGGGCCGTCCTATGAAATGCTGGAGGGAAAATTTTCTATAGGATCATAATAGGCCTTGGCCTAATACTTGGAAGGAAGAAGAAGAAGAAAAAGAAGAGATATGAGATAATGTAAAGGTGAATTCTGCCTACATGTATTTTCCAACTATAGCACTGGTGAATAGATATCAAAACTTGAAATACATGAGGTGAACAATGATACTTGCATAATAATTAATTTTAAAAAATTGCACATCCGTATTGTAAATACACATTTGGTAGTAGATAAATATGATGGGTGCAGTTCTGTCAAGGGAACTCTCAACCATTGCATGCTAAAACCTACTTTGAAAATTCTCCCAGAGAAGCGTTGTGATGTACCAAGGCCATGTCCAAAAAATTATCTGCTGTTTTTAACTTAAAGGTACAGAAATCGAAGCTAGAATCCAACAATGGCAACTGACTGTGCAAAGCAAATGGACTCCCTGCATGAGTAAGAGTGGACTGAAATGAGGCGGGATGCTGTGTGGATGGCAGGTAGTAAGGGTTATCCAATCTACCAATTCAGGAGTTGTATTTTTTCCATGGCACGACAGGCCTAGAAGGCCCTTAGCATACCAGCTGGCTGCTGGCCTCACAATCACATGTGTCAATCACAGAAGTAGATGATCATCTAGCCAGTGTAGGGATGACATGTGGTCAGCATGTCGAGTCCCCCAGTCGTTATAACTGGTTTTATCAACCTGGAACTGCTACTTATTGTAGCTACCCAAATGCCTCACGATGCTGGGTGGGCACCAGTCCCATACTGGCCGAAATACCATGAGAAAATTTCTTCCCCCATGGGGACTCGAACCAGCGCAAGTCCCATAGCTCTGCACCAAGGCTTCCTGCCTTAACCACTCAGCTATGGCACGGGACAAGAGTTGTATTACTTATAGTTTAAATGAGAGATTTGGCACTGGATTTTAATGCGTTTCAGTTAAAAATGGCAGATAATTTTTTTGGACACGGTCTTGGTACATCACAATGTTTCTCTGGAAGAAATTTCAAGGTATAGGCTATCTGCTCTTAAAGTGATCCTTATCAAAACAAAACCATGTGACCTGCTCGCTTTTCATTGGTTTTGGACACCGATGTACAATGTAGAAGCAGTAAGTACGCGAAAAACTAGTTCCCTTCACTAAATTAAATGTATGTCCTCTGAATATACTTGTTATTCTTTGTGAATGAAAATAATAATATTCAAAACATAGAACATATTCTAAAATATACCTAATCAATAATTACAAATTAAAATAGTTTATTACATATGGATAATGCATTTGAGTCATATTTTAGTTGATTCTGATCCAACAAAATGTCAGAAGGTGTTGAGTCTTCTGTTACTGTGTTGCCATCTAAATTTTTAAAACACAAGTCTGGCAAATGTTTGACTAGTGTTAAAAAATGGTTATTTTAAATTAATTAAATATTGATTTTCATCAAGTAAACACCAACTCAATTGATTAGTTATTTTAAATGTATTTCACAAGTTCAGTGAAAAATCTCGCCAGCTTTCTTGTAATCTACCCCATTCAGCGATGACATGTCTTATATATTTCACACATGCTCCCTTTCAGGGTGACAGTAATTGTGGTGTGCAAATGGCGGAAGGATACAATTGGTGTTTGTTTGTTGCAATCACTCAAAGAGCAGATAAGGTATAGGTTTTGGCATGGAATGATTGACAGTTCCCTTGTTACTATTATTAATTCATGATTTAAATTGTACAAACACATATGTGCTCAAATTGCATCATATTTTATTTTAAAATTTGCTTATTTATTTATTATTTTCTGTAATATACAGAATGCTTTAAAATTTCTCCTACAAACTTCTAGGACTTGTACAGGGGACTGAGTTGATAATATTTAAAATTGGAAGCCATGTCCGGAAACTTACCATTTCCGTGCTACAGCCATTTGAAAACAAGCATTACCTGAACGTACGTCATGTGTCTCAACAAGTAATAGCTTCGTGATTTGTCTAGATTGAAAATTTCCCCATTGAGTATTCCAAGACTTGGTGTTTTTTTTTTAATGTCAAAATTTTTTTTGAATTTTGAAAACTCCAAAAATTGATTGTGGAGGGTGTATCTGGGATTATTAATGCAAGTCATGATTCAGTTTACATTTTGTTTCTTTGGTTATTAATGGGTTGAATTGTAAAACAAGTGATGTACTGTGTCACGCCTCATAATAAATTACTTGTAAAAGTGGTCGTGTTAAAAACATATTTTTAAATGGCTGTAGCACGAAAATGGTAATTTTCCGGACATGATTTCTAACTCTAAATATTAATAACTCAGTCCCCTTTACAAGTCCTAGAAGTTTGTAAGGGGAATTTTAGAGCACCATGTATTTTATTATACTTGATAATTTTCTAGTGCTTTATTTAATGGATTCTTATCCATATTAAATAGTACATTAATGTCTCATGGTATAAAATTTGACCATGGCTGACATAGAACATACAATGAAACAGGTGTCCACTTTATATCCATCACAAACTTTTATTTAAAAAAGTGTATAAGATATTTTACAGCTGAACATATACATCAAAGATACAGTCATATTCAGTGACAGTTTTCCGTACATTCTAAAAAATCTTAAGCTTCAGTATGACAGTATTTACTTTAAAATTTTGTAAATATGATATTAATTTGATAAGCCACATTTGGATTGTTACATGTTACCAGTAAGTTTGTCCAGTGTTTAGTACACATTTGACCAGTGTTGCACATAAATAATGAACCTCATAAATAGGGCTCAGAAGTTGAGGACCTCTAAAGTGCTTATAAAGACCTTTAAAAAAAGACTTATAGATGTCTTAAAAAAGATCTAAAAACAGAAAAGAAAAGAAAAAGGCCATAGAAAGTCAATTCAATTTAAATAATATTTTTAGATTCAACTGCATTTTTTTGGACCAAAGAAAGATGAACAGACAAGGTGAATGGAGAAGACTAATTAACAGTGAACTATATGATCTTTATAGGAAGCCAGATATAATAAGAACAGTTAAGTCTCGTAGACTGTGATGGGCAGGACATGTGGCATGAATGGGGAATGAAAGACGTGCATGGAAGCTTCTTGTAGGAAAACCAGAGGGAAAACGCCCAGTTGATAGACCAAGAATGAGGTGGGAGAATAACATTAACTATAATTTGAGGGAAGTATATTATACAGGGAATGGTTGGAAAACATTAGTTCAGGATATGGATGTATGGAGAGCTTATGTCTGCATGGCCATGAACCTAAGGGCTCGATAGTGCCAATGAGTTAGTTTAGTTAGTTAGATCAACTGCATTTTTAATTAATATAATAATAATAAATGAATATAATAATAATAATAATAATAAATGAATATAATAATATAAATAATAATAATAATAATAATCATAAATGTTTTTAAGAGAAGTACAAAATTGTAGTGAAGTGTAACGTACATTGCGAAAAAAGATTGATGACTGAAAATGCTTATTCTTTCATACTTCATTTTTTTTAATTCAACATAGTTTAAAAAAGGAATTCTGTGTTCATTAAAAAGAAAGTTATTGGAGAATTTAGAATGAATGATTTTCCCCAGCTAGAATGAATTCAATGAACCTTTAATGGATATCAGGCAGTCAGTAGGCTGGTTAAAAATAACAGGTTATTTGGGAGAGTTCAATAGTTTCTCGCAGAACAAAAGTGTTTGGCATGTGATAAATCTTTAGAAAGTAAAAGTAGATAGTGTTTTTAAAAGAAGTTGGAATTGAAACTATACTTTATGGATTCTTGAACTATACAAATGGTATAAATGTAGGCATAAGAAGATAAAATTGCAACGACAAAAAAAAACATTAAGATGTGCCGGCGATGACCATGCTACTCGGCACCATTTGTCTTTTGTTTCCGTTGCTTCTATTAGCGTAGATCTGTTTACCTCCAAGGTTATTAATCACAAAGCTACTTCCCCCTGGCCCATAGGAGGCAAGAATTGATTCATCTTTCTTTCCTAGGCGTTTTAACATTACCTAATAATAGTTCTCAAAACAACAGAGTGACTTAAAATGAGTGTTTTCACTATAATTATCAATCAGGAAAGCTAGACAGAAAAATAAAGGGAGCTGGAATGATCTCCTAACTGAGTGAGTTTCCGTATAGGAATATAAACAGCTACATGCACATAAATCAGTTTGAACATTAAGTATAAAAAATGATATTTAATGTAACAAGAAGTCTGAAGTAAAAACATAACCAAGATAAACATTTGATCATTCAAAGAAATATAAAGTGAATAAATAAATAATACTACTTACAGGACAAAAAACCACATCATACCACATACCACACTCATGCTAGAGTCCAAGCCAGGGTGGCTTCTTCCCCCGGTCTTCAGGACCAACATAAACTCCGCCACTCGCGGCTCCAGACGACCTTGTCCACTTAAAAGTCCGATCCCATCCCGGAATGGATAGATGAATGAAGAATGAATGATGAATGATACGTTCTCGCTGTGCATAACGTATTTGAAGGTTCCGAGGTAGAGGGGAGATGCGCCGTAGGAACAGCGCACCAGGAGAGGTAAAGAGGGAGAGTGGGGGTAGATACATAGAGAAAGGAATATTGGCATAGTTCATGAATCTCACAGTCTAGGGAGGATAACGACACTGCAGTAATGAGCCGAAAAACGCACTTTCGGTTCAATATCTCCTCCTCGGGCCCTCCGGGAAAAAGAAAACAGTCCATAAACTTCTAAACTAAGAAAGAAAGTCCAAGAAGTCATAGACTTAAGTCACTATAACGATGTTACGAGGATACTAGATAGCGAATCCCACGTTGGGAGGGCACGGTAACACTACCAGATTCCGAGCGGAAAACTTCATCACCAATTTCATCGTCCCCAAAATCACTATCACCACACTCGCTTCTTCGTCGACCATCCCGGCGCTGTAAATAATCAAATCATACAGATGATACAGCCGCCATAGTCGAACTCCGCGGTGTTCCAGGTGAAAAACAGGGTGACGATACCATAACATGGATTGCCGGATCGCAATCCCGATCAACCGCTCTCTAGGAATCTGTAGTTGCAGAACCACCATTTCGGTCAGCTGGGCACTCGGGGTCGGCCGGATCCGCCAAGTGCTCGACTGCCAAACATTCCATGTTCCTCTCCTATGCCAATATGAAGGAAGGGTAAACTGAAATAACAAAACAGCCGGAGACAGAAAACGGAACCTCAAATGTTTTTACATAAGATATTACAATGTATAAGTGTCCTTCATAAAACATCCGTGGCATTAATCCACTACAGGACATACTTTTACTTGACTAACGTGCTGTTTAATGACGTGGCCATCGACGCTTTCTAATTTCTAGTTACCCTTGCTTTTAGAACTTAGACTGCGTCTTATAATTACAAAACCTGGTCCACGTGTACCGAAACTTACTCAGGAGTCTCCCATACAAATAATATTCACAAACGAAATGGCTCATTCAGCCCACATACCGATGTCCAAAACAAGCTTTCCTGATATCCAAAACAAGCAAACGAACTACGCCGAAAAATACTAAGATCGACACTCTCTAGCAAGATGTCCAAAGCGCTGGCATTTCCAACATTGGAAATTACTTTTCTGCTGCCAGGAATTATTGCGAGAAGAACGATTCACAGGAGCATTAGGTTTACTTAAATTATCAGGCACACGTTTCTCGCTGAAGTTCTTTTGTCTTTCAGCTATCTCGAAATCAGCTACTTTCCTTGCCAAGACACACATTTCTGCTACACTTTGGGGTTTTGTAGCGAAGATCAAATGCTGTCTAGTGGCAGAAGACATATTTTGAAGAATAATGTCAATCAAATTTTCTTCCGAAAACTGGGGGTTCAATATCAATGAAGCTCCTTGGATTTCGGAAATAAACTCCAATAAAGATTCCTCAGAAAGTTGGAATCGTCGAGACACAAATTTAATCCAGTAATCCTCTAACAACCTGGAAGGCAATAACGAACATTTCACATATTCCAAACTCTCGATCCAAGTTAATCTTAGTTTAACAACATTACTCCACACCTTCAATAGGAATCCTCCAATACAACTCAAAATCGAATTAACAAAATATTCATCTTTAACTAGTTTCAATTCAAAAATCGAATTGAGTTTTATAAGGAAGAAAACTAACAATTCCTTATCACTTCCATCACAGGGATCGACTTTTCTAATTAACTCTCGAAAAATTCGCTGATTATTTTCTTCCATGTGAGAAGAAAGGTTGGAAGCCGTTCCGCTAGAAAAATCTTTAATGGAGCTAGCTCTACGATCGATAATATTCTTATTCTGCTCTACAGAATTGTCTTCAGCAACAGCGCCGTCTACAATAAACTTTCGTTTCACCAATGTTTGTTCAGCCGGGGAGAGAGAGTTCAAATGAATCTTAAGTCGCTGACGCAATATATTTACGTCACCTTCAATGTCAATACCTAGTAAGCTCAATTCTCGGACCAAATTGTCCTTAGATACAACATCAATCCAACTAGGCATGTTTACTAAACAAAGTGAACAAAAGGTATAAACAACTATAAGAGAACGCAGTTCTTTATGCATAAGTTACTCTGTGTTTACATGCAAGGAGAGATGAATCAATTTATTTACGTTAAACACTTCAAACACGTAAATAAGTACGTTTCAATAACCTTTACGTAGATAATAAGTCTCAAAAACAAATAGTTATCCACGATATAATACCTCTGAAAAATGTCGATATCAAAATACTTTATAATTCCAAAAATCATTTACGACCACTCAGAGTATATATTCTTGTTCTGGCACTTGAATCCAGAACCCAAAACTTAAGTTCAAAGATTTCGAATCGACGCCCACCTGAACTACTGCCAATAGAATACAACATTCTTTTCCAAACAGAAAGAAACAAAACCACACGCTATGCTACCATTTGTGGGGTTTAAAACCACGCTCTGCTACCATTTGTGCCGGCGCGATAACCACGCTACTCGCCACCATTTGTATGGGGCGTCTTTTGTTTCCGTTGCTTCTATTAGCGTAGATCTGTTTACCTCCAAGGTTATTAATCACAAAGCTACTTGCCCCGGGCCCATAGGAGGCAAGAATTGATTCATCTTTCTTTCCTAGGCGTTTTAACATTACCTAATAATAGTTCTCAAAACAACAGAGTGACTTAAATAAGAATGTTTTCACTATAATTATCAATCAATCAGGAAAGCTAGACAGAAAAATAAAGGGAGCTGGAATGATCTCCTAACTGAGTGAGTTTCCGAATAGGAATACCAAACAGCTATGTGCACATAAATCAGTTTGAACATTAACTATTAAAAATGATATTTAATGTAAACAAGTAGTCTGAAGTAAAAACATAACCAAGATAAACATTTGATCATTCAAAGAAATATAAAGTGAATAAATAAATGATAATACTTCTACAGGACAAAAAACCACATCATACCACATCATGCTAGAGTCCAAGCCAGGGTGGCTTCTTCCCCGGTCTTCAGGACCAACATAAACTCCGCCACTTTGCGGCTCCAGACGACATTGTCCACTTAAAAGTCCGATCCCATCCCGGACTGGATAGATGAATAAAATGAAGAATGAATGATGAATGATAACGTTCTCGCTGTGCATAACTTATTTGAAGGTTCCGAGGTAGAGGGGAGGTGCGCTGTAGGAACAGTGCACCAGGAGAGGTAAAGAGGGAAAGTGGGGGTAGATGCATAGAGAAAGGAATATTGGCATAGTTCATGAATCTCATAGTCTAGGGAGGATAATGACGCTGCAGTAATGAACCGAAAAACGCACTTTTGGTTCAAAGACACAGTTGACTATTACAAAGAGAAATATTAATTAAATAGTATAACTGTCACAAGATTGATGATCGGGGCAAGAGGTACTATACCAGGATCCTTAGCTAAATTTTGGAATTCCTTAGATTTGGGCAGAGTGTATCTTTCTAAAATTGCCATCGCTGACATTAGAGGATCAATTTCAATTTTAAGAAACCATCTTTACAAAATTTCTGCTTTATAGAATATACTCCAATTACAATTTGAAATTTTTTAATATATTTACAAAATGTATTTCATCAACTTCGAAAATTAATTGTCTGTATCACTTTGTCCTTTTGGCAATCTTCTAATGAGGAAAGTTTTATATAATAAAAAAAAAAGATCAATAAGCCACATAATGTCGAAAAAGGACAAATAAAACTCACCATTTTCTGGTCTACAATGAACCAAAATGTATATATATTAAGTTGGGCCTCGTCTTCAGACATAAAATGAAAAAAGAAGCTTTCCTTAACTTCCGAGCTCTACTCATAAATGTGTAATATTGTTTAATAGGTTAGTAGAAACTGCTGTAATAGGTATAATGCTTTTATAAACTTTCTCTGAATATAAACTATTATAATAGTAGAAAAAGTTTCCTTGGATATTATTCAAATGTTAATTATTTTGCACAAAAATAATTTCTGCTGTAGTTTTGTTTGAATTAGTTTTGCTTATATTTTGCCTGCAAGTAGGTGTAAGATTAATTAGTATTTCATTCTGTTTTTATATTATTAAAAATTGAAACACATTATTCTACTTTAGACAATCTGATTTGGATTTCTGTATATTCTTTCATAATTATTACTTTTGCTGCAAATATTTTTAGCTTATATTTTTATCTGATTCTAATCCTAAAATCATTTTTTATCAATATAATTACAGTGTAAAAAATAGTTTTTCTGGCTACTGTTCCCCAAAGCATGTTTTAATAGTATTTTGCTTCTTTTAAAAACGATGATTAATCTATATGCTTATCCAGAAATTATGCAGTTACATAACAAAATAAAACATTTAAATTGTATGAGAAAAATTAGGCCTATATATTGTACATTTTTGTGATAAGTAAATTACAATCAATTTTCAATTTATATAAACTATATAACGTATAAACCAAATAAAAATTATATTTCAATATGGAAATATTATCTTTATATTTGAATGACTCTTAATTACTTAAATTATTTTAAATATGTATCACTTTGAAAATCAACTTGGTTAATATATTAATGGTGCTTTTTGGAAAAAAAAACACTTATCAGCAATTTTATGGATTCAGGGGCTATATATATTTTTTACTAATATATCTTATGTATGATAGAAATTTTTATAAAAAAAATAGTGTGAATATACAAATAAAGAGAATTCGTAAAATTTTAAAATTCCTTATATTTTTAAACACACTGGCTCCATGGCATAATGTTAGCATATCTAAGTAGCATTCATAAGGCCCTGGATCAATTTCTTGGATATAACATTCTCTACAAATTCTTATTCGATTAGAACAGCGGTTCCCAACATTTTTCGACTCGCAAACCCCTTCCACAACGATTTGAATTGGGGGAACCACTGACTTTTAAATATACATATACAGTAGGCATACATAAAATTTAATTCCTAGAAAATAATAATAATATATAATAATAATAATAATATATTATTATTATTATTATTATTATTATTATTATTATTATTATTATTATTATTATTATTATTATTATTATTATTATGGCAATGCTGCAGAAATTAAGGAAACAATAATAGCCTAACTTTGAAACCTGCCGTTACAGAAAAATTTTGGCGAATTTCTGGGGGTTTGCGAACCACAGGGTTGGGAAACGATGGATTAGAAGATACATACCAATATAATTTATTTTGTCGGGACTATACTGTACTTGCTAACTTCTCAGTTGCTGTACATAAACTAAAGTTAATTAGTTGCATCATAATAATTAGGTGAGTGTCTTTAATCCGTAACATTATTCATTTTACTCAGTCTTGGCTCTTTGTAGCTGTCATAATAAATGTATTTTACATTTTTTTCTGTTCATTGATTTTGTTGATAGTGTCTTTTTCTACAAAAGCACCATCAGTATTTATTATTGAGTAATGTGAAATAATAAATTTTTATTTATTATAGCATTGTGAAGGGCTTTCCCCCTGTATCACCATATATTGGGGTGAGTCCAACCCTCTGCTATCTGCTCAAAGAGAAAAAGCCACTGTGTTGCCTTCAACTTGCTCAAGTAAGTACTTTTTAATGTTTTTTTTAATATTAAAGAATTTCCAATCATAGTTGATTATTTAAGTCATGCTGGTATAGAACTACAGATTTGCTGGTCCATGTCCCCATAGGGGAGAAGATATTTTTCAAGGAATTTCAACCAGTATGGGACTGGTATCCACCCAGCATCATGACAATTTGGGTAGCTGCAATAAGTAGTGATTCCAGGTTGAAGATAACCAGCTATAATAACAGTAGGTCCCGACATGTCCGCTCTTAAAATGATCCTCATCAAAACAAAACTATATGCTCTGCTCGCTTTTCATTGGTAATAAATGCCGTCATATGATGTAGAAGCAATAAGTACATGTAAAAGTAGTTCCACTCCAGTTTTAGTTTGTTGTCTTTCTTTACCCCATAATTTAAAAAAGTACTTTGGCCAATTTCTATTGATCCTCTACCCTTTCCTTTTTGTCTCTGTAATAACTGATATATCTATCTACTTATTTTACCAATTCCTCAAATTTTTGTTCTAACCCTTCCACATGGCAATTATCATGTATTCCAAATTTATTATCCTTGTACATCTACTATTTCTGGCATTAAAACTCAGATTGATTTGCTACTGATACTTACATTAATATGTATTGACGTAGACTTTCACGGCCGGAGTTGCTATGATGATCTTGAAGATTTTCGGGCTGTAGACCATGGTCGTGAGGCTTGCAGTTCCCTGACATTTCGCCAGAGACTGCGTCTGGCATCCCTTGAGGAACTACAAGCCTCACACCCACGGTCTACAGCCCGAAAATCTTCTTAAAGATCATCATAATTTCAAATACTTACAGAAGTTTTGAGATTAAAATATTTACTTTAATTTCAGGTGTGTGAGCATTGCAGTTATAGAAATGCCAAAGAATATAATTGGCAGAACAAAACTATTATTTTAGCAGCTGATTATGCATCTAATGGTATCTACAATTTCATCATCCCATTAAGAGCACATTTTCGTTCAAAAACCTCGCTTAACCCCATAATTCTTCTTCTAGAACGTCGGCCTGACATTGCCTTTTTAGACTCCATTTCTTATTTTCCTCTAGTCTACTGGATGCTTGGTTCTATTGACTGGTAAGATTCAAGAAGCTGTTATTGTTAATATAATTATATTTAATGTTCATGATATTGGTTCTGATTAAATAGGCATACAAAATGTTTATATAATATATAAACTGGTGTAAAAAGTAATTTATGATGTTTAAAGATGAAAGAGGAGGCCAAAATGAACAACTTTTTATGTTCAACTAAAAGATTTAATTTAAGGTTAAATTAAAATGTTAAAAAATAACCTCACTTCATATCCATTCTTCTAAGTAGATCGTGGTTTCAAAGCCTTGGTGGCTTCATCTTCAGTACTTTCTTGTCTACTGATGTTATGTCGATCAGAAGAACTATTTCTTTTTTCCTCTGTTGGTGGACCGATAAACATCCGGTCAGAATCTGCAGGAATTTCGAAGTTCATCATTTTTCTTCCTTTTTCTTTTTTTTTTTTTAATCCACATAAAAAAAAAGAAAAAACTTATGAACTTTGAAATTGCTGCAAATTGTCTGGATCTGGAGGTTTACCAGTCCACCAACAAAGGGAAGAAGTAGTTCTTTTGATTGACATAACATTAGTTGACAAGAAAGTACTGAAGATAAAGCTGCCAATGCTTTGAAACCATGGTCTACTTAGAAGACTGGATACGAGGTGAAGTATGAAGCATTTTGATTTAATCTTAGCTTTTTATGTACAAAAATACATCAACCATTTTGCCACTAGGAGCACAAGTAAAAAAGGATTTGGGAGCATAACACTCCATTATATTATGATTTAAGTTAGTCAATGTTGAAATCTTGTTTTGAATAGCAATCAGTTTCTTTTCAAAGACAACCAACATAATGGGTTTGGCAACAGTTCTTTACCCATGTTGCTGCTGCAACAATCATCTTGCAAAATCCTGGAATTTTTTACATATCAGATATATTCACTCATGCAGATGCCAACTTTGTGTTGAAGCCAATAGCAAACAATGACAACACTGTCTTCAACAGAAACATAGCAAATCAGTGTAGAAAAGATACTTACAAGGAAACTGTTAACCCGTCAGCGTGGAGCGACGTGACGTGTACGCAAGTTGAATTCTTCACCAAATGCGGAACGACGTGACATGTACGCTAGCTACACGCACTGCTTTAAACTGTAATTATGACCTTTGTGTTTACGTTAACTATTTACAGTTTATACAAATTTTATGTAGAGACTTCAAAGTTTATATTAGTGCATATATTAACTGATTACGGCCCTCAGTAACAAGTTAAAATAATTTTATATTTGCATTTATTCTTGCGGCCTCTGACATTTTTCTTAAATTTATAACTTGATAAAGGATTTCTTATAAAACTAAATTCGCCTTTTTTTGTAGATTAGCTTGTCTATCAAATTGAATCTATTTTCAAATCTCTTCATTTTTAATAATAATGTCGCAAAATTCAGTATATATAAAGACCCAACAAAGTTATTTCCGATTTACGCTACAGTACAGGACCACAACAGTAAATTTCAGATATATATATATATATATATATATATATATATATATATATTTCAAATGACGATATCCTTACATTATGGAAAGGTAGTTAGTCTACAATTCAGTCAGTATCTAAAAGGTAAAGTGGTCCACTACAGACCTTAGAAGGTTCTTGGGATATTAGGAGGTTAAGGCTCCCACTTTTCTAAACTATCGGTACTTGATGTAAGCCAAGTACTTATTTCTATCTGACGGCCCATAACAAGCATCTGGTACTCATTTCAGCTAGAGGCTGAGTCAACCCCGGGTTCACGGTGCCGCCTGAAGGTTTGGTTCAGTTTAAAAATCCTGATCCACTGGGACTCAAACCCTCGATCTTCCGGCTTGTAGCATGTTGATCTTTTAAGTCCACACCTCCGGCGAAACTACAGGGTGGACCGCTCGAATGGACCTAATTTCAATTGCTTGTTACTGGCAAACGGTTGAAGATAGAAACTTAAAAAACGTTCATATTACAGAAAAACTCACCAAGTTTTGATATCCAGATCACCACATCTCTATATGAGCCCCAGCAGTCACTGTGACGATATCAAAGCGATGAACAATTTCTTGCCAAGTACGTTGGAGTATGTCTTCTGGAATGTTCTCAATAGCCTCTATGATGCGCTCACGAAGATCACGAAGGTCTTTGACTGGGGTGGTGTAAACTTTATCTTTGACATAGCCCCATAGAAAGAAATCCAGTGGTGTTAAATCGGGAGATCTCGGGGGCCCTACCAATCCAACGGCCAGGGAAAATGTTGTCCAAAGTCGTACGAACTTCATTGGACCAGTGGGGAGGAGCACCATCTTGCTGGAAAACGATGTTAGGCTGCAGTTGTTCAATTTGTGGAAAGAAGAACTGCTCCAGCATGTCAAGATATGTGGTACCACGAACAGTTTTCTCGGCGAAGAAAAACGGTCCAATGACCTTATTATGTGACAAACTGCACCAAACATTCATCTTCGGACTATCACGAACATGCTCTTGAATAGCGTGAGGATTCTCCGATCCCCAGATCCGCACATTATGCCGGTTTACCTTGCCTGACAAATGGAAAGTGGCTTCGTCCGAGAAGAAAATCTTGGTCATGAAGTCAGGATCAGCGCCGAGACGGTCCAGCATCGTATTGGCGAATTCCACTCGTTTCGGCATGTCATTCGGCTCCAGACGTTGCACTAACTGCACTTTATATGCGTGCAGTTTGAGGCGTTTGTGGACAATCCGTTGTAATGTCGATTTTGGTATTTGAAGTTCCCGCGAAGCTCTTCTTAATGACTTCCGGGGGCTTCGCTCAAATGCGGCTTGAACATTTGCTACCATTTCATCGGATGCTCTGCGACCACCACCATGCTTCTTCAACACAGATCCTGTAGCTAATAATGTATCACGCCACTTCTTTATGCTTCTAGCAGTTGGAGCATCACGGTTAAACACACGCTGGAACTCCCTTTGAACTCTAATGATTGATTTAAACTCCGCATACCACAAAACAGCTTGCGCTTTCATCTGCGGAGTCGCCATTTTCACAAACAATTAAATCTAAGAACGAGAAACGTATCTTTGTGCCATCTACCGACAGGATTCGAAACTTGGTGAGTTTTTCTGTACTATGAACGTTGTTTTAAGTTTCTATCTTCAACCGTTTGCCAGTAACAAGCAATTGAAATTAGGTCCATTCGAGCGGTCCACCCTGTATTATAGTCATAATTCATCAACTGGTTTCGGTTTGGAAACCAGAAGAAAGGCATTGAAATTTAGGGTTGATGAAGGTCTTTTAGTACAACAGGTCTGATGTGTAGAAAGACCATTTTTCGAAGGCACACGACCTAAAATAATGTTTCCAAAATGTTAGAAAGACACATTTGGAGAAGGCTGCCCCCCCCCCTACAAGAAAGAAGGTCAGCTCATAGAAGCAATGTGTTTGTAATAAACATGAACAAAGTAAACACAAGGAGAAAAATATACACTTATTGTTGCCCGAGTGTCAAACAGCTGGTTTACATTTTGAAGATTTATCACACCAATTTTTGAAGTTCATACTTTTTTTTTTCAAGACCCTTTTCTTTGTGTAAATATTTCGTTTTGTTGTTAGGTAAAGCCGGTTCTCTGAATTCTTCAAAGAATCCCTAGTGCAATACACTGTGTCACTTATGTGAGAAATTTACAAAAAGGACCTATTTCAACTGTGGCACAACAACCATAAATAAGTCTGCAAAAAATGCAGAGATGTTACGTGAGAACCGTAACAATTTAATTAATTAAATATTATATTAAGGGTTCACCATAAACGAATTTCAAAAACATTTAAATTACTCAAGATATATCAATTTAAATGCGTTATTGGAATACTGGCACTGAGCGGCTGAGTTTAAATACCGGAGAACTTCCTCCCGCATCAGAGTATTCTCGGCCATTTAAATCCATCCGCTCTGAAGGGTTAACCATTGCATGCCAAAACCTACCTTGAAATTTCTCCCAGAGAAGCATTATGATATACCAAGTGTGTGTCCAAAAAAATTATCTGCTGTTTTTAACTGCAAGGCTCTAAAATCTAGCACCAAATCTCTCATTTAAACTACAGGAAAGTAATACAACTCCTGATTTGGTGATTAGACAACCCTCAAAACCTTCCATCTGCACCTTGCCTCACCTCACTCCACTCTACTTTTTTCAAGCAGGGATGCCTATCTGCTTTGCACAGTGGGTTGCCATTGCTGAATTTTGGCTTTCATTTCTGCACCATGCAGTTAAAAGCAGAAGATAATTTTTTGGACATGATCTTTGTACATACAACACTTCTCTTGGAGAAATTTCAAGGTAACTTTCAGAAAGCAAAGATTAACAGTTCCCTTGTTAGTTATGTAGAGCTATGACACACTCTAGTGAGGTAAAAGTCATCATGTTTTTTAGTATGTAAAAGGTAGCTCAGTTGATAGAGCATTGGCATAGAAAGCCAAAGGTCCTGGGTTCAAACCCCAGTCTGAGCATATATTTTTTTCTTCAAATATAATTTGTCCTTCAGTGAGAAGTATTAAATTAATAATAAAAACTTTGAAAGAAGCCCTGCTGGCTTATAAAGTAATGTTTAAATTCCAAATAAAAGTCTTCTTAAAAAAAGTAGCCATCATTTGCATGATCGAGCGAATGGTTCATAGAATTGGTGTTCGGGAATTAACAATGCATAAGAAAAAAATTTGTGTTTAGATTGGAGTGCTCAGGTAGCTCAGTTGGTAGAGCATTGGCATAGAAAGACAAAGATTCTAGCTTCAAACCCCAGTCTGAGTGTAATTTTTTTTTCTTCAATTAAGATATAAAAATATTGTTAAAAAATCAGTAAATGATTCATGGAATTGAGAAAAATTAGGATTGGAGATAAATATATAGCTAAAAAATTAGTAACCAGTTCTCAGTAGGCTAAAACTAACTCACTGGCACTATCGAACCCATAGGTTATGGCCACATGGACATAAGCTCTCCATACATCCCTATCCTGAGCTAATGTTTTCCAATCATTCCCTGTATAATCTACTTCCCTCAAATCATAGTTAATGTTATTCCCCACCTCAGTCTTGGTCTACCAACTGGGCATTTTCCCTCTGGTTTTTCTACAAGAAGCCTAAATGCACGTCTTTCATTCCCAATTAGCCACACATCCTGTCCATCACAGTCTATGAGCCTAGAAAGTTATTAAATATAATGATTGAAAATAATGAAATAAAATAAATGTTCTTCCTTTATTAATATTTTTATAGCAGATTAATGTGTTTAAATTCTTTGTGAAGAGCATCTGAGATTGAATTTCATAAGATGAAATTATATCTGGCTTCCCAGAAACACCATGTAGTTCACTGTTATGTAGTCTTCTCCATTCACCTGCCTGCTCATCTTTCTTTGGTCCAAGAGTTCTCAGTAGGCTAATGAAGGAAATTAAGGCCGTCTTCCGTAAGTTGAGGATCTCATCTTTCAATGTGTTCCTGGAAACTTTTTAAAATAAATAGTGCCTAATGTTGAATAGAGTGAGCCAGTTAGAGTAGGTTCTGCATGACCCACATAATTAACCATGGAGAGACAGGCTGAGAGCCGCTCTTTGCGGAAAGCTTGGTTCATGAATACCAGCCTAAATGTACCAAATGAAAATTATGCAAAGAATCTAAGCAAGTGATAATTATATCATTTAATTAAAGACAAGATGGCAAATTATCTTCTTGGGAAAAGATCAACACTGGGGTAAGACAGGGATGTGGACTTTCACCAGTGCTTTTCATTATATATATGTATAAAGTAATAAACGAATGGAGGAAAACACAACGAGGATATGTACCCATCAATAGGAACCTCCAACTCGATGCTATTCTTTTTGCAGACGATTTAGCTCTTCTGGCACTTTCCAAAAATGATTTGCAACCATCAATTTATAATTTACAAAAAATAGGTGCCAAATTTAATATGGAAATATCAATTAACAAAAACTAAAATTATGGCAATTCATGGGAAGGACCCCATACAAAGTAAAATCTGTCTCCAGAATAAAATTTTAGAGAGATGTAATCAATTTAAATATCTTGGATATTATCTCTCTATCTGGGATGAAAAGGATATACCTGAAAAAATTACTAGTTATAATAAAAGTTTAGGAATTATTAATCAAGTTATGAAACCATCCCTTGTACAAAAAAAAAAACACCAGATTACGTTTATATAACACTTTGGCTAGACCAGTGTTGACCTATGGTAGTGAAGCATGGACACTAAAAAGACAACATGAAAACAGAATAACGGCTTGTGAAATGAGATTCATGCGCAGAGAACAGCGAGTTACACCAGATGGGATCGGAAAAGGAACACCGATATCTTAAAAGAATTGAAGACTACGCCAATTTTGGAATATATTAAACAGTACCAACTAAATTGGAAACACCATCTTGAAAGAATGAGTTCAAATCAGATCCCCAAAGCTGTTTATAATTATATACCAAGAGGACGAAGATCACTGGGCCGTCCTATGAAACGCTGGAGAGAAAATTTTCTATAGGATCGTAACAGGCCTTGGCCTAATACTTGGAAGGAAGAAGAAGAATTAAAGACATTCTATGGAAAAGGAAAATTAAGAAAGAATATAAAATGTTTATATAAAACATGTTTTTTACCTATATTCAGTTATGCAGGAGACACATTGGTATTAGCAAGGAAGAATAAGAGAAAGCAGCAGAGATGAGAATTTTGAGAAGCATCAAAGGAAAGATCAGATAAGATAGAATTAGAAGTACAAAAGAGGTTACTATAGTTTGGGCATGCCAAGCACATGATTTTAGACAGATTACCAAGAATAATGTTGAAAATGAGAATAAAACATAAGAAAATACCATTGGGAAGATAATCTGAACAATTTTAACAATTCTAGCTTTCATGAAACTGAAACGAGCCAACAGGCTTAATCCCTGGATGATGATGATGATGATGATGATGAATAGACCATTACAAGAATATATTGTACAAAGAGGTTACTATAGTTTGGGCATGCTAAGTGCATAATATTAGACAGATTACAAAGAATAAAGTTGGAAATGAGAATAAAACATAAGAAAATACCATTGGGAAGATTGAAGTGGATAGACCAGATAAGGGAAAACCTACAGGGAAGAGGAGTAAGTAGAACAGACAACAGTCATGAGCGAAGAATGCTGGGAGGATAGAGATGTCTGAAAGAAGCTAAATCAGATAACCCATATGAAAAATGGAACATCCTATAAAATATTCTTCTTCATCATCCAGCCAAGTCTTAGACCTACAGGCCTGTTATGATCTCACTGATGAATTTTGTATCCAGCGTTTCCCTTGGAAGGCCCAGAGATCTCTTCCCTGTTGGACAATAACGAAGCATGGCCTTGGGAACTCTATCTGAGCTCATTCGTCGCAAATGATTCATCCAGTTGTTCTGGTATCTATGTATGTATTCAATGACCGGTTCTAAATGTAATTCCTTCAAGATAATTATCATCATTGCGTTTGTAATCCTATTTGGTATATCCTGCTGCATATCTCATGAATCTCATTTCACTAGAAGGTATCCTGCTCTCTTCTCCTTTCCTCAAAGTCCATGCCTTACTGCCATAGCAAAGTGCAGATTTTGCTAAGGTTTTGTATAATTGTATTCTGGTATCTCTCTGGACTAGCGAAGGTTTCATTACTGAATTTATTATTCCCATGGTTTTATTAAAATTAATAATTTTATTTGCCATGTCTACTTCATCCAACATGTTAATGTATATCCAAGGTAGGTAAAAGAATTTACTCTTTCCAGTATTTTTGACCTATACAAATTTTGCTATGTACAGGATATTTTCCTTGAAAAACCATTACATGTGTTTTCTCTGCATTGATTTTTATGTTATATTTGATAGCTATTTTGTTAATATATATATACTGAATATAGTAATTCGTCCTCTGAGGTTATCACTAATGCTACATTATCTGCAAAAATAAATGTATCTAATTTCATATTTCTTTTCATTTGTATATGTCAATGATGTTGTTTCTCTCCATTCTCTAACTATCTGATTCATATATATGATAAATAATAGTGGTGATAGAGGGCATCCTTGTCTCACTCCTGTATGAATTTCCTATCATTGTGACATCCTATAAAATAAGAGGAAAATATTGTTCATCTTGGTTTCTTTTTTCTTCCTTCAAAAACTTTTGTGCTACTCTGTAAATATAGTATTTATTTTTCCCATATATTTTTCTTTCATATACTTCATAAAATATTGATTACATATTAAAAGTTTGTTTTTATTTAATTATTAAAAATGAATCAACTTTAATAAAATATTTTTGTATAATTTCAGTTTAGATGACTTGCTAAGAGCAGGGATAACTTTAGCAGAGAATGTAGTTGTGGTGAATAAAGAAATGTCAAATTCAGCTGAGGAGGACACTTTGGCTGACTGTAATACCATTGTAGCAGTACAAACTATGTTCAAGTAAGTGAAATGAATTCATCCAATTAATGAAAATACAATAGGAAGTAACACTATTACCCAAATTAACAATATTATGTAATTGAATTGGATATTTTTACACCTGTGATAAATCCACACCTTTTGCTTGATATTGAAGGAGTATTTTAGTTGGGTTGAGATGAAGGTTCAGCACCACATTGTAGGCGACAAAATGAAGCAATAATTTGCCAGTGGTAGAGGCGTGGAATTTCGACAAGTGTTAGCCCCCATTTTATGGATTTAATGTTGTGTATATTATTTCTAATAAATAAACTAACTTTTAGAAAGAATGATATGCAATGTTAGGAGTATCAAATATAATAATCTACTATAGATATAGGGTTTAGGAAACAGAAGGAGGTAATTGTACATATTAATAGTTAATTAAATATATAAATGCATGATTTTAAAACACAGATATTCGTCTCCACGACCAGCTAGTTTCTGGAGCTTGTAAGTGAGCTCTGTCGTCGGTAGCCTCGGAGAGATACTAGGGTGAGATCTCTTGTTCAATCTATTGAATAAAGTAGCGGATATAGAACATATCAAGTCACTTTTAACATTGTGTGATGTGACGATGAACACAGTAGGAATTTCCAAATTGTTTCTTAATTCCTCATCTGTGGTGAAATAATTAAATATAATTAGGCCCTACCTCTTTTGTTACATTCAGAGTTTTCTAAATGGCAGCTCTTGTTTGGCTAAGAAACACACAGCATCTATTAGGCAGTTTACAATGTTAAGTTATGTAGATAGGAAATAACACTATGAGGTTTATTTTAATTTTGTTGAGTTGTTTCTTGACTCACCTCATACTTCTTAAGAAGTATGAGGTGAGGCAAGAAACAACTGAACAAAATTAAAAGTTAACAATGTATTTATTATTGTTTATTTTTTATTATTTCACTCACCTCATACTTCATAAATCATAGCAGACCCTGGGTTTCTTCACGTAATTTGTGACATTGTCAATGCTGCGTCACGTTCATGAGTTGTGAACGTGACGCAGCATTGACAATGTCACAAATTACGTGAAGAAACCCAGGGTCTGCTATGATTTATGAAGTATGAGGTGAGTGAAATAATAAAAAATAAACAATATTAAAGAACCTCATAGTGTTATTTCCTATCTACATAACTTAATGTATTTATTATTAATTTCATACATCTCAATGATGGATAAATCATATTTAAAGAGAAAAATTATACGCTCAGACCAGGACTTGAACCCGGGACCCTTGCTCGGGTAGCTCAAATGGTAGAGCACTTGGACTAGAAAACCAAGGGTCCCGGGTTCAAGTCCCGGTCTGAGCGTATAATTTTTCTCTTTAAATATGATTTTTCCATCATTGAGATGTATGAAATTAATAATAAAAACATCGAAAATAGCCGTACTGGCATTTATAATGTAATGTATAATTCACAAATATGCCTTCTTAATATAGGAGCCGCCATTTGCAAAGATAGAAGCAAAGGCGTCAAAGCATTTGGTGGGCGGGAATTACAACGTATATAGAGAAGGATTTGCGTTTAGATCGGTACTTGCTCAGGTAGCTCAAATGGTACAGCACTTGGACTAGAAAACCAAGGGTCCCGGGTTCAAGTCCTGGTCTGAGCGTATAATTTTTCTCTTTAAATATGATTTAACAATGTATTTGTTTGCTTTAACATTTTCGTTATGCTTATCCATATAACTTAATTTTGATAGCCCGGCTTCAGAACTCTTCAATTCTAGTGTTTGCAAAATTATGTATTGCTATTTCACAGTTAACATGGGTTTACATGATGTTTTCCAACGCATGAAAACTATTTACATCAGAAACTTCCTTTGTTGTCTAAACATTTTTCTCCATTGAAAATAAAAGGCAGGGCTAACAGGGATCATGACTTCCTGCAGCCATATGTCATGTTCATACCAACCTTCATGTTTTACATTAAACAACACACTTTTGTTTTTGTTCGACTTATAATGATATTTAAATAAGGAGTTGGTTTAATTTTTTTTTTCTTTTCTACAAAACTTCGGCAGGAAAAGTGATGACATAACAAGTCTTCAGTAACTCAAGCACGTTCCTCTCCCATGATAATATTTATTTAGTGATTTAATTATTGTATTTAGTCCCACGCCGTAGCCGAGCGGTTAAGGTAGGAAGCCTTGGCGCAGAGCTATGGGACTTGCGCTGGTTCGAGTCTCCATGGGGGAAGAAATTTTCTCATGGTATTTCGGCCAGTATGGGACCGGTGCCCACCCAGCATCGTGAGGCAATTGGGTAGCTACAATAAGTAGCGGCTCCAGGTTGAGGAACCAGCTATAACGGCTGGGGGACTCAACATGCTAACCACATGTCACCCCTACACTGGCTGTTGATCATCTACCTCTGTGATTGACACATGTGGATGTGAAGGGCCAGCAGCCGGCTGGTAAAAGGGCAACCGCTGAAAAGTGGAAAGACCCTCAATCGGAATTATTGTATTTGATACGCTCAGAAGCACTACATTTACATAGGACTTACTCGGAGCAACTAAAACCTTGCTGTTAGCCGTTTCTAGAGTGTTAACAGGGCAGCTACAGAGTAGCATTGGGCTCAGCTTGAATTGCAGCAGGATGTACTAGTGATGAGCTTGAATCCGCCTGCGCAACATACTCTTATAGTCATCTTCCATGTTAGCCTCAGGAAATCGGCTAACAGTGTGGGTATTTAAAACGTTGAAGCACATGGTATTGTATTGAAATACTACAGTATATACGCAATGCATATAATATATATTATTAAGTTACTATTGTTTACAAAATTTAGACTACTATCAATGCATTGTTGTATCTCGTTCCGGTATTATGTTTCGTTATAATTAAATATCAAAGAGTTTAATTCTAACTTTTGAAAGTTTTAGCCGGGCTAACAGTGCTAACATGGTCACTCTGCCACTGAAATTTGCTTACTTCTTGAAGTTCTTGATGAAATTTTGGGTTTCTGGTTTGTATTCCTTATGTTACTGTAACATTTTAAAAGTAGGTAATGGTGACTTACAGGATTAGTAATACAGGGTTCAGTTAGTTCACGGTTAAACAAGGATTCTCTCCAAAGAGACAAAAATGTTATTAAATAATAGTTCAAACTAACAACATTTAAATTTCAGAGAATATTTACACTTCCATTTATTTTTCTTCTTTTGGCTCTACAATTTCCCATTGAAGATTGTTCTGTTAGCGGCATTTTTAAATATATCTTCCACCTTAATGAAATTTTCACTATTAAAATAATTAATGTGTAAATGTATGAAAGTATCTTATTTTTCTGATGTTATATTTTAAATATCCACTGCTGTGGTCTCGAGGTAGCATGCTGCCTTGTCATGCAGTGGGCCCGGGTTCAATTCCCGGTCAGGACAGGCTCCTGGGTGAGGTTTTTTCTGGGTTTTTCCTTACCTGTAAGACAAATGTCAGGAAGCTTAGGGCCCAACGGTCTCCGAAAATCATCCGGCCATCATCATTATTATCATCATTTCATCGGTGTGGAAAGCAACGGGAAGCTACCACACCTATAATTCTCTAGTAAAGCTGCAAAGCATAGCATGAAAATGCTATGATTGCAGTGAAAGATCTGCCTTCAGGCAGAATTACTATGGAATGGAATATTTTAAATTAACATGTTCCAGAATTGGATATAGTTTTATTTTAGAAAGAAAAATTAATGATGATGAAAGAGAATTATCTAAGTGGAAAGAATTGTTGACGTTCGTATCGGAGTTCGGATGGTGTAATTGGTATCATACTGATGCGCAGAGTCAGAGATCCGGGGTTCGAATCCCAGTCTGAGCATTAATGTTCCTTTCTAAAATAAAACTATCTTATTATTCACTATCCCAGTAATTTGTTCACACAGTATATTATGAATCTACATGATATTGGGAAATGTAATTTAACAATCTTTTTATATTTTCCCGAGATATATCCTTCTTCCATTAACATTTGTGAGGAACTGATGAAATGGCATATTTATAATTTAAGAAGAATATATCATGTGACCAAATTCTGCTTTACTATTGGTCAGGGCTTAAATATTCTAGTACATACATTTCAATTGGTAATTTCAAAGTTTTAATAAGTTCTCTTTAACCAACAGATTAAAGATAACTAAATTAAATATCCAATTAAGAATCTAATTTAAGAAAGAAAAATTAATGCTCGAACTGGAGCTTGTCCCTGGATTCTTTCTTAAATTAAATTCTATTGGGATTGGAAAATGTTAATTCAAATAAAAACATTGAAAAAATTCAATTAAGAGTTGAAAACCTAATAGTTTACTAATTCTGATATTTCTCAAAATGTATTCAATAATGTACAAAAGTAATTATCAATACCATATAATTTAAATTATTATAACCAATTTTTATGTATAATAAAATTGAAACTTACATTAAATAATTATATTATTTTTGGTCTGGACATCTTACCTCAATATTAATGTTGATTTGAGGTAAGATGTCCAGACCAAAAATAATATAATTAAAATAACCTCAAAATATAACTTCCTAAAATTAAATATTACATTAAATATTTTCTTAAATAAAATATTTCCTCATAATATTGATTTAGATTATCAGTCCACCATGCTGGCTCAAGTGGTAGCATACCTACTTCCTGATAAGTGGGTCCGGGTTCAATATCTGGCATGGTTGAACATTTTAATTGTAAAATTAATTTAATTGCAAAAATCTTCTATCTTGGGGCCAGGAGAGATGGTGGTGTACAATATTTAATTGCTAGATTGTGCACCAGATTCCTGCATTAAATTGCAAACCTCTCCACAGTACATATGTTGAGAATGCATACAGTATGTTGATAGTGATTCGTCTGTCAGATAGGGATATTAAGCCCCCTTGGTGTTTTTCAATAGGAGTAAGCTATGCGCCGGCATGGGTTTTCACCTTCTCCCTTCTCTTCATCATCATGCCTCATACAAGTCACTTTACTCAAACATAAACATACACTCCTCTCATTCACTATACAAAAATGCATAGTAAAGTGGTCTGCCGAAGTGGTGCATAAATTGTAAATAGACCACATTAATGCCATCTATCTGCCTACTGCAGAACCCAAAGAATGTAAATGTAGTGGCAGGCATTAGAATACACATAAACACACACACAAACACACACATAGTATAAAATTCTAAGCCTTAAAAGTTCAAAGGGCCTTGAACAGACGATAGAGCATGATGGTTTTGCCCAAACTTGGAGGGTCACATATATGCGACACTAGGCTGGCTGGCATGTCTGACTTCGTGTCAATAGAACTCAAAAGGTTAAACAACTATTTACAATTATTCTGAGTTAGTTTTTTGATTCACCTCATATTTGTTTGATGTTCTTCAGACTATAGTTACATCGCATCTATGCCACATTGTCGATGCATTCTAACTGTTGTGTTTACAGTTGTCATCCTGTAGGTTGATTTCTACTCCCTCTGTTGGCTGACCGATGAACTTCCAAATCAATTTTTTTTCCCCTTCCCCAGGAATTTCAATATTCGTAGTTTTCTCCTTATTCTTCTGGATGTAAATTTTCTCCCAAATTATGAGTTCCTTGGATTTATCTGTTTCAGTAATTTGACCATATATTAATTAAAAAAGAACTATTTATAAATGTACATCAGATGAAAATGAAAAAGAAAGATAATAGTATATGTGGTATATATAAATTTAAAAAAAGCAAATTTATTTTGAGTTGTATTTTGACTCACCTCATATTTCTTCAAGAATACAACAAAATACAACTCAAAATAAATGAAACCTCATAGTGTTATTTCCTACGTACATAACTTAATTATGTCCACCGCTGTGGTCTCGAGGTAGCGTGCTGCCTTGTCATGCAGCAGGCCCGGGTTCGATCCCCGGTCGGGGCAGTTTTCTGGGTGAGGTTTTTATCGGGGTTTTTCCTCACCTGTAAGACAAATGTCAGAAAAACTTTAAGCCCAAACGGTCCCCGAAATCATATGGCCATCATCATCATCCTTATCATTATCATTATCATCATCATCATCATCCTTCACCAGTGTGGAAAACAACGGGAAGCTACCACACCTACAATTCCCTAGTAAAGCTGCAAGCATAGCATGAAAATGCTATGATTGCAGTGAAGGACCTGTCTTTGGGCAGAATTACTATGGATGGATAACTTAATTAAAAAAACAAACTCTGACCACCATTCCTAGAGACAAATTTCTTACAATATCAATATCAGTGACTATTTAACTCATGCCCCAAATGGGAGTCAATGACCAATCACGTTTCAATGATTTCTGTATTACAACCAATCAGAGACGTGTTTCACGAAATAATTATCAACGTTAGGATTATCATATATTAAGCAAAGCTCCTCCTTTTTAATATTCTGAACAGGTCTGACCGTTATTTTGCAGTGACTGAGCCTATAACAAATACGGCTACCAGATTGTATATAATAGTGCTTACATGTCAACATTTGTAGCAATTGATTATACCACCAAAAAAAGAAACCACTGTTTGCACTTTCTTAAATGTATACGACATCAAAAATGAATTAATATACAGATTGATGTGTTTCATTTTTTCTCCACTAGAGAGCATTCTTACAATATTGCGTTCCTTTGGCAATAAATAGTATGATCTGGTTGCAGTGATAAACAAAAGAAGCAGTAGAAGCGTAGGCTACCTATCGTTTCTCATTAGTTTTCAAACATCACCGTTTACTTTAAATATAAAAATATTTTTAAATAACTGTAGTTAAATAATGATTTGTGAGTAAACAGCTTTATTTTATTCGTTAAATAGTCCTAACAAATGCCACTCTTGATTTCCAAATTCTCTAGATAAATTCACTCCTCACTTCGTGAGTCGTGAATTTATCGATAATTTGGAAATCACTCGTGGCATTACTTATGATAATTTTAGTGTTGCCAGTGTGATAAATACAGATTATTTTTTGTGAGCATCTATTTTTAAATGTTTACACAACTCAAAATATTAAACATATGTTTACGGATGTACATCAGACTAAAATGAAAAAGAAAATAATAGTTCCACATCTTGTTTAAACAACTCACCTCATAGGATTGAGTTTTATGAGGTGAGTTGTTTAAACAAAATGTTCTCCGATGAATTTTAATGATTATACCTCATAATGTTTACTTTCCAACATTAACTTAATATAGTTCCACATCTGTTTAGTCTAAAATTATTTTAAATCTAATACTAGAGTTTAACTTTGGTTATTATGAACAAAAAGTTTTAGGGTTGTGTAAGAAGTCGCTTATGTAATACAGGTTCACATTTTACATTCAGCTGAATTTAAATAATAATTCAGTAGTCCAGATTGTTGTATATAGTTAATGGTTAAGTTTGTAATTATACATACCAGTACCAATAATCTCTATAAATTAAATGTATTAATTAAATTTATTAATTAAAATTTCTGTTCATAAAATCAATATAGACATGCATGTAGATTGAAGATACAATTTTTTGGAGACACTGCATTTTCATTGGAATATTGTACAATAGTACATCTTATGTGATGGATTATTAAATTTAATTTGTAAGGTGAAACTTTTATTGATGTATAAAATTTAGTTGTCCCTATGAAAAATCAATATATCTAAAAAATTATTCATTAAATTCATTGACAAAGACTTTTAATGAATTACATATATTTATTGAAATTCATTGGAGAACATTTTTTGACAACTCATCTCATTAATTTCATATGTTCAAGATACTATAGTTTCAGATGATCTCACATCCATCTTCAGCCATAACTCCGACTGATGAAATTCTTTGGCCGTCAACTCTTCTATTGTTATCATCTTCAGCACTGCCATCTAATGGTTGAATTTATTAACTTTGAAATCAAATCAATTTTGTTTGTTAGGAATATCAAAATTCATTTATCTATATTTATTTTTCTGAATGTATATTTTCTCCCAAACTGTCAATTCCAAAGGTTTATACACTTGTTTTAAAAGTTTTGCTTCTCTTCCAAATTTATGATGTTCTAATAAACTATGTGCAGCAATTGCAGATTTTTCAATTTCACAAATTTTAATATTTCTAAAATGTTCTTTGGTATGAGTTTCCAAATTCCTTTTAGTTTTTCCTATATACACTTTATTGCAATCTTTACAACTTATTTTAAATTTCAAGATTTCTTACTGTCTGGGACATTGACTTTTTTTATTTGTACTTAGAAGATTACCCAGACTAAATTTATTTATTGGTGCCAAAGTAATATTGTATTTGTCAAAAATAGTTTGAAATTTTGTATGCATTTCAGGATGGTAAAAACAAATTGATGAGGTGAGTTGTCAAAAAAATGTTCTCCGATGAATTTCAATGATTATGCCTCATAATGTTTACTTCCCAACATTAATTTAATATATAAATTTATGTTGTTTTCAGGTTCTTCCCTAGCATAAAGAGCATCACAGAACTGTCACAGTCATCTAATATGAGGTTCATGCAATTCCGAGCCCACGACAAATACGCCCTCCATCTCTCCAAAATGGAAAAGGTACTGGGCATTTCCTCCCAGCTCCTCAGTGCAGATGAAGGTGCTGAAAGGGTGCTTGTGCTGGTAACCCTTTTGATTTCAATTTCCTCTTATCATTCATACTTTCTGCATTCTTCTGCATACACTGCCTTCCTTTCCTATATCTTACTGCACGTTGTTTCATTAATGAGAATGTGTTGAAAAGCATTGCTTCTAGCATTTTCTGCAAGACAACAGTCAAGTATTGAAATGAATATTAGAATAACTATTAATATTTTGAGGCAGGAGTAGAATTTAACCAATTCTAATAATAATTTTCAAAAACTGAAGTTATTACTTCTGGACAATAAGAAAACAGGGGGACTAAAAAACTTAAATACAGATCCTGAATATGAAGTGACAAAATCTCATAATCCACAAATATGAAATGTTTATGATAAAGCTAGAAATCTTAATATTTTTTTTTTATTATATCAGTTTCTAAATGTGAAAAATTTAAATGTAACATTAGTGATATTTATTTATTTTTTTAGTTCTGTGTGTTATAACATTTTTCTTTGAATACAAATGGAGATTAAAACATTTTCCATTAACAATTTTGGCAAATCTGTGTCAAAAATCACAACTTTTCAGATAAGCTATTTTTTATTAGTCTAGAACATGCACAATTTTATGCGATATCAAGAAATCCACATCTCCATATCTTGGACAATATTACAGTCTTAAGTACCAACTTCTTCACGATTCCCAGAAACATTGGTAGATGATCGCAGGACATTTAACTCATTTTGATATATTTTTTAATTAACTTGTTCTTTGTGAGAACAGATATTTCTTGTAAATTGTCCGCTGGTGGGGATGCATTATTTTGTTTTTTTTACTATAATTCAAAAGGAATATATTAATATTTGCAAGAAGATGTATTCTCAGCCAGCACATCTATTAATATCAAAAAGCCTATTGGGTCATTCCATGACAAATCAACACAGGCCACAACATGACCCCTTTCAACTTTAACAAAATTTTGCAAAATTGAAGTTAGTATGAAGTTAATAATGTATATAAAATATTGAAGATATATAAATATATAAAATCTGTGTCCAGTTTTCTTTTTTGTAACAGCTATTTAAGTTTATATTTGAAGAGAAAAATTATACACTCAGACCAGGGTTTGAACCCAGAACCTTTGGCTTTCTAGGCCAATGCTCTACTGCTGAGCTATCTGAGCGCTCCAGTCTTAACACAGATTTTTCTCTTATACATTTTAATTCCCAAGCACCAAATGCTAAGAGTCTTTGCTCAGTTATGCAAATGATGGCTTCTTATTTGAGAAGACATTTATTGGGAATTGAAACATTACTTTATAAAGTCAGTAGGGCTTCTTTCAATGTTTTATTACTAATTTAATAAGTAAAGTAAAGTGTTCCCACTACAGGCCTCTGGAGGCCCTTGGGGTAGTAGCAGGTTAAGGCTCTCACTTTTTCTAGACAATCGGCACTTGATGTAAGCCCTGTGTGGCGGCCGTCTTTATTCCAGAACAAGCATCTGGTACTCATTTCAGTTAGGGCTGAGTCGACCCCAGGGTCATGTTGCCACCAGAAGGTTTGGGTCAGTTTTAAAAATCCTGACCCCACCGGGATTTGAACCCTCGACCTTCCGGTTTGTAGTACACTGCCTTAATCACTACGCTACGGCGTGCCCCTAATAATTTAATACTGGAACAAATTACTAATTTAGGTAAACAGCTTACTCCTTAAATTGAAATAACTCATGATGTGTCTGGGCCTCATTTTAAAGCCATTTAAAACACACTTTGTTTTTAAGTATATTTCTGTTTTTAAATATATACATATTAAAGAAGGACACTTAATAAAAGAAATCCAGCATAAAGGAAATAACCTCAAAGAGGGGGGAAGACGAAAAGAATATTGGTGTCCAGATAGTAAAGCAGGGGTGTGTCTGGATAATTGCTTCAAGGTTTTCACACAATGGCAAACTTCTCAGGAGCTAGCAGGAGTAATGCAAAAGAATCATATTCACCATTTGTTTAATAGGAATCAGACAAGAGGTTTGCACTCAGTAGAACAGAACCAACTTTCACACACCAACAGTCCTAACTATTTTATAACATAAAATAATGTATAAAACAACACCGTGAATATTAAATGATAAAAATTTCAAATTTTCATTCCATTTGAATCAATAGTTAATTTATTTAAGTTAATTATATTATTTTTGGAGTAATGCTTTAAACTTTCAATGTGCAATTTGAAAGTTCTTGGCCAATTATATACCGCTATACCCTATGCTGCAGTAGGAGGTGGAGAATTTAAACCTCCAGCTGGAGAATTTAATGACCAATAACTCCAAAAATATTTACATTACACTTTAATATTTGGTATTTTTACTTTTTTTTCCATGAACGAAAACTTATAAAAATTGCATTAAAATCTAAGAGGGTCAGATTGAAAATAAAACAAAAGTGTATTGGTTTGAAATGGAATGATATCATTTTAACAAATTTTGTGCATTATGACATTTTGCCATTTCATGAGCAATATAATTTTTTTTTACAATAAGAATATAAATAATTTGTTTGCACCTGTGAGAAAATTTTTAAGCAAGCTAGAAGAACCAAAGCAAATTACTGGCTTTATAAGTAATGTTTAAATTCCCAATAAAAAGTCTTCTTAATAAAGAAGCTGCCATTTGCAAAAATCGTAGCAACGGCTCGTAGCATTTGGGGTTAGGGAACTAACTATGTGTAAGAGAAAAATATGCATTTAGATTGGAGGCCTAGGTGGCTCAGATGGAAGAGCATTGACATAGAAAGTCAAAGGTCCTGGGTTCAAACCCCAGTCTAGGTGTATATTTTTCTTTTCAAATATAACCCTATATATAATTTATGTAATGATTGTTGTTGTTGTCAAATGGCAATGAAGCTTATTAATTAGCTTGAAGCATTTTTTCCTTGCTTCCCAGAAGAGACCTAGAATTCCTAGCATATTGTGTATGTTAATATGAAATATCAAAAATTATTTTTTTAAAGGAATTAAACCCATTGGGTACAACTTAGGACATGACATACACACACACACACACACACACACACACCCAGTCCCAAGGTTGAGATTTAAAAACCCCTTACCCTGTCGGGAATTGAACCCAGGTCGCCAGAGTGGAAGGTAGGGACTCTACCTTCTATGCCACAACAACAGACGATTAATTAAAAATGTATTATAATAAACATTTTCAAAGAACTAAAATGATAAGTAAGAGAAACAACAGTCAGATTATATAGGTTGCATGATACCATATTTAAAATTCAAGAGCATTAAAAAATTACACATTAAATTATATTAAATAAGATAATTTAGAAAAACATACAATTATATGCTATTAAAAATTACTAATTATATCTAAATGGGACTAACAATTAGGCATGGCCTGCATTATGTGGTATAAAAAAACAAATTTTCTATCCAACTGTAGTATTTTTTTTTAATTCCTTGTCTATTTAGAATTATTATTATATAAAACACTTTTGCTGCCACTATTTCTTATGGCATTACCTAGTTACAATCATATCCTTTCACAATATTAATAACATAAATTGCTTTTAAAACTGTTAATAGATGGATTGATAATGTTTATTTAATATTTAAAGGAAGTGACACTATGAGGTGTTTATTTTAATTATTATGATTTACTTAGAAGATTAATTATGAGGAGAGGTATGAAACATTTTAATTTATCTTAAATTAAATCTTATAGTGATATATTCATATAGAAGTTCAAAATGAGTTAGATTGAACTTTAATAGGAATAAATCACTGTGAGGTTTAATTTAAGATAAATTAAAATGTTTCATACCTCTCCTCATAATTAAACTTCAAAGTAAATCGTGATTTCCTGGTCTTGGCGACCCCATCCTCAGTACACTCTTGCCGACTGATGTTATGTCAATCAGAAGAACTACTTCTTCTCTCTGTTGGTGGACTGATAAACCTCCAGATCAGGTCAGAATCCGTGGGAATTTCGAAGTTCATAAGTTTTTCTTTCTTGTTTTTCTGGATGTAGATTTTCCCAAAAAAAAAAATCTGCTTAGAAGATTGATTATGAGGAGAGGTATGAAACATTCTAATTATTATGAGTTAGATTGTGACTCATCTTATATTTGTAGTTATTTTGCAGACCTTGGTTTCAACACTCTGCATGTCATTATCAATACTTTCTAACTGTTGAAGCATTCACGTGGAGTGTTGAAACCAATTGCAATTAAACTACAAATATGAACTGAGCCACAAATAATCTAACTCATAATAATTAATAATATTTAAGTCAATATCATGGTCAAAAAGTTGCTCAGCTATTAATATGGCCAAATTTTTAGACATTTATCTCATAATTAAGGAAAAATACCTAAGAAAACCAACTAATACAATTAGATTAAATTTTCACTTGCTGGGTAATTAATGTAAATACCGTACTATTTAAGTGATGTTGATTTATTTATGTTTACTGTTATGTTCAAAATTTTTATTAGAAAACCCTTGGGAAAAAGATCATTATGAAGGCCTATAGGTGGGAAGATAATATTTGGATGGACCGTATGGAACTGGATATTGGTAATATGAACTGGATATCATTAATATTAACTGGATCCAGTTAATTGAGGATAGGGACGAATGAAAGGCCTTAGTGAATGCAGTATTGAACTGTAAGTACCGTAAGCCATAGAGTTGGTTATAGTTATGATATGTTAGTTTAAATCTACATAAATTTTATTGATATTCACTGTTTTAAAGAAATTCAATAATTTATAAAATGAAGGACTCGGCTGTAAAACATGGTAACTGACAAAGTCTTGAAAATTGAGTTGTAGCATGTAAACTGTGATATGTGACATATTGAAGCATTTGGTGCATGTAGTTTTTACATCTGTCAATAGATAGCAGATGTATTGTCATGGTAAATAAAACTATATGCACCAAATGCTTCAGGGAGGTCATATATCACAGTTTACATGTTACAATTCAATTTTCAAGAATTTATCAGTTACCATGTTTTACAGCCCAAGCTCTTCAAATAATACTTTTTTTAAGTTTTTTATTCTCCTTATTACTGAATAATCTATAAGTAATAACTGAAATTTATATCATATTAATGCAAAATATTTTGTAACGTCATACTCTATGAAGTCTGTTATTTGATCAGCTTGAGCATGTTATTGAAATAAAATTTTAGTTTGGGTGATTATATTGCACCAATGCTTTGCTTCTTGTATCCAGTAATTTTGATTTATAGCATTTGGATGAAATTTTTTAAAAAGGTAGTCTTAACATATGAGATTATTAAAGAATATGATAGTAGTTAGTTAGATAATTATGTACAGTGTTTTATTTAACAACGCTTTTTAACAACTCAAGAACAATTCAACTCTGGGTATGAAAGGGCTGATTCAAATATTTCTTATTTCAAACTTGAGGTTCTTTTACATGTTTGTAAATTTTATGATATGGAACTCATAGCTTTACTTCCATTCCAAAGGAAACCATAAGATAGGAATTGTATGTGCTTAAAAATCCATTAACTCCAACTTATTATGAACCTGCAAACTTCAGAATCAGATATAACCAATAATGTGTCAGGATCAACTGGATAATAATATCTAGATATGTGATCATCAAAATGAAAGTTTACTTTTTTAAATAAGTTCCGAACATTATGATTATTGGTGAACCTGAAAAAATAGAGTTCCGAATCTTCCTCTAATGATAGTTTCATGTACAATGTAATAAAATTTTTGTCAGAAAATTAAAATTCAGCATCTTAATTTTTTTTATCATTGCCTTCGTTGTCTTTATGACAGTTTTGTTATTCTCTCCTGGCATTGGTGGATTGAAACCCACCTGTAAGGCGGAGTTACTTTAACCTCGATGATATGATAGGTGATGAGTGATAGTGAAGTGCCAGGAGAGTCCTTAAACCCAAACCTAACCTAAATCCAGACTATGGCAGGCCACAGGAATGATTCTAAGAAAAAATTCCTGTGGTCTAACTGGGAATCAAACCTGAGACCTCAAAAACTCAGACTAGCCATTGAGGCTGTCACAATATCTTAAATTAACTTATTATTATAAATTACATTTATTGAACAGTAAAAGTGACAATTTAAAACTATGTGTTTTACTTTTTTTGACGTTATATTCTATAGTGTTTTACCCAAGGGCAGGACTTTCACCGCAATCTTAGAATTGTCATGCTATGCTTGCAGGTTTACTAGAGAATTATAGGTGTTGTAGCTTCCCGTTGCTTTCCACACTGGTGATGGATGATGATGATGATGGTCAGATGATGTTTGGGGACCGTTGGGCCTCAAACCTTCCTGACATTTGTCTTACAAGTGCGGAAAAATCCCGAAAATAACCTCACCCAGGAAGCTAGTCCCAATCATGAATCGAACCTGGGCACCTGCGTGATAAGGCAGTTTTTTGACATATGGTATGGTATTTTTTATGGTCTTGAACAAGTGGAAGATCTTGTTGAATTTAATTTAGTCAAAACTGAGATTTTAATTGCTAATATTAGAAAATGTTGTATGTAAAAAAAAAGTAATGTATTGTATGGAATTGCCATATATATGTATGTATATTAAAAAAGGGGGTATTTTCTTGATTTTACACACAAAATTAAAGTCCCAATAGGATGGTAAGAAAGTTATAAATATATAATATATTTGGATTTCTTTGGAATATCCTATGTTAGTGATTGAATTTACTACTTATATTTAATTGAATTTATTAGAAAGTAACATTTTAATAGCCTTTATTCAATTTAATTTATAATTCATAGCAATTTTTTTAACATTTATCTAATATGCTATATTCATAATTTTAATTTTTTCTCGTATCTTTATTTCTGCATAATATCCTCCTACATTCCACCTTTTCTCTTAATTTTGCTATTCAATTTACATGCATTTCTCTATGCTTTATGATGAGAAGTAACTTATAACAAGCTATGATAAGTGTAATTAAGAAGTTCCTAATTAACTTACGGAATATTCTGAGTTATAGTTTTAGTTTTAATAAAGATGTATACACGTCACATCAGAAAAGTCTTGTAGTCATTTAGTTAAAATATTTAAATCCTTTAAGATAAGAGCAATTGTTTTCTATTACTATGTTTTGAACTCCAAAGTGTTCAAATGATATTAAAGGAATATTTTGAAGTTTTTTATTATTCATTTCATATATCTCAAAGATGGATAAATTATATTTGAAGAGTAAAATCAACACTGAGACTGGGGTTTGAATCCAGTACCTTTTGCTTTCTATATGAATGCTCTATCAACTGAGCTACTTCAGAAACTCCAATCTAATCACAAATTTTTCTCTTATATACATAGTTAGATTGGAGTTTCTCAGGTAGCTCAGTTGGTAGAGCGTTCGCATAGAAAGCAAACGGTCCTGGGTTCAAACCCCAGTCTGAGCGTATATTTTTCTCTTCAAATATAATTTATACATCATTGAGATGTATGAAATGAATAATAAAAACTTAGAAAGAGGCCATACTGGCTTTATAATGTAAAATTCCCAATAAAAGTTCTTAATAAAAGAAGCTGCCATTTGCAAGATCGAACCAACGGTTTCATAGCATTTGGCACTCGGGAATTAACTGTGTATATAAGAGAAAAATTTGTGTGTAGATTGGAATTTCTCAGGTAGCTCAGTTGGTAGAGCTTTTACTTAGAGAGCAAAAGGTCCTGGGTTCAAATCCCAGGCTGGAACATCTATTTTTCTCTTAAAATATAAAGGAATATTTTTTATAGAGGAGGCATGCTGTAGCATAGTGGTTAAGGCACTATGCTACAAGCCAGAAGGTCGCGGGTTCTGTTTCCGGTGGGGTCAGGATTTTTAAACTGACCCAAGCCTTCTGGTGGCATTATGGCTCTGGGGTCGACTCAGCCTCTTAACAGAAATGAGTACCGGAATGCTTGTTCTGGGGATAAAGGCAGCTGTCACATAAGGCTGACATCAAATGCCGATTGCCCAGAAAAAGTGGGAGCCTTAACCTTCTACTACCCCCAAGGGCCTCCTGAGGCCTATAGTGGGATCACATTTTTTATTTGTTTATAGAACTCTTTTATTCTTGTTTTGATGTACGTTACCTCCCCACTACATATACTAGCCTATTTTTTTCAGAACACTCTATATTCTTAGAGACTATGTGAGTGAGTAACCTAGTGTTTACAATTTACATAAACTAATGGCAAATACATTAATAATATATTAATTATCTCAATATTTAGAATATGGTAATCATGGTAAACAGAAAATTATTACAAAAAAGTTATCAATGACAATGCTTGTTTATCATTCTCATTATAAAAGAATCTGCTTTGTATATCTGCAAAAATTTCTTCAATTGAAATAGATTGCTTTATTATTTCATTAGAGAAGATTTTCTTCTCTATAATATTGTAAAGTGTTCATTTAGCCGCTTCCATACCTCTGATGCAAATACTTTTTTTCAGTTTTTGGCTTTGGGCTTATGCTTGGCATATGCACAATAAATTGAAAGATGAATTGGAAACCCATTACGCAGCACAAGCTGACTGAGGAATTGAGTGGGACTGGTAGTAAAATAATTTAAAATGTTGAAATGTCCCATAGCATGATATTAATATTATTTGCTACTGTATTAATAAACAGTATTATTGTGATATGCTATTTTGATATGTCAAATTATGTATTATAGAAATAATTTGTTAATGCTAATGATTTTATTATGAAAATTTTCTATTTGAGTACTGCTATCTTGGAAAAGAAAAGTTGAAATGCTTTCATAAAATCATTTTATTGAATATAGATGACTATCAATCAATACTTTTAAAATTCATATTAAAGCACCATTGAGGTTATATAATGAGATGTTAAATATAAAATTGGTAAGTCAGTCATCCTTAACTAAATTATTGAATAGTTCTAATATGGAAGCCTTTCAAAAACACTGTTTCATCTTATGCATTTTAACTGGTACTGGTCCCCAGTTAAAATGCAGAAGATGAAACAATGTTTTTTGAAAGGTCTCCATATTAGAACTATTTAATAATTTTAACTGGTACTGGTACCAGTTAAAATGCAGAAGATGAAACGGTGTTTTGAAAGGCCTCCATATTGGAATTATTTAATAATTTAGTACCAGTTAAAATGCAGAAGATGAAACAGTTTTTTGAAAGGCCTCCATATTGGAATTATTTAATAATTTAGTACCAGTTAAAATCCAGAAGATGAAACAGTGTTTTTGAAAGGCCTCCATATTGGAACTATTTAATAATTTAGTACCAGTTAAAATGCAGAAGATGAAACAGTGTTTTTGAAAGGCCTGCATATTGGAACTATTTAATAATTTAGTTGAGGACGACTGACTTACCAGGTACCAATTTTATATTTAACATCTTATATAGGTGACTAATCTTTGTAATATAATTTTCAGAAAACTTTGATATCCTAGTATGATTACTTTATATTTAAATGAAAAATTACAGAATGCAAATAATGTTTTAGCTGTTATAAGTGACAGATTCAAATCAAGAAAAACAAACTTTCAAAATTTCTAAAATTCATTGTAATCACTATTGAGGTTAAGTAGTAATTTTTTTAAATATTAATATAGTTTAGATAGATTTTTTTATCTCTCACGTCATATTGTTCTTCCTATTTGACTATAAACTAGTTTCGGAACATAGTTTCTGTTCCATCCTCAGTATCATCATGACCATTGTTCTATTGTCATGAAAGCTATCCTTTGCTCCTTCCATTGACAGGAGCAAAAGACGGCTCTTCAAGATGACAGAACAATGGTCGTGACGATACTGAGGATGGAACAGAAATTATGTTCTGAAACTAGTTTATAGTCAAATAAGAACAACAATATGAGGTGAGCGATAAAAAGTTCTACCTAAATGAATATACCTCATTGTGTGAATTCCTAAAATAAGTATTAATATAGTACCTGATATATCAGTCTTCCTCAATAAAAATGCATTTTTGTTTAATAAAACTGTGTTAATTAGTTAAAACGATGTAGGCCTTTCCGAACATGTTCTGAAGATCTTCTGAAAGGCCTACATGGTTTTAACTAATTACCAATAACAAAGTTTTTTAAACAAAAATCCATTTTCATATTTGAGATGTATGAAATTAACAATAAAAACATTGAAAAATCTATTTTATTTGAGGAAGACTGATATCAGGTACTTGTATTAATTTCTTCTTTTTTAATTCAAGAATAACTTATTTATTAAATAAAAATAAAACATAGTTTTATTTGATTTTCATATTTATTATATAATTCAGTGACAGCTGTTTCGGTACACTGTACCTTCTTCATACATGTTAACAAATTATGAATTGTGTTATTATATTACATATCAACTGATCGAAGCAACAATACAACAATATAATACAATTCATAATTTAACATGTCTGATGAAGGTACAGTGTACCGAAACAGCTGTCACTGAATTATATAATAAATATGGAAATCAAATAAAACTACGTTTTATTTTTATTTAATAAATAAATATGGATTTTCATCAAGTAAACACCAACTCAATTGATTATTCAAGAATAACTTGTTACAAGAACATGAAGTCTTATAGGAGATGTGGATGCAAGGTATACTCAGACAATGGATCTGTGCCCCTATAGCGCTGACATCGTTTTTAGAAAAGTACACATCAATACTTGCACCATTTCACCACATTCCCTTCCCACTATGTCAAACAGCAATGATAACTTACCGAGTAGGGATGTTGCCAAACTTCCCCCAGTGTCATGGTTCTTGAATATTGAATAATGCAAGGTTGGAGTTGAGTTGACAACACTGGAGTGCAAGTGCAAGAGAGAGATAGAAAAGAGAGAGAGATAGGATTTGCAGGCAGCGAAATGATTTGCAGAGGCAGAAAAGGAAGTAGGCTGTATTAAATTTGAAGAGAAAAATTTTCGTCCAGACGGGACCCGAAAAAAAATTGTCTCAAATTTAATTTATCATTCAATGAGATGTGTTAAATTAATGATAAAAACATCAAGTAGGCTTTAGTTTGCAAATCTTACGGAGGCACAGATCCGTTAGGCAATACCATATATTTACAGCCAAGTGTACAAGCCACACATATAAACATTCTATCATTATCCAAATATTAGAAAGGAACTTTTTTTATTGTGCCAAATTCACTTGTTGCATTTTATATGGTATATTGCAAATATATTTCTTTCCATTGAAGCAAGTTAATGTAAACCCAAAATGATGATTTATGTTGAGTTGTTTTTGACTCGCCTCATACTGCTTAACTCCCTCGCAGACTCGAGTTTCTTCACTGCATTTGTGACATTCTCAATGAGTTGTGAACATGATACAGCATTGAGAATGTGAGAATGTCACAAATGTAGTGAAGAAACTCGAGTCTGCGAGGAGTTAAGAAGTATGAGGTGAGTCAAAAACAACTCAACATAAATTAAAATAAATCTCATATTGTTATTTCCTACCTACATAACATACCAAAATAATATTTTCTGAAAGTACTGTATTTTATTTTCCTCTATTCTATTTAAATTTAATTATAGATATAATATTGTAAAATTTATAAACCTGTACCAACAAATTAAGAAGAGGTAGTATATTTATTTTCCTGCACCATAACTGAGAAATTTAAGAAATTGGAGCTGAGCTATGGAACTTGCACTAGTTTGAATCCCCATAGAGGAAGAAATTTTCTCATAGAATTTCAACCAATAAGGGACAAATGCCTACCCAGCATCATGAGGAATTTGGGTAGCTACAATAAGTAGAGGCTCCAAGTTGAGAAAACCAGTTATGACTTTTGGGAGACCCGACATGTTGACCACAAGTCACCCATACACTGCCTGGATGTTCATCAATCTGATTAACACTTTTGAATGTGAGGCCAGCAACAGCTGGTAAGCCAAGGGCCTTCTAAAACTTTCGTCCCATGGAGCATGGATTTTCTTTTACTTATTTTTTTAACTTAATGTTATTTATATTTGCTTAAACCGTCAATGTTAAGTAGAGAATTTGCTCTTCAGTACAATCTGTATTCTAAAAATATATTTTTAGACCTAAATCCACTATCTTCATTCACATTGTTGATAATATTACCGAAGAGCTGTTATAATCAATACTAATAAAATTCATAATAAATTCCGTTGAGGTGAATAGTCATAAGATAAAAACTTAAAATATGTACCTTTTGACAGGTGCCGTCGTCCTCAACTGTGTTAAAATATTGTATTTAAAATTATCTGGAGGCCTTTCAGAAGTTAAATTCCATCATCAGCAGGGTGCGTATCTGCTACTGGTTGTTGTTGGTTAAGACGTTGTAGACTTGATGTGTCTTTAGTAGCAACTGACTTGTTTTTGTCAATCTCATATAACGGGTTGTACGACTGAGGTGCATTCTCATTAAGAATCTCAAAATTATAAAAGAAATAAACAACACCCTACTTCTTAATGTGAACGCACTTCAGTCGTACAACCCGTTATATGAGATCGCCAAAAACAAGTCAGTTGCTACTAAAGACACATCGAGTCTACAACGCCTTAACCAACAACTAGTAGCAGATACACACCCTGCTGATGATGGAAATTAACTTCTGAAAGGCATCCAGATAATTTTAAATACAATATTTTAACGCAGTTGAGGATGACGGTACCTGCCAAAAAGGTACACATTTTTTTAAGTTTTTATCTCATAGCTGTTATAATATTTGTTTTATGAATTAACATAAATTATTTCTTATGAGGGTGAATCAAATATAAACCGGAATTATCGTTTACAATTTTATTGAATTAACAAAAAAATACAAAACCACCACCTCATTTTTCGACATATCTCCTGCATTTCCAACACACTTTTGCCATTGAGTTGGCAACTTTTTGATGCCGTCCTTGAAGAATGAGGGATGACGTGTAGTCAGCCAGTTGCACACAAACTCCTCTACTGCTGCATTGTCACCAAACTGCCTTCCTCCCAGGTCTTCTTTCAGTGGCCCAAACAAATGGTAGTCACTGGCTGACAAATCTGGACTGTAAAGAGGATGTTCCAGAGGTGTCCAATGCATTTTCGTCAATTTTTTTTGTTTCTGGCTGAGGAGCCGAGGAACCCACCTGGCAGACAATTTTCAGAATTTGACTTTATCACTGATGATGGCTTGAACACTTCCGAAGCTTATTCCAACATGTGAAGCAGTTTCAGAAATTGTTATGCGCCGATCCTCCTCAATAAGGTCCCGTACAGCACGAATGTTGTCTGCAGTGATGCTTGTTCGTTGCCATCTTTGGTGAGGCTCATTTTCCACTGAATCCCGGCCCGCTAAAATTTTTTTTCGCCGATCATACACCTGCGTCTTCGAAAGGGTTGCTTCCCTGAACTGCGCATGGAGCCTTCTCAAAATTTCAGAAGGTTTAGTGCCTTCTTTCACCAAAAACTTAATAATAATGTGTTGCGCAATAGACGTGTGTACCTCTTGCTCACTCATGGCGTACTGAAGCAAGCGGCCGCTCTTCGTAGTGCGACACATCAAGATCCCTACTCCAGACACCCCCACCAACTTCCCCTCCAAACCGCAAGCTTTGTAGTTCACTACCAGAGCCTCCAGATACAAATTCCGGTTTATATTTGATCCAATTATCATATTTAAAATATGATGAAATATTACTTAAATATCCTGACTTTATTACTGTAAATCTAGTAAAATACATACATAGCTTTCTTTTAAAACTTCCCAGTCTGAATAATTGTTAATTTAAATTGAATTTATTTAATACAAAAAACAATAATTTACATATTGAACAGGAAGTTCAAAGTTATATTTGGGGACAAAACTCTCAGCCTATGGAGCATTGAAATTTTAAATAGAGCCTAATTTTCTTTTATATTTAAATTTGAAAGAGTATGTAATTGTTGATATAATTCATTAATATGTTCATGGATTAATGGTTTTTTATACTCTTTAAAATTTAAGTATGATAATATCCATCCATCCATCCATAGTAATTGTGCCCAAAGGCAGGTCCTTCACTGCAATCATTCACTGCATTTTCATTCTATGCTTGCAGCTTTACTAGGGAATTGTGTAGGTGTGGTAGCTTCCCGTTGCTTTCCACACCGGTGAAGGATGATGATGATAAGGATGATGGCCATATGATTTCGGGGACCGTTTGGGCCTTAAAGTTTTCCTGACATTTGTCTTACAGGTGAGGAAAAACCCCGATAAAAACCTCGCCCAGAAAAACTGCCCCGACCGGGATCGAATCCGGGCCCGAGACCACAGCGGTGGACGTATGATAATATAGAGATTTCAATTAAAATTTCAAGGCTTCATAGATTTTGCCCGAAATCTGAAATTAACATTGATTTAAACTTCCCCTCAATATCTAAATTGACATGTTTTTGTTTTAATTAAATTCAACGTAAATAAATAATTATTTGGCATGGAAGGTTTTAAAATGAAAGTACTATAGATCTAAGTTGACATTACATAGAACTGTATTTCTTACATTTTTTTACTAATCTTGTTAAGATTAGTGCAATCATGGAACGTAATTATAGTATTGAAAATGTATGGGTAACTAATATCTGAAGAAAAGAGGATGGCTCCAATATGGGAATTTACATGAGATTAATTGGTGTAATTCCTAATCCTCAAATATGATGGAATCCCAGACCAACTGATAAAAGCTATATATGATATTTATAAGGATAATTACATCCAAGTTAAGATTGAAATAAAATCTCGGAATGCAGACCAATTAATCAAGGAGTTAGACAAGGATGTGGTCTTTCACCAATGCTCTTCATAATATACATGAACTCAATTATTACAACCACATGGCAGTATACCACTTAATAGATTATATATTTTAGACACCCTATTATTTGCAGATGACATTGTGTTTATAGCGAATTCAGAAGATGACCTACAACGTTCAGTCCACTCTTTTCACCAAATTGCAATAAACTACAACATGGAAATCTCAACAGAAAAATCTAAAGTCATGGCTTTCCTAGGAAAAGACTCAGTTTGCAATAAAATTGTTATTAATAATAAAATATTAGAACAAACCAACACATTTAACTATCTCGGATACCAAGTTACATACGAAGAAGAAAAAGATTTTAGTCAAAAAATTATAAAATTTAACAGAGTAACAGGAATTATAAATAATATTTTCAAGCCAAACACAGTACAGCAACACACATGAACTAGAATTTATAAAACACTGGCCAGACCCATATTATGTTACGGTAGTGAGGCCTGGACAATTCACAGTGTAGATGAACAAAGACTAACTGCGGCAGAAATTAAATTTATGAGATGTACAGCGGGCTATTCAAAGACAGACCATAAAAGGAATTCTGAGATTCTCAAAGAATTACAAACAGAATCAGTCATGGAATATGTACAAAAATACAGAAACTGGAAATCTCAGTAAGAAGAATGAGCAGAACAAGAATACCACGTCAGATCTTAAATTACCAGCCACCAGGCAAGAGATCTTTGGGCAGACCCTTCAAACGTTGGATTGAGACCGTAACAGACCACTAGGCCTATCACATGAAAGGAAGAAGAAGAAGAATTCCTCAGAAATGACTTCAGATATCATCTATTTCTGTCTTAGAATAGAAAATGATGTATAGTTAATCCATAATTATTATCTCTGATTCATCAAATTCTGTAATTTATATATACAAAAGGAATGTAATTTACAATGATGTTCTAATCTTCTTATTCTTCGGCTTTTGCCCACTTATAGGTTTGCTGTCTTCAGTTTCCATTTATCTCTATCATTCCAATCTCCCTCTTCCAAATTCCTATCATCCATTATAGTTCTGACGTAGGTTTTCCATTTCCATCTTGGTCTGCCACGTTTATTTCTTCAGGGGGTGACCATTGGTATATATTTTTTGGCCATCTTTCATTTTCCATTCTTTGTACATGGCCATACCATTTAAGTGTTTGATTTTCAATCCTCTTAACAACAGATGTGGTGACATTCATTTCTCTCCAAAGGAATTCATTTCTTATTTTATCCTGTCTTGTTTTTTGGAGGCTTCTTCTAAAATAATCAAATTCAACTGTTCTAATTTTATTCTTTTGTAATTCCGTCAAAGACCAAGTTTCACTTCCATATGACAAAATATTCTGTATTATGCTCTTATAAATTTTCATTTTAATTTCCTTTGTAATATTTTTGTTCCAAATTATTCCATGTAATGTCTTAGTTGCATTTTTTGCCATTGCAATTTTAGTCTGTACATCTCTCTCACAGGTACCTAAACTTGTAATTATTGTGATGTTCTAATAATATACTAAAATTATTTGATATTTAACAAGTTACTCTTTGAAAACTTTGTTCTTGGCTTTTACAAATGTGATCAAAATGACATTCACTAATCAGTCATCCTTAAAAGTTGGCAGTTTTTTAGGCATATAACTTAATTTTTGATGGTACCGTGTTGGTATCCTACTCTTTAAGAATTCTGAAAATTCTGTAACACATGTGCTCCATTTTACTGTTGAAGTTACTTTTATTAATCCTATTGGAAGATGATTTTGAATACTGTATTAGAAATTAATTCTTGTTTTAATAATAAAATCCAATATTAGTTTAATGTATTCATGATACACGGCTTTATTACTCATTGAAAGTAAGATTGACTATAACAAACCGGCTATTTACAACAGTATTAATAAACTAATGATTATTTGAAACTATAATATTAATCCTCTTAAAGCCAGATGTGAGTGCAAGTACTAACTAAGTAACTTACTGGCTCTATCGAACCCATAGGTTCATGGCCGTGTCGGATTAAGCTCTCCATACATACCTATCCTGAGCCAATGTTTTCCAATCATCCCCTGTATAATATGTTTTATTAGGAATATTTCACAGTGCAGTGTTTCTACTTCAACCCAAAGTGATTTGTCACCAGAGGTTTCTGTCTAAAGCATCTTCTTCCCTCAAGTCTCTAGCTTCCCATCCTTCTCCTCACTCCATCTATCCAATGTTCTCTAGGTCTGCCTCTTCCACTTCATCCATTAGCTTTCCAATCAAGGATCTTCTTTGGTATTCTATCTTCTTCCACTTTTATGAGGTGTCTATACCATTTCAAAGTTTTTCTTCTATTTTTCTAATATGTCTTTTCAACCTTGTATAATTTCCCTTATTGTGCTGTTTCTGACTGTATCCCTTCGTGAAATTCTTGTCAATCGCCTCCAAATATCCATTTCTACTCCTAATAGCTTGTTGCTTGTTTTCTACTTACTGTCCAGGTTTTGGACCCATATAATAAAATGCTTTGTTGTAACAAAACTTGAAATATAGTTTTCTTCATTGTATGTATTATCCAAAGCACTGAGTTCTACATACCAATAATTCTTCTTCCTTCAGTTATTCTTCTCTCAATTTCTATAGTTGAATTCTCATTTTTATTTAAAATAGATCCTAAATATTTAAAATTTTTAACATTACGTATTCTTCCTGAATTACATTTTAGCTCATCTGCTGTATCCAATGAAAGATATTCTGTTTTATTATAATGTATCTGTATTCCCTCAAATCATGGATAATGTTATTCTCCCGCCCCATTTTTGGTCTACCAACTGGGCATTTTCCTTCTGGTTTTTCTACAAGAAGCCTCCATGTACCTCTTTCATTCCCCATTCGTGCCACATGTCCTGCCCATTGCAGTCTATGAGACTTAACTGTCCTTATTATACATACCATGTAGCTCACTATTATGTAGTTTTCTCCATTCACCTGTCTGTTCATCTCTTTTTTGGCCCAAACATTTTTCTAAGAACTTTATTCTCAAATGCTCGTAATCTTCTTTCCTTTCTTAAAGTAAGAGTCCATGTTCCGCATCCATATAATATAACTAGTAGAATAATAGTTTTATATATTTTCAGTTTAATGTTTTTTGAAAGGAGTTGGGATGACAAGTGTACCTTGTAATGCGTAATAGCAAGTATTTCCAGAATTGAGCTTATGTTTAATTTCAGTGCAGGTGCTAGACATCTAAATGCTCTAAAGCCATTACGGCAGGCTTTAAAGTTGCAGCATTTAAATTTCTTTTCTCATACTGAATTATGTATGTATATTTTCATTTACTTATGTTATAAAAGTGTTTTTTCATCATCTTCATCCACTGCTCATTTTATAAATAATGCTTTGTGACAATGTCAATAAATTATATATTTGCTTTTTATAGTTTGTAACATTTACCTTTCCACTTCTTTCTTACTACCTTAGTCATAGCTATAGCCTTACAGCTTACTTACTATATTTTTCTTTTATTACTTTATTTATTGTCACTTTAAAAAAATGTATCAAATATTTGTTGGTCATATTATGGCATTATGACTTTAATTTCTACTATAGATGTTTATTTCTTAATAAATTTAACTTATTAATAAAAATAATGTAACCTACTAATATAATTTCTACTATCACTAATTATATTTAAATTTAATATTAAAAAATATTCACCTCATCTCATATTTTGTCTTCTTAATAGACTGGTTTCAGAGTAAATATTCCTTCTTCAGTATTTTCACAGTTGCTGTCCTGTCATGGTGATGCACAGCTTCTTCCTCCATCTGTTGGTAGACTGAATAATCTCCAAATAAAATCACATTCCTCAGGAATTTAAAAATTCCCTTGGCTTTTAGAAAAAGGATTAAAAACATGCGTAATTTTTTCCAACCAGATAGAAGATATAGCTGATATCAAGATTTCAATATAGGACATGAACACAGAAGAAAAAATGGTAGAAAAGAATGGGGAAAATTCTGGAGAAAATTAAAGACATACCAAAAAATAAAACATATCTGGATACAGTAAAAGCTTCTTATTCATGGGGGATATGTTCCATGAATATAGGAACCGCAAATATGGAATGGTAATTTGTATTGGCATATAGGGGATACGTTCCAAGGTTCCAAAATAAAACAAAAACTTATCAAAATAAAATCAATTAATGAGAGATTTTGAACAATTTCTATTAAGTATTACTGTCTGGCTTAGGCAAAGACTTAAAGAAGTTAATATTTTTTTCATGTTTTGCTGCTTTTAAAAGGTCTTTCAGTTCAGATTGAAATTCAGCAACTGAATTCTTCATTTTGTCTTTGGATTTTTTCACAAATCGTGCAGTTGATTCATTAACATTGAAACAGCATGATATAGATGCAAACAACTTGCCAAAACTTAAACGGTCAAGCATTTCTGTTTTTACTTTAAATGGCACTTCTGCTTCAGACTAATTTTCTTTCCTTTTACTCAACATTATAAATTGGCAACAAAGTAGAATAGACACGTGTTACTCAATCAAAATCATTGCAACAAATGACAAGTTGAAACAGTAAAGTACCGATCATGATGAGGGCGGCATTTATAACAGACATAGTGTCACGTGAAATATAGCGGTGGTTTGACAACGAACTTTAGGCTTAGTGACAATAAGGTTTGTTTTACTTCAATATTAATTTGTCCATTTGGTTTGAATCACTCTTCGTAAAAGTTGCCTTTGCACGTGGCTGCAGTAAAAAATGTTGCCAATGCATTAATAAAGGATACTAATCCTTCTAATATACCGACTGGATCTGCAAATAAAGAAATTTTTAGCTGCAAATACTGGAACTGTGTCACAATTTTTTAACCTGCGAGTAAGGAGCTTTTACTGTATATGAAAATTATTAAAGATGTTAACAGCTTAATTGTAGTTATCATGAAATCCGATAAAGGATATCAATTGGTTTTTTGGATGTCATAGAATATAAAAGCCAAATGGGTCAACTTTTGGTTCTGAAGAATATACCAAAATTACATCAGACCCAAATCTGTTAAAAAAGATGAAAATACCTTGAAGAATATCAAGAAAATTCCAATCAAAGATTTCAAATCTGAAGAATCCTTACATTCACGGACTACAAAGATTCACAAAGAAGTAACAGAATGAGGCCAATAATTAACAGCATTGCACTGCCCACATATCATATATCTAAATGGTTAAGTGTTGAATTAAAAAATGCCTGGATTTGAAAACCTCTTAATAGATATTTCATACCAATTGGTAGAAAAATTAGTAAAAAATACCCCTATACCAATTAGACATTATTTGTCTTTGATGTTGTTTATTTCCAAGCATTCCTAGAGAAAACACTATGAAAATTTTAGATAAATGGCTGAACAAAAACAAGGTAGACAAAGAAAGTATAAAAGGAATATAAAATCTTAACCAAATTATGCATTGAACATATGAAGGGTCCAGGGGAAAAACGATGAATGTCGCATTAAACTCAAACTGAGATAAATGAATTTTAAATTTTGAAACGCTATATCATTTCCCTGTACACATTATTTTCAAAGCCTTATAAAACGTAACCCATAGCTTCTTTAAACAGTTTTCGCCTTTTAAATGTTACTAGGGAACAGTACAAACACTAAGAATATGAAACCTCAGTTTTTGTGATTTTGTGACATTCATCGTTTTTCCCCTGGACCCTTAATATGTTTTTCATGTATAATGGAAAATGTTACAAACAAAACTCAGTCTTTCTATGGGGACCCAATCCGCATTTTTAGTCAAATCTATTTTTGGGAAATTTTCCTCAACATTGTCATGTTTCACTCCAGATATCTTTTAACCATTGTAGTCATTAAATTAATATTAGGAAGCTAAAGCTGTTACTATGATTGAAATAAGTATATTAAAGTACACAACTAAATTATTGTAATCAAATGGTAAAGAGAACAATTTATGAATTAAATTAATGTTTTTATTACCTCACCTCATACCCTTTTTCTTCTAGACTACAGTTTCGGAGCTTATCTTCATCATCAGTAGCCTCTGGTCGACCAGTGTTATGTCGTTTCTTGACATAACACCAGTCAACCAGAGGCTACTGATGATTGAGATAAGCTACGAAACTGCAGTCTAGAAGAAAAAGAATGTGAGGTGAGGTAATAAAAACATTAATTTAATTCTGAAATTAAACCTCATAGTGTTTTTTTTTTCCCCTGTGAAAGTTAAATAGAAAAATTTATTCCTGAACCAGGAATTGAACTCCGAACATTCAGGTTTCCGTGCTGATGCTCTTAACCATTGAGCTAATTCAGGCTTCCTTCCCATCCAAGCATTAATCCTTCCCTTACCTTACTTTCTTGGTCTTTTTCTCTTTACCATTTGATTAAAATAATTTAGTTGTGTACCACACCATAGCATAATGGTTAAGGCACTGTGCTACAAGCCGGAAGGTCGAGGGTTCGAGTTCCAGTGGGGTCAGGATTTTTAAACTAGCCCAAACCTTCTAGCAGCACTATGGCCCTGAGGTCGACTCAGCCTCTAACTGAAATGAGTACCAGATGCTTGTTCTGGGTGTAAAGGCGGCAGTCATTCAGGGCTGACTTCCCAGCTGACATCAAGTGCCGATTGTCAAGAAAAAGTGTGAGTCTTAACCTCCTACTACCCCAAGGGCCTCCTGAGGCCTGTAGTGGGATCACTTTACTTTACTTTACTTTAATATACTTATTTCAATCATAGTAACAGCTTTAGTGTCTTAATATTAATTTAATAAATAATGTTTTAGCTATGTGGAGTCCCTTCATGTCTTCTTAATGTAGAAGCCATTCATTGTGTATTTGTGAATGATGATTCATTGCATTTGAATGTGGGACCAAGAAAGTAAGGTAAAGGAAGGATTTATGTTTGGATGGGAAGGTAGCCTGAATAAGCTCAGTGGTTAAGATCATCAGCATGGAAAGCTGAAAGTTCGGGGTTCGATTCCCAGTTCAGGCATAAAAAATGTTTCTCTTTATCATCTGATTACAATACTTTAATTGCAGTCGTCCTTATTAATCCCATCAATAGAGGTTTATTCAGTGACAGTGTTGTCTTACTTAAATTATATGACCAATGCAGTGTATGACATAGGCACAGAGCCTCTTCCATTAGTCTCTAACTATCCAAACCTGTACATCTCTTTTCATATTCATCATATACATGGTCCACTTAATATTCTATTCCTATGATTTTCACCTACCAAAGTTTTCCTGGAATCATTTTTATATGTCCAAACAATTTCAACCTTAGTGCCTTTAAATTATACTTTATAATGAATTATCTTTTTTTTCTCTAGTGATTTCATTTTTCCTTTGTGTATGTATATTAGGGTGACTCAAAAAATCAAAGTATTTTATTTTTAATGCATATCGTCGTTGTTCTGGCAGATTTCACTAAGTCCAGAATTGTTGTTTTGAGATACAGCGATAATAAAATTTGATCACACATCAGAAATCTGTTACGCCAGAAAATATTAAGCGTCTATAAATTAGAAAAGGACAGGGATAGCACTTAGTGGCTTTTGCCAAACTGTGAAAAATCATTTACGTATTATTTTTATTTTTTTTTTTTCAAATGCCCCAGGTTTGTCTTTTCGACATTCCTGGTTTCTGTCCTGGCATGGCGTATTTGTAACCCACTTCTGAGGTTGGGGCGCCTGGAAGGCTGGGTTAAGTTGCCCCGATGATATGATGGATGATGATGATAATGGTGCACCAGGAGAGTTCCTAATCTTAACCTAAGATGAATATGAATGATGATGATTGCGATGGCCATATGATTTCGGGGACCGTTTGAACCTTAAAATTTTCCTGACATTTGTCTTACAGGCGAGGAAAAACCTCACCCAGAAAAACTGTCCCGACCGGGGATCGAACCCAGGCCTGCTGCGTGACAAGGCAGCACGCTACCCCGAGACCACAGCGGTGGACTCATTTACATAATATATTAGTGTACATATCTCAAAACAGCCAATTTTGGACTTAGTGACTTCTGCTTAAACGCCGATAATATCCTCTTAATTTATTTATATAATGTTAAAACAATTGTAAGTACAATTTGGAGTACGTAGGCCCACGGCAACCCATGCTGACTTGCTTCAAACAGTACTTGCTAAGTAAGGTGAACAAAATTTGAACAATTTTTTTTTTATTGTAAAATAGTAAATAGTTACATGTTTTGGGAATATTGATATTTTATTTACTAAATAAATTTTTAGTTCTAGAATCCTTCTATACTAACCCAGTACAAACTTTCATGTCGTATGTTTGGAATGGTGTCATGATCCAATCACAATAATATTTGTTATTTGAGATATTAAGGTCAAACAGAAAAAAATGTAGAGGGTATGCATATTTAATTTTGTAAAAAAACCTCCTTTATGTCTTGAGAGTCTTGGGACACCCTAATATATATACTATATAAAAATTTCATCTTCACTTCTTGAAGTCTGTTTCAGTATGAATTTAATATAAACGATTTAAAAAATTATGATGATCTTGAAGAATATTTCCGGGCTGTAGGCCGTGGTCTTGAGGCTTGAAGTTCCTCGACATTTTGCCAGAGATTGCGTCCAGCATCCTCAAGGGTTTTCTTGAGACTTGCAATTTTGTCCACTGCATGTCCTATTTATATAATAAATAAATAAATATCTACAAATAGGACATCCAGTGGACAAAATTACCAGTCTCAAGACAACCCTTGAGGATGCCGGACGCAGTCTCTGATGAAACGTCAGGGAACTTTAAGCCTCAAGACCATGGCCTACAGCCCAGAAATCTTCTTCAAGATCATTATAATAACTCTGGCCGTGAAAGCCAAAGTCAATACAATTAAAAAAAATATTTTTAATAGAACAAGTCACATGAAATTGGAGTTTTAAATGCTTTAATAAATTTTTTAATTGTACTTATTACTTGATTTTGTTATAATGTACATTTTTCACATTTGTGTAAACACTTGAAATGTTACAGCGAGAAAAGGAGAGAGGTTCCCACATCTCATACATGTTCAGGTTGCCATTTGCTGCTGGAAGTGTTTTCAGTGCAAGTATGCTGGACACCTTGCTGTATCAGGCATTTGTTAAGGATTATGTCATCACTTTTGTACGTCTTCTCCTTGGCATTGACCAGGCACCAGGTTCTGGGTTTCTTACATCGGTAATTATTATTATTAAGTAACTCTTATAGAATATAATTAAGATATTTAGTCTGTGTATTCTTATCTCTTATGGTTGTTTTTTGTTGAACATATGTTTCAAGGCTTCTGAGCCCCATCTTCAGCGATTACAGACTGATTTTTCTCAAGTTGTTGGCCCTAATTCTTGACTCCTGCTCCCTCTGCCTGTGGTCCAAAGAACTTGCTAGTGAGGTTCCTTTCTCTGGGAATTTCAAAATTCGTAATTCTTTCCTTGTTCTTCTATATGTAGATTTTTTCCCATATGGCGAGTTCATTTTTGTTTTTCAACTGTTTTAATAATAATTGCCTTTATGCCTATTTAGTGTTTTCTGAGGTAAGAATACACAGACCAAATATCTTAACATATTAAATAAATCTTTTAATTAATATTAAGTGGAGAACATATTTCTAATAACTCACCTCATACGAATTCAAATTTATTTGATTTAAGACCATTGGTTTCGAATGAATTTTTCATTCATCTTCAGTTTATTTTCATGACTCCAACTGAAGATGAATAAAAAATTCATTCAAAACCAATGGTTTTAAATCAAATAAATTTGAATTTGTATGAGGTGAGTTATTAAAAATATGTTTTCCATTCAATATTAATGATATGACCTCATAATTTTTACTTCCCAACATTAATTATAATACAAATATTTTAATGTTACTTCCTATTGTATTTTTAAAATCTTACAGGATATACTATTATGTCTATGTTTACAAAATGCTAATGCTTACTTAAGGTTACTGTAGGTTAGAAAATAAAGTATTCCAGATGCACAATTCAATTCAGAAAATATAAAGTGCTTAACAAGTAAAATTTAATTAAATGAAATTCCTTCTCAGTTGACATTTTCCCAATATAAATTGAATATGCATCTGTCACTACCATTCGCAGGATGATATGCAGCAACTAATTGTTATTTATAAACAGAACATGCACCCATTAATATTTAGGCCTGCAGATACAGCTGGGAGCATGTCAAAGCATAGTTGGTTAAGGCATATGCTACATGTCAAGAGTTCGAGTCCCGGTGTGGTCAATATTTTTAAACTGGCCCAAGATTTCTGGTGGCACCATGGCCCTGGAGTTTACTCAACCTCTAACAAAAATGAGTGCTGGATGCTTGTTCTGGGGGTAAAGGAGGTTGAAATTTCGTGCCAGTTATCTAAAAGGTGGAGACATTAACTCCTACTACTCCAAGCACCTCCTGAGGTCTGTAGTGAGATCACTCTACTTTATTAGATATAGTTACTCTCTCCAATTAATTTTATTTATATACAGAATTTTAATGTTTACACATCTTTCTGTGCCTAAAGTTTTATCGTCTCTATCCATCCACTCCATGTTCTCCAGTCCTCTTGTTCTCATTCCAGTTGTTATTTCTTGCATCCACGAGTTTCCTTCTTCTTCCAGAGTAACCTTTCTTCTTGCATTTGTCATACATGCCCATACCAATTTTATTGCTTATATCTTATATAATCTATTATTGAATGTCTATTATTCATTTTTTTCTCGTATGACAGCATTTCTTATTGTTTTCTAATTTTGAACGTCCAATTAATATATATTAATATTTTATATTACATGGAATAAAAAGTTTATTGGTACTATTTTATTTCTATAAATGCATTTTTATATATTTTTTTTATCCATCTGCTTGAGTTTGTTTGAATTTCATCAAAGTGGTTGACCAATCCTTTATGGAGCAACTTCATCATCATCATCATCCATGCAAGTATTAGGCCATGTGGCCTGTTACGGTCTCAAAGAGGAATTTTCCATCCAATGCTTTTTTTGATATCCCAGCGATCTTTTGCCTTAGGGCAGTAAGGTAATGAAACGTAGCTTTTGGAATTCTATGAGATGGCATTCATTGAAGATGGGCTTTTCAGTTGTTCTAGTAGTTTTGTATATGATGGAGAATGGGTTCTACCTCCAACTCTTCCATAATTTCCTCATTTATTTTATGATCCCACTTTGTATAGCCTCCTGTATGGCGCATAAATGGAGCAACTTTAATAGTGAAATTGTCACCTTAAGGTCGATACCTGCACATTTTAAGTACAGAATATCTGGTTTTGAAGTCAGATCTCACTCTCATAATCTTCCAACTGCTATAACCATTTTTCCACATTGCCCAGTGATCTTGTGGCATTATGTCTTCTAGAATGTGGAGTACGGTTTCTGGATACTGCTATCTGGTGTTATGACAGTTGGCATAAGATTTAATTTGTTAGCCCCACCTATTGATATCAGTGGCTTCTCATGACCCATGTCAGCATTTTAAATATTGGCCTAACAGGAGTTGGAGAGAACAGCTGAATCTTTGAGTAGGAAGAGACCCAACAGCCTAATTCAGACAGCATTTGATGATTATGGCATTTTTCTTTAAATATAGACTAATTAAAATTCTTACTAAGAAACTAAAAATTCCTATGTGCACATGTTTGTACATAAAGATGCCTCTCGTGAATAAACAAAGAATTTTAAAAATTGTTTCAAGATGATGTTAGCGTAATTCCTACACTAACTATATGCCCTGATTGTTTTTATAAACAAAAATAACTATCATCATCATCATCAGAGTACATTCACGAATTTAGGCCATTTGTTGACCTGTTTCGACCTCAAGAGAAACACCATCCAAAAGTCTTTTGAGTGGACGTCCTTGTCTTCTTCTTCCTGCAGGTTGATATCTTAACAAAAATAACTAAATTCTACATAACCTAGAATAAATACATGCAAATTGGAATTACAATTTGATATGTGGTATAGTGAAAAATATTCAACACTGAATTAACTCTGTTTCCACTTTATACTTTCTTTTACCATTTATAATTGGGGAAATTATAAGAATGATTATTAAAGCATAATCATGAAAAAATTCAGTTGTTGAATCATAAATACTGTACAACGTGTGATGTGAACATTTTTACTAAGTTCCAATCATACACCATGCGCAAGCACTAACAAACGCGAAGCGGTTTACACCATGGAATCATGGAATGAAGCCAACATATACACGATATCTAACAAACCTAAAAGTTAACCTAATGCAAATTAAGTACTCTAACCTGTCAAAGACCAACTTAAAAGCTAACCTAATATAATTTAAGCATTCTAACCTGTGAAAGAATGCAATGCCCAAAAATAAATAGTAAGTTCTGAAATTCTGAAGTACATGTGTACAGTTAATTAGTACATACTCTATGTTGGCCACACTGAAACACATCTTTGTTGTTGCATAGAATATTTGTTAAAATCAATATGGCTGCCACATTTTCATGCTATATATGTAGTTAAATATCATAAAAAATATATTGAAATAATCGTTAGAAAAAATATAATAATCATTGTAAATGGTGGGAAATCATTTAAAAAATGAAATCCTAAGACTAAAATTTCACAGGAGTTTATGAAGGAATTTAAAAAGTCACAGATTGTAAAGTGTAGCCAATTATATCCATATCTATTTAAATTTTATTGTTATTGTTGTCTAATGTTTGGCATTTGGCAATGAAGTCATTAGCTCTCATGCACTCCACTATTTTTGTATGATGAATCCACTAGGTAATGCTTTGCAACTTTGAAGATGTATAATTAAATGAATCGTGATTTTTTCTTACCTCATACATCTATGTTTCTTTAAACACAGCACTGCAGTATCGGCGACACTTTGTCGTCATCGTCAGCTGTTTTCACAACTGTCAATTTTTTCTCCTTTTTGCCGGTAATTATCTAGACTGCCATCTGGTGTTCTTTTGAAGGAATTCCTCTTCAAACTGCCATCTGGTGTTATTTTGAATGAATCATTTCCTAAACTGCTATCTGTTGTATTTTTGAAGATAGCAGTTTAGGAAATGATTCATTCAAAATAACACCAGATGGCAGTCTAGATAATTACCGGCAAAAAGGAGAAAAAATTGACAGTCGTGAAAACAGCTGACGATGACGACAAAGTGTCGCCGATACTGCAGTGCTGTGTTTAAAGAAACATAGATGTATGAGGTAAGAAAAAATCACGATTCATTTAATTATCATTAATTGAACCCCATAATGTTAAAAATTCCCAAATTTAATATATAAATTTGAAGATGTACTTCAGTCATTTCTTTTTCTTTGTTGCATAGAGAGCAATTGGGTGCAAACTTATATTTTATTTAAATGTTTCGCTACAATAGTCATACTGAATGATTATTTCAAATTTTTCTACTGCAGTTTTACATGGCATTTGAGGAATATGGTTTTTTGTCATATTCCATTTTTTTGCTTTTATTATTGAAATTATTAGCTTATTAACTAATACTATTGAATTTAATTGAAATATAGTTACAAAGTTTCATGACTCACATCATTTTTGAAGACTGGTTTCAATAAGTTCTTTAGAAAGATTAATTTTGAGTTTTTTTTTGACTTTCCTCATATTTCTTGACTCCCATGCAGACCCAGATTTCGTCACTGCATTTGTGACATTATCAATGCAACACCATGATCACAACTACCATCCAGCAGTTTTTCAGATTCTTTAGAATCAGTTTCTTTAGAAAGAATTGATAATGATATATGTAACTTATCAAAACTAGTCTTCAAGAAATCTACAAATATGAGGTGACTTGTGAACATTTCTAACTCTATATTTTAATATAATAAACGTCATAATAAAACTTTCTTTAAATATTAAGACTGTTGAATTTGTTACAATTTAAATTAATTAGTTACCATACTTATTTTTAACAGATGAAGATCACAAAAGATGACATGTGGATAAGGACTTATGGACGGCTATATCAGAAGCTGTGTTCCACAACATGTGAAATTCCAATTGGTATCTATAGGACACAGGATACTTCATTGGCAGACTCATCCCATGTGAGTAATTACAATAAATATATTCTATGCACATGCTATCTGATTCTTTGAAGGAAAATGCATAAAATTTGCATAAAACTAAGCTTGAATATAATAAATATATCCTATATTGTACATAAACACAGTAAATAATTTAATACAAGATAAAAATAAAATTTGAGTTATACCTAGGTAATACATAACAGATTACTTAAAACAGGCTATTTTATTTAAAGTGTAGGTGCAGGAATTATAAAATGTGTAATGTAACTAATGACAGTAGTAGGCAGTTTTATATAAAAGATAGGTGCAGGATTTATATAATCTTACAGAGCAACCATATTACTTCGGTTTGTGAAGGGTAGAGAGATACTGAAACAATACTTTTACCTTATTTATCTTCTTTCATTCTATCAGTAGACTCTTTTTAATATTTTATTCTACCTAACAATATCTTAATTTTACTATTTTATCTAATTTATGTGTTATGTGCTCAGTCAATATATATATATATATATTTTTTTTTTCCCTTGAATAATCTTTAAAATTGTAATTTTCATTGCCAACTTTTAATTTTAACAAGTCCTTATACCTTGATACTGATAAAATAAAAACAAAATAAAAAAATTATGGCATATTTTCAGTTTTATCTTCAGGGTCATCAAAAAAGGTTGCAGCAATTTCAAACATTCATAGCTCAGGAAATATTTGAGATATTAAAACAAGTATTTTTTTGTTAAATTCACCAACTCAAAAAGTTTTTTTATTACCTTAGAATGTTTCAATGTGCGCTCCGTTGGTTGGTTGCTCTGCAAACATCCAGCTGTTAGTCGATTTTGGCCCAACAGCGGTGGATCATCGCAGGTGTGTTTTGTTGCAACAGCATTGGTGATCTTTTGCCTTAAACATTGCAGATCTCTGATCGGTTCACTGTACACAATGTTTTTTACGAATCCCCATAAAAAAAAGTCTATGGATGCCAAGTCGGGACTTCTAGGAGGCCATTGAATAGGACTGGACCTACCAATCCACTGATCAGGGAATCTTGCATGCAGAGCATCTCAGACTTTTTGGGAAAAGTGTGGGGGCACACTATCTTGTTGAAAGAATAATGTTACATTATTTTCTTCTTCAATTTGGCCTACTTGCGGGAAAAACATACTGTTCTAGCATGTCTAAGTAAACATCTCCAGTCCTATACAATGGTCTCCTAGAAGCCCCGACGTGACACCCCTAGACTTTTTTATGGGGATACATAAAAAAACATTGTGTACAGTGAACTGATCAGAGACCTGAAACATTTAAGGCAAATGATCACCGATGCTGTTGCAACAATCATGCCTGTGATGATCCAGCAGTGTTGGGCTGAAATTGACTATCGGCTGGGTGTTTGGAGAGCAGCCAATGGAGCACACATAGAAACATTCTAAGGTAAGAAAAAATCTTTCTGAGTTGGTGAATTTAACAAAAAAATACTCGTTTTAATATCTCAAATAGTTCCTGACATAGGATTGTTTGAAATTGCTGCAACCTTTTTCAATGACCCTGTATTTACTCTAATTTGTGTGTTATGTCTTCTGTCATTTTTTTCTCTTGAATAATGCTTAAAATTTTCATTGTCAACTTTTAATTTTTTTCATGGTCCTTAAGCTAGAGAAATTGTTAATAAGTGCTTTACATTTTCTAATACGAAGTTTATATAATCTAAATATCATATTTTGTGTAAAATTTAATAGATGCTTAATGTCCACTCAAGCTTTAGAGTCAATTTAGTAAATGTTTATGATTTCTAAATGTGTTTAGTTTTTGTTTCATTTTTATTATGCCAACTCTAGTTTAACAATGTTTACAATTTTTGGTTACTGCACAGAAAATTGAAAAACATGGATAATCCAATTAAGTTATTTGGCGCTGTGGTAGTTGACCAGAAATTTATTTACCCACTTTAACAATACTTAAATGCAACAAATATTCAAAATGTTATATTAAATGGTATGAGTCGTAATTATCATTAATTTATTTTACTCGTAAATATGAAAAAAAAATATGAGACTATTTCCTGTCATGACCAGTCTGGTTACAACAGTTTTTCAAATTGGCTGTCATAACTAGCAATAACTACACTAGTAACCACGATGTCCACACTTATTACCAGCAATAACGACACAAATAACCACACTAGTAACCACCGATAACATCACTACTAATCAGCGATAAACCCACTGCCTCAGCATATCTTTGGTTTCAACAACAAAGCTATGCCGATAACAGTTCTGTAACAACAAACATTCAGTGACTCACACAACACAAATTTCGAAAATTGTATTGTATTCTCAGAATGTTGGTTGGTACCGTTAATTGCATCAGGGGAGGAGGTTGTGAGTGAAGGTCACTCTGTTGTGCTAGTTTCTAAATGCAGTTCATAGTAACACGTTTCAAAATAAATCATTTTTTTCATAACAATATAAAATTTAGTACAGAATTTATCTTCATTTTTTTTAAAAAATACAGTAAAAAGAGTCATGCCTGGACAATCCACGAATGGGATAATATGCGCACAGATAATTGGGAGTTTGCTGTAAATTTCTTAAACAAATTTTTAATAATTATTATAATTACAGTCATACATTTATTTATTAATTAAACATAGTATGAGTTATATTAAAGCAAGTCTTCCATGAACTAGTGGTTATCATGCTCATAATGTGCATCTGCTCAGATTCTGATTTCAATGCTAATGACCATCATTAAGTACTATCCTTTATTTAATTATAAATTATTCTGACCTATATGTAGAGAAAGTAGTTTTATTCCTATTTAATTAATTTATAGGCTATATACTTCTGAAAACTAAGGCATAACTTTAAGAAAAGCTATTTACTCCCTGTTGATTTTCAGAAATAAACACTTCAGTTCTAAATACAATGTTTTAAGTATTAAGGAAAATATACTAAATATCTTATTGTTTTATATTATATTATTTTTAGTCTGGACATCTTACCTCAATATTAATGTTGATTTGTTCTTGGACATGTTTCAAAACAATTCTGTTTTATCGTCAGCTTTCCCAGGCTTCCTAAAATTAAATATCTTATTGTTTTTTGATGAGTAGAGCTGGAGCTCCCATGTTATCTAAACATTCTTAGTATATTATGAACTGTTCTGTTACTTACACACTAAACTTAAATAAAATAATAATTATATCTGCACAACTTTTCTTGAGCAATGAATTTACAAAGTGAGGAGAGATCTGATATGTTAAATTAATGTTGGGAAGTAAACATTATGAGGTATAATCACTGAAATTCATCACAGAACATTTTTTGACAACTCACCTCATATACATTTCATGTTTTCACGATACTGCAGTTTCAGACGATATCACGTCCATCTTCAGCCATAACTCCGACTCAATATGTCAATGTCAATAACATATGTAGGAGATGGGCGTGATATTGCCTGAAACTGCAGTATCGTGAAAAACATGAAATTTATGAGGTGAGTTGTCAAAAAATTTTCTCTGATGAATTTCAGAGATTTGATATTTTCCTGCAGAGCTACAGTTCTGATTTGAAACACTTGCCTCATTTTATAAGATGTTATTAATGTTATTAGATGGTGCACTTTAAATCTTAGAATAAATTAAGTCATATTTAAGATGCTTATTTACAGACCAAGAGGGGCACTGAGAATGTGTCATGCATAGATCCATGATTCTTAACCAATAGCATAAGAAGAGTATACAAATATCAGCCCTATGATCCAACCAACTTTACCCCCAAGAAAGTTCCCATTATTCACTTTATAGGAGGCTGAGTGGGGCCTAGAGCCATACAAAATACAAAGAACTGAATAAAATCTCTATTCTTTCACAGCCAAAATCAAATTAATGGCTTCCATCCTATAGTCACAAGCTGCTACCTAAGCTATTGGTCCACATTACGAAAATATAGTCTTAAGAAGTACATAAGATATTTATATTACAAGATGTTAACTATCTGATGGTATATTTTTAATTGCACAAGTTACTTATTTTTTATCGTAGTAATACCTTGATTGAATTTTTATAGGAAAATAATTACTCTGAGGTTTAATTTTAGATTAAATTAAAATACTTCATACCTCACCTCATATCCAATCTTCTAATTACACTGAGCAACAAAAAAGAAACTTTTTTTTGTCTCAGAAAGAAAAATATGTGATTCTGATAGTATTTTTTCTCCTGAATTCAAATATGATATGAGTTTTTCTCCATCACGCAAGATTTCCGAGAGGCAGGCATTTATAATTTTAAACATTTTAATATTTTCTATGTTTGTAACTACACAATATTCGAACATTCAGACTCACCTAGAAAGTAAGAAATTATGATTTTCTGCTATATTTCGCCTGTAGAGCATCCCTGTTGATGGTCCAACAATAATTGGCCAGTATATTAGGATTCCATTTGCCTTGATATCTTTTTTCCATAGCTGAAATCTCCTGATGAAAGTGTTCTCCATTTAATTTTACAATGGACAAATGGACGAAAAAATGTTTATTAAAAAAATAATTATTTAAATCCATTAATTGAAATTGAAATAAAAAAAACTGTGGATGATGGAGAAATCATCAAATTATAACTTTAAAATTCATCGGAGAACATATTGTTTAAACAACTCACCTCATAGGATTCATGCTTCCACGATATCGCGATTTCAAACATAGTCATGTTTGAAATCGCGATATCATGGAAGCATGAATCCTATGAGGTGAGTTGTTTAAACAATATGTTCTCCGATGAATTTTAATGATTATACCTCATAATGTTTACTTCCCAACATTAATTTAATAAAATTATAACTTCTTACTAAAAAAATTAAACATGATAAAAAAACTGCATTAAGTACAACTGTTGTCATGAGAAAAAAATCATATTGCAGTTTCAAAGCCTTGGCAGCTTCATCTTCAGTAATATCTCATCAACTGATGTTATGTCATTCAAAAGAACAGTTCTCCTGTTCGACATAACATCAGTCAACGAGATTACTGAAGCTGCTAAGGCTATTTAACTGCAGTATAATTAGAAGACTGGATATGAGGTGAGGTATGAAGTTTTTTAATTTAATCTTAGTACCTTAATTGCCTACTAGATATCGCATTGGGTCGGTATTTTGACCACATACCATTCATGACATCATCAAGAAAATAAGAGTAACTAATTTAACTTTGACAGGAGAAAAAACACTATGAGGTTTAATTTAAGAATTAAATTAATGTTTTTATTACCTCACATCATATCCTTTTTCTTCTAGACTGCAGTTTCAGAGCTATATCTCCATCATCAGTAGCCTCTCATCGACCGATGTTATGATGTTTCTTGGCCAAGAAATGACATAACACCAGTTGACGAGAGGCTACTGACAATGGAGATATAGATCTGAAACTGTAGTCTAGAAGAAAAAGGATATGAGGTGAGGTAATAAAAAATTGGCTCAAACATTTTTAAATATTTAAAATGATTTTTATAACTTAATTTTAGAATGTTTTAAGTATTTATTCAAATACACATATTGTGATGGTGACTTGCTATTTTTTTTCCAGAGAATATATTATATAGTTGGAACCGGTGGGTTATTGATGGTTGTGATTATTAAGGAGTGAAAAAAAGGGCGTTTCATGGGATCCATCCTAGGTTAGAGTACTTGAATTAGGTTAAGTGTGAGTTAAGTAGTTAGCTTCTAGGTTCATTACATTTTAAATTTCTCTAAATACATAAAAACAAAAAAAAACGATAATCGAAACAACAATAATCGATATGTGGTTGAAATGGTGGGTTATCGCTGGCTCTATAAACTCTAGTGCATGTGCACTGTTGTTCTATTGGACTTTGAAAATATATCAGGTAAGTTAAAGTGGACTATCCCCAAAACATTAATCAAATTCTTAGGAATAACTAAATTAACTTGGTCTAGAAACTCCTAACAAAGGAGAGGCTAAGACTCAACATTGAGCTGTTACGCCATTACACATAGATAGGTAGACTTATTTCCTATTATTCTACAAAATTTATTGATTTTTTCTGTATAGGAAATACACGTATACTCTCAAGAGGATTTTCTTCTTGCACAGCTGACATTGACGTTTATCTGAAATAAAGATTTGAATAAAAATTAATGAATCAAAAGCTCAAGAAAAGTTATGCCCACTGTATATAATTACTGAATAAAGTCATACCAAGCACATGACATAAATTACCATAAGTAATATTTTCACTGACCTGCTCTTAGAAGTAAAATTAATATTTTCAAAGTACAGAACATTCTAAGATAATTTATATTTATCTTTTAAAAAAATATTGCAAAAGTTTAATTTTAATAAAAGATATTTTCTGTTACATTTTTAAAATGAACACTTGAGTGTGTTGTAGAGGCTATATATAGTAGCTAAGGCTTATGCTATTACTCTCTAGTTGTTTACTAGTGTTAGTCTGCCTGGTGTGTCAACAAGATATTAGATTAAATAATAAAGTACCTATTATGACTGGTTCTTTTGTGGCTTTATGGGACTTGATAGTGCTGGGATAATGCTTTATATAAACATAATATAAAGGAGTAATAACTTTTGTTTTCTCCATATAAACATACTTTATAAATAGGAGTTTTTTTATTAGTTTTATCATTAATGGTCATATTATATCTAGGATATTTGGACGTATCTAGTAGGCTGTGTTCCTATTATTGTGTTTGTCTTATGTTTTCTGAAGAAGTTGAAATGATTTAATTTTAATAATGTAGGATAGTGATTATGATGAAGTGGGTCTGGTAATAAAATTGCAATCCAGCATTTACCTTGATGAATGACGGAAACCAGAAAAAAAAAATCTCAGGCAAGTTGCTCGACACCAAGGTTTCAACCTAATACAAGTCTCAATTGCTACTGCCTGAGCCAGCTTACTTGGTGTAGACAGTTTTCTATGTATCTTTATCTGTACATTTAACAAAAAAATCTGTTGCGTAGGAATTGTATAAATGAAAGAAATTTCTGAGCAAGTTGGATTTATGGTCTGGTTTTACTTATTAACGAACATGATATTACCTTGAATTGAACTTTTATAGGAAAAAATCACTATGAAGTTTAATTTAAATTAAATTAAAATGTCTCATACCTCACCTCAAATCTAATTAGACCGCTTTCAAAGTCTAGGCAGCTTCATCTTCAGTAATTTTTGTTAACATAACATCAGTCTTGGGAGGAAGAAGCAGTTCTTCTGATCGACATAACATCAGTGAACGAAAAATTACTGAAGATGAAGCTGTCCAGGTTTCAAAACCAGTCTAGTTAGAAGACTGGAAATTAGGTGAGGTATGAAACATTTTAATTTAATCTATGATTTTATTTTCCTTATTCAAATATTACATGCTATTTTGTTATAAGAAAACAAGCATGGCAGCCACTAGAATGATTTTTGAATTTCGGCTTTCAGGTAAACATCAAATGGTGAGATTTTGTTGATTTTTTGAGAATAACTTTCATGATCCCTATTAGGTTCGTCTTCCGGGCATATAGGCCGTGGTCCAGTCGTTCTTCTACTCGACATTTCGTCTACTGCTGCGGTAGACATCTTCAGGAGATACTGCGTGCTCTCTGTGAACTCCTCAACAGTCGGCTGCAGACTGGCTGGTCGTTGGAAACTCCCTCCCTATTTATAGGCACGCCCCTGGTGGAGAGGCGGTTTTCTGCGCGGTCCGTGTTGCGTGCTGTTTTGTCCAGGCTGTCGCTAGCAGAAGTCATAGGCTTCGTTGTCGTATTGTGCAGTGCCGGGATCCAGATTTTGTTTATCTTCATGGTTTCTTCTTCATGAAGATAAACAAAATCTGGATCCCGGCACTGCACAATACGACAACGAAGCCTATGACTTCTGCTAGCGACAGCCTGGACAAAACAGCACGCAACACGGACCGCGCAGAAAACCGCCTCTCCACCAGGGGCGTGCCTATAAATAGGGAGGGAGTTTCCAACGACCAGCCAGTCTGCAGCCGACTGTTGAGGAGTTCACAGAGAGCACGCAGTATCTCCTGAAGATGTCTACCGCAGCAGTAGACGAAACGTCGAGTAGAAGAACGACTGGACCACGGCCTATATGCCCGGAAGACGAACCTAATAGGGATCAAGACGCCGGCCGTGAAAGCCTACAGTTATACAATAACTTTCATGTTTTGTTTCAATGGCTTATACTGAGTTTCGTTCCAAAAATTTTTAGTTGCTACTGTTAGAGGAATTCTTAATTTTTTTTTCTTTCAATTAACCTTCATAGGGTCATTCTATGCAAAACATCAGTAATTCCAAATTTGTTCAAAATTGTATATTTAATTCTGTACATCATTTATATGATTCATGCACAAAATCATTTTTCCATTAGCTACTGTTTAAATGTTATTGACATATTAATTGAAGACGTCACCCTATCACGACTTGTGGTGGTATATGCCCTTCTTAGGGTGATTGCATACCCTTCAAGTACTGATCTTATTCTAACATATATTAAAATTTGTGTACATCCAAGCTGCCTAGATGGCACAACTGTAGAAAGAGTGCAAGTGTACCACATTGCACTAGTCTTACATTCCATTCTATCATTATAATTTAGCTATTTTAGACATAGAAGATTATAATGAGAGAATGGAAAATCTCTTAAAGGGAGAGGAATAGGAAGAAGTGAAAACCAATCCCCTTCCAAAAAACATTAAGGAAGTTGAACCTAATTTTAAAATAAATTTTTAAAAATAGTCTGAAAAAGAAAAATTTGAATTAAAAATAGCAAATCTCAGAAACCCCAACATTCTTCCTAAAATCCATAAAAATTGAAAGAAAATGAGACGAATTATGAAATAATATTAATTCACCTACTTACAAAATATCAAAATGGTTAAATAATAAATTCAAAGAAATGAATGAATTTTAAAATTTGGCTGTGAAAAATTCTTCCCAGTTAATAGAAGAATTAGAAAATATAGAAATTAAACCCTCTGAAAGGTTAGTCTCATTTGATATCACTTCGTTGTTCGCAAACATTCCAAAAGACAAATCAATGAAAATAATAATAATAATAATTAGAGTCTGGATGTTAGGCACTTAAAAAATTCAAAATAGGCAGGCAAAAGGCACTGAAAATCATTAATATAGGCACTAAAACTGCAAAATAGGCTTAAGAGCCTATATAAGCAAAAATGGACAACAACATAACTTTTTACAGTCTTACGTTAAGAATATAACCATATGCTATCAATAGCATGTGAATATATCACAGATGCTTTTGGAATTTGTTTTGCCTTTTTACAAAGAGCAGAACCATCACTTCAGAATATTTCCGCACCAAATTCTTTCACGAAATTGGTCAGTTTGTCTTTTACTGTTGTCCACTCTTTAGGTATCTTAAAAAAAACTGTTCTAAAGGTAAAAAAAAAGCCACACCACTTCACTTGCAGACTGAATTCAATGTTACCAAGGTCAAAAATAATCTTGCCAGTCACCTAAAGGTTTCAGCACCAGGTGTGAGACAGAGAAAGAAAGCTTGAGCCATCGTCACTCAGCAATGTTTGTACTGAAAAGAAGCAAAGAACTTTTCTCCAAGCCTTAGAGCATAATATAATGGGCATAGGGATATTTTGCTTTCCATCTACCTGCTAGGTTATTGGGTTATTGCCACACTTATTCTAAAATATTCTATGGGAATTTATAAAAAGAACACTTGAAAACATCTATGAAATGATTTGTGCCATGAAGTTTGTTCATTTCAATTGATTTCATTGAAATACTGAGTTAATTTTGAGAAAAATTGCAAATAGGCATTTATAGGCATTTAAGCTGAAATAGGCATTATAGGTAAAATTAACTTCATGGAAAACAACTCTAGGGTTATAAGAATTAAATTAATTGTGATTATTTCATACCTCATACTTCTATATTTCTTTAAATACAGCACTGCAGTATCGGCAATTTCTTATCACCATCATCAGATGTTTTCACGATTGTCAATTTTTACTTTTGTTGATAATTATCCAAACTGCCATCTTATGTTCTTTTAAAGAATTATTTTCTAAACTGCCATCTGGTGTTCATTTTAATGAATCATTTTCTAAACCGCCATCTGTTGTATTTTTGAAGAACTTTGTAATCAAGCTAGGTTCATCTGGAATTTCGAAGTTCATAGTTCTAGTATGGTTTTTTGAATATATATTTTTTCCCAAGCTGTTAAATCTAAAGGTTTAGATAGATGTTTCAAAAGTTCATTAAAATGAACACCAGATGGCAGTTTAGAAAATAATTCTTTAAAAGAACATCAGATGGCAGTTTGGATAATTATCAACAAACGTAAAAATTGACAATCGTGAAAACAGCTGATGATGGTGATAAGAAATTGCCGATACTGCAGTGCTGCATTTAAAGAAATATAGAAGTATGAGGTATGAAATAATCATGATTAATTTAATTCTTATGAATTTGAACCTCATAATGTTAAAAATTCCCAAATTTAATATATAAACTCTAGGGTCATTGGTATGAACTTATATGAAATCAATTTTACAATATCTATAATAAATAACTATAGGCATTTTCCCTAACACCCGGTCTCTAATAATAATAATAATTATGATTACCGGCTGTGAAAGCCTTGCATTCCACAAAACTTTTGGAAAAATGGCTAAAGAAAACAAGATAGATGATGAGAGCAGAGAGGAATACCTGAAATTAACCAAGTTGTGCATAGATAAAATGTTCTTCACTTACAGAGGAAAATACTACAGACAAAGAACGGGACTTGCAATGGGAAATCCATTATCACCATTTGTGGCAAATATGTTCATGGGAAACTTCGAATGTCAGATAATCAAAGAACACCCTTTGATTTCTAAATTTTGGTGTAGGTATGTGGATGATGTCATAGCAATAGTCAAACAAAAACACTTGGATGATGCTGTTAAACTTTTGAATATTCATAATTAAACAATTAGATCTACTATGGAAGTTGAAAATAACCAACAAATACCATTAAAATTCATCGGAGAACATATTGTTTAAACAACTCACCTCATAGGATTCATGCTTCCATGATATCGCGAATTCAAACATAGTCATGTTCATCTTCAGCCATAACTCCGACTGACGAAATTCTTCGGCCGTCAACTATTCTATTGTCACCATCTTCAGTGCTGCCATCTATGGTTGAATTTATGAACTTCGAAATCAATGTAATTTCGTTAGGGATATCAAAATTCATTGATCTATTTTTGTTTTTCTGAATGTATATTTTTTCCCAAACTGTCAATTCCAAAGGTTTCTCTACTTGTTTTAAAAGTTTAGCTTCTCTTCCAATTTTATGATGTTCTAATAAACTATGTGCAGAAATTGCAGATTTTTTAATTTCACAATTTTTAATATTTCTGAAATGTTCTTTGGTTTGAATTTCCAAATTCCTTTTTGTTTTTCCTATATAAACTTTATTGCAATCTTCACAATTTATTTGATAAATTCCAGATTTCTTACTGTCTGGAACATTTGCTTTTTTATTGGTACTTAGAAGATTACCCAGACTAAATTTATTTATTGGTGCCAAAGAAATGTTGTATTTGTCAAAATTGTTTTGAAATTTTCTATGCATTTCAGGATGGTAAGTAATTTTCTTGTATTTTTTCTTTTCTTTGCAATTTTGTAGAGTAGTATATTCATTAAGTCTTTTTTTGTGTTTGAATTTCTTCAACTTATTTATAATTAATTGCTGCACATAGTTTATTAGAACATCATAAAATTGGAAGAGAAGCTAAACTTTTAAAACAAGTAGAGAAACCTTTGGAATTGACAGTTTGGGAAAAAATATACATTCAGAAAAACAAAAATAGATCAATGAATTTTGATATCCCTAACAAAATTACATTGATTTCGAAGTTCATAAATTCAACCATAGATGGCAGCACTGAAGATGGCGACAATAGAATAGTTGACGGCCGAAGAATTTCGTCAGTCGGAGTTATGGCTGAAGATGAACATGACTATGTTTGAAATCACGATATCATGGAAGCATGAATCCTATGAGGTGAGTTGTTTAAACAATATGTTCTCCGATGAATTTTAATGATTATACCTCATAATGTTTACTTCCCAACATTAATTTAATACAACAAATACCATTTTTAGACCTTAAATTGATCAGAAATGAAGAAAAAAGGAAAATATAATTTGGAATTTACAGGAAAGAAACACACACTGATGATTATATTAAAGCAACAGATTTCAACCATATTGCACATAAACAGCAATCTTTAATAGTTAGCATTCACACTTGTGAACGTCCCCATGAGAGAGAAAATTTTAATACAGAGAAAAAAAAACACATATTAAAGATAGCAAAAGAGAATGGTTTTGAGAAAAAGATGATTCTTAAGAAAACAAATAGATTCAAAAAACAAAAAGTGATAAATAAAAGTGCTCTTGAGACAGATAATGAAATTGGTAAAAACTTCAAGAAATTTACATACCATCTTTAGCATTTAATAAGTTTTCAGCAAATTTAACATTAAATTAGCACCGAAAAATGATTACCACCTGAATAGATTCATTAAAACCAACAAAAATGAAAAGTTTGATGAAGGCAACAAATCAGGAATTTATCAAATTGATTGTAAAGATTGTGAAAAAGTATACATAGGAAAAAGAAAAAGGAACTTGAATACTTAAAAGAATACTTTAGAATTTTTTTTTTCTTCTTCTAATGCCACCAGGTTGTCTTTTATGACATTTCTGGCACCTTAGAAATGTTAAAAATGGGGAAATAGAGAAATCTCCATGGTCAGAAAAACACAGAATCGAAAAAAAGGCCAAATTACTGAAACGGTCAGATAAATCTAAGGAACTCACAATTTGGGAGAAAATTTACATCCACAAGAATAAATAGAAAACTATGAATTTTGATATTCCTGGGGAAAATGAAAAAAAAATTATTTGGAAGTTCATCAGTCAGCCAACAGAGAGAGTAGAAATTAACCTACAAGATTGCCAATTGCAAATTCAACAGTTAGGAAGCATTGATAATAGCACAAGAGTGTTGAAACTGCAGTCTGCAAGAAAATCACAAATATGAGGTGAGTAAAAAGAACCTAACTCATAATAATACACTACTTTAAAATGTCCAATTACATCATCACATAAGGGCAGTCTGTTGATTAGCATTTTTATTTTTTCAATATGCAATTTTGGTTTGTTAACTTATTTATATCCAAATAACTAGATGCAATATGACCTACGTTGTTCATGTAACTTGACAAAATTGAAGTAAAAAATAACTTTATCTGAATCAGATTTCTGGATTTTAATATAACACTTTAAGCACACTATAAATCTCCCAAAATATTGTAAAATTATTTGAATTTTAAAAAAATCTTCTAATTTTTTACATAATTTCCTGCAAAATTTTCATAATTTGTCCAATTGTTAACTTATAGGCCTATACAGGGTGAATTTTAATTACATCAATAAACTGCAGGGACTGATTCCTGACTGGAAATGGAGGAAAAAAATGTCCTATGAATAACTGTCCATAAAAGCATCGTTGCCACGGTAGATGGCACTGACGAATGGCATTATTCTCTTGGCCCTGTTGCATGGCCTGCTAGATCACCGGACATAAACCCCCTGGATTTTTACTGCTGGGGGCATCTGGGAAGCATTGTGTATGCTGAACCAGTTCCTGATGTGCGTACCCTTCAACAGCGTGTCCACGTCACCTGTTATGCTATTCAGAGAGAGGCCAGAACATGTGAAAGAGTGAGGTAATCCATGATATGACATGTGAACGTGTGCATTGCATCCCATGCAGGCCACTTGGAACAGCTATTGTGATATGGATGTGATTATGCTATGTACTGTGTGCCGGGACGATTTGTTGTCCTTGCACGCACATCGTTCATTTCCGGACACATGTTTATAGGACTTTTTTCCTTCATTTCCAGTCAGGAATCAGTCTCTGAAGTTTGTCGGTGTAATTACCATTCACCCTGTATAATAAATGGTTACACTTTAAATGTTCTATTTTAATCATAGTGATATATTCTTTATAATAGTTTAAAAGCTACCTAATTTTAAATAATGTAATCGCATTACCCCAGCATTTTTCATTTTAGTGATTTACTCTTTCAAAAGAAAATAGTGTATAGTGCAAAATAGGTGTGTAAATATGTAAAAAAGATTGGTTGTATATATTTTATAAATGTTTTAAAATTGAAATTGTCATTACAGTAGTGACATAAATGTGCATGAAGTAGGTACTCTTTGATTATGCATGTCTTTAGCGACTACTGTCTCTCTAGAGCTTCCATTCATAAAAGAAAGTGCTCGGCATGAAAAATACAACATTTCATTAAATAATTAGTATGGAAATCTTAGAATAGTTCTATTGGTAGGAATAACACTGAATAAAAATTGGTGGATTGCATAAGCCTTGATTGGTTGTATAGTTTAACTTATAATGAAAAGATGTCTCAATGATATCACTGAAATAATATCATTAACAATGACTATTAGAAGTTTTGATGTTATAATTTTAAATTTAACATTCACATTAATGAAGAAATTTATTATTTGAAAATAAAAATTAATGCCTGAACTGGGATTTGAACCCCAGACATCTAGCTTCATAGGCTAGTGTGCTACCAGCATGCTATTTAGGCATCCCCAATGCAAACATTCATCTTTCTCTCTCATATACTTCTTCTTCTTCACTTCATGAAGGCATGAATTGCCTGTTCTGCTTCACAGTTATTCTGTCCATCTTTTCACTGACCATCCTGCATTCCTTGAACCTCTCTCATATACAATTCTCATATTATTGAAATAATAAACTTTACTGCTACAATAGTTGTGTAAAATTCTCATAAAAAGTCTTCTTGATTTAGAAGCTGTCAGATGGCATTGTGAGCGATGGTTCTCAGCCTTAGGTGATAAGAGAATTGTATATGAGACAAAAAAGATTAATGTATGTATTGGGATGCCGGAATAAAATAATGATAGTGCAATAGTGTATAAAATTATAAGTCTCAGGTTCAAATCCCAGTTCAGGTATTAATTTTTATTGAAATTCATCGGAGAACATTTTTTTACAACTTACCTCATAAATTTTGTTTTTCTCACGAAACTGCAGTTTCAAATGTAATCACATCCATCTTCAGCCATAACTCCGACTGATGAAATTCTTCAGCCATCAACTCTTCTATTGGCACCATCTTCTGTGCTGACATCTATGGTTGAATTTATGAGCTTTGAAATCAAATTTTGTTCATTAGGAATATAAAAATTCATTGACATATTTATTTTTCTGAATGTATATCTACTAAATGTATATTTTTCAGAATGTATAGAATATATACATTCAGAAAAATAAATATAGGTCAATGAATTTTGATATTTCTAATGAACAAAATTTGGTTTTGAAGTTCATAAATTCAACCATAGATGGCAGCATTGAAGATGGTGACAGTAGAAGAGTTGATGGCCGAAAAATTTCATCAGTCGGAGTTGTGGCTGAAGATGGATGTGATTACGTTTGAAACTGCAGTTTCATGAAAAACACGAAATTTATGAGGTGAGTTGTCAAAAAATGTTCTCCAATGGATTTCAATGATTATAACTCATAATGTTTACTTCCCAACTTAATTTAATATAATTATCTTTTATTTTTAAATAATAACTGTTCGAAGTTATTGGAATTATAGAGGAGGTAAAAATAATTTCTTTTATGTGACAAAGATTCTGCATATTGGCATTTATCATATACAATTTAAAATCCACCGCTGTGATCTTGAGGTAGCGTGCTGCCTTGTCACGCAGCAGATCCAGTTTGATCCCCGGTCAGGACAAGTTTCCTGGGTGATAGTTTTTTTCAGGTTTTCCTCACCTATAAGACAAATGTCAGGAAACTTTAAGGCCCAAATGGTCCCCGAACATCATCTGGCTATCAGTATCATCAATAACATTTAATTAAGTTTAGCATGAAGGACTCTCCTGGCACATCATTACCATCATCATCATCAGCTATCATATATCATCGGAGAAGTGTAACTCTGCCTTCCAGGTGCCCCCAACTTCAGAAGTGGGTTACAATAACTACATCCCAAAATTGTAGTAAAAATACCCATAACAAAAAATGGGATTAGAGTTATTAAACATTTTTATAATAAAAAAATAAAAACTAATTGTACTCTTATTTTTTCTATGGTAACATCATGCTAGGGGGGAATACCAGAATGTCAAAATAACAATGTGGTGGCATTGAATAAAAAAATATTGGTTGTTGATGCATTCCTTGAGCATTTTACACATTCCTGAATGTAAGCTATCTCCCTTTTCCCTCTTATACACACTTGCTAATAATTAACCCATAATAAATGGTCTCCATTAAACTGCATTTATTACATCTATTGAACCTCAAGTACTTTCTATCAAATATTATTGCATAAGAATTTACCTGATTGGAGTGACATAGATGTATGAAGTAATATTTTTTAAAATATTTTTTATGAAAGAATTTTCATAAATTAATTGCAATATATTATAATTTAATTTAAGAGCTCATAAATACAGTTAATATAGTTTATAAGTGGATTACAAATACTTACTTCATCAGCAATCTCATGATATTAAATTGATTTATCAGTAGTTCAGTGAGTTGGTTTGGGATTATTTTGGAATAGTTCTACTATCTTTCTTAACCAAGACTCAACTCTATTATTAATAGAGTGTGTTGTAAATTTCATTTTTCTGAAATGAAAGTTACATTTTTCTGAAATGAAAAGTCATTTATAATAATAGTTAGTTGTATTTAGTCTGTTCATCTTACCTCAATAATTAATGTTGATTTGTTCTTGAACATGTTTCAATTATATCATAATCATCATCAGCATCTTGCTGATTATGATATAATCGAAACATGTTCAAGAACAAATCAACATTAATTATTGAGGTAAGATGGACAGACTAAAAATAATTTAATTAAAATAACCTCAAAATATTACTTCCTAAAATAAAATAATAGTTACTTGTATTTAGAAATGTGGTCAAAATTTTCTTCCATATAATTAGAAAAAATGTTTTTGCTTATAATACTGAAGAATTTGCAGTTTCAACAATATGGCCACCCATCTGTACTTCATATCCTTGTTTATCTGATCTGTTTAATTTTAAATATGTTGTAAATAAAGCAATCAAAACAAAAACTGAATAGTCATAGATGATCTCTAAGTGGAAAAATTTACATTTGCTGGATTTTTGTGACATATCAAAAATATTTCATTTTACCTCTTCTATCATTAGGTAGTCATTATAAATAAACCCATGAAGCTCCATATATAGTATATATTAATGTATTATTAATATTATGTATTGAAGCCTCTTATAATTCAATATTCAACCTCCTTGTACCTCTATACCAGGGGTCACCAATTGGCGGACCAAGGTCTGTATCCAGACCCTGGGGCTTTGGTTTCCAGACCGGTTAAACATCGAATTAACACATTGGCGACGGGCCACGGAGATCTCCGTGTTTAAATGGCCAGCGCTAGATGACGGGTCATGGAGATTTCCGTGTTTACGTTTTGTATGGTTTTCCAGCCTCTTCGCGTTTGAAGGAGCATGCAATTTTGTTTTTTCTCATTGTGAAATAAACTTTAGTTGTTTTTGTACCCCTCTCTTCTCTTTTATGAAAATGCCAACTTTACAGAAAGAGTTGTTTACAATTTTAAGACAGATGTCTGGTGAAATATGGAATTTTAGTGCCGATAGTTAGGCGATTACGGGATATGTATGTAACCTGTAAATATATGTTGCAGAGGGGAAAAATTATAAGAAACATTATTTTGCGTTCTGGAGCCGAATTTATATCTGTGGCATCATGTCTACCAGGATAATTATTATAACAGTGTGGCTATAGCTGAAAATTTGCTGGAAAGAAAGACGATGGTTTGTGGAACAATAAGGATTAACAGAGGGCTTCCAAAATCATTTGTGGAAGCAGGAAATAAACTCAAACCAGGAGAATGTGTATTTTGTAGTAAGGGGGACCTTTTGCTACAAACATCGAAAGATAAAAGAGACGTAAGAATGGTTAGCACATTGCATCAGGTAACACGAGAGTGGGAGGGGTAAAGTTGTAAAAATTCCCTATTGAATACTTCAATATAACAAGTATGTGAAGGGTGTAGACAGGGCTGACCAGTACCTATCATATTACTCCATCCTTAGAAAAACAGTGAAATGAAGCAAGAAAGTTTTATTGTGGTTTCTGAATTGAGCACTCTTTAATGCTTTTTAGGTCTATAAATTTCAAAATCCTAACAACAATATGTCAAACAGAAGTTTTTTGCTTGAAACAGCCTCTTGTTTGGCAGTCGTGAAATTAGGAACAGATGACAGGGAAGAGGAGGGAAGACAGACTGAAAAGGACACCACGTCAAGACCCACCAAGAAGGCTGACATGAAGAAACATAAATTAAACCTTGCCGCGATTTCAGTGAACACAAGAAAAGAAACTCGTTACATATGCTCTTTTGCCCTGTGCCTTTACATAAAGGGAAATGTTTCCTACGCTATCAAACCCTCAATTTTTACTAGAAGGGTCTGGTGAGAACACTAATAAAGATTTACTAATGCATTATTGTTATTGACTGTAAATATATTGATATAAAAATCACACTGTGCTAGCGCAGTTTAAAATTTAAAAGTCCACACTACTGACAGAAATGTCCGGTCTAGCAGCGGTGGGTGGAACGCAGAGCTGTCGGTCACCAATGTGTTAATACAAATTTTTTAAAACCGGTTAAAATCGAATACAGCCAGTTGTACTAAATTTCATGTCATGATAGTATTATTGTTTGCTCAGTTGGCAGTACTGCTTATGATTGGAGATTTGACTGAAGATGAACGGGATTCCATTTGAAACCTGGTATCATGAAAAACATGAAATTTGTGAAATTTAAATATTACTTTGACCATATGTTAAGTTTATCATAAACTTATTAATAATTATTAGAACCAATAACTGTGTACTACTGTTCTGTAATCCTTTTAGTATTTACCATGTGTTTCTTTTTAATTTGTGCAATTCATACCCATAACATAATTTAAATAATTTCTTTAAAATTAATTACTTAATAAAAGCTTTGTATGTTTAATCAACTGTGGTTCCAGACCTTGTCTGAATTTACTACTTTGAAAATGGATCTCCATGAAATCTAATTGGTGACCCCTGTTCTATACTAAGCAGCCATAATTCTGTAGGCCTGCCTGTTTATTACGCGCGGGGTCAGTTAAGCCCCGCCGTATTGATAGCGTGAAGATCACTATTGTTTAAGTGGTCTTTGGCCCGAGCGGTTGGCCTTGGTTTTGGAGGATGAATTCCACATTTAAACATGTTAAAAACACAGTAAACGAAAAAATAACATTATTTATTAAAATAAAACCAAACATAAAGAAATATTAGATCAACAACATATAAAACAATTTATTAAAGTCAGCTGAAATCGCCACATTGTTAAACGTCAAATACTAAAGTGTTAAAATTCAGAGAGAGAAAACAATCATTTTAAAATATTCATCTTTGTTCATTATTCTAAGTTCTTTGGACCATTTGGTCCATTAATTAATTCTATGTCTGAAAAAATGACCATTAAGGTAATGATAAAAAATGCTTATATTACCATGTAGAGCTGCCTCCCCTGCCGGGGGACCGCGTTCGGTCCCGCCGCCGTTCTGCCTTTGGTAAACAAAATCGCGAATATTTATATGATAAATTTTAAGTTTCTAATTGGGGAAATTTGGGTGTGGAAAGTTCATGATCTAGTTTGAAACCTTCATCTATGTCAAAATGGAAAGCTTTGTTCTACTTTCACATCGCGCAACTTACATTATCTTTATCTAATGTGGTCATCTTTCTTGACCAAATAAATCTGGAATCTTTTGACATGGTTTTGATCCAGGATATAGAGATATGCCTTTTTACTAGCGTTTTTTATATTATATGCGTATGAACTAATATGTTTTTCAGTGCGGATCATTATTCCTTATTTTCTGATATAATACACATGTATATGTGTCTATCCTTTATTGTTTTTTTATAGTATTTTATTATTATGGCAGTTAGGCCTTAGTGTTGGCATAACACTGTTCTTGTACAAAAATGCAAAATGTTTCCCTCTTAAGTGCAAAATATAGTATTATATTTTTTTGTTTTTTTTTTATTCTCAGCAAAGATACTACACTATTTAAAATAAAAACCCAACAAAAAAAGCTAATAATAGCAGCATATAAATTTGAAACTTCATGTTCAGTATTATAAAGCATTTTCTATCATTGAGTTTTATCAGAGACCAGTGCTTTAGAATTTGTTACATTTGAAAATTATATACAGTGTGTCCAGTTTATCTTCACCTACCAAAAATAATTTTGTACTCAAATATAAAATGAAAAACTGTTTCTTACAAAAGTTGAATAACTAAAAAGGGAAACAACAATGTTAGGAGTCAACTTTATAGTGTTGTTTATTAACAGAATAGAAGTAGCAATTTTGTTTTTAATGGCACTACATTTTTTTTTATTCAATGTGTTAATTAGGACATCAAGATACATTTAAAAATACATCACAATGTATCATTTTAAACAGCTGAACCTTAATAACAGAAGATGATTACTGCCATTTTCTAGTACTTCCCATATGAGATACAGGAAGTAGGATCTTCACAATGAGTGCTTTAAATATGATCACTTATATCGATATACTCTCCAGTTGCCAGATGAATGATCAGATTGATTCTTCTACCATTACCACTTGAATGAAATTACGAACACAACCCCACTCTCCTCCCACCATAACTTAAAAACACAATTGAGAGAAAATCTAACTCCAGCTGTTCCTCTACATTGAATATCTTCATCCTTCCTTGTTTCAGCCACCCAACTCCCTCCCCTCGTATATCAAGGACCACCCGATTCAAAAACAGTTCAAAAAACAAAACTCACTTCATATTTCCTTAGACAATATAATATATATATAAAACTGTGTTCCATGTATTCTTTTGTTATTTCTTTATATTTTAAACTTTTCTTACCAAGCCAATTACTTAAATTAATTATAGGTTATTATTATTGTATTTTTTTCTTTCCCTTGTCAACTTTATATTGTGTAGCCTATATCTATTATGTATCATTAATCAACATGTAGATAATTCATAATTATTATTATATGTTTAACTTAACCCTGGTGAAGTATAAGAGAAGACCTTACAGTCTTAACTTCATCAGGTAAAATAAATAAATTAATTAACTGCTACATTAGAATGAACAGCAACTTCAAGAATAGGATTTGAAGTTCTCATTGCACATTCTGGGTACCATTCTCTGTAGAGTTGCTCTGCACTAGTAGAAATATGCCCAGCTTCAACAGAATAAAAATAAAATAATTATTTTAGCTAAGAATCTATGGATAAAACAATTAAAATGCAGACAGAAATAATTTAAAAATACTTAAATATACTAACTGGCACCATCAAACTGGAAGGTTCATGGCTGTGCAAACATACATCCCAATTCTGAGCTAATGTTTTCCCTTTATAATTTATCTCCGTCAAGTCATGGTTAATGTTATTCTCCCATCTCATTCTTTACTTATCTTCTGGTCACTTTCCCTCTGATTTTCCTAATTAAGTTTTCATGCTCCTCTCTCATTTCCCATTTGTCTGTGCCACATGTCCTACCCATCATAGTCTACAAGACTTATTTACTCTTTTTACATCCAGTTACCCACCACTGTGGTCTCGAGGTAGCATGCTGCCTTGTCACGCAGCGGGCCCGGGTTCGATTCCTGGTTGGGACAGGCTCCTGGGTGAGGTTCTTTTTCGGGGTTTTTCCTCACCTGTAACACAAATGTTAGGAAGCTTAGAGCCCAACGGTCTCCGAAAATCATCCAGCCATCATCATCATCCTTATCATTATCATCATCCTTGACCGGTGTGGAAAGCAACAGGAAGCTACCACACCTATAATTTCCTAGTAAAGCTGCACATAGCATGAAAATGCTATGATTGCAGTGAAAGACCTGCCTTCGGGCAGAATTACTATGGATGGATGGACCCATAAAGATAATGTAGCTCAGTGTTACGTAGTCTTCTCCATCCACTTGTCTGTTCATCTCTCTTAGATCCAAAAAAATTTCCTGACAACTTTATTCTCGAATACTCATAATAGTTTCTTTAAAGTAAAAGACCATGTTCCATTTCCATTTATTATAAATAGAAGAATAAATGTTTTGTATATTTTAGTTTATACTAGTAAAATTCATGGTAAGTTTCCATTGAGGTATTAGTTCACAGTAATATAATGTAGATTAAAAACTATAAAATAGTTACTTTGTAGGTCTGTCTCCTCAACTTAAGTTGTTTTTAAAACTCCATGCCTTTCGAGACTAGTCCCATCATCAGCAGAATGCATTAGGTCCGTACTGGTTGACCCTTGTTGAAGCACTGACTTGGTTGTGAGAATTCTGTACAGAGGATTGTGTGGACTGGGTGTGTATTCAAGGAACATTTCAGAGATTTCATTTATAATGGAGGAAAATCAAGTTACGCAAAACATGTAATTCAGGCTGGACACCATATGCATAACATCAATAACACCCTCACAATAGTACATAGAGAAAACATTCCAATGAGGATAAATATACTGAAGGAAATCGCAATCCTAAGAGAAATCAACAACAACCTGATTCTCAATGAATACACACACAATCCTCTGTACAAAATTCTCACAACCAAGTCAGTGCTTCAACAAGGGTCAACAAGTATGGACCTAATGCATTCTGCTGATGATGGGACTAGTCCCGAAAGGCCTACAGAGTTTTAAAAACAACTTAAGTTGAGGAGACGGACCTACAAGGTAACTATTTTATAGTTTTTAACCATACATTATATTACTATTTTAGTTTAACATTTTTTAGAGAAATTGGGATGACAAAAGTCCCTGTAATGTATAATAGCATGCAATTCCAGAATTGAGTCTATGTTTAATTTGTTTCTGTACCTCATTCCTGTTGTAAAATATTCTTCCTAGGTATTTGAATTCAGCCACTTCTTCAAAATTTCTCTCATTTGTTATTAACTATTTCCATTATATACGGTACTGTATTTCTACGTGTAATCATATATTTGGTTTCATTGATATTTATTTCCAGCCCTGTCATAGTGTTTTTCTAATACAATGTTTGTGTTTGCTTTTAGTATTTCCTCTGTCACTTAATAATATTACATTATCAGCATATACCAACAGCTTATTAATACCATTGAGTTGTACACCCTCTTTGATGGCATGCTCTTGTAACTTACAGAATTGAATAGCAGAGGAGACATCTCCTTGCTTTACCCATTGTGAATTTCAAAAGTATCTGAAAACTGCTTACCTGCACCCTACTTTTTGTGCCATTTAGACATACTCAAATAATTCAAACTTTCAGTAATTCCAAATTTCAACAGGATATTATACAAATTTTTACTATTAATTGTGCTGTATGCCTTTTTGAAACTCAGCTGCACTAGAAATTATGTTTTAATTAATCTTTCAACTTATATTCTCCATAAATTAACAGCATTTCTATCCTGTTTTCATCGGGGAATATTATAGCTAAGAAAACTCTTAATTTAGAGTTTATTCAGGTGAAGGGCTGAAAACAGATGCCCATATAATGGCCTTTGCTACATTTATTTTTATTTATTGACTATGAAACATGTGCTTATTATTTGTTTAGTTTTTGATGTATCAGCCATAGTTTCTACTCCATCGACCAGTTATCATATATGGAGCAGAAACTAGGGCTGATACAACAAAAACTAAACAAATAATAAGCACATGTGAAATGAAAATCTTAAGAACTATTCAGGAAAAACATTATTTGATAAAATACACAACACAGAAATTAGGGACAAATGTCATATTCAAGACATAACCAAATTTATTGTAGATAGATGAAAATATTGGAAGGGTCACATAGAAAGAATGGAAAAAAACCGACTTGCGAAAAGAGCTAAAGAAGATACACCAATGAACAGGACAAGAACAAGAGGAAGACCAGCCAAGAGATGGATAGACAGTGAATGCACATCCAATACGTCTTCCTCCAAGGAGTGATTTTGGAAATAAACAGGATGAAAATCCTACAAATTATGTTTAAGAAAAAGAAGACTATAAAACAAAGCTGTGTGGATTGGATTACTGTTTGCAGTAGGACAGGGAATCCATTTTAAGCAGAAACCTTTTTACAGCGGCTCTCACTTTTCCTGCTATTGTGCTTGCACCGGCGGGGAGCGTGTTCTGTTACTACCGGCAAATGAAGACAGTTAGAAGCTACAAAATACAAATAACTCAACTAATTTAAATTATTATAAAAAATAGGCCTACACATAGAGGCTTATTACTCACCATTTATTTGAGAGACTGTTGAAAATGACCCCGTCCACAGTAAGACATGCCTTACCCGAATATCCTCAAGTTTCTCTACTGTTAAAATGTGCCTTTCATGCTTCTTTGCTATGTCACAAACTGAACCTGTTGGTATGCCACTTTTTAGCATGATTTTGTAGGAATCGTACAGGATTTTTGAGAAAATCTCCAAATGTGCCTTCTATGGTTCTCAATACGTAACATTCCACCAAATAAATTCACTATTCAACCGTATACTTCATATTCAATTACTTTCTTATGTAACACACAACAACAAACGACATGCGTCCCACTACAACAAACTGAAACAACTAACCACTGGGATATGTACAACTTGTTTCCCAAGCTGCAATCATACTGCTCACAGCGGCAGAATGATGTGAGGTTTCCTCTTAAAATGGATTCCCTGTATTATTTGTTTCTAAACACCAACTTAGTCTAAACACTTCCTTCTACTATGTACTATAGTCAGGAGCCATGCAGTCAAGGCATGAATTTTTTTTTATACTTGTTAGAATTATATAACTTGACATTTTTTTAGTAGACCTTGGGATACTTAATTAACCTCAAATATAAACATGATAGTACAATTGAAAAAGGGTGGTACTCATATCTTATTAATAAATAATACTACTAAGTTGAATTCCCATCAGTATTACTTTCCACTTTCAATTCAGTTGTTGTATGAAACAATTTTTCATTTTGTATTTAAGTATAAAGTTATTTCAAGTGGTCAATTAAATGGGATATTTCTCATGCACAAGATAAATATTCAGTGAGACATATGAGTTAGGATATATTGCCTATATCAGATACTAGTGACACTACTCTAGCCATTGTGGCAAACAAGATTGTGATGAAATTTTGTTCTTATATCAAATAATTATTAAACTGCAAATAATTGTATATGATTAATAACAATCATCTTATTAAATGCAAACAATAACACAACAGTAAATAATTAATTCACATTATATTTAATTAATGTTGGGAAGTAAACATTATGAGGTATAATCATTAAAATTCATCGGAGAACATATTGTTCAGTCGGAGTTATGGCTGACGATGAACATGATTATGTTTCAAATCGCGATATCATGGAAGCATGAATCCTATGAGGTGAGTTGTTTAAACAATATGTTCTCCGATGAATTTTAATTAATTCACAGTTTAAAAATGCACCGGTATGTCAATTATTAATACTTGTATTAACATTATTTTTCTTTGGTAGTTCAGAATTCTCAACACTTTCAAATATAAAATAATTTTTTTGTGATTGAACAAAGTTAACTCAAAGAATAGCACTTGAGAGTTTGAGATCCTGGGTTCAAATCCCAGAGTCAACATCTTAACTGGAGTTTATTCATTTACTTTTGTGAATTATCAAAACAGATATAAGATTGAATCATCACTACATAATACCTACAATAGAAACACATCCCATTTTTTATTGACCTAGACATTAAATGATGCAAGACATTCAAACATTGATAAGTAAGATTGAAATAAACAACATAATAGTATTATAAATTTTAATCTTAAAAATAGAAATTAGGTTTTTTCTATCCTATGAAATATAAAAGCGGTTAAGGTAGGAAGCCTTGGCGCAGAGCTGCGAGACTTGCGCTGGTTCGAGTCTCCGTGGGGGAAGAAATTTTCTCATGGTATTTCGGCCAGTATGGGACCGGTGCCCACCCAGCATCGTGAGGCAATTGGGTAGCTACAATAAGTAGCGGCTCCAGGTTGAGGAACCAGCTATAACGGCTGGGGGACTCGACATGCTAACCACATGTCACCCCTACAGTGGCTGTTGATCATCTACCTCTGTGATTGACACATGTGGATGTGAAGGGCCAGCAGCCGGCTGGTAAAAGGGCAACCGCTGAAAAGTGGAAAGACCCTCAATCGGAATTACTTGTCAATAATTCTTATGTACAGTAATTCATCAAAAAACTGTTACAATTATTATGTTTTATAAGTTTCCCTTGATTTGTTTAGCATTTTAAAATATCATATTGTATATGCTATGTGGGCAAGATTATGTTTATATTTATCTTCATTCCTCAATTTATTAAGCTATTATTCTTGTCTTATTATTCACTCTTTAAGCTCCTATATGCTCTAAGGCTCTTAATAAATCATTGAAACTCTTAAAACCAAATCTTTCAATTAAATATTTTTATTGTCAGAAGTTCAGATTTTAAATATAAAGGTTTTTATAAAAAATAAAATTTATCTATTTATATTAGAATAATAAATAATGATCCAGTAATGCAATGCATTTATCATAATCTAATATTTTCTCATTATAATAAAAATATTACATTCTCTAATATTAACTGAATTTTACTAGTATCGATTCTCTAATAGTTGGCAATAAAGTTCAATATTTAAGCCTACATAAACTGCATAATAATTAATCCCTATTGCAGTTGTTTTGTATAAAATATTTCCTAGAGAGTAGATTTATTATTTTTTTAAATTGAAATTACAGTGGGAGGAAACACTATGAGGTATTTACATTAATAAATGAGTTGAAGAAAATGTTTTAACACCTCACCTCACAAAGTTGCATGTCTTCACGATACCGGTTTCAAAAGTATAGTATTACTTCTATCTTCAGTCAAATTCCAACTGTCAAAATTTCATCATCTTCTGAACTGCCATCTGGTGTAGATTTTATGAACTTGGAGATTAAATTATTCTCGTCGGGGATATCAAAATTCATTGCTTTATATTTATTCTTCTGAATGTATATCCTTTTCCCAAATTGTTAATTTCAAAGGTTTCTCCAAATGCTTCAAAAGTAGTGTGTTTTCTGATTTTCTAGCAAAAAGGGAGGTTAGAAATTCGTACAAAAGAACATCTTAGAAATATTAAAAATGGTGAAATTGAAAAATCGGCAATTGGAGCTCAGAGTTTGCTAGAAAATCATAAAATCGGAAAAGACACTAAACTTTTGAAACATTTGGAGGAACCTTTGGAATTAACAATTTGGGAAAAGATATACATTCAGAAGAATAAATATAAAGCAATGAATTTCGATATCCCCAACGAGAATGATTTAATCTCCAAGATACATCAGATGGCAGTTCAGAAGATGATGTTAACGACAAAATTTTGACAGTTGTAATTTGACTAAAGATGGAAGTAATACTATATTTTTGAAACCGGTATCGTGAAGAGACGCAACTTTGTGAGGTGCGATGTTAAAACATTTTCTCCAACTCATTTATTAATGTAGATTTATTGTTTATCTTGATACTTGTATATACTCATGAGAAAATATTATAAAATGTATGTAACTCATCATCTTTTCCATATTTGCATTTATTACTTAAAATTCTGTTTCATCTTATTAAAAATAAACTTCAGTTAATATTATTTTATTCAGAGCATAAAATTTAAGATTGAATATCATAACCAGTTCAGAATATAAATTAATGCTTTTTCTGTCTCTGTGTATTTTCTTAAGCATGAAAATGGTAAAAATATACTTTTTTTTTCCTAACAGTAACTTCAAATCCATAATAAGTTTTTTTCCCCTTCTCTTTTCTTCTCATTTATATAGAACTTTCTCACATAAAGCAATTAAAAGTGGTAGATTACTAATATTAACATTAACAAATAAAATCTATACTATATTGTTCTTATAAAACTATAAACTAATTAGATAGATCATCGGTTGATTAATGTCTTTGACATCGTCCGATTCCCAATGGCCAATTTTGTCGGTCCATCCAATATCCTGGTTGTAGATGTTTCTCCTTCATGTATAAATATATTCCCTGACTCATCTTCCCTCAGGTTTCCATTCCAAAATACATTTTGGTAGCTGATCCTCTTCCATTCGCTGGACATGTCTGTTTCATCTTAACTGCTGAGTTTTAATATAATCTAAAATAGTGTCTTCAATCTAGTTGCGAGAAAAATATTTTATTTGTTGTAATAATGAAGGTAGAAATTAACTTATATAGATTTTCAGCTGATAATATATTTTATAATGTTATTAAACTGAAAAATTAAATGTGTGTGTTAAATATTTGTTGAATGTTTTGTTATATTTTCTTACATTTTGATGTCATGGGTTGAAATTAGAATACTAATTTTTGCCACTTCTTAGATCTGTAACTTCTGTAATAAGTATTAGATTGTAAAGTTAAAGGAAATTAATAGCTCCACTTATAGATCTTTATATCTATAAATCATTAAACAAAAAAAAAGAAAGTTTATAAATTTAGCTATATTATGACAAATTTGCTTATTGTGTTTAATAAAGGTTTTTGGCTTTCAGAAAATATTTCTAATTTATGTTTAAAAAAACAATTTTAAATATTTTAAAGCACTTGCTTAGAATATATAAATAAAAATCTATAGCCACTAGAAAATTTTGTAATAATTATTAAAAAAGTCCATAATTATAAATTAAATATTTCGTTGTATTACTCTTTATTTGAACATTGTTAATACATTTTTTCGGGGTTTCTCCTGTTTTTGCCTGTCACAAATTTCATTCCACCATTTCTCCATATTGATCTCATCCATTTCATTTGATTTCGTTCACCTCCGCCTGTGACGGTGTGTCAGGGATGGTCAACCGGCACCCTTGTAGTTCGCAGACCTCTATAAATATAGGAGGTTTCATCTCATCTCATTCCTCAAACCGATCCTGAGTTGGACATGAGTTGAGGATATTTATTTTATTTTTATTGATAAATTTTTAATTCAATTAATGTAGCAAATTTTAATTTTTTTACAAAGAAAATTTTATTCTAGTACCTCACGCCGTAGCGTAGTGGTTAAGGCACTGAGCTACAAGCCGGAGGGTCGAGGGTTCAAGTCCTGTTGGGGTCAGGATTTTTAAACTGACCCAAACCCTCTGGCGGCACCATGGCCCTGGGGTCGACTCAGCCTCTAACGGAAATGAGTACCAGATGCTTGTTCTGGGGGTAAAGGCGGCCGTCACGCAGGGCTGACAACCCGGCTGACTTAAAGTGCCGATTGTCTAGAAAAAGTGGGAGCCTTAACCTCCTACTACCCCAAGGGCCTCCGGGCCTGTTGTGGGATCACTTTACTTACCTAAATTGCTATTGCTGATTATAAAAAAGAACATTATTTTTAATAGAAAATTTAATTATTTTTCAGTACATAATTTTTTTACATATATTTCTAAATTATTTGTTACTGTACTAATTTTAACATAGATAATGTAATTATAACTTGACCAAAATGTTATTATCTCTGGCTTTGAGGTTGCTATTGTATGTATACCACTATGTCATTTCTCACCATTGGCTCTCGTGGATGTTGAGGGGATGGGTGAACAGCACATGTACAGTCATAAAATGAAAACACAACACACCACACAGCGCTTGTACTTGACAAGTGTACAATCGAGCAACTCACTGTGCAAACCACAATTTAGCTCCATAATGTGGTGAAGTAAAGTCTAGAGGCAATGAGTAATTACTTACTTACTCACTGGCACTCCATGCAGACATAAACTCTCCATACATCCCTATCCTGAGCTAATGTTTTCCAATCATTCCCTGTATAATCTACTTCCTCAAATCATAGTTTATGTTATTCTCCCACTCTTTACCTTCTGTGGGAGCATGTACATAAACGATTATAAAATCATGTCATTATGTATGATATCCCATCACTGACAAACTTAATATCTCGGATAGTGATCAGGATCCTCCTCCTAACTAAAAAACCCATTCCAAATTCAGATCTTTCTGCACCCCCGTAGTATAATGCAAAACTTCCTGATTCCTATCTTCTCCTGGCGATATAACTTCCTGTAAAGCGACTATATGTAAGGGCGATTTATCTAATTCCCACGTTAATATCTCTAGTGCCCCGCTATTATATAAAGTCCTAACATTCCATGTTCCTAGGAACATGTCCCTGTGTTTGAGCCTTTGGCATGGGTTCCCTGAAGTAGTTCCTGCCCAGAGAACTGAATGGGGGACTATTTGACCTCCGGAAAATTTTACCCCAGTTGAACCCATGTCCGCATTTCTTGATGGTTGTATTTTTACGATGAAAGATCATCACTCTTTCGACCAAGTTACTTTTTTCGTCTGGCTTATCACCTTCGACCAGTCTGGCATGGGTAACCCTATCGGCAGCAGTGCTACCGCCGACATAGCTCTTGGGATCATTTAAGCATGCAAGCCACTCCACCACGACAAGGTAAAGATACCATGGAGGGTGCAATGAGTAATACTAAGAATAAAATGAGAATGTGCATTAGCACTGCATAGTTCATTTGTACGTGCTTTCTTCTTCATGGCTGTATTTTTAATGTGCGCACATTGTGGGACAACATGGAAGAGTTCTGTTTTTCGCCACCAGTAATAATATTCTGGTCAAGTTATAACATGAGAGTATAACCATTGATAGCATAGAGAAACTATCAATATATATATATATATATATTTTAAATTTAGAATCTAAAAAGAACTTAAAATTGATCTATTTATTTTTTGTTAAATAGAAACATTAATAAAATTTCATTCCATCCACATTTTTTTCAATTGAAGACTCTTTGAGTTTATAAATTTGATTTAGCCCTTCTTTTATTTTGATTTTAATTATTTACATTATTTATAGCTGGTATTTATTTATATTTTTTTATATGATAAACTTAGAAACAATCTGAAATCCTACAAGACAAAAAGTATATACAGGGTGTTACCGAAATGAGTGCAGATTTTTCATGTGGTGGTAGGGAACATCCATACAAGTATTTTAACCCAATGGACCCAGGGTCAAAAATGCATTGTTGTGCATCTACAGAGTAAAACAGCATTTAAAATTGTTGAACACATTGTTGTTTATTTACTAATTTTAAGAAAAGTGGAAGGTATTATGTGTTATTTTACAGTAATTGTTGTAAATGGCAACCATTGACCTGGATGCACAGCTCCGCGCATCTCACCTTGGACTGATGAACTCTAAGAAGCATATCTGGATGCTCCCTGATTTCCGCAGCCACTGCCACAATCCTTGCTACAAGCTCTGGAGCTATGCATCCAGGTCAATAGTCGTCATTTACAACAATTATTACTGTGAAATAACATGTAATACCTTCCTTTTTTTTTAGAATTAATAAATAAACAACAATGTATTCAACTACCAAAATCTGTTTTGGAATGGAAACCTGAGGGAAGATGAAACAGAGGAAGACCTAAAACCTCCTGGAGCCAGGGAATATGTTTATACATGAAGGAGAAACATCTACAACCAGGAGATTGGATGGACCGACAAAATTGGCTATTAGGAATTGGACGATGTCAAAGACATTAATCAACCGATAATCTATCTATCTACGTGTTCAACAATTTTAAATGCTGTTTCATTCTGTAGACTCATAACAATGCATTTCTGACCCAACGTTTTGTGTTAAAATACTTGTATGGATGTTCCCTACCATCACATGAAAAATCTGCACTCATTTCAGTAACACCTTGTATATGAGGTCAAATAATGATTTTGATTATATTCAAAATAATGCTGGGAAGCAAACATTATGTTGTTATGTCATTAATAGTGAGTGGAGAACATATTTTTAACAAATCACCTCATAAAATTTCAAATTTGAAATTTTATAAGGTGAGTTGTTAAAAATATGTTCTCCACTCACTTTTAATTGATTTTGATATTTCCATAATATTAATATAGCACAATCTTCAGGGACCCCTGATAGTAATAAATTGATAAAATTGCTAGCATTTTCGTTTACCCACAATATTAAGGACTTAGCAGAACTTTAAAGAAGTTTGGTTCCGTAAAAACAAAAATTGTGATTTCTAAAGTATTAACTTATTTATGAAGGGCTTAGGGCAGTAACATAATAAGCCACATTCTGTTAAGAAATTTAATTTATTACAATGATGGCAAATAAATGTATTGAAATATCCATAAAATTGTTTGTAAGTGTGCCAGTGATGAGTTAAAACTTAGACACACAATGTATTAACAACAATACTACCCATTAGTATTTATAATTTTTTGAAACATTAAAATCCTTAAGATAAAATCAAATGTTTCATACCTCTCCTCATACTAATCTTCTAAGTATATCGCGATTTCAAGACCATAGCGGTCCCATCTTCAGTACCATCTTGACAACTGATGTTATGTCGATCAGAAGAAACACTTCTTCTTCCCTCTGTTGGTGGACCAATAAATCTCTCGATCAGATCAGGATTCGCGGGAATTTTGAAGTTCATAAGTTTTTCTTTGTTTTTTCTGAACGTGGATTTTTTCCCAAACCATGAGTTCCTTTTGTTTATCTATTGTTTAATTAGACTAGCTTTTGATTCAATTAGATGTTTTTCATAATTAGCCATGATTTTAAGCTTGAGCTTGTTATAATAATTGTTATAGGCAGAATAAGGGCAATCTCTACATAAAAAATTAAGAAGATGACTGCAATTAGAAAAAATCAAAGTGAAAATGGCAGGTGTGCAGAATTCTTGGGGTCAAATCCAATTTCAAAAGGGGAAGACTTTTCTCGAACTTCGATTATTTTTTTGATAAAATTGGTTTTTCTGAAAAACATATAATTCAATCAAAAGCTAGTCTAATTAAACAAATAGTTAAACAAAAGGAACTCACGGTTTGGGGAAAAATCCAAATTCAGAAAAAGAAATATTAACTTTGAAATTTCCGCGAATCCTGACCTGATCCAGATGTTTATCGGTCCACCAATAGAGGGAATAAGAAGTGGTTCTTCTGATCGATACAACATCAGTCGTCAAGATGGTACTGAAGATGGAATCGCTATGGTCTCGAAATTACGATCTACTTAGAAGATTAGTATGAGGAGAGGTATGAAACGTTTGATTTTATCTTAAATTAAACCTTATAGTGATTTATTCCTATAAAAGTTCAGTTAAAATCCTTATTAATAGTGAGTGGAGAACATATTTTAATCGACTCACCTCATAGATTTTCAAACTTCTTTGATACCGACGGTTTCAGACAATATCATGTCCTTCATCAGTGGATGCCATGACTGATGAAGGACATGATATTGTCTGAAACTGTCGGTATCAAAGAAGTTTGAAAATGTATGAGGTGAGTCGATTAAAATATGTTCTCCACTCACTATTAATGATATAACCTCATAATGTTTACTTCCTAATATTAATTTAAATAAAATCCTTATATTTCAGAAAGAACAATGTGATTTTATTCCCCTAAGCCCTTCATATAAATTGTTGTCATAAATATTTTCAGTATCTGTTAATAGGATCAATGAAAATTCATTAAAAGAATTCAAGAATATTTTCTTGAGAATAACGTCAATAACTTGATTCCTTTGGAATTTGCCAATATGGTTTCAATAACACTCTCTCTCTGTGGCTATTCATATTGTAGTAATTTATTTTCATAGAAGCCAAAAATCTTATCTTTTTGTGATACTGAATTTTAATAATTTTTTTGTCTTTAGATTAATTTATATCATGTATACTTACTAAAATATAAAATTTTACCTAATAGGCCTACTGATTAGTAAGTCATCAGCTGCCATCCGAATGTGTGTGTTTTAATGCATGCATTTGATAGTTTCTCTATCGGTCATGTTCCTCTTTCTTTAAGCCTGACGAGGATAATGACTCTGATGGAGTTGGGGTCACTTACAGACCCAAATCACAAATATCACAATGTCTGGGTTGTGTTCAAAATCAGAACTCTACGGTGAGTAAGTTCTCCTTGGTTCCAGCAGACATTCATCTGTTTCTCTTGAAAGTTCACAGATTTATTCACTCCAAGTTGAATAGTTCTTTCTAAAAGTTTTATTCCACATTTTTTCTTACTTGTTGAAAATATTGCATGTTCACCAATAAATTTTTTTTCTCAAATTTGAAAAGAAAAGAAACTCAATACCAAACTAATTTGTTAAATGCATGTTAGATTATATCTTTATTCAGTGTTAAAATTGTATGTGAACAAAATGAAGGAATTACAGTTCATAAACAAGCCTGTCTTAAAGGAACTCTAAACTTATAATTTACTTTAACTAGAATTTTCTCTCTTTCATTGCATACCAGCTTGAATTTATAACAAACATTTGTTTAAATACCAGTATTTAACTGGAAACACCATCTTGAAAGAATGAGTTCAAATCGGATCCCCAAAGCTGTTTATAATTATATACCAAGAAGATGAAGATCTCTGGGCCGTCCTATGAAATGCTGGAGGAAAAATTTTCTGTAGGATCGTAACAGGCCTTGGCCTAATACTTGGAAGGAAGAAGAAAAAGAAGAAGAAGAAGAATTTCCATTCTTATTGTTATCAGACTGGCGCATAAGTCTCCATACAGATGATGTTGCTTTTCCATTTACATTTATTTATATTCTATTGTATGTATTTATATTCTAATACATTTATAAGGTGCAGGATGATTGGATGGATTGGATTAACCTATGCATGGCGTATGATGGGGAACACATTGAACATATTCTTTAAAAGTCTATTATTTAAGTCTCTTACCTGTATGGAGACTTATTCACCACCCTGTATCATAATCACCAAATAATAATTATAACTATTATTTTTATTGGTTTATGAGACAATCCAGTAAAAAAGTTTCCAAATAAATGTTTGTTTTTTTTTTTTCTGATGGCGAGATTTGATGCTTAAGTCATTTTCTCTCTGGCTTCCCAGTACAAGCGAACAAGGTCCTTAGAGTGTTGTGCAGTTGGATTTAAAGCTGGACAGACTAGAAGGTGGTGTTTATTCATGATTAGGTCTGGATCTTTGCATATGACACATCTGTCTGATTGGAAAATGTTTATTCTGTGGAGATGGTGAGCCAGGCAGTCGTGTCCCGACATCAGTCTGAATTTCGCTACTGCTTCCTTGCGGCCTTTATGTTTTATTTCTGTGTACAATTCATCAACTTTTCCCATGATTTACCTCTGGCTGTAGCAATGTTTTCTTTCAGGTTGTCCATTTGGAATGCTTTTTTGATTTCTTCAATCTTTCTGTAGAGTTTGATTTGGGGTGGGTTGTTATCTGTATTTTGATACCTTTTTGGCAAGACCACCAGCTATTTCATTGCCAACTATTTCAACGTGTGGGGTATCCAATGGAAGGCTATTAATTGTTCTGGTTGTTCAGGTATTTTAGAAGTTTACAGCATTCTAGGATGGTTTCATTTTCTGGTGTTTAGTTGGAGCTTATTGCTTGTATAGCAGCAATAACAACTTTTGTGAATATTTTCGTTCAGAATAGGAGGTTCTGAAATGCTGTTATATGGCTTTTACTTCACCATCGAAGGTTGTATTCTTTGTGCTTACTGTAACATATTGGCTAAACAGATGAGAGTAGATTCCTGTGCCAGCATTTTCACTCTTCATTTTGGAGCCATCTGTGAAGACTCTTAGCCACTCTCGTTCTGGGAACTTTGTACTTACAGTTTCTAAGGTCATTTTGTTTGGCTCTTGATGGGTTTGTATAATTTTTCTTTATTATTTATTGAGAGGGTTGCATTGTACAATTGGTTCAGTTTTGGCATCTAATTTACATTTTTAGAAAAGATTATAAGTTTTGTGGAAAAAAGGATGGTTGCGTGGTTAAGATCTGGGGTGTTGTGCTTTGAGGTTGGATTGCTTTTGGTGGGGCTGCTAATTTTATGTGCATGATGCAGGATTTATTTTCTATTTCATTTTGAGTTGAGGGGTTGTCTTTGAACATTCTTATAGTTGCAGTTTCCAAATAAATGTTATTATTATTTTTAAATTGTTCAAACTATGATACCAAAAATAAAGTATGTAAGTTTTACTGTTTAGGAGAAAAAATAGAAAAATAACTTTTTTTCCCAAAATTGATCAACACATTCATTTCTATCAAATTTCAAAATAGTATTATATATATATATATATATATATATATATATATATATATTGTGTTCAAATCCCAATTTAGGAGTGTGTTTTTCTCTTCAAATTTAATGTATCATTTGGTGAGAAAAAAAAACTCCTGGCTCGACAGGCCTGAAGGCCCTTAGCCTACCATCCGGCTGCTGGCCTCACATCCACATGTGTCGATCACAGAGGTAGATGATCATCCAGCCAGTGTAGGGGTGACATGTGGTCAGCATGTTGAGTCCCCCAACCTTTATAGCTGGTTTTCTCAACCTGGAGCCGCTACTTATTGTAGCTACCCAAATGCCTCATGATGCTGGGTGGACACCAGTCCCATACTGGCCGAAATACCATGAGAAAATTTCTTCCTCCATGGGGACTCGAACCAGCACAAGTCCTGTAGCTCTGCGCCAAGGCCTCCTGCCTTAACCATTCGGCTATGGCGCAGGACTATTCGGTGAGAAGTGATTAATTTAATATTAAAATATTGAATCTAAGCTTTACTGTTTCCTAGTTTAGAATCCCTTTAAGAATAGAAATAGTAGAAAGTATTGAAAGTTAGATAATTATGAATAAACAATGTATGGCACTTTTTAACAATTATAACTGTTCACAGCTATCTAACATGAAAATTTAAATGTTAAAACCAAGCAATATTAAAACTTCATCAAAATATGACCTATCTAATAATCTACAGTGAACAAATAGTACAAATATAAGATCAGAGTGAATTATTTTTGTTAGTTTTAAGTTTAAGTCTGATGTGTGTAAATAGTGTTATAATTCTTATTTTAGGAATTCTCACTATGAGGTAAATTCATTAAGGTAGAATGTTTATCACTCACCTCATATTGTTCTTCTTATTTGACTATAAACTAGTTTTGGAATATAGTTTCTGTTCCATCCTCAGTATCGTCACAACCGTTGTTCTGTCGTCTTGAAGAGCTGTCCTTCGCTCCTTCCATTGGCTGACTGAAAAACCTCGAAACCAGGTCATTCTCACCAGGAATTTCAAAGTTCATCAATTTCTTCTTTTTGCTCTTTTCTTTTGAATGTAGATCTTTTCCCAAACCGTAAGTTCTTTTGGTTCGAGAAAGAAGCTAAATTATTAAAACAAATAGAAAAACCAAAAGAACTTACTGTTTGGGAAAAGATCTATATTCAAAAGAGCGAAAAGAAGAAATTGATGAACTTTGAAATTCCCGGTGAGAATGACCTGGTTTCGAGGTTTTTCAGTCAGCCAATGGAAGGAGCGAAGGACAGCTCTTCAAGACGACAGAACAACGGTTGTGACGATACTGAGGATGGAACAGAAACTATATTCCAAAACTAGTTTATAGTCAAATAAGAAGAACAATATGAGGTGAGTGATAAAAATTCTACCTTAGTGTTATAATTGTTAGATTAAGAGTTATAAAATTGCCATACTTTGTTTCTTCATATTTACCAAACATTTTTCATGACCTTGCCATGTGTGTCTTCTGCAATGTATAATGTTGTGACTTCTGCACTGCATGTAACTGGGATTTGTTGTGGAAACACATTTATCTAGAATTTTGCATGAAGCACTTAATAAAGTTAAAATTATGCAAATTCATAAATAAAATGTTTAGTTGAGGAAGAGTTTCTCAAGTATGTTTGTATAATTTTAAATTTAATATAGTAACTTCAAAGGTGAACAAAATGTATTTTTTTAATTATTTAGGTATAATGGGTTAATAATTGAAAATTCTATTTACTATTAGTGTATGAGAGGTTTTATTAAATCTTATAACAAATCTATTAAATTTGTTTTAAAAAATTAAATTTTGGAGAAAACAATTAAAAAGTTTTCTCTTAATACACTAAAAATGAAACACTCTATGTTCACAATTTGTGTATGAGGGGCTTTACAAATCTCATAACAAATCTATTAATTTTTTGTTTTAAAGAAGTGATCAAATTTTGGAGAATAATAAATAAAGAGATAGTAAACAAATTCTTAGAAGGAAAAGCTAGACATAGTGAAGTGTGAATTGGTATAGAATTTCTGTATTTCAAAATAAACTGAAAAATATTCTTGAGTTCCCACCTTTTAATACAGGGCTATTAACCCATTTGCTTCAGGTTTAAATGCTCAATGAATTTCCCCAGAAACTGGATTTAATTTACCTTAATTATATTGTCTATTTTCAGACATTCAAAACAAACAAAAGGTAACGGTACTTGAGATCACAATAAGGGCAAAGTCAAAAACACATTCCTCTATTATTCATAAATGTTAACAAAAAGATTACCCTGTCAAGGGATGTACAAAAATTACAAAATATATAACGGCAGAGTTAAGCGAATATACCTCGTCTTCTGAGTTGAAGGCCATTTAATTGCTGGCGAGTCTAACTCGTCTTTTGAGGCGAATGGGTTAAGAAAGAATAAATAGACTTCAAACATTTTTATTTCTTCCAAACTACAAAAAATAGAAACACAATTCCAATGTTCTTGGAAAGAGAAAAGTTTGAAGTTCCTATAATGGCCTCATTGGCACTGTTGCTTGTCATGTTGATTGTTTGTATTAAAATAGCAACACAACAGGACATTGGATTGGAAGAGGAGGAGCAGACCAACTTTATTACCTGTGGCCTCCCAAGTCACCAGACCTAGCCCTGTGTGATTTTTATCTGTGGGGTTACGTTAAAGACTGTGTTTTTATCCCCCCTATGCCTGACACTCTTGAAAATCTGCAACATCAAATTGTTGAAGCTGTAAATTCATAACTAGAGACCATATTTCAATTAATATTGGGAAGTAAACATTATGAGGTTATATCATTAATAGTGAGTGGAGAACATATTTTAATCGACTCACCTCATAGATTTTCAAATTTCTTTGAAACCGTTGGTATCAAAGAAGTTTGAAAATGTATGAGGTGAGTCGATTAAAATATGTTCTCCACTCACTATTAACTAGAGACCAGCTGATTCGTGTGTAGCAAGAAATGAGCCACCGTTTTGATATTTGTCGTGTAACACATGGTTCTCATATTAATTGCATAAAATAGTGAAATTTGAACTTTTCTCTTTCCCAGATCGTTGGAATTGTGTTTTTATTTTTTGTAGTCTGGAAGAAATAAATGTTTGAAATCTGTTCCTTCTTTCTGAAAAGCCCTGTATATATAAACTAATGAAATGGTTTATGGAGCCCATAGGTTCAATACAATATTAATTTTCCTCAGCCAATTAAATCCAAGTTCATATCCCTGTTTCCAGTCCCTTAAGTTCCATCAGACTATAATCCCCCATCTACACCTGGGTCTTCCTAATGGTTTTCCTTCTAGAGTTTCCTAATAAATATTTTGAAAGCTTTTCTCTTATCATCCCATTGGCTTCATGAAAATATAGAAGTTTCTTAGAATAGATTTAATACTAAAAACATTCCTATCTTAATAATTGGATTATGAGATCCTTATAACACTTAATTACTTGAATAACCAAATATATTTTAAAACATATATTTTTTTATGATTGAAATAATACACCGTGTCCTCAAATATAGTATCATACTTTTGGGGCATGCCATAGCATAGTGTTTAAGGCACTGCGCTACAAGCCGGAAGGTCGAGGGTTCGAGTCCTGATGGGGTCGGGATTTTTAAACTGACCCAAACCTTCTGGCGACACTATGGCCCTGGGGTCGACTCAGCCTCTAATGGAAATGAGTACCGGATGCTTGTTCTGGGGATAAAGGCGGCCGTCTCACAGGGCTGACATGAAGTGCCGATTGTCCAGAAAAAGTGAGAGCCCCTTAACCTCCTACTACCCCAAGGGCCTCCTGAGGCCTGTAGTGGGATCACTTAACTTTTACTTTAAACTACTACTACTTCCGCTTTGGATAATCGTTTCTAAATGAAATTGGTGACAATCAAAAGAGAAACTTAAAGTTTTGTGCATGTTAACAATGGAGAATAATGGACAACGATACAGAAACTAAACTAAATTTAATCATGTTTTTTGTGGTCAATATGGGTTCATTGTTGGATATTTAGCAGCGTCACTCATGGGGGCCACATTCAATGTCAATGAGGTATAGCTAAAACTTTTCGAGTTTCTCTTTTGATTGTCATCAATTTTATTTAGATACAATTATCCAAAGCAACGTAGTAGTAGTAGTTTAAAGTATGTTACTATATTTGTGGACATGGTGTATAATATCAATCAGAAATGTTTTTAATATTTTGTCTGTGATTTGAAGTCCACATTACTTCTGTTAGTGTTCATAGAACATATGTAGAATAAACTTTAATGGATACAGCAGGGTTAATTTGTGGATCTTTGGTAGTAGTGTGTATAATGTAAATATATTATACATGATTAATCATTAATAGTGTTAATCTGGTAGACTGCAGAAAGGGCTATTTTATTTAATTCACTATTTTAGCACAGCTTACTTAAGTAACTTGATTTTAAAATCATTAGGAAGTAACATTATGAGGTTTAATTTAATAATTGAGTTTGTATTTTTTTAACATTCTTACCTCATATGATTTTTTAATTGGACATATGCACTAACTCTTTGTGAAACACTGAACAGCCTTGAAACATATGTCCAATTAAACAATCATATGAGGTAAGAATGTTAAAAAAATACAAACTCATTTATTATTAAGTAACTTAATGTTTGAGTATCAGCATGTAAATTTTTAGGTCAAGGTTCATGAGTCAAATTTATATGAGTTAAACAGACTTTCCTACTTGCCTTTTCACACAAAATGTGCATAGAGAATAACTTTTTGTACTTGGCAGAACTTACTAAAATGTAAGGTACTATAATTATTATTTGAAATATTAATCATAATAAAATGTTTTCACATTTGATGAACTAAAGCCAAATTAGTATAAATTATGTCTTTATTATTCATTTCATACATCTCAATGATGGATAAATCATATTTGAAGAGAAAAATTATACGCTCAGACTGGGACTCGAACCCAGGACCTTTGGCTTTCTAGACCAATACTCTACTGACTGAGCTATCTGGGCGAGTTCCAATCTAAACACAAATTTTTCTATTATATATAAGAGTTTACATATAGTTATACATAATTTTCTTTTATATAAGAGAAAAATGTGCATTCAGATTGGATTATTTTTAGTCTGGACTTCTTACCTCAATATTAATGTTGATTTGTTCTTGGACATGTTTCAAAACAATTCTGTTTTATCGTCAGCTTTCCCAGTCTGACGATAAAACAGAATTGTTTTGAAACATGTCCAAGAACAAATCAACATTAATATTGAGGTAAGATGTCCAGACTAAAAATAATATAATTAAAATAACCTCAAAATACAACTTCCTAAAATTAAATATTATTCAGATTGGAACTCACCCAGATAGCTCAATCGGTAGAGCATTGGTCTAGAAAGCCAAAGGTCCTGGGTTTGAGTCCCAGTCTGAATGTATAATTTTTCTCTTCAAATATGATTGTATAAATGATGCTTAACATCATTTGATTCAAGGACTGACAGATGCTGATCTTTAATTGAAAAAGTAAGTAATTTTATGAAAGTTTAAAATTATAAAATTTGAACTTAATTTTACCCAAATTAACATTTACCACATGTACCCATAGGCTTCTCAGCACTCATGTATTTTAATGTATTTGTTAAGAATTTTATTCTTTTAGAGAGTTTAACAAAGTTTTACCATTAGTGACTTTATTTTTATTATTACTGGTATATCTTATCTGATAAAGTAATTTTTCTGATACAGTAGTTGTATGATGTATTTTTACTTGCTGCAGTACTCAATCAACATGGGTGACGAAGCTCGAGATAATCACACACAGATGATTGAAAGAGCTGAAATTGCTAATTTGGTTCGATCACGTATGGAGAGTTTGAATCTTCCCGGCATTGACTACGATGATGTGAGTGAGAAGAGAAGCAATCTGTCCTATGTTATTATAAATCCCAGTTGTGACCTTAAATTAGAAGAGGGTGACATCATGTAAGTATATATTTAACTTTTTTCATTGTTTTTCTTCCTCTTCTCTCCTGATTTGCACTACAAATCCTATCTTTTTCATCATATAATAATATTTTATGATTATATCGGCCGCAGTGGACTAGTGGTTATACTCCTTGCCTCTGGTCCCGAGGGTCGCGGGTTCAAACCCGGCCGGGGTCGATGGATTTTTTTAGGATGGAAAAATCCAAGGAGCAAGTCCTCCGGGAGGGACTTTAAGCCAAGGGTCCTGAGTCTGAAAATTTTCAGGCTCGTAAAAGATCCTTAAGCCTGAATGAAAATGCCACTAGGCAAAATTCACCAAATTTTCCCGTCCTAGTACTACCTTGGTTTCCTAGATGTCAGTATGAGGCAGAACACTGACCACAGAACACTCAAAATGACATCTATACGAAAACAAGTGTAACTAATTTAGTATGGTTCAAATTCTTCCCTGTAGGGGGGCAGAGCACCTAACTCTCTGTTAAGGGAAACATGGGCTTACAAAGATACAAAGAAGATGATGTTTCTTTTCTTATGTATGGTATCTTAATTTTTATTAGTATTTTGATTATGATACTAATATTATTTTATTTGATATTTTTATGATTAATTTAACACATCTCATTGAAGGATAAATTAAATTTGAAGAGAAAAATTTTTGCCAGACCGGGACCCGAACCCGGGACCTTTGGTTACAATACCAATGCTCTTACCAATTGAGCTACCGGAGCGAGTTGCAATCTTGATGCAAATTTTTCTCTTATATACGTTGTAATTCCCACGCACCAAATGCTTGAAGCTGTGGCTTCATCTTTGCAAATGGCAGCTTCTTGATTAAGAAGACTTTTATTGGGTATTTAAACATTACAAAAGCCATATTTGAAGTGAAAAATTATACGCTCAGACTGGGACTTCAACCCGGGACCCTTGGTTCTCTAGACCAAGTGCTCTACCACCTGAGCTACCTGAGCAAGTACCGATCTAAATGCAAATCTTTCTCTGTATATGTTGTAATTCCTGCTCACCAAATGCTATGAAGCCTTTGCTTCTATCTTGCAGATGGCAGCTCCTATATTAAGAAGACATATTTGGGAATTATACATTACATTATAAATGCCAGTACAGCTTTTTTTTTATGTTTTTATTATTAATTTTATACATCTCAATGATGGATAATGATGGATATAATTTTTCTCTTCAAATATGATTTATCCATCATTGAGATGAATGAAATTAATAATAAAAACATTACAAAAGCCGCCATTTGCAAAGATGAAGCCACAGCTTCAAGCGTTTGGTGCGCAGAAATTACAACATATGTAAGAGAAAAATTTGTGTCTAGATTGGAACTTGCCCCAGTAGCTCAGTTGGTAAGAGCATTGGTACGGTAAACGAAAGGTCCTGGATGTGGGTCCCAGTCTGGGCGAAAATTTTCCTCTTCAAATTTAATTATTTTATTTATTTATTGATATGTTTTACAATGTTTTTGATATCTTCCTGTGCCCATTTCAAGATTCATCATGATCATTCTCTTATCAAGTCCTCCTTTTGGAAGGTCAATTCCAAATATGCCTCCAACCTCTCTATCTTCCCATGCTTTGCTTGTTTTTAGTTCTTCCCAGTCATATCCTCTCTCTTGTAGACTTTTCTTCCCTTGGTTAATCCATCTTTCTCATGGTCGTTTTCCTTGTATCTTGAGATTTAACAGTCTTTGTGGTAGTCTTTCTTTTCCATTCTTTTTAAATGTCCAAACCATTTTAGTCTACTTCTTTCTATGTCTGTTGTTAATTTTCTACACTTAATGTCTCCCTGATTTTGTCATTCCTTATTCTATCTCTCCTTGTTTTATGTACCATTCCACATAATTTCATTTCTGTAGTTTGGATTATGTACAAGTCTCAGCTGCAAATGTTAGAACTGGTTTGAAAGTTGTATTATATTTATCATTTCAAAATTATACAGCTAATCTCCATTCCTCTCTATTTTTCATGTCGCTCTCTCCGAGTACCTTTCTACCACCGTTTTGATTTATCCTTGTGACCATGTTAGTTCTGATCTTCCTCTCTTGTAAATGTCATAATCTGCCATGTTCACAGTGTACTATACAGAACAGTGTTTAAGAAATAAGTATAAGTTTTATCTTTGGTTTGTCATGTAATTTTTTAAGGCTGCCCCCTATCCCCAACACTCTTTGCGATTTATATCAATGAAGTAATATGTTGCTTGAACAAGAAATATAAATTAATAGTGAGTGGAGAACATATTTTAATCGACTCACCTCATACATTTTCAAACTTCTTTGATACCGACGGTTTCAAAGAAATTTGAAAATCTATGAGGTGAGTCGATTAAAATATGTTCTCCACTCACTATTAATGATATAACCTCATGTTTACTTCCCAATATTAATTGAAATATAAGAAATATTAATTTGAAATAAGAATATCAGAAAATAGAAAATTAAACACCCTATTGTTTGCAGATGACCAAATAATAATAGTAAATTCAGAAGATAATCTGCAGAAAGGTCTGTATGAACTTAATAAAATTACAGAAGAATGTGGATTGAAGATATCTACAGAGAAAACGAAAATTATGGCATTTCAAGGTGTAGATTCTGCCAGAAGTAAAATTGTACTTGACAATAACATTTTGGAACAGGTGAATAATTTTACATATCTAGGATGCAATATCTCATATGAAGAATAAAAGGATGTAAATGCAAAAATACCTAAATTTTTAAGAATTTTAGGGTTAATAAATTCTATCTTCAAGCCACAGTTAGTCCAAAAACATTCAAGACTAAAAGTGTATAAAACACTGGCTCTTCCAACTCTTTTGTATGGTAGCGAAGTATGGATGTTGAAACAGAAGGATATACAGGTACTTAGATCTGCTGAAATGAGATACCTTCAGAGGACTGCAGGATACACACTACTAGATCACAAAAAAAATGAAGACATCTTAGAAGAATTACACATGGAACCTTTAGAAAACGAAATTTCTGATTATAAGTCAAGATGGATGTAACATGTTCATTGAATGGAAGATCACAGGATACCCAAACAAATGTTGAGATATCAACCTGCAAGACCAGGAAGTTCACTCAAAAGACTTCTGGATGGTGTTTCTCTTGAGGCCGAAACAGGCCAACAAATGGCCTAAATTCGTGAATGTACTATGATGATGATGATGATGATATTGAAGTTTATAATTTTACAATATCTACAGTGAGATCAGTATAGTAGTGGATTGTAGATGTGGATTTGTGCTGTGCGATAACGAAGGCTTACACTTGCAGGCACGGAACTTGAAATGTGCACTGACTCAGCAGTTTACGAGTACATCCCACGCATTCACAGTCAGATAATGTACCTCGAGTAGATAAGGTGCTTGGTCACTTTTCCTTGTGAACTGAATGACGTATGTATAATGTAAACTGAATGACATGTGTATAAGTTATTTCAGTTTTAAAATTTGTATCTTATAAAACATAAGTGTAAAGTGAATCACGTGTGTATGAGTGTAAAGTGTAAACTGTATAATGGCTAATAATTTTTCTACTGAACAATGTGTATTTATTTATGAACAATATTTGTTAACTCAGTCTGCCAGACAAGTACGAAGACGTTTTAAAACATTCCCAGGTGTAAAAATTCCGTCATGTTTAACAGTCCATAATATGTACAACAAATTTTATAAAGAGGTGTCAAAAATGTATAGACAACAAAGATGAACAATTCCAATACCTGCTTCAATAAAGTTAATAAGTGCGACAATTTATAAAATAGTTACAAAAATGTGTGTGGTTGTATCACCGCGATCCTACGCTGTCCGTTCCCCGCCGCAAGTGTGTCAGCAGTGTATAGTGAAATTCCCGCATCTGCTGTCCAGTGCTATACTAATCACACTGTACTTTAGGCGAAGATTAGTTGATTGATTTTTTATTTATAATCTATCTTATCACGGTTCAAAGTTCTTGCTACATGTCTAATACATCAACAATACATTATTCTGTAATAAGAAACCAGAGACCTTATTTCAAACTCGGTCAACATTCCTGAACAGCTTGTGAAAATTGTCAGTAAAGTTTTGTTTTCCATCATATATGATTATCACTTCTATTATTTCTATGTGTTATGCTTTGATGTATGATGTTATTCTTTAATCAAAATATCGTCGCTTAAGAAACAATACCATGTAACTGACACTTTTGGTGAAATTTACATTTTTATACTGTTAGCATCACGGAAGAAGTGCGCTCAGTTCTAACATAGATTGGGGTGCAATTTTGTACCATGACCTTGCTAAACTAATAGATACAATGGTTTCAATGCATAGGTACTAAGGAGAAAAGTAAACAGTTTTTTGTTTCTCGTGTAAAATGTTCATTTTGTTAGTTATGCGGTATTGTTTCTTAAGCGACGATATGATGCTTTACTGCTTAAAAGTAATGTATAAATTCTCAATAAAAATACTTCAAATAGAAGTAGTCAGATAGAGTTGTTGGTAGTGACGGCTACCGTCCTTCTGATGAAAGAGAATTATGTAAGTGGAAAGAATTGTTGATGTCCGTATTGGAGTTCGGATGGTGTAATCGGTATCATATTGATGTGCAAAGTCAGAGATCCTTGGTTCGAATCCCAGTCCAAGCATTAATTTTTCTTTCTAAAATAAACCTTTTTTTTTATTTATATAGATAGATCATTGCCATTATCATCACATCATCATCATTATTTATTTTATCCATATTGCTATTATTAATATTAATCAAATAAAGAAATATATAATAAATTAAAAATTGAATAAACATCATATTTAATTTAAAATTATCAGGATAAAGGGAAGTGTTTTATAAAAGAGTAATTAGTTATATTATTTTTAGTCTGATCATCTTACCTCAATATTAATGTTGATTTGTTTTTGGAAATGTTTCAAAACAATTCTGTTTTATCGTCAACTTGTCCAGTCTGGACAAGAATTGTTTTGAAACATGTCCAAGAACAAATCAACATTAATATTGAGGTAAGATGATCAGACTAAAAATAATACAATTGAAATAACCTCAAATTATCACTTCCTAAAATTAAATATTAAGGGTAAGTAGTGTTGATTGATGATTTTCATGCTCTACTTCTCTAATGCCTCTCCAGACTAACTAACTCTGTGGCTTACAGAACCCATAGTTTCAGTGCCACATTTCATAAAGCTGTCCACTGTCCTAGTAACCTGAGAACCATGCAAATATGATCCTCCTAACTATGTCAGCCCTTTCCAAGGTTTCAATTTGATTTCCTCATATTAGGGGGCATTTTATTCAATGATGTTTTATTTATATTCCAAAGCAGACTCCATGTCACACCCTGTATTTTAATTACAGTAACAGTAAAAGCTTAATAGTATCAAAGAAGTTTGAAAATGTGTGAGGTGAGTCGATTAAAATATGTTCTCCACTCACTATTAATGATGTAACCTCATAATGTTTACTTCCCAATATTAATTGAAATATAACAGTAAAAGCTCCTTATTTGCGGGGGATATGTTCCGCAAAGATGCCGAAAATACAGAAACTGCAAATATGGAATGGTAATTTGTATGGGTATATAGGGGATACATTCCAAGGTTCTAAAATAAAATAAAAATTATCAAAATAAAATCAAATAATGAGAGATTTTAAACAATTTCTATTAATCATTACTGTCAGGCTTAGGAAAGGGCTTAAAGAAGTTAGTATTTTTTTCCTGTTTTGCTGCTTTTAAAAGGTCTTTCAATTCAGATTGGTATATTCAGCTGTGAATACAGTGATAGAATTCCTTATTTTGTCTTTGGATTTCTTGATGAATCATACAATTGATTCATTAACATTGAAACAGCATGATATAGATGCAAACGACTCACAAGCGCAGAAACGGTCAAACATTTCTATTTTTACTTTAAGCAGCAACACTACTTTTTTCTGCTTCGGGACTAATTTTCTTTCCTTTTACCTGTCATTGTAAATTGGCAACAAAGCAGAACAGAACAGACACATGTTATTCAATCAAAATTATTGCAATATGAATGACAAGTTGAAACAATAAAACACCAATTGTGGCGAGGGTGGCATATATTAACGAACATCTCTTACCGGTAGCTTCTAACAACAAACTTTAGGCTTAGTAACAATAAAATTTGTTTTACTTTGATATTAATTTGTCCATTTGGTTTGAATTGCTCTTTGTAAAAGCCATCTTGACATGTGCATGTAGTAAAAAAAGTTGCTGATGTGTTAATAAAGGATACTAATCATTCTAAATATACCAACTGAATCTGCGAATAAATAAATTTTTAGCCGTGAATACAGGAACTGTGTCTCAATTTTTTAACTTGCAAATAATGAAAACGCGAATAAGGGAATCATGAATAAGGAGCTTTTACTGTATTTATAATCATGCCAAGATAATAGATTTATTAACCTTGTTCATCGCTGTGGTCTCGAGGTAGCATGATGTCACGCAGCAGGCCCGGGTTCGATCCCTGGTCGGGACAGTTTTTCTAGGTGAGGTTTTTATCGGGATTTTTCCTCATCTGTAAGACAAATGTCAGGAAAACTTTAAGGTCCAAACGATCCCCGAAATCATATGGCCATCGCAATCATCATCATTCATATTCATATTCATCTTAAATTAAGTTAAGGATTAGGGGCTTTCCTGGCGCACCACTATCATCATCATCATCACCCATCATATCATCGGGGTAATGTAATCCTGCCTTCCAGGTGCCCCAACCTCAGAAGTGGATTACATTATGCCATTGCCAGGAGAGAACACCAGAAATGTCTAAAAGAACAAACTGGGGGCATTAAAAAAAAGATTTATTAGCCCATTCAGTTCTTAATCTTGATTAGGTTTCATGTTAATGAAATACTTTAATTCTGCAGTTATCTGGTTCGTCCCAGCCCTTTCTCAGCTCAGAAGACGTTTGAACGTCATAATAGTCGACGTAAATCCAACATCAGTTTCTGCTCCCAGCAGTTGGTGCAACAAATGGCTGCCAGCTCACAAGCAGGTAGTCGACGGGGCTCGGGACTGGGACTGTCCGGCTACACTGCTCCACGTCCTCCTCTAGTCACTACAAAAGCAAATTCTCTTTCACTTCCCGACAGTCCAACTGTTGTAGCAGGTGGCCCAGGATACAGAGGTCGCTCAAACTCTCTACGTGTTGTGGATGATATCCTCCTGCGACGTTCCAATTCTCTGAGACAAGGACTCACATCTGTTGGAAGTGGAAGGAGAAAAAGTAGCTTGGAGGATTTGGGTATAGCTTTTGGTGGGACTTCACATCCATCAAACCATAGCAATCCAATAAAAATAGCTCTGAATGGCAGCATTGGACTGGAAGTAACACCCCCAGATGAAGGTAGCACGCAGAGTGAAACAAGTAGCAGTGGCTTGTTGAATAGTGGACCAACAACAATCAGAATTGGAGTAGGTGTTGATAATACAAGTGCAAATAATGGTGCTTCTGGAGAAGTTAGTCAAGGACTTGCAATCAGTGGAGGATCAGGGGCTTGTGGGGGTTTGGATGTATCAGGATTGGGTAGCTGCAATGGGGATAGCTACCTGAATGCAGGTCAGGTGTCTACTATAGCACAAGGCACTGTGACGGACCCCTCAGCATCTTCAGGGTACACTTGTATGATATCATCTGATGTGGGGGAGGAGACTCAGTAGCGTGGTTCGCAACAAATGGCTGTGAATCAAGCTCCTCACTTCCACACCACTTATTAGATGCACCTAACTGCACATTGGCCTTATTGACTCTTTGAATCAATACTAATAAAATTCATTGTTAAAACCGTTGAGGTGGATAGTCATAAAATAAAATAAGTTAAAATATACCTTCTTAGGTAAAATCCGTCATCCTCAACTTATAAAATATGTAATCTTTATGCCTGTAGGCCTTTCAGAACATCTGTTCCATCTTCAGCATATCCCTCTTCGCTACAACGTCCAGTATGATGGTTGATGCTCCTGGTCCTAATGTGGTGTTGTCGTGACAGCAGCATCAAACATCATACTGGATGTTGTAGCGAAGAGGGATCTACTGAAGATGGAACGGATGTTCTGAAAGGCCTATAGGCATAAAGATTACATATTTTATAAGTTGAGGATGACGGATTTTACCCCAAGAAGGTATATTTTAACTTATTTTATTTTATGACTCTTTGAAACAACTCTCATTTATTTGGTTAACATTTTTGGAGTCATAAAATCAGATTGTAAATTGTCAGGGAACATTTATAGAAAACAGGGATAAAGAATGGGAAGTTATAATTACTACTACAATATTTTGTCACAAGGGAACAATTCTTAAATATGATTTAGGATGTAGAAAAATCAGACTAATAAAACATACTCATTATTTATTAGTAATTTTGTTAGAGAAAATCAAAAAAACTGTGTAAATGTTAACTGAATTTCAAACAGGTGAATGAAATGGTGACATATTAGACTTTTTTTTAATTATTCATATTACATGAATATATATAAAGCTTATACTAATATAAATAAAATGTACATTGAATTGTATAATATTGTAATGTATAAGATAAGAGCTTTATTTTATCCGTTCTGTATGTATGTACTAATATTCTTGCTTACCTTCCACATCAGGGTTGGAATACACCATAATGTGTCTGTGATCTGAGGATAATAAATTTTAAGACGATACGAGATTTGGACAATGAGTAAAAATTGTAATGGATACTCATTATGTCATTCTGAAATCTAAATATCCTATACTGGTAAAGTTAATCATATTGATATTCTAATAATTAATTTGATTTAGCATAACTTCTAAGCAGAGCAAGAATTTATATGCAGTAAAAGCTTGCATGCCAAGCAGTAAAATTTTTCATACCATGTTGGTCTAGTTCAATATTTTATAATTAATTTCAACTGTAACAATATAAACTAGATGTTTTTATTATTGATTTAACACTTCTCACTGAAGGATAAATTATATTTGAAGACAAAAATTTTTGCCTAGACCGAGACTCGAACCTGGGACTTTTGGCTTTCCGGGCCAAATGCTCTACCAACTGAGCTACTGAGGTGAGTTACAATCTAGATGCAAATTTTTCTCTTATATACATTGTAATTCCCTCGAGTCTCGGTCTAGGCAAAAATTTTTCTCTTCAAATATAATATTAACTAGAGTTAAAGTTAGAGCAAAAGAGAGAAAGTACCACACTCCTTTAGGTCTACATTAATCAATATTGTGTTTCATAATTCAATTTCTATGTGCCCTTTTACTTCAACATAATGGAGCTGCAATTCATGTTGTTTTATTAGATATAGCATTTATTATAAAACATGAAAATAATGTTCACTATCAAATAATAAGTATATCAGTACGAAACTCTATTTAATATTACTAATATATATATATACTGGATATACTTTTTTTTTATTTAGCTGTTATTTTATACTGTAGTATTTTATAGGAATTACTGGAATTTTTATTATTTTATTCTTAATTCTTCAGAATTCACAAATTAGTATATTTTTCTAGAAAGAAATTTGCTATTATTAAACAGAAATCTGTTAAAGAAAGAAAAACTTAATTCTGAAACTATCCCTCATTGTATTAGCATTGGAATTTTAATTAAAGTAGGCTATTTTGCATTAATTTTTTTTTTATTTTCATGAAAAAATCAATAGTTAGTTTTTATGCATCTGTAGAGTATGTTTTATATTACTATTTATGGAATTTCCACTGCATAAGTTACTTTAAAATATTGAATTAAACTGAATAAACATTGTATTGACTTAGGTTTTCATGGTCGGAGTTGCTATGATGATCGTGAAGAAAATTTCCGGGCTGTAAATTTTCTTCAAGATCGTGGTCTTGAGGCTTGAAGTTCCCCAATGTTTCGCCAGAGACTGCGTCTGGCATCCTCAAGAATTGCCTTGAGACTGGCAATTTTGTCCACTGTCACATCGTGGTGAATGGTGTAAATAGGACAGACAGTGGACAACCCTTGAGGATGTCAGACGCAGTCTCTGGCAAAACGTCGAGGAACTTCAAGACTCAAGATCATGGCCTACAGCCTGGAAATCTTCTTCAAGATCATCATATGAATGAACATTATTTTATAGATTCTTAATCTGCTTAAAATGTTGCCATTTTCATCATAGAACTGAAGATAAGGATGCAAGTATTTACTCTGATCTTATCTTAAATGAACAACTCTTTCTTTTTAAAAACTTCTTATACTTTTTTAAGTCGTCATATATAGCAGAAAATTCTTTTTCATTCATTTTTTAACAGTATGCAATAAAAAAATGTTAAATGCAGGAAATCTGTTTGTAAATAATAAACAAAAGATATAAATTAATATTGAGTGGAGAACATATTTTTAATAACTCACCTCATACAATTTCAAATTTATTTGAGACCATTGGTTTCAAATTAATTTTTCATTCATCTTCAGTCATGACTCCAATGGTATCAAATAAATTTGAAATTGTATGAAGTGAGTTATTAAAAATATGTTCTCCACTCAATATTAATGATATAACCTCATAATGTTTACTTCCCAACATTAATTTTAATATAAAAGATATAGGGTCGCATGCAAATACATTAGTCTCTACTCAAATTACTTCCAATCACTGATGAGCTGACTTACAGTGAGCAAGTGCAAAGATCGAATTAGCTACCCACTAACTGGTCATGCATGAAAGTCATCGTTTTTGTAATATTGGCAAGAAATTACCCAGAATTCTCAGCGATAGAACCACTTCCGTTATTTTCGCCAGCTAGAGGAACACATTTTTATGCTTGCGTCCCGCAAATAATACCATATACGACGTCTGCATTGCGCAATATTACGCCAAATCTCCTGTTCTTCCTGTTGAATTCTTTGGTAGACTCTATCAAATTCCTCTTCTATGCATATACCGAAAACATGATCGAAGTCTTCAAGATCCGACCTCCAGGTAGCTTACGAATTTCAACAATTATTATCACATGAACAGATTTCTGAGTAAGCAAAATCGTATTAGGATACAACTTTCTCAGCAGAGAATGTGTTTTACGGTCTAATGCGTTCATAGATTCGACCCATAAAGTTTTATTATATTCATAGTCTGTTTATTTCATTTCATTTTTTATAGATGCTTTAATATATAGTCATATCTTTAGGATCATTAGTTGTATCCAGCGGGCTGTATGTTTCTGTTGTTGTATTTTACCTTGTGTTTTTCTGAAGGTATTAAGTGATTTTTAATTTCAATTATATTATGAAATGGTGATAATAGTAAAATGGATCCTGGTAATGAAATTCAAACCCAGCAATTTTCCTTGACTATTTAACTCATGCCCCAAATGGGAGTCGATGATCATTCACATTTCAATGATTTTTGATTTACAACCAATCAGAGTCATGTTTTGCCCAGAATTTACCAACTAAAGTTTATCATAATAAAGAAACCACCTCCTTTTTAACATTCTGAATAGGTCATAGCATTATTTTGCAGTGACTGACTCTCTGAGAAATACGGTTACCAGATTGTATATATAGTGCATGAATGTCAACACATAGCACATGCGGGAGTTAATATAAAACATTTGTAGCAATTGATTATACCACCAAAAAAAGAAACCACTGTTTGCACTTTCTTAAATGTATTTTTTCCCAGGTAATAACATTCCAGAAAAATAGTTGTCATATTTACATCATAGGACATCAGAAATGAATTAATATACAGTTTGATGTGTTTCATTTTTTCTCCACTAGAGTGCATTCTTACAATATTGCGTTCCTTTGGCAATAAATAATATGATCTGGTTGCAGTGATGAACAAAAGAAGCAAATGAAGCGTACCAATCGTTTCTCATTTGTTTTCAAACATCGCCATTTACATTAAACATATAAATATTTAAAAATAACTATATTTAAATAATGATTTGTGAGCAAACAGCTTAATTTTATTCGTTAAATAGTCCTAACAAATGCCACTCTTGATTTCCAAATTCTCTAGATAAATTCAAAATCACTCGTGGCATTACTTATGAAAATTGAGGAAAGCAAGGAAGAAGTCTCAGGTTGGTCAGCAACAGGGTTTGAATTTGAAATGTCTCAAATATGTGCCTGAAATTTCATCGCTGGAACCAACTTGCTCAGTTGTTCACATTTTATTTTATTCTTTTTAATGGTCCATCAAGCAAATCCACCCATTGTAATGGACACTAGATGTCCCAATATTCATTAAAAATTTAATCCAGACTCATTATAAATAGGTAATAATTATCTCTTATACATATATTTTGTTAGTGACTCCATTATCCTTAACATCTTACAAATCCCTTGTATAATTTACTTAACTCAAATCATGATTAATGTTATTCTTCCACTCTCTGGATATCTACTCGACGCTTTCTCTCTGGTTTTCATTACAAGGAGTTTCCTTCCCCATTCATACCACATGTCCTGCGCATCACAGGTTACCAGATTTAACTCTTCTTATTATAATTGGTTTCCCATAAAGTTCATGTAGCTCACTGGAGATAATGTATATAATATCTAAAATACTGGGTAATGAGTCATAGGTAATTGTATTGAATAAATATGATACCAGTATGTTTTTATTATTCATTTCATACATCTCAATGATGGATAAATCGTATTTGAAGAGAAAAATTATACGCTCAGACTGGGACTCAAACCCAGGAATTTTGGCTTTCTAGACCAATGCTTTACCGACTGAGCTCTCTGGGTGAGTTCCAATCTAAATGCAAATTTCTCTCTTATATATGCTGTCAATTCCCATGCACCAAATGTTATGAAACCTTTGTTTCTCTCTTGCAAAGGGCAGCTTGTTTATTAAGACATTTATTTAGGAATTTTACATTACATTATAAAGTCAGTATGGCTTCTTTCAATGTTGTTATTATTCATTTCATACATCTCAATGATGGATAAATCGTATTTGAAGAGAAAAATTATACGCTCAGACTAGGACTCAACCCAGGAATTTTGGCTTTCTAGACCAATGCTTTACCGACTGAGCTCTCTGGGTGAGTTCCAATCTAAATGCAAATTTCTCTCTTATATATGCTGTCAATTCCCATGCACCAAATGTTATGAAACCTTTGTTTCTCTCTTGCAAAGGGCAGCTTGTTTATTAAGACATTTATTTAGGAATTTTACATTACATTATAAAGTCAGTATGGCTTCTTTCAATGTTGTTATTATTCATTTCATACATCTCAATGATGGATAAATCATATTTGAGGAGAAAAATTAAGTCTTCTTAATAAAGAAGCTGCCATTTGCAAGATAGGAACAAAGGTTTCATAACATTTGGTGCACGGGAATTGACAGCGTATGTAAGAGAAAAATTTGTGTTTAGATTGGAACTCGTCCAGCTACCTCAGTCGGCAGAGCATTGGTCTAGAAAGCCAAAGGTCCTGGGTTCAAGTCCCAGTCTGAGCATATAATTTTCCTCTTCAAATAAGAGAAGATTATAAATAAAAATAAAAAATACAAATAAGATTATAAATAAAAACATCACTAGAAGCCCTACTGGCTTTATAAAGTAGTGTTTAAATTCCCAATAAAAATGTCTTCTTAATGAAGAAGCCACCATTTGCAAAGATAGAAGCAAAGGCTTCATAGCATTTGGCACGAGGGAATTACAAGGTATATAAGAGAAAAATTTGTGTCTAGATCGCAACTTGCCTTGGTAGCTCAGTTGATAGAGCATTTGGCCCAGAAAGCCAAAGGTCCCGGGTTCGAGTCTCGGTCTAGGCAAAAAATTTTCTCTTCAAATATAATTTATCCTTCAGTGAGAAGTGTTAAATTAATAATAAAAACATCAATAGAAGCCCTACTGGCTTTATAAAGTAGTGTTTAAATTCCCAATAAAAGTCTTCTTAATAAAGAAGCCGCCATTTGCAAAGATAGAAGCATTTGGCACAAGGGAATTACAACATATATAAGAGAAAAATTTACATCTAGATCGCAACTTGCCTCAGTAGCTCAGTTGGTGGAGCATTGGCCTGGAAAGCCAAAGTCTTGGTCTAGGCGAAAATTTTTCTCTTCAAATATAATTTATCCTTCAGTGAGAAGTATTAAATTAATAATAATAAAACATCAAATTTTTAGTCTTATTGAAAAAAATTAAACTTTAAGAATTAATTTGTTGAAACAATTGAAAAAATGTCACCAAATATAATTCCTTACATTTAATTGAACTATAAATTCAAAGGAAAAACAAACATTAATCATCCTCAATGAGATAAAAAGTCTCAACTCTTAATGTGGAAACAGGTCAATGGCTTAATTCCAGGAGGTAGAAGAAGAAGCAGAAATTATATAAATAAAAGAAAGTATTTGCTAAAATATTGGTAACTTAAGATAAAATCAAATGTTTCATACCTCTCCTCATAATTAATCTTCTAAGTAGATTGCGATTTCAAGACTATTGCAGTTCCATCTTCAGCACCATCTTGATGATTGATATTATGTCGATCGGAAAAACCACTTCTTCTTCTTCCCTCTGTTGGTGGATCGATGAACCTCTGGATCAGGTCAGAATTCGCAGGAATTTTGAAGTTCATAAGTTTTTCTTTGTTTTTCTGAATGTGGATTTTTTCCCAAACCATGAGTTCCTTTTGTTTATCTATTTGTTTAATTAAACTAGCTTTTGATTCAATTAGATGTTTTTCAGATCTAGAATGAGCAGCTACTGCTAACTTTTCCACTTCTCCATTTTTGACATTTCTAAGATGTTCTTTCACCCTTCTTTTCAAATTTCTTTTTGTTTTTCCTATATAAATTTTGTCACAATCCCTGCATTCGATCTGATAAATTCCTGATTTGTTTTCTTCTTCAATTCATTTTTATTGGTTTTAATTATCCTATTAAGACTGTATTTGTTCTTCGGTGCCAATCTTATATTAAACTTTTTGAAACTTGTAACTTGTTTCCTTATCTGAAAAAGAAATGATGAATGTAAAGAGCAAAAGAATTGTTTCACCTTACTTGTTATATCTATTAAGAAAGGGTGTTCCTGTACTGAAGATGGTAAGGTAATAGCAAAACTTTGTGAAAAATATTATTCAAACTGCATTATGGTTAAAAAAATCTCACTCTCCACTCATTTAGTGACATGCTTTCAGCGTAAATATTTCTCATAGAGCAAGAATAATATTGAGAAAATTTGGCAACAGATTTTGAATAAATATTAATTAATTAATTGAGTTACATGTAACAACTCATAGTGTCACTTCCTTTAAATGTTAATGGAAATATTAATTAAATTTGTAGATTAATCTAAATAAATTGTTCAATGAATAAATCAGTCACTTCTTATGTTATCATAGTTCGTTTTTTTAAACATGGGAACTGCATAGTCATAATATCAGTTGAAAATGAGAGGGATGTCCTCTTGAAAACTGCAGTTTTCATGTTTTAAAAAAAACAAACTGTGAGGTAAGATAAGAAGTGACTCATTCATTCATTGAATTAAGAACCTCATAATGTTATTTCCCATACTGGTGAGCCGTGAAAACAGCTGATGACGGTGACGATGGTCACCGATACTGCGGTACTGTGTTTAAGAAAACATAGAAGTATGAGGTAAGAAGCATTCATGATTCATTTGATTCTTATCAATAAAACCTCATAATGTTAAAAATTTCCAAATTTATTATATTGAATGTTTGTTTGTTTGTTTGTTTGTACTTTATGTGCGGCCGTACCATTGATCCGATTGTGATGGGGCTTTTTGCAAAATGTTCAGGAGATTCCCGGGATGAACATAAGCTATAAGAGAGTTGTGATACTCAACTCCTACACGCTTAAAAATCGCCCTTTGTAGTGGAAAAGTGAAAACAGTAGCTCTTTGGATGCTTAAATGGCTTACGCTGCCTAAACCATAACAAATACACAAAATTAATATACACAGAATTGAATATCTCAAAAAGCTCTAAAAAAAGTCTGGCAGCATATGTTTATCTCTTACGGATAACTCACAATAACCATTTTTGTCTTTCATTGATGCTAAGAAGATCGAGACAAGTACGTGATTCCTGTGCAAGCATAGCTGCACATGGTGGATATTCTTTTACAGATAACTTACAATAACAAATTTTGTCTTTTAGCTCATTTATGCCAAGAAGATTGAGATAAGTAGATTCCCGGGAAACACCGGATAATCAGCACGGAGAATATTGAAATAATTATGATATACATTTATAATTATTTTTTATTTTACTTATTCAACTTATCATTAGAAGTACATTAATTTTCGTATTTCAGCTCATTTTTATCAAGAAGATCAGGATGAGTAGATTCCCGGACAACGCCGGGTAATCAGCACGGGGTATCTAAAGAATATAATTATTTTTTACCTTTACTTATTCAACTAAACATAAAACACATTAATTTTAATTCATTTATGCGTAGCAGCACAAGTCGGGTATTAGCTAGTATTATATAAATTTAAATAACTCAATTTTATAAAATTTAAAATGTTCTATCTAAAACCAGCTTTATTATGTACAGTGCTCAATTAGAGTAATTTTAATGAATTCTGATTCCGATTGAGGGTCTCCACTTTTCAGCGGTTGCCCTTTTACCAGCCGGCTGCTGGCCCTTCACATCCACATGTGTCAATCACAGAGATAGATGATCAACAGCCAGTGTAGGGGTTACATGTGGTTAGCATGTCGAGTCCCCCAGCCATTATAGCTGGTTCCTCAACCTGGAGCCGCTACTTATTGTAGCTACCCAATTGCCTCACGATGCTGGGTGGGCACCGGTCCCATACTGGCCGAAATACCATGAGAAAATTTCTTCCCCCATGGAGACTCGAACCAGCGCAAGTCCCGTAGCTCTGCACCAAGGCTTCCTACCTTAACTGCTCAGCTACGGCACGGGACTTAATGAATTCCAAAGAATGAAACAATTGAGGTTGTTCTAAGGAAAAGATGGTCTCTTAGTTTAAGAGAGGAAAAAAGTTTGAGTATTTGAGAATAAAGTGTTTAGAAAAATGTTTGGACCAAAGAGAGACAAACATACAGGCAAATGGAGAAAATATCTTCATGTTTTCCAGTGTTTAACTGGTTCAACCATCATAAAGAAGTGATCAAACTGATCCTGACATCTTCTTGCTAAATTATTCGTAAACTTATTGATGTTTTTTTTTAAAACAGTTGTAAATAAATTTTGAATCAAAACTATCGCAGGTATTATACACTGATTGTAAAATATGAAAAATATTTATTTTGATATATTAAACTGTAATGTGGTAGTCTATAAGTTTATTTCTTCTTATATTTGAATAAATGTTGGGAAGTAAACATTATGAGGTTATATCATTAATAGTGAGTGGAGAACTTATTTTTTAACGACTCACCTCATACATTTTCAAAATTTCTTTAATACCGACAGTTTCAGACAACATCTTGTCCCTCTTAAGTGGAAGTCATGACTGAAGAGGGACAAGATGTTGTCTGATACCGTCGGTATCAAAGAAATTTGAAAATGTATGAGGTGAGTCATTAAAAAATGTGTTCCCCACTCACTATTAATTATTCCTTCTTATTTAAAACAATTTAAAAAGTACATATAATTAAGCTCTATGAGAAATAGATAGGTTTTTACTTAAGAATATTTTATCTCTTTAAAATGTTATTTTTTGTATTATGAAAAGTTTCATGGTATAGTCAAGACATGCTAAGTGCTTGTAATTAATGTTTTATTTTAGGAAGTAATATTTTGAGGTTCTTTTAATAATGTTTTTTGAGTCTGTACTATCTTACCTCAATTTAATGTTGATTTGTTCTCGAACATGTTTTGATTAGTCTTCTAATTATCTTCAGCATGGCCCTGGATGTCGATGTCAGCTCCCTCCTGCAGTTGGTTGAAGAACCTCCAAACGAGGTCATGCAGTCGGTATTTCAAAATTCATAACTCTGTTTTTGTTCTTCTGAATCTAGATTTTTTCCCAAATAGTTATTTTGTATTATACTGAATGTGACCTCGTTTGGAGGTTCTTCGGCCAACCACAGGAGGGAACTGACATCGACATCCAGGGTTTACAACATAAATCTAACCAGTCTGGCGATGCTGAGGATAATTGGAAGACTAACCGAAACATGTTCAAGAACAAATCAACATTAAATTGAGGTAAGATAGTACAGACTCAAAAAACTTGATGCTAAGTGCTCCTCATTTCAAAATTATGATGATTTATTGTAAGTATGACTCCAAAAGTAGTATTTTAAATTAATTTTTATTCTAAATCTTTTCTCTTTATCTATTTTCTATATCACTAGATTTCTCACCAATCCACAATTAATTTAACCTTTAACATTTCTTGTTTTTCAATGAAATGCATATGTGATGAATGAAATGTTTTTAAAAATATTTTGGCTTGACTTTTTGATGTTTTATTATATTTTACTTTAACGTGGCTAATGTACTAATTTGCTCTGGTCTCTGTGGGCCTATTAGACTGCCAGTACTATGCCAAAAATGGGTTGGATGAGGGAACAAATAGAAAATAGATTTAGCTTCTGTATAATGTGATTTTATGTAAGATAATGATCCTCATATGATAATAGTTACCAATTGCCTTCGGTACACATCTTTTTTGATTATAGTAAACCTTCCTCTTGAATAAAACCCAGCATTCAACTAAAGTCAACATTTTATTGTAAATGAAAGAACAGAAATTATTTCAGCAAGTGCAATTAATTAAAGTATTAATGAGTGTATTATTTTATAGAGAAGGAATTTATTAAAAATCTTTGTCTTTGACTGTGAATGTCTCCAAAGGCTAGTATACATGAGGGCACTAGTTTTCATAAATTAACTATTTACTACTCCTTTTATTTAAATGCTCATTCATAAAATCTACCAAAAAAAAATGATGTGATGCTTATTGATATTTCTAAAAAAAATGTTTTTGGGTGGACGATAGCTTAGTAGTACAATGCAAATATTGTACTCTATAACTTACTCACTAGCATTATCAAACCGGAAGTTTATGGCTGCATGGATATAAGCAACATTGTACCCAATAAGTTATAAAATTTTGCAGTTTGCAAATTATCTTTTAATAGGCCTTTCCATCTAAAATTTCACTCTCACATTAATAAACAGCATGAATAAGTTTATATTTAAATTAATGTTGGGAAGTAAACATTATGAGGTTATATCATTAATATTGAGTGGAGAACATATTTTTAATAACTCACCTCATACAATTTCAAGTTTCTTTTAGACCATTGGTTTCAAACAAATTTTTCGTTCATCTTCTCCAATTATATTTGAAGAGAAAAATATATGCCCAGTCTGTGCACATATTTTTCTCTTCAAATATAATTTGTCCTTCAGTGAGAAGTATTAAATTTAAAAAAAAACATTGAAGTTCCTCCAAGTTAAGATAATTCTGTTCTTGCTGCAACTTTTTATTTATTAGAATACAATATAAATCAGAAATTATTAATGAGTTGGTTATTTTGACTCACCTCATATTTCTTGATTTTTATGCAGACCTGGTTTATTTGCTTTTGTGCAATCTACAATGTCGCACATAAGCAACAAAACCTGGTCTGCATAAAAATCAAGAAATATGAGGTGAATCAAAATAACCAACTCATCAATAATTAAAAGAAACCTCATAGTGTTATTTTCTACATATATTAAATAAGTCAGAAACTTTATGCCTCGCATAAATATGATCTTCTAATTTTTTTAATTTTTTTTTTTCACTCACCCATTTAATCATTCAAAATTTCCTTCATTTGTTTTTAACCCTCTGCATGTCATTGATAAAATTTCTTTGTCAGAGATTTAAATCGCATCTGCCGATATGATCGGCTTTGCAAGTAGTTTAAGTATATTACCTGGCAGATAATGGACAGGAGCATCAGAGCCAATCTAATCAGCTCATGGCACCTAAAGGATTATGTATGTATTCTCATTTAATAATTTTCTACACATGGCTATATATTTAGTTGTATTGATATTCATGGGATCACAGTAAATTATGTTAATGAAATTAACTGTGTTAAATGTATTGTGAAACCTAGTGCCATCAAGTAAACAAGGCTTAAGATATTTCTACAATGAAAAAATTGACCTCAGAGTGAATCCAAAGTGGATATATCTCCTCTTTAAGGTAGAATATGTTTATCACTCACCTCATATTGTTCTTCTTATTTGATTATAAACTAGTTTCGGAACATAGTTTCTGTTCCATCCTCAGTATCATCACGACCGCTGTTCTGTCGTCTTGAAGAGTTGTCCTTCTCTCCTTCCATTGGCTGACTGAAAAACTCAAAACCAGGTCATTCTCACCGGGAATTTCAAAGTTCATTAATTTCTTCTTTTCGCTCTTTTGAATGTAGATCTTTTCCCAAACAGTAAGTTCTTTTGGTTTTTCTATTTGTTTTAATAATTTTGCTTCTTTCTCGATAAGATGTTTTTCAGACCATGCATGGGCAGCCACTGCAGATTTTTCTACTTCCCCTTTCTTGACATTCCTGAGATGTTCTTTAACTCTAGTTTTCAAATTTCTTTTAGTTTTTCCTATGTAGAATTTCTCACATTCTTCACATTTAATTTGATAAATCCCTGATTTGTTTTCTTCTTTAATTTTCTCATTCTTATTAGGTCTAATCAGTCTACTGATGCTGTAGTCATTTTTGGGTGCTAACCTTATGTTGAAATCTTTAAAAATTTTTTGAAACTTGTGGTGTTTTAATGGATGATATGTGAATTTTCTAAATTTTACATTATCTTCTTTAACTTTTAGAAGAGTGCTTTGATTAATAAATTTTTGTCTTTTGAACTTGTTTATTTTTTTTAGTATCATTTTTATAGCAAAACCATTTTTCGTGGCTACATTCTATAAAAATGATACTCAAAAAAATAAACAAGTTCAAAAGACAAAAATTTATTAATCAAAGCACTCTTCTAAAAGTTAAAGAAGATAATGTAAAATTTAGAAAATTCACATATCATCCATTAAAACACCACAAGTTTCAAAAAATTTTTAAAGATTTCAACATAAGGTTAGCACCCAAAAATGACTACAGCATCAGTAGACTGATTAGACCTAATAAGAATGAGAAAATTAAAGAAGAAAACAAATCAGGGATTTATCAAATTAAATGTGAAGAATGTGAGAAATTCTACATAGGAAAAACTAAAAGAAATTTGAAAACTAGAGTTAAAGAACATCTCAGGAATGTCAAGAAAGGGGAAGTAGAAAAATCTGCAGTGGCTGCCCATGCATGGTCTGAAAAACATCTTATCGAGAAAGAAGCAAAATTATTAAAACAAATAGAAAAACCAAAAGAACTTACTGTTTGGGAAAAGATCTACATTCAAAAGAGCGAAAAGAAGAAATTAATGAACTTTGAAATTCCCGGTGAGAATGACCTGGTTTTTGAGGTTTTTCAGTCAGCCAATGGAAGGAGAGAAGGACAACTCTTCAAGACGACAGAACAGCGGTCGTGATGATACTGAGGATGGAACAGAAACTATGTTCCGAAACTAGTTTATAATCAAATAAGAAGAACAATATGAGGTGAGTGATAAACATATTCTACCTTAATGAATATACCTCATAGTGAGAATTCCTAAAATAAGTAATATCTCCTCTTGTTAATATAACTTTATGTTGGTTTTGATTGCTACTGTCTCTCACATAACATCTTAACAGGGAAGGCACAGAACTCATTGTCATGTAAAAATGAGTCTGATCTATGTATTAAGCCATTTAAAAATGTATTTCAGTCAAAACTAGAGCTTGGATTTCAATATACTATCAAATATTAAAAATGTCCACCATACAGAACCTGCATAACTAAGTGAATTCCTTAGAAAGTTGAGTTTATGGTCCAATTTTTCTGGTTTAAGAAAAATAAATTGCTTGTATTCACTTTTGTTGCAAGGAAATAGAAATTGTGATTGCTATGGCTGTTTCCAATTTTTGGGTTCCAGGTAAATCTCCTCTATTCATAGTTAAATATGGGAAATAACATTATGAGGTTCTTAATTCGTAAATTAATGAGTCATTTTTACATCTTACCTCATATTTCATGTTTCTTTAAACACAGGAACTAGTTTTCAAGAGAAACATCTCTCTCATTTTCAATCGACATTATGACTACCGGCTTTTTGTTGTAATCTCCATCAATAATGTTTCCATCTGGTGTTGATTTGATGAACTTCGATATGAGGTCATGTTCATCAGGAATCTCGAAATTCATGGATCTAAAGTTGTTCTTTTGAATATATATCCTCCCAAATTGTCAGTTCTAAAGATTTTTCCAAATGTTCTAAAAGTTGGGCCTCTTTTTCAATTTTATGATTCTCCAACAAACTATGTGCTGCAATAGCTGATTTTTCAATTTCACCATTTTAGAAATATTAAAAATGGTGAAATTGAAAAATCAGCAGATATATATTCAGAAGAACAAATTTAGATTCATGAATTTTGAGATTCCTGATGAACGTGACCTCATATCGAAGTTCATCAAATCAACACCACATGGCAACGTTGTTGATGGAGATTCCAATGGAAAGCCAGTAGTCATAATGTTGGTTGAAAATGAGAGAGATGTTTCTCTTGAAAACTAGTTCCCATGTTTAAAGAAACATGAAATATGAGGTAAGATGTAAAAATGACTCATTAATTTACAAATCTCCTATATATTTATTTGTCATGATCATTTTTGTTGTGTAGTAAAGTAGCAGGATAAATGAGCATTAAGATAAATTAAAATATTTCATACCTCTCCTTGTAACCAATCTTCTAAGTATTCCTATAAAAGTTCAATAGTTGAGCATTGTTCAGATATCTTTTCAGTAGCTGTATTGCTTTGGAATTCTCTAACATTGATACATTCATGCATTATCATAATATCAAACATTCACAATGAAAAAGAAAAACAGTAAAAGTATGCACTATCAAAACTGATATTTAAGCAGAGTCATGGAACACTTCACAAGATCGGAAAAATTGGCTCATGGTAGGTTCAAGCTGAGGGATTGGAAATTTCAGTTTTAACAAAAGATGTGGGAGGGCGAGGTGGAAAATCCAAAGTTGCTATTTCAAAATTTGTATTGATATTGTAGTGTCAGGTAGATTGCCAGAAAACAGTTGGCTTGAATTTATACTTTTTTTCAATAGTTAGATAACTTGGAAAAAACAGCTTCTAAAAGGCAGCAATTCATATCATGCACATTAATGTAAGATATGCTCTAAATCTGGAAAATAGAGCATCTTTCACATCATAAAAATCTAAGCCTCATGGTCTAGTGATCAGATTATCTGACTACTGTTCATGAGGTCCCAGGTTTGATTTCCAGTCAAATCATAGGAATTTTTCCTTTAAAGGAATTATTCCTGTGGTTGCCCATGGTCTGGAATTTAGGTTAAGTTTAGGATTAAGGATTCTTCTGGCGCACCACTATCATCATCATCATCATCACCCATCATTTCATCGGGGCAGTATAACTCCACCTTCTAGATGTCCCACTTTAGAAGTGGGTTACAATTACACCAATGGCAGGAGAGAACACCAGAAATGTCAAAATGACAACCTGGGCCATTGAATAAAAAAAATAAATGTAAAATGATAAAATCAAGTGTTTCCTACCTCTCCTCATATAAATCTTCTAAGTAGATTGTGATTTCAAGACCTTAATTGTCTCATCTTCAGTACAATCTTAGCGACTGATGTTACGTCGATCGGAAGAAACACTTCTTCTTCCCTCTGTTGGTGGACCAATGAACCTCTGGATCACGTCAGGATTTGCGGGTATTTCGAAGTTCATAAGTTTTCCTTAGCTTTTCTGAATGTGGATTTTTTCCCAAACTGTGAATTCCTTTTGTTTATCTATTTGTTTAATTAGACTGGCTTTTGACTCTAATTAAACAAATGGATAAATAAAAGGAATTCATGGTTTGGGAAAAAATCCACATTCAGAAAAACAAAGGAAAACTTACGAACTTCGAAATTCCCGCAAATCCTGACCTGATCCGAGGTTCATTGGTCCACCTACAGAGGGAAAAAAATGTGTTTCTTCCGATCGACATAACATCAGTCGCCAAGATTATACTGAAGATGAGACCATTATGGTCTCAAAATCGCGATCTACTTAGAAGATTTATATGAGGAGAGGTAGGAAACACTTGATTTTATCATAAATTAAACCTCATAGTGATTAATTCCTATAAAAGTTAAATAAATTTAAAATGTTCAAAACCATGCATTATGCAAAGATTTGTGTCCAGAAAGGTCAAGATGCTCAAACTAGCATGGAAAAAAATTGCAAAATTTGTGAATATATCCAATTTATGTGAAAACATGCATTTACATTGAAATCCAGGCTCTACTATAAGCATCCTATTGTCAAATAATAAAGGTTGTACGACTTAGGACAAAAATCTTGCTATTTTCTTATACATTAAAAAAATTCTCCCACTCTCTGGTAAGATTAATTTTCAAGCATTTTACTGAGCTTGCAAACTATCCTTACAAGACTATTTGACCATAACTTACTTAATATTATTTTCTTACTTATTTAATATTATTTTTTGCCCTATTTTATACTGTATTCATACTCTATCTAACCATTCTTTACATCAAATTAAAGTTTTTGATGCAATGTTTTCACTGATGCATTTCTAAACATAATATTCCCAGATGTTTAAAAGTCATGATATAATTGTTGAGACTTGAAGTGACTATAAAAAATATCTCAATAAAAAAAAGTTGTATTTAAATTAATATTGGGAAGTAAACATTATGAGATTATATCATTAATAGTGAGTGGAGAACATATTTTTAACGACTCATCTCATATAATTTCTTTGATACCGGCGGTTTCAGACAATATCTTATCCCTCTTCAGTCATGACTTCCACTGATGAAATTCTCTGGTTGTTGATTTCTCAATGGACATCACCTCTTGTGCTGCCATCTTTGGTTGGGATTATAAACTTTGAAATTAAATTTTTATCCACTGGAATATCAAAGTTCATAGATCGATATTTATTCTTCTGAATGAATATCTTTTCCCAAATTGTCAATTCCAACGGTGTATCCAATTGTTTAAAAAGTTTTGCCGCTTTTTCAATTTTATGATGTTCTAGCAAACTATGTGCAGCAATTGCTGATTTTTCAATTTCACAATTTTTAATATTTCTAAAATATAGGAAAAACTATTGGAATTGACAATTTGGGAAAAGATATTCATTCAGAAGAATAAATATCGATCTATGAACTTCGATATACCGGTGGATAAAAATTTAATTTCAAAGTTTATATTTCCAACCAAAGATGGCAGCACAAGAGATGATGTCCATAGAGAAATCAACAACCAGAGAATTTCATCAGTGGAAGTCATGACTGAAGAGGGACAAGAAACCGCCGGTATCAAAGAAATTTGAAATTATATGAGGTGAGTCGTTAAAAATATGTTCTCCACTCACTATTAAAAAAAAAGTTTGACAAAATACTGTGAAGCTGACAAAAAATAAATACTGTAAAGAAAGTAATAGTAGAACAACATATATGGAATGAATGTTCAAATAGAATAATTATATTTATATAAATATAAACTTTATTGTAAATTTTATGACGTACACCTTGCATTTGATCTAAGTTGGTAACATGTTTTCTGAAACAGATTTTATCATCATGATAAAGTTTAACAGAGTTACCTGCAAAATAGCTAAGTGTATCCTCGCATAAAACATCACTCAACTTTACAATGTATAATCAAAATTATCTCTCAAATTTATAACCAACAAATGGTTAAGAAAATAAATAAAGAACTGATTTTATAAAATACTGTAATATTGAGGTATGATAAATTTAGAAGAGAGTGCATGCATAAAATTGAATTCTATAAAATGCAGCTACTTCAAAAAATGTATAGTAAGTAGTTCATAATTACTTTGTGCAAAAAAAAAGGAAATGAAAAAATAAAGTAGAAATGTGTTTTGATGAAGTTTATTTACTGTCTAGATCAGATCTTTCCAAACTTTTGGGTTCATAGCCCACATACTGGAATATAAATATACATGGATCCATATTAGGAAGAAAAATTAATGCTTGGACCGGGATTTAAACCCTGGATCTCTGAGATTTGGGGTCCCGGTCTGAGAGTTAATTTTCCTTTCTGAAATAAAACTATGTCCAATTCTGAAACTGTTTATTTAAAATATAACATCAAAATACATGGATCTGTTAATATAATATGTCCAATGCTAAATATGGGGTTAAATAAATTTAAGTTCCTTCCATAAATTAATAAGATTTTTTTTCACAATAATAAATTATCAAGTAGAGTTTGAAACTTTTTCTTTATTTTAGATAAAGTTATTAAAATCATATTTTATTGAATAATTTTAATATTTTTAAGGAAGTAACACTATGAGGTTTATTTTAATAATTTAGAGTCAGATATATTATTATTGAATGCTACCAGTATTGCTAAATCACCTAGCACCCCTACTAGTCCAAGATCCGGATGCAAGGTTACTACGTTCATTGAGCATTTGAACAAAATCAATTTTTTTCATAAAATTGTGAATTACTGAATACAGTTTTGCTGAGTTGCCTATTAAAATTCAGCTGCCAGTATATTTAATTAAAATATAATTAATTGATTTATTCAAAATAATTTGATTCACTTGTTATTAAAATAAATTATATTCCAGAAATCGGTGTGTAGAGCTTGAAAAGTTTTGGTTGCCATTGCAAACTTGGCCGTAAAACTCCTCACAGCTACAGGAGGCTGTGACACCAATCAGTAATAAAATAGCGGTAAGTACATATTTATTGTTTTATATTGTTCCCTTGCAGCAGGAAGTAAAACCACTGCCCTTTATGTATACTACGTACAATGTATAGTGTTAATATACATTATACAAAACAAATCACAGCATTTTAAATGAACTGAACTTAATTTGAAACAATATAAAACAATAAATACAAACATTACATTTTCATTGTAAAAATATTGAATTTCAATTATAAATTTATTTAAGGATTTAATAATCACCATAGTATCTTCAATACTAAGCTCTTTTTAAGCTACTTAAATTAATACAATAATATAATTACAATTACAATAAATCATATAACAAAAAATAAGAAAAACTTTTTAAATTACTTACTGCCATTTTGTTACTGATTGGTGTCACAGCCTGTTGTAGCTGCGAGGAGGTTTACGGCCAAGTTTGCAATGGCAACCAAAACTTTTCAAGCTCTCTATACATTGATTTCTGTGAACTGGATTATAATTTATTTTAATAACAAGTAAATCAAATTATTTTGAATAAATAAATAAATTATATTTTAATTAAACATGCTGGTGGCCAAATTTTAATAGGCAACTTGGCAAAAATATATTCAATAATTCACAATGTTATGAAAAAAATTGATTTTGTTCATACACTCGATGAACGTAGTAATCTTGCAGCCGGATCTTGAACTATACCAGAAGGCCACAGTGCCCCTGGAAGCCATGACAGATATAGTTCTGTTCTGATTTCTTTAGCCGCTTTTGAGGAGTCTATGTTGTACGGTGTGGTAAGAGGGGAGGGCGAGTTGCAGTTACTGCCAGCAACTACACTCCGTTTTGAAAACATAATAATTACTATACGTTGAATTTTTTATCTACTAGTTCTGTGTTAGTGAATACTTATGTTTTCTCATATGTTTAGAGTGCTCATTATAGAATAGTATTGTTTTTATAACAATTTATTAATAAGAAAATGTTTTTTTGCATGGCTACTAGTTCCCTCTCCCACTCGGCAATGTTCCCTCCTGCCATGCACCTTAGGATTCACCAAGACGGCTACAGTCACCAGAACTGGACTATAGATTTGAAAACCTCTGATCTAGAAAGATCTTAAAAGAAATTAGTATAGTATGAACACTATCATATTTTAATAAAAATGGAAGGAAAAATGCATATCCTTTAGCTAATAGTTTGATTCAGAGATAGTTTTTTGTCGCTCCTTTAAAGGATAAAAATTCACATATAATTTATCTATCTGTTGGCTGATGTTTCCTTTAAGCGCAGTGAGAAATTATTCTAAGTCCGAGGCAGACACCACGCACGTGCATCAACAGGATTTTATTTTCAAATTATTTCCCACCATTTACAACAAATTTTACATTTTTTCTAACAATTATTTCAACATATTTTTCTATGATGTTTAACTATATACATAACATGAAGACGTGGCAGCCATATTGATTTTAAAGTATATTCTATACAACAACAGTGCAGCCAACATAGGTTATGTACTTCAGAATTTGAGAACTTACTATTTATTTTTGGGCGTTGCATTCTTTCACAGGTTAGAGTACTTAAATTGCATTACGTTAGCTTTTAGGTTTGTTAAATAGCATGTATAATGTTGGCTGCATCGCGATATTCCATAGAGTAAACCGCTTCACGTTTGTTGGCGCATGCGCGTGGTATCTGCCTGGGACTTAAAAAAATTCTCACTGCGCTTAATGGAAAGATTATCCCTATCTGTTTGTTGACTCTAGAGAAGAAATTGTATCTGAGTTAGAATTTCCAGCCGTACGTGTTGATGGTCACCATTTAGCTATTATGGTGTTTTGCCAATTCCAAGATCAAATTCTTCTCTCCAACTCAGATGCAGATTTCTCTCTTAAGATATGTTATGTATATTATTGTCTAAAGGAAAGATAAAATTGCAAGGATAACAGTTGTATTTAACCTCATTAAATTCAATTTTTCTAATCAAAAAATAAAATGGCTCACAAAAAGTGCTTATTTAGCAGGTATATTGCAGATGCACAATTAAAAGACTTTTGATGATACGATGATGATGATGATGGCAATAATCAAAAAGTGCTTCTTATATTATGTCACATGTTATACTCCTTTTAAACATCTTAAAACATGTAACAATGAGTCATATTATAAAAGAAACAGTACTTAATACTCATCAATTTGCCATCTTTGTCATGCTGTATATATAGTAGAATGACTGACTTCGTAAAAAAAAAACACTCATGAATATGATTACAATATAAGTAGGGTATTCAGAATTTGATACAATAAATGCACAAATATATCTTTTGTTTCTTTAGTAATGACATGGTTGGTTTTCAGACTGCTCCTTAAGTAATTGTTTTCATTCATATTAAAACATTTGATATTATTGTTTATTTGATTAGTGCATGTTTTAGAGATACATTAATAAAATAATGGTTTGTATTGAAAACATGAAATTGTAGTTATGTTTATAACTTTTGATGTGATGTTTTAAAATTTAACATTTTCCATTACTGGGCATTATTATTTTGAAAAGAAAAATTAAAAGCTTGAACCAGGACTTGACTCCTGGACCTCTCGTTCTCCGTATGAGTATGCTACCCATTACATCATTCAAGCTATGATATGCAAACATTAACATTTCTATGTTCATATACAATTGTAGGATTTCGTTACATATCTTAATTTTTCCCGGTCTGTTCAATTGCTATAGGGATACAATGTCCTTCGTTGTGATCACTGTGATTAACAAATTTCTGGGAAGCCAAAGTTGACTTAAAAAATATGTAGGGCGGCAGCAGTATTTTAGTATAAATCTTTCCACTATTGCTTCTTGGATATTGTTCACTATGTTAAGTAGACTAGTAGAACTACACTTTAACTTGATGTAACACAGTTTTAATGGTATTTTGAAATACAATGAAGCAACCTGCTTGTAGCAAGTACAAGACTCAACTGGTAGAATGTAGCGTAAATGTAGAATGTAGTAATGAGTCGACAGCTCATCGAACATCTGTGTAGAGCTTGAAAGTTGTAAGTAACAATATAGCCTGCTCTAATTAAGCAGGATGGTCTACTCGTGGCTGGAGTAGAACTCAACTCGACCATGCAACTTTTAACTTAAACATGGTAGAGACGTAACAAACTGTCCCGAATGGGACCTTGAATGAAACTAGAGAGAAAACTCAACCATACTACTTGAAGGTTGAGAAGCGACTGTACTGTAGAGGGTCTATGTAGAACTTGTAGAACATTGTAGAACTTCTCTTTAAGTACAAATAGCCTGCCCACTGCTCGCGGCTGGAGCAGAACTTAAACACTACCATGCAGCTTTAAACTTAAACATGGTCTGCTATAAGCAGAAGCAGAGATTAAACTGTAGAAGACTCAATCTTCCTATTTGAAGGTTGAGAAGCAACTTGCATAGAGAGAGCTAGACATTACTCCTAGAAGGTCGAGTAGGAACTTGTGCTCGACCATGCAGCTTTTAACTTAAACATGGTATAGAAAGAGCTCGACCTTACTCCTTGAAGTTTGAGTAGTAAGTTAACTAGGAGAAACTACATACTAAACAAGAAACCAGCTATCAGACCGAGTGCTTTCATAAACAAACAAACAAACAATATGATCAGTCTGATGCAAACATAAACAAGTAGGAACAAGATAAACAGAGATAAGGCAAAGACGCGAAAATAATAGCATCTTCGCTAAACAAATATTATCATACACATTAAATCTGAGATTTACCAACAATTCTCTAATTATTCAAAGTCAGATAGGCATTGCTGCCAATGGCCGCTTCTATGGAAGTATTTTAATGAGAATTTTACACTTTTTTAAGCTTTTTTTCTTAAATATTAAGCTTTATTGTAAAATTCTCATTAAAAATACTTCAATAGAAGCTGCCCATTGGCCATTGGTAACAATGTCTATCTGTCTTCGGAAGATTGCAAATTGTATATGAATACAGAAATGTTAACATTTGTATCATAGCTGAAATGGTGTAATGAATAGCATATTCGTATGAAAATCAAAGGTCCAGGGTTCAAGTCCTGGTTCAAGCATTAATTTTTCTTTAAAGAAAATGTTTATAACTTATTCAGTGCATTTCAGTATTTTGTCTCTCAAAATAATCTGACAGAATTCCTCATTTTAGCACATTCTTAAATAATACCTTTCTGCGCTTTGATATACCATGTCTTCAGTTTATTGTATATTGTAGTGCTTTAGTTTTCATCTTATTTTTAAACCAGGCCATTTTTGACAATAATTTCAAGTTAGAAACTATACTACAAACAACAAAACTGGTAATTAACTTTCCATCGGGTGCAATATTCTGACCTTCGAGTTCGGGTGCAATGTGTCTGATCAGCACATGTTTAAAAAAAAAATATTTAGCACACTGTTTGCCAATCTGGACAACAGGAAGTCAAAGAAATATTATTGTTAGGAATGTCCAAAGGATAAAATATTCAAAATTTGCTGCTAGAAATAGACATAATATCGATTAAACAAATTTGTGACAAGCCTTCAAACAACATGATGTTAAAGTAAGAACCAGTTAGGTTCAGTTCAAATATACTTGAATATAGTTCACATTATCAACATTTAGCCTATGATTTTTAGCAAAATTATTCAAGAATATAACATTGTTTAGTCTAAATAAGTTAAATAAATAATTTTCTTTTTGCAAATATTTTCAAAATACACACATTCAATAATGTAATGACTTTGGGCGCAATGAGCTTCTCTGAACAAAATATTTACAACCTGCCATGGTAATGGTGGAGAGTAAACTGAGTGGGGTGGTTGTTTAGAGGAGGTAAAAAAGAAACAGCTACTCGGATGCCCAGTCTCAACACCGTCTGATGGCAGTGGAATGGGACAAACTTGTACCTCTCAGATCAGATGCGCCCAACGGAAGGTTAATAGTTTCTTAGACTAGTATTTACCTTTGTGGAGTTTCGTTAGCCCTATAGGCTCTATCCCATTAGCAAAAGTCATAGCTATTATGTAATATCGCATTGTTCATTTATTAATCCAAAGAATACAGTAATTATAGAAGTTACGAAGTTTTATAAATTTGCAAAGTATACTGTGAGGAGATTATCTTTTAAATGTGGTTTACTGAATAAAAGGATATTGCTCTATGCCCATAAGGAAACAGCAATTTTAAGATAACACCATAGATGTTTTTTTTTATATTAAAGGCCAAAATTAATCTTGTATGATCATTGGTATACAGCTAAGCATACTTATTAAGCATAGATATATTACCCTATTTTATTTTGTTTATTACTACTTCTACTTTTACAGATATGAACCATCATTTAAATTTTTTTAAACTGATTTACCAGTTGCTAGATGCCAATTTATGTCATCTGAAGAAACATTTAACTTCATATAATAAATAAGTTTGTTCTGTATTATTCTTACCTCATTTAGTTGTTTCTACCTGGCAGGATGATGATGATGATGATGATGATATTAGACATATGTTTCAAATTTGTAAATTAATGAGTCATTTTTACATCTTACCCTCATATTTCATGTTTCTTTAATCATGGGAGTCGGCCGCGGTGGACTAGTGGTTATGCTCCTTGCCTCTGGTCCCGAGGGTCGCGGGTTCAAACCCGGCCGTGGTTGATGGATTTTTTAGGACGGAAAAATCCAAGGAGGAAGTCCTCCGGGAGGGACATTAAGCCGTGGGTCCCAAGTCTGAAGATTTTCAGGCTCGTAAAAAATCCTTAAGCCTGAATGAAGAGGCCTCTAAGCAAAATTTACCGAATTTTCCCGTCCTAGTACTACCTTGGTTTCCTAGATGTCAGTATGAGGTGGAAAGCTGACCACGGACCACTCAAAATGACATCTATATGAAAACAAGTGTAACTAAATTAGTTTGGTTCAAATTCTTCCCTGTAAGGGGAGAGCGCCTAAATCTCTGTAAAGGGAAAACATAGGCTTACAATACAATACAATAATCATGGGAACTAGTTTTCAAGAGAATCATCTCTCTCATTTTCAACCGACATTATGAGTCATAATGTCGACTGAAAACTAGTTTCCATGTTTAAAGAAACATGAAATATGAGGTAAGATGTAAAAATTACTCATTAATTTACGAATTAAGAACCTCATACTGTTATTTCCCATATTTAACTATGAATATGTTTCAAAGCATGTTTGCCCCCATTTTTAGTTGGTACAGACTGATTTTTCCCAAGTTGTTGGCCCTGGATCTCGACTCCTGCTCCCTCTTTCTATGGTCCAAAGAACTTGCTAATTAGGTTCCTATATCTGGGGATTTCATAATTCTCTCATATGGGAAAAAATGTACAGAAGAACAAAGAGATAATTATGAATTTTGAAATTCCTGGGGAGAGGAATCTAATTAGCAAGTTCTTTGGATCACAGAAAGAGGGAGCTGGAGTCGAGATCCAGGGCCGACAACTTGGGAAAAATCAGTCTGTACCAACTGAAGATGAGGCAAACATGCCTTGAAACATATGTCTAATAGAAACAACTATATGAGGTAAGAAGAAAACAGACCAAACTTATTTATTAAGTAAAACGTCCTATTGTATTGTCAAATTTAACTTATATTATCTTATGCTTATACACATTTTTTTAGTTCCGGTTACTGTGCTCCCTTCAGTTTCTGAAGCTTATAGCCTTAACCCTGACCAAGGTCAATAGATTTTTTTCAGGCATAAAAAATATCATAAATATGGCTTCCTTTGGAAGGTAATTAAAGCTATGGGTTCCATGTTGTAGATTTACTATGTGTAAAAGAATCTAAAGTCTTAAATAAGATGCCTCTGAGCAAAATTTGACAGCCCTTTGACTCCCTTATTTGAATTGAGACGTTAATTATGTGAAATGCTGACAAACATCTTTAAATAAAATACTACCTCCTATTATCCATGTCATACAACTTAATTCATGGAGGGTAGGGCATCTCCTCGCAAATAACCCCCTTCAGCCAATCATGTTTAAGTAACTTTGCCAAGTAAAAACCTCAAGGTCCACCACTGAGAGAGGAGAAATTGGAATATTACTTGTGCCTGAATATAATTTCACAACTTCAAGAAAGATGTACATTTGTAAGAATATTATTTTGTATGCATATTGGTGAAAGTCCCTTATTTTTAACACTAATAGTACCCATTCTGTGTATGTGATTGTTTTATTTGTAGGTACCTTCTGAGCCATTAGAACCCTTAAATTTAGCCGATAACTGAATATTTCTAAAGTATAGACTTTTTTTGCATTATTTTAAGTTAGTTATTTTGACTCCCTCATATTTTTTTAATATTTTTGCAGACTATAGTTTTGTCGCATTTATGTGACATTGTCGATGCATTCTGACTGTTGTATTTGCAGTTGTCAATCCTTTAGGTTGATTTCTGCTCCCTCTATTGGCTGACTGACGAACTTCCGAATCAGTTTTTTTTTTCCCCCTTTTCCCTGGGAATTTCAAAATTCATAGTTTTTTTTCCTTATTCTTGTGGATGTAAATAAGGAGAAAGAATGTAAAAGCAAAGTAATTTTGTGAATTATCTTAATATACCATATTAGTATAAGATATGAGTATTGGTTTACTTAAAACCTGGAAATTCTATAAATATTTCTCCACAATATGGTATTTATATTTCCTTACTTTGTAGTTTTATCTGCTTATAAAGCCATGTTAATATATGTGACTAGAGATATTAAAAATATTTATTAAACAATTTATATAAAACCGTCCAAGTTCTTTTTCAGTTTCATGCAAGAATTTAACCCAGAAATGCTAAAATTTAATTTTTATTTGGGAGTAAATATACTTTTGAAGTTGAGGATTTTAAGCTCCTACAACATTGTACATAGTATCAATACTACAATTGGTACTTAATGTGCTCCTTGAATTGGAAAGTCGTGGGCAATATCTGTAATATTTGAACAAATCTTTCTGAGTGTAATACAACTTATAGTAAACATCTAGGCTAGTTAGTGTATTAAAGAAATTATTCCTTTAAACCCAGTGTTTTAAGTTTATAAAGTTCAGTGTCCATCAAAAGTATTTAATTTAAAATATTTATGGTAAAAGTTGTAAACTATAGCAGTTGGAGTGATTTCCTTTTCTAATATAATTTTAAAAAGATAAAAGTTGTAAACTATATACATTAGAGAGACACTTTTCAAAATTAAAAGTCAAAGGTAAATTAAAATGTTTCATACTTCTCCTCATAACCGGTCTTGGCAGCTTCATCTTCAGTACCATCTTGACGACTGATGTTATGTCGATCGGAAGAACTACTTCTTCTTCCCTCTGTTGGTGGACCGATAAACCTCTGGTTCAAGTCAGAATCTATGGGAATTTCAAAAATTCATAAGGTTTTCTTTCTTGTTTTTCTGAATGTGGATTTTTTTCCCAAACCGTGAGTTCTTTTATTTTTCTATTTGTTTAATTAGAGTAGCTTTTGATTCAATTAGATGTTTTTTGGACCAAGCATGAGCAGCTACTGCTGACTTTTCCACCTCACCACTTCTTCCAATTGACATAACATTAGTCATCAAGATAGTATTGAAGATGAAACCACCAAGGCTTTGAAATCGCGATATACTTAGAAGACTGGTTTTGAGGAGAGGTATGAAACATTTTAATTTATCTTAAATTAAACCTCATAGTGATTTATTCCTATAAAAGTTCTTTATAAATCAAACCATTTTTTTAACATAAATATATTTTCTTTATAAATCAGACAAAATTCTGATTTGCTTCAAAGCATTCAAGCATTGTCAAAATAAAAAATTAAATAACTGAAAATAAAAGCCGTTAAAACTTGACTTGACTTACTATTTTTTCTTAAGAAAACAAAAACATTTCAATATTTGTAGTGTTGCAGTGGGTACAATAAATCTTCAGTACCGGTACCGGTATGTCCTAATGTTAAAACCTACAAAGCTGAAATGTCATAACCATTGTCTAGAAAAAGTGAGTTTGTGTTTGCTTTATTGGGCTTGCAATTTACATTATGATAAGTAGCAAATAGATTTTATTACTACTTATGGTAAACATATATATAAATATTGTGTACATATTGTTAATTTGTTTCTGATTATGGTAGTCATTGCTGCTATTAACCATAGGCTTGGCTATTGGTATATATTAACATGACTGAATATTATCTATATTTTTATAAATTGTTTCAATATAAAGTATGTAGAACTGATGTTTTGGTGTGCATGTTAATATTTTAGCTAGTTAAACCAGACATGTCCTGTGATGATATTTTAAATGAAGAGCAATCAAAATGGAAACTTGTTTTTAGGCAAAGTGTGACTCTGGTTCAATGCTCATTTCCTCTATCCAGGGTTCCAATCGATAACTCTTCACCTAGAAGTTATCATGAGCTGCTCTGCGCTAAAGATCATGAGAAATTAGTATGATTGTGTGATTTCTATAGTAAATTATTTGTAGTTATATACCAGTAGTCATTAAGACGTTTATTCAAAAAAATATATTTTGGAGATTCTTTCAATTATGTCCCAATTTATTATTGCAGAACCAGGTGGTTTGGTGATGACAACCTTAACACAAAGTACTCATTAGGTTCTGTATTTCAATTACCTACTTAATTGGTTATTTGCTAATTAAATAATGAAGATTGTCACTAAACTATTCATTTACTCGTAATTATTTTTGGTGAATGATTGATACACTATTGATTTCAAGATTGTAAAATCAAGAAAAATAAAGTAAGAACAAATCAACTTAGACCTAATACAAGTTATATATTTTAATTATGTAAAATGTTAAAATTAATTTAAAGAATCTTTATTTTTTTTTAATTTTGTGAAGGAATTTATTTCCATCATGGATGAACATCATTGTTATAGGCTATCTATAGGATATTATTGGTTATTTGTTTTTCAATTCTAAATCTATGAAAAATCATTATAATGGAAGTAGCATGACCAGGGAAGTAATCAACTACATTACATATTCATATACAAATAAATGTAAATATAATGTTTTATTCATTATTCTTAAAATGGAAATATTTCAACAATTAAAACATTTCGAGAAGCGATAGGAGTACTAATAGATATTTTGTTTTTCATTATTAGGCCTATTTATAGTCACAAAATAATAAAACAGTAATCCCGTCTACATAAAAAAGTTGTACTTCAATGGACTCCGGCCCATTGTGGAGTGACAGGCAATGAAATAGCCGATTTCCTGGCCAAGAAGGGTAGCAAAATTGTTTCAACCCAACTTCTACTCCAGTTTCCTTTCACTCTATCAAAAGAATTATCTCAAATAAATATATCAATAAATTTAGAGAAGAATACACCACTAAAACATCTGGAAAGGAATGGGAAAATCTACAAGCTTATGATATTACTACATTACAAAGAAAATCTGCAGTAGCAATATTCAGACTGCTAACAGGACATGACTGCCTGAATAAACACCTACACAGACTTGGCATAACAGATTCACCTAAATGCCCTTTTTTTTTGCAATTTAAATGAAGATATGGAAAGAAACCATCTTCTCCATTGTCCAGTTTTTGTAGAAGAGACCAACCTTTCTGCTAAATATTGCTAAAAAACCGACATTAGATACCAACCAACCAACTTTCTGGTTAATACTTTGTTACGCTAGTAGAAATATAAATTATAAAGTTAATCAATAGAAGGTTTTTGAGGATCTCTTTGTACTCTGCCCACATAATGGAGCCTGCAGGGACATATTACCTTTAGTTTGACTATAAAAAGAGAAACTTTTTCTTCTTCGTTCCTCATGGGTGTCAAATCAGAAAAAAAATCATGACTCGTTTCTGCTAAGAATAGGTTTCTGTTCTCCTTCAAATTCATTTTCGAGGAATGTAATTATTCAGAAGAAAAGTAATTCAAACTGTCATTCATGAAAAATGTACTAAATATATTAATTCTGGAACAAGTTTTGTCATAGCAAAAACATTTCTTTCTTCTCCATCTCCCCGTAAAAGGAAAAAAAAAAAATCCCAGGTTTTAATCTCTTGACTGTTCCAAAGCTGCTCTTTATCTTATATTTGCCAAAAATTTAATTAGTATAAATTAAACATTTTTTCCTCTCTGTTCTGAAAAAAAACTGGTTCCCTTAAAAAAATGTGTATTTAATTTTGCTATTTGCTGTAGTTTTATGAATTTTTGATATGATCCTTTTCAGAAATATCTTGTCCCTTTCATTTAGTTTCTGTTTGCAACCACTGTTCCTTTTTTGCAGAAGATGTTTTATCTTTAGACAAATATACAGACATAACCTTAAAAAAAATGTGCTCTTTGAAAACCCTAACATTTGGCAGTTACAGTTGCTGCAGTGCCAGCTAACTGGACCCCAACAATTGTTCTTCTTTGAAAATCACTCAGGTCAGAAATCTTAAGCCAAGTTTCACAGCTACAACTACAGGAGACAAAATGCTTGTACAATTTAGTGCAGTACTGGTTCAGAATAAACATCTGAAAGAAAAAAATGCATTTTTAATAGGTGTCCACCGCTGTGGTCTCGAGGTAGCGTGCTGCCTTGTCACGCAGCAGGCCCGGGTTCGATCCCCGGTCGAGACAGTTTTTCTGGGTGAGGTTTTTATCGGGGTTTTTCCTCACCTGTAAGACAAATGTCAGGAAATCATATGGCCATTGCAATCATCTTCATTCATATGCATCTTAGTTTAAGCTTAGGATTAGGGACTCTCCTGGCACACCACTATCATCATCATCACCCATCATATCAGGGCAATGTAACCCCGCCTTCCAGTGCCCCAACCTCAGAAGTGTGCCATGCCATGAGAGAACACCAGGAATGTCGAAAAGACAACATTGGGCATTTAAAAAAAAACCTGTAGGTTAACTAACCTCATGAAAATAGATATACTAGAAAATCTGTTTCCCATTATTTTGTTTACCCCTGTAGATATCCATGTTTCCAAGACAGCGATTTGTATTTTGTTTTTCATAATTTGTTTATTATTTTTGTTGTGTGTTCTTGTTTCTTGTATTGCATTAAGAGTCAATTTTACGTTTTACTAATTAAGTTTTTCACTCAAGTTCATAGCAAGTGTATTGTATAGTTATCTTATTCATATAAAGGTAGGTTAATATAGTATTTGAGATAAATCTATCTCTATTAAAAAATTAGCCATATGTTTTCATGTATAAGCTTGTTTTTACTTCCATTCAGTTACAACACTTTCTTTTAGGGTAATATTTTTAAAATTTGCATTAGAAGAGGAAATTAAGAAAAGATTGATATATGGGAATAAAGCTTATTTTGCAAATAGAACCTTATTTAAAAGCAAATTAATGTCAAAAACTGCAAAAATAAGGTTATACAAAACACTCATTAGACCAGTAGTTACATATGCTAGTGAAACTTGGATCCTAAAAGAAACAATAAAAGCAGAAATTATTAATTTTTGAAAGAAAAATTTTAAGAAAAATATTTGGACCAAATAGAGGAACTGATAACTGTTGGAGAATCAAAACAAATAACGAACTAAACAAATTAATCAAAAATCAGAATATAGTAAACCATATAAGATCTCTTAGACCTGGTTGGCTTGGACATTAGATAAGAATGGATGATCAGAAACTGGTCAAGAAACTCTATAAATGGAAACTTATAGGAGGCAGAGCTGTTGGAAGACCGAAAATTAGATGGGAGGATGGCACAATGAACGATCTAAAGAAAATTAAAGTGACTAATTTGAATATGGCAAGAGACAGATTGGCATGGAGGAGGATTGTTGAGATGGCCAAAACTTTCACTTTTGAAGTTGTTGCATCTTAGGATGATGATGATAATTTTTAAAATTAATTATAGTTTCTTCTATTGATACAGCTTAAACTGGATTAAATTAATTGCTGGTGTTATTTTTTCCATAGTGCAATGAGAAATGGGATCAGACTGAACAGTCATTGAAATTTAGAAGTGAGAAGTTTCAATAGTATCATTATTCATTCATATATTAAAAATTCTGATAACTTAATTATTTATTTGGTATCAACCAAAAATTTCATTTAAATGAACAATGATGATGATCATCATCATCCAGGGATTAAGCTTGTTGACTTGTTCCAGTTTCATGAAAGCTTGAATTGTTTAAAATTGTCCAGACCATCTTCTGTGTGGGCATCCAACATTTCTCCATCCATGCGGTTTTTAATTTAGCAATAATTTTGGAAATCTTTCTTCTGGCATTCTGTCAATATGTTCTTTCCAGTCATTCCTATATTTAATTATTCGTTCTGTAAGTTTGAAAATATTCAGTTCCTTTCTTATATCTTCATTTCTTTTCTTATCCAGCAGAGTATATCCTGCTATATTTCTTAAAAAATCTCATCTCAGCTGCTTCCAATCTTTGTTCTTGTCTTTTAGTGATCGTCCAACATTCTGATCCATACATCAATACAGGAACAGTCATTACTTTATAAAATTTAATTTTTGTTTCTTTTCTTGTGTTTTTAAGGGTTCTTTTAATAGTGCCACGCATTCGATTAAATTTATTTATTTTGTCATTAATAACTTCAATTTTAACATATGATAAATTGAAACCTAGATATTTAAAACTGTTCACTTGCTCTAAAATGTTATTATAAATTACTATTTTTTGCTCTTAAGGTATCATGTCCTTTAAATGCTAAAATTTTTGTTTTATTCTTTGAAATTTTAAAATTGTAATTGGCACTTATTTTTTCCAAATTAAAAATAGCTCTTTGTAGATCATCATCTGAACTGGAAATCACTACTTGATCATCGGCAAATAATATTGTATCCAACAGTTTATTATTTATTTTAAAATGTTTATTTAAATTAATCTGCCACTTTAACATAACTTTGTCTATATATAAATTAAAAAGAGAAGGTGATAAAGAACACCCTTGTCTGACACCACGATTTATTATTACCATTTTATTGTTGTTTAGATTTAAAACCCATGTCTATTACAATTTTATTATTTACATATAAACTTTGTATAGCCATAATCAAATGTTGTGGAATACCTTTATTTGTCATTATGTGAACAATGAAAGGTGAACTATTAGTTCATTGTAAGTAATAGTAGTCCTGGTCACTCCACTGGGAAGCATAGGGCCTTGATAAAAGCTCGTCAACCATGTAACCATGGCATTTTATTAATAACAAACAGAATACCTAGCAGCATTTTGGGTAAAAATTGACTGATGTCACGAGAATAACATAAATAATTTTTTCATCGTAATTAATAAAATTTCCATAATATTTGATTAGAAGCATTGATTCTTTTCCAACATCTGGATTATTCAAGATGCAATAATAAATCAGAAGTTACTCACCTTAGGAAGTATGAAGGAGTAGAGAGAGGAAGAATTAATTTTTTTAACATTATTAATGAATTAATTATTCAATTGAATGATTCAGATTGAGTTAAATTATTAGTTGACAACAAGTAAATAATTATAAAAATATTGATAATTATTAAGTGTGTACAGCAAGCTTATTACAGTTATAAATGTTCACAGCTATCCAACATGAAAATGAACCATTATGTAGTTAATAAATTATCTTCAACCGAAATGTGACCTACACTGCTCAAAAAGAACAAATATAGGCCTAACAACATAAAATTAGGGTGAGATATTTTTGTTAGCTTCTTGAGTTCAATTGCTTGGTATAAACTTTTTATAGCTGATTTATTAAATTTATCTGTTGATATAATCTATCCAATTTATAACAGATATATAGCTATTCAATGTGGAAATTTACTATAGCAATTTACTGTAGTAAATTTCCACGATAGCTGTGAACAGTTCACTAAACATTACTTCTCTATCTATGTGTAACATACCTTATTATTATCACTATTATTATTGATGCTCTTATGATTAGGTACTATTATTAATGTGAGTGTTATTAATATCCAAAAGTCCACCGCTGTGGTCTCAAGGTAGCGTGCTGCCTTGTCACGCAGCGGACCCAGGTTCAATCCCCAATTGGGACAGTTTCCTGGGTGAAGTTTTTCCTCACCTGTAAGACAAATGTCAGGAAACTTTAAGGCCCATATGGTCCCTGAACATCATATGGCCATTGCAATCCTCATCATTCATATTCATCTTAGAGTAAACTTAGGATTAACGACCCTCCTGGCGCACCACTATCATCATCATCACCCATCATATCATCAAGGCAATGTAACCCTGCCTTCCAGGTGCCCCAACCTCAGAGATTGGTTACAATTATGCCAATGCCAGGAGAGAACACCAGAAATATCCAAAAGAACAACCTGGGGAATTTAAAAAAATCTTAAAACTGTGTAAAATGGCCGTATTGTAACAAAAACAATACTGAGTTTATAGTAGTAAATCTTTGCTGATTAGGAGTTCGGTACTAAATCTTACTCTCATGATTGAACGAATGACAATTGATAGATTAACAGTTTTACAGATGTTTTTATTATTAATTTCATACATCTCAATGATGGATAAATCATATTTGAAGAGAAAAATTGTATGCTCAGACCAGGACTTGAACCCGGGACCCTTGGTTCTCTAGACCAAGTGCTCTACCACCTGAGCTACCTGAGCAAGTACCGATCTAAATGCAAATTTTTCTCTATATACGTTGTAATTCCCACCCACCAAATGCTATGAAGCCTTTGCTTCTATCTTTGCAAATGCCAACTCCTTTATTAAGAAGACATATTTAGGAAGGGTCCCTGTCTGAGCATATAATTTTTCTCTTCAAATAAAATAAGTTTTACAGATGTTAAGGATTTGCCATTGATTGGGTTATGCATATCGTTATTATTGATTAAAAAAATAGTTTTCTTTTACAATGAATGGATTTAGGAAATCAGAAAATTGAATCACTATAAATAATGTCATTTCAATGATGATCTTGAAGAAGATTTTCGGGCTGTAGGCCGTGGTCGTGAGGCTTGTAGTTCCCCGACGTTTTGCCAAAGACTGTGTCTGGCATCCTCAAGGGTTGTCTTGAGGATGCCAGATGCAGTCTTTGGCGAAACGTCGGGAAACTACAAGCCTCACGACCACGGCCTATAGCCCGAAAATCTTCTTCAAGATCATCATAGCAACTCCGGCCGTGAAAGTCTACGTGAATACAATGTCATTTCACTTTACATTAGATAAGAATAGGCCTGTATGACTTGTTTTTGGGAAAATGCAGAAGAAAAGTGAATTTCACATTTAGAGAATAGAATTAATACTGAACAGTGAAGTGAAAGTTCTTATGAAGTAAGTGAATAACCCCTCCTTCAAAATTATTCATCATCTTCAAGGTATGGGCCTGTTCGCCCGTTCTGCTCCCCGGTGCAAAATTATTGCAGTTTGTAATTAGGATTTTCCCTTTGTTATTTGTTTTCTTAGAATCACTTGAATGATGGATGGAAAGAAAAAGAAAATAGAGAGAAAAAATAAAGAAAAAATGGATGAACCATCAACAAGTACAGAAGACACCATGTTAGCTCATGAAGAAGACACTGACAAACCTTCGCAAGCAACAATTAATGATGATGGTCACACAGTCTGTACAGACATTTTAGAAAATACTTTAAATTATGATGAATTGGGGTGTCCAGATGATATGAGTCATGAAGAGTTTGTGCGTTTAATGACAAGTCTTGGAATAGAGACTTATCAATTTTATGATTTTGATAAACCGCCATTCCGTGATGTTACAAGAAGTTATGAAACTGATTACATCAATGTTGAATGCAATGAAGAAGAAGATGATGATGATGATGATGATGAAATAAATAGTGCTCTTATTAAAGAATTTGGTTTTCGTGAAAAAGAATTGCCTGCTGAGGAAATTTCTTCTTTACCTGGGACTTCAGATGGTAAGGAAACAAAAATGGTCAAGAAAAAACAAAAAATTAAAAAACTTAAAGAGAAAGAAAATAAACTTAATAATAGAGCTGCAGTGGGTAAGGCAAAAAAGAAAATATATTCAGAGCAAGAAAATTTTACAGAACAAAAAAAAGAAAGGTTAGAGAGTGAAAATGCACCCTCAGGAAACAAAGAGTTTACAGAGGAAATTGCCAAATCTCAAAAAACTGAAGATACAACTGCCAGGAAGGAACAGTGTCCAGATGACATGAGTTTTCAAGAGATGTTGCGTTTAATGACTAAAGCAACAAATTCAACTTCTGAATTGTATTGTAAAGTTAAATTAGCAAAACAGCTAAAAGTTGATGAAATAAGAAGATATAAATCTCATTTAATGAGTATTGAAGAAGAAGAAGAAGAAGAAAATGATGAAGAAAATTCATTTATTGCTACTCTTAAAGAATTTGCTGATCTTGAAAAAAAATCACCTGATGAGGAAATTTCTTCTTTGCCTGAGGCTTCAACTTCAGATGATAAACAATCAATAAAGGCCAAGATAAAGCAAAAAAGTGAGAAACCTAAAGAGAAGGGAAATAATCTTAAGAAAAGAACTATAGTAGGTAAGGAAAAAAAGAAAATATCTTCAGAACGACAAGATGTTAGAGATCAAAAAGAAGAAAACTTAGAGAGTGAAGATGGACCCTTAGAAATGACATCTACCATTCAGGAAAAGGATGAGATTTCAAGGAAAGTTAACAAACTTCAGAAAAAAAAATCTCAAACTAATAAAAAGTAATATTATAGGAAATAGAAATCAGCTCTTAATTCTAAAGAAGCTCCGCTTCAATAGACAATATAATATATAGTTTAAAAATGGTTTATAACTATTATTGTTATTAGATTTGAAGGATAAGCCTTCTTGTGTTTAAGCACCATATCAAGAAGTGCATAATAGAAAATTGAAACTTAAATCAATAAGATAGAAACATTACTTACATGAATGGATGATTAAAGGAACGGTTTTAAGGAATTGAATTTTAACCATTCATGAATAAACTTAATATTTATAGCCAATAGACCAATGGAAACTTCTCAGTACTAATAAAACTACCAATAACTATCCAAAACTTTTAAATTTTTTATGTTAATTTTTACTATTATTATTATTATTGTTATTAATCGACCGTGGTGGACTAGTGGTTATGCTCCTTGTCTCTGGTCCCGAGGGTCGCGGGTTCAAACCCGGCTGGGATCGATGGATTTTTTAGGATGAAAAAATCCAAGGAGCAAGTCCTCCGGGAGAGACTTTAAGCCGTGGGTCCTGAGTCTGAAGATTTTCAGGCTCGTAAAAAATCCTTAAGCCTGAATGAAAAAGCCTCTAAGCAAAATTTACCGAATTTTCCCGTCCTAGTACTACCTTGGTTTCCTAGATGTCAGTATGAGGTGGAACGCTGACCACATACCACTCAAAATGACATCTATACGAAAACAAGTGTAACTAAATTAGTATGGTTCAAATTCTTCCCTGTAGGGGGAGAGTGCCTAAATCTCTGTAAAGGGAAAACATAGGCTTACAATACAATTATTATTATTATTATTATTATTATTATTATTATTATTATTATTATTATTATTATTATTATTACAAGCTTCCTTTATAGAAATGGCTGCCAACATTGACAAAGCATAACACACGCCAAAAAAAATTAGAATATATTACAATATATTGTAGAATATAAAATAATACCCGGCGTGCGCTGTTATGCCTAAATAAATTAAAATTAATGTGCTTTAATGTTTAGTTGAATAAGTGAAAGGAAAAATAATTATAAATGCATATCTCAATTATTTTAAGATTCTCAGTACTGATTACCGGTGTTACCAGGGAATCTACTTATCTTGATCTGCTAGGCATAAATGAAATAAAAGACAAAATTCGTTATTGTGAGTTATCCGTAAAAGAATAGCCACCATGTGCTAATATGCTTGCACAGGAATCTACGTACTTGTCTCGATCTTCTTGGCATCAATGAAAGACAAAAATGGTTATTGTGAATTATCCGTAAGAGATAAACATATGCTGTCATGGACTTTTTTTTTGAGCTTTTTGAGATATTCAATTTTGTGTATTTATGGTTTAGGCAGTGTAAGCTATTTAAGTGTCCAAAAAGCTACTTTTTTCACGTTTTCCACTACAAAGGGTGATTTTTAAGGGTATAGGAGTTGAGTATCACAACTCTCTTATAGCCTATGTTCATCCCGGGAATCTCTTGACAATTTTGCAAAAAGCCCCATCACAATCGGATCAACGGTATGGCTGTGCATAAAGTACAAACAAATGAAACAAATAACATTAATAGGAACACAAAAAAAGGAAACCACAAAACTAATAATTATATAATAGAAGTAAAAAAAATTTAATAAAAAATTGTATCAATTTTTTTATCATTTCCATATAGATATGTATCCACCGCTGTGGTTTCAAGGTAGCATGCTGCCTTGTCATGCAGCGGGCCCAAGTTCGATTCCTGGTCGGGACAGGCTCCTGGGTGAGATTTTTTTGGGGTGTTTCCTCACCTATAAGACAAATGTCAGGAAGCTTAGAGCCCAATGGTCCCTGAAAATCATCTGGCCATCATTATCACCCTTATCATTATCATCATCCTTCACTGGTGTGGAAAGCAACGGGAAGCTACCACACCTATAATTCTCTAGTAAAACTGCAAAGCATAGCATGAAAATGCTATGATTGCTGTGAAAGACTTGCCCTCGGGCAGAACAGTATAGAATAGAGTAGATATAGATGTCAGATTGAGATGATATGCTAACCATATGTCACTCTCCCTCTAGGGAACACTTATGACCACATGTGGAATGTGTGAGGTATATATGCATCCATAGATATCAGAAGATCAAGATTTTTTTTTTACTCTTCATTTTGATAGTGTAATTAAATCTTATATAATAAAATCTATTGCCTGGATATATTTTATATATGGTAGGCCTATGTACTAATATTAATAATTTAAATTTTTTAATAATGTGACCGTGTATTCTTAACATATTCTTATATACAAATTCTCTAGATAAATTAGAAATCACTCGTGCCATTACTTATGATAAAAGTATTCACATCCTAAAAAAGTTTTACATTTTAAAATAAATTCTTGGCCTCAGGTACAGATGTTGAAAATTTGATTATATTTTAAACCTCTCTAAATGCACATCAAAGATATAACATAATCAGGAAATGGGATTGACTCCTTTCACATTCTCAAATAAATTATTACTATTACTTGAGAATTAACAATTTGAATGATCATTATCAATGCAAGTACTAGGCCATGTGGCCCTTTATGGTCTCAAAGAGGATTCAAGTTTAATAATTAATTAAATAATGTTGATGGACACAGCTTAGATCAGGGATTGGCAAGTAATTTTAGGTGGGGTCCGGATGAGTTTCAAAATGTTGTCGAGGTCCAAAAATTTTGTTTTAATTTTCACTCACAAAATTATATTAAGTATAATAGATAGGCGTATTTGTATTAAAAATTCATCATCATCGTCCAGGGATTAAGCCTGTTGGCTCGTTCCGGTTCCATGAAAGCTAGAATTGTTAAAATTGTTCAGACCATCTTCTGTGTGGACGTCCAACATTTCTCCTTCTGTCTTCTTCTTCTTTTCTTCACTTCCTGGTTTAGGCAAGAGTTGCCTGTTCCGTCTTCACTAATAGATCTAAGACCATCTCTTCTGAGGACGTCCGACATCTCTTCTTCCTCTTAGAAAATAATGGAAGATTTTATTTGGTAATCTACTTTCTTCCATTCTTTCTACATGTTCTTTCCACTGTATCTTGTTGTTAAATATCTTTTCTTTTATGGAGTAGATCTGCAGTTCTTCACGGATATCCTCGTTTCTTATCTGGTCCATTCTAGTGCAGCCTTTTACTCTTCTTAAAAATTTCATTTCGGCTGCTTGGATTTTACTTTCTTGTTTGGTAGTGGTAATCCAAGATTCACTCCCATACAAAAGGACAGGGACAGCCATTGTTTTATAAAATTTTAATTTTGTTTTTTCTCCTTCTGTGTGATTTATAATTTAGCAATAATTTTGGAAATCTTTTTTCTGGCATGTTGCTTTCATGCTTTCATGAGAACATTTAGTAATGTAGATTGTTCCCTGAAGGTGTTACTGGCACCTCGCAGGGTAAGACGATTGAAGGGGCTGCCTTCTTAAGGTTCATTAAAAATTCAATGGGAGAAATTTCATTTGCGGTCTTGAGCCAGTTTTTTTTTAAGTTAGGTTCACGCGGGGAGCAACTTATGCGAAGAGTATCTTCAAGGTGGGCGGCTGTTAATCTTGAGTGATATTTGTGCTGATGCATGCCAAATGAGCTGTACCACAAAGGAGGTGTTTCCATATCGGAGGTCGCCAGTGCCGAGTACATCTGCCCGAAAGATAAGTTTCATAGAGTGGTGTTCAGCTTTCGTTTGAGTTACGAACACAAATATTGTGTTTAAATGAATATGACTGCTTCGATTAAAAGAGACTTCACATGTTGCCAAAGTCAAAGATAGATTTATAAAATTTCTTATTTCATTAAATAAAATTCTTGTGTTGCATTTGGGTGTACAGAGCTTTTATGTGGATCAATGTAACATAATATGCTTTGCCAGCTGGTTAGTTTCTCCCTTCTGCTCCCACTCTCCAGCGAACTCTCCTGCACTGCACAGCTTAACTACAATGAGTAACAAAATTGTTCTCATGTTTTGAAATGTTGAAAGAATATAACTACTTGATAAGTATTGTTTGTATTAACCTAATTGGAAATTTTCTTTTTATATTTTAGTTCATTCATTTTATATATTTTTGTGAGTTGAGTATGAGGTCATTTTTGGCGACCAGTTTTTCGACCTTCCACGTTCTGGACATTTATCTTCTGCGGTTTGGACTTGGACCATGGTCTGCCAATTGCCGACCATTGGCTTAGATTATAGGGCAGTTACTGTATTCATTATTTTAAATAACTCTAACTCACTGCACTATCGAACCCGTAGCTTCATGGTCTGGTGGACATAAGCTCTCCATGCATCCCTATCCTGAGCTAACGTTTTTCAGTCATTACCTGTATAATCTACTTCCCTCAAATCATAGTTAATGTTATTCTCTCACCTCATTCTTGGTCTACCGACTGGGCATTTTGCCTTTGGTCATTATTTTAAATTCTTAGAGAAAACAGTAATACACTCTACACATGTCTCAACAGTCTTGCTTTTGCAGGAACACAATGCAACATAAATTGCTGCTTATGGCCAGACATTATAAAGGGGAGGGGGGGGATATATACACACGTGAAAAACCAACAAAAATTTGCTCTGTCCAAGTTGCAAGAGATTTGTAACCCTCATGGTCTAAGATTTACAAGTTCATTTCACTCTATTTTGGAAATAACATGTTAAGAATTGAGTATGTATTTTTTAACATTCTTTCCTCATATGTTTGTTTTGTTGGATGATCGTTTCAAAGCTTATTCTTCCATCTTCAACTTGTCACAAACTGTTTTTTTTTCTTCAAGTTGTAAAGATTGAGTATGTATTTTTTAACATTCTTACCTCATATGTGTTGTTTTGTTGGACAATCGTTTCAAAGGTTATTGCTCCATCTTCAGCTGTTTTTTCTTTTCTTCAAGTTGTGAAGAAAAGAAAAAAAAAAGTATATGACAAGCTGAAGATGGAGCAATAAGCTTTGAAACGATCATCCAACAAAACAAACATATGAGGTAAGAACGTTAAAAAATTCATACTCAATTATTAAATTAAACCTCATAATGTTACTTCCTAATGATTTTAAAACATGTTAAGAGCTCGTTTAAATTAAAAACATAACATTTTTTTAAAATCTTAATAAGGAAAGAATAATTTATTTGAAAACTGGTGGTTGCACAAATCTGCAAACATCCTGTAGAAACTGTTCCTGACACCAATAGAAGCTCAGTGCATGACAAGAAGATTATGAAATTAATAATGAGTAAAAATGGTATAAAGTTAACAAATAGGTTATAAGAATGCACTAAGTGTGTATATCTTAGAGCCATTAGTACGACAAAATGAAAATAATAAGATATCTCCAAAATATATTTCAGCTTTAATAAATTCACATTAATTTTAAAATGAAAGCTACCAAAATCTGTCATTTTTTTGAACACCTAGATTTTTATAAAATGGTTTTTTAAAAACATGAGGGTCTTCTATATTAAATAGAGTAGATATTTTTAATTGTTTTAATACATATTGTAGAAAAATAGTTTTAAAAAAATAATGTACTTTTAGAAAAAAAACTAAAATGTATAGGGCCCATATTATATAGCATATCTTTTACATACAATTAGCAAAGAACTAGTGAATGATAAATTATATACATATGCAATATTATTATTCTAGTGTTAAATTCCCAATAAATGTCTTCTTAACTAAGAGGCCGCCATTTGCAAAGATAGAAACAAAGGTTTCAAAGCATTTGGTGCGAGGGAATTACAACATATGTAAGAGAGAAATTTGCATCTAGATCGCAACTTGCCTTGGTAGCTCAGTTTGTAGAGCATTTGGCCCGGAAAGCCAGAGGTCCCGGGTTCGAGTCTCAGTCTAGGTGAAAATTTTTCTCTTTAAATATAATTATTATTCTAAATTAACAGTTTTATATATTGTGACTTGGCAAGTGCCAAAACATCAGTCTTTGTAATATATCACATGTTTTGTTACAGTTTAGTATGCATATTGTATTAGCGATGATTATTGTAGATATTTTTAATTTAAAGTTTGACTTGGCCTATAATACTTATATTCCATTTAGCGTTGCTATGCTTGATAAAATACTTTGTTGCCTCCTGACTGAATATTATGATAATCTAGACATAGTTTAATGCTCTTTAAATTTTGTGAAAATCAGTGAACTGTGTGTTAACTGATAAACATATAAATATTATATAGATAACCAAGAGGAAATTATTCAACTGATTACGCTTAAATATTTCATGTATTGTACTCAAGAGCACATTATATTTATTGTATTTTGACTTGTGACTTCAAATTCTTTAAATATCATTCCCATCAAAAGCCTTTCACTGCATCCATTGCCTGAATTAAAATCCCTTATCAGTAGAGTCCGGATGTTAGGCAATTAAAAAATTCAAAATAGGCAGGCAAAAAGGCACTAAAAATCATTAATATAGGCACTAAACATTCAAAATAGGCTCTTACAAAAATGGAGAAGAACATAACTTTTACAGTCTTATGTTAAGAATATAAACATATGCAATCAATATCATTCGAAGATATCAGAGATGCTATTGGAATTTGTTTTGCCTTTTTACAAAGAGCAGAACCCTCTTTGTCATTCAGCAATGTTTGTATTGAAAAGAAGCAAAGAACTTTTCTCCAAGCCATAGAGCCGGAGCATAATACAATGAGACATAGCATAGGGCTATTTCATTAACGGGAATGCATGAGGTGGAAAAATATAATATTTATCTAATGGGATGCATTGAGGAGGAACCATCTACCTGCTAGGTAATTGGGTTATTGCCACCCTTATCCTAAAATATTGTAAGGGAATTTATAAAAATAACACTTTGAAAACTTCTTTGAAATGATTTGTGCCATGATGTTTGTCCATTTCAATTGTTTTCATTCAAATACTGAGTTAATTTCGAGAAAAAATTGTAAATAGGCATTTATAGGCATTATAAGCTGAAATAGGCATTTTTAGGCAAAATGAACTTTGTGGAAAACAATTCTAGGCTCGTTGGTATGAACTTATATGAAGTCACTTTTACAATATCTATAATAAATAACTATAGGCATTTTCCCTAACATCCGGTCTCTACTTATCAGCTCCTAATATTTCTGCTTTTTTTCCCCCTTATTTTACCATATTTGCTCGCATAATTTATGCACTTTTTAATTTATTTTGGCCACTGAAAAATTGGGGAGCATAAAATATGCGGATTTTAAAAATTAGAGGTCCTGTTCTGAGTTATCTAAATTATTTACCAGTTTTTGGGCCACGAAATGCCCTACTGTCACTTCTTTCATTATTTAGCATGTCTGTTGTTTCCTCAGTCCACCACTGTGGTCTCGAGGTAGTGTGCTGCCTTGTCACACAGGGGCCCGGGTTCGATCCCCAGTCGGGGCAGTTTTTCTGGGTGAGATTTTTATCAGGGTTTTTCCTCGCCTGTAAGACAAATGTCAGGAAAACTTTAAGGCCCAAACGATCCCCGAAATCATATGACCATCATCATCATCATCCTTCACTGGTGTGGAAAGCAACGGGAAGCTACCACACTTACAATTCCCTAGTAAAGCTGCAAGCATAGCATGAAAATGCTACGATTGCAGTGAAGGACCTGCCTTTGGGCAGAATTACTATGGATGGATTGTTTCCTCAAATAACCAAGCTGGATTGGAGAACTCCAAATTCTCTTTCTGATGCACGATTACCGAAATGTTCCATGAAACTTATCACTTTCAATTTATATGATGCTGTGTAATTGTTATTTTTCTTTCCAATCTTGAAATACAGTATAAATGCAAGTGCACATTAGAAAATCAACTGAAATACCGGTATTTACTTTTCTGAAACTTGTCTCTACCAATGGCAAGGATTGTTAAAATAGCAGGACTTTGGGTTTCTTTGTGAAGCAGGTAGTTCAGTTGCTAGTAAATGACCTACGTTGGAATGTAAGAATTAGCAATGGAATTCAGGGAAGGAAAATCCCTGCTACACCAAAAAGAAAATGTAGGCCCTACCTAAAATGTGTGCGCAAAATAATGGAGTAAAAATAAAGTTCAAAATAATCCCTTAAAAATTAGGGTGTGCAAATTACACAGGGGCGCAAATTATGTGAGCAAATACAGTATACACTGTTTTCTTTTATTCTTACAAATCTGTGTGTATCTATACATTATATCCACCTCCAGTTTTCTGTAAATCTCTTATCTACTATTATATGAGACTAGGACAATGGTTCATTGAATCCCCAAAAAAAAATTGAACTTATGAAGAAAGTTCATAATTGTAATGATGAATGACATCCTTGTATTTTTTCAACAATTTTCTAAAATATCCAAATGTTTTGAATCAGGAATGTATTTCTGTCTATGAATATCTGGAATCAGTTTGGCTTTACATGCACAATAAGTGAGGCAACATATGCTTGATTTAATGTTTCTTGGAGCTGGCAAAACATGCAAACGCTTGTGACAAGCATTACTGCTATAAAGTAAAACATTCTCTTTAAAAATGCTTACTTGTTATAGTAGCCACTAGATGGCAGTTGGAATGATATCCTGCTGCCTGTTGCATAAATTGAGAATAATATATATAAAAGAGTCCACCGCTGTGGTCCAAATGGTCCCCAAAATCATATGGCCATCACCATCATCATCATCCTTATCATTATCATCATCATCATCATCATCATCATCATCATCCTTCACCGGTGTGGAAAGCAATGGGACGCTACCACGCCTACAATTCCCTAGTAAATCTGCAAGCATAGCATGAAAATGCTATGATTGCAGTGAAGGACATGCCTTAGAGCAGAATTACTATGGATGGATATATAAAAGAAAAATAAATTTTTGTGTTAGGATTCCTGAGTAGCTCAGTTGGTTAGAGCACTAACATATAAAGTTAGAGACATCGGGTTCAAATCCTGACTCAGGCATTTATTTTTCTTTTCATGTCATATATATATATCTTGTTCTTCTTTTCATGTGATAGACCTAGTGGTCTGTTATTGTTTCAATCCAACATTTGAAGGGTCTGCCTAAAGATCTCTTGCCTGATATATATATCTTTTTTGGGGGGACAAAGATCTCATCTCCCCATAGTACTCCCTGGGAGTAACTTATTGTGAAACGAGTACTATAGTAACAACAATAGTTGAACAGAACTGATCTTCTCAGTGAAAATAAATAAATAACATAATGGAGAGGAATACTGGAGTTAAAGCCCAGTCTGAGCATATACTTTTCTCTTCAAATATAAAAATAGGAATACCTGAGGTTTATCTAAACCAAAACTGATAGAAATACCAAATGAATTAGTAAACAATAATATAGACATCTTTATAGTAGTGGATGCTAATGTTATCCTGAAAATAAAAAAAAATTGCTAAAATACCAGTATACAATTCATACTTTTTATACATTATTATCTCATTATATGCTTCATGTGTTGACAATGGATCTATTAAGGTCTCAAGCCAGCATTTTTTCTAGGTCTTTCTAAATTTCTTCATCCTTTTGGTACATAAACAAGAATTTGTCTAGTCCATCTGATGGGATCCATCCTATGAACATATTTGGACGTGATTACGTTTGAGACTGCAGTTTCGTGAAAAACACGAAATTTATGAGATGAGTTGTCAAAAAATGTTCTCCAATGAATTTCAATGACTATACCTCATAATGTTTACTTCCCAACATTAATTTAATATAATCTATTTAGTTACCGGTATTGGTATTTTAGGATTTCCTCATATTAACGATGTTCAATCAATGACCACTCAGCTGTTCTTCTTTTTATACAAAAATAGAAAATTAGCCAGTGGAAATCTGATTGGAATTAATACAAATTTTACATTGTTATCCTGCTTAACAGAACCTTCATTTAGTGGTACCAGCTATATGAAAAGACCAAACTTGCAGTAAAAATACACATTAATATCATTATGGATAGGACCACCTACTTTATTGATCCAAAAGCATGATCTCAGCGTGATCATTAAGCGGCGGATTCCTATGACATGTCATATTTTTACCAAAGCCTATATTCTGAGCTTCCGATCCGATTGAGGGTCTTTCCACTTTTCAGCGGTTGCCCTTTTACCAGCCAGCTGCTGGCCCTTCACATCCCGATTGAGGGTCTTTCCACTTTTCAGCGGTTGCCCTTTTACCAGCCGGCTGCTGGCCCTTCACATCCACATGTGTCAATCACAAAGGTAGATGATCAACAGCCAGTGTAGGGGTGACATGTGGTTAGCATGTCGAGTCCCCCAGCCGTTATAGCTGGTTCCTCAACCTGGAGCCGCTACTTATTGTAGCTACCCAATTGCCTCACGATGCTGGGTGGGCACCGGTCCCATACTGGCCGAAATACCATGAGAAAATTTCTTCCCCCATGGAGACTCGAACCAGCGCAAGTCCCATAGCTCTGCGCCAAGGCTTCCTACCTTAACCGCTTGGCTACGGCGCAGGACCCTTCACATCCACATGTGTCAATCACAGAGGTAGATGATCAACAGCCAGTGTAGGGGTGACATGTGGTTAGCATGTCGAGTCCCCCAGCCGTTATAGCTGGTTCCTCAACCTGGAGCCGCTACTTATTGTAGCTACCCAATTGCCTCATGATGCTGGGTGGGCACCGGTCCCATACTGGCCGAAATACCATGAGAAAATTTCTTCCCCCATGGAGACTCTAACCAGCACAAGTCCCGTAGCTCTGCGCCAAGGCTTCCTACCTTAACCGCTCGGCTACGGCACAGGACTTCTGAGCTTCAAATAAGTAAAAACATTTATATATGCCTTATTATAAAGATTAAGTGGTTTTTATTGGGTCTTAAAAGTCATATTTCTCACTTTTTCAGATCTTTGGTCATACTTCTGCTTATTTCTATGATAAAGTCATATATTGGGTTTTTTTAATAGCCTAGTCATCAGTCGATTGTAAATAACCAACATTGTACCTGTATATAAATCGTCAGTTTCACAGTACACTTGTTTTGAAGGTTTCTGTAACAGGTAGCAAATGTTTGCACTGGACAGTAGAAGAAGATTTTCTTTTTCTTATGATAGAATTGAAAATGTATATGAATGAACAATTAATATAGTATCGGTAAAAAGTTAATTCAATTATAAGGTCATATTTTAAAATTTTTAGGTCTTTTTAAACATTTTTTAGGTCATAAATGCATGCATATTTTCCATTTTTTAGGTAATAGAAATCTGCCCCTTAGCTGATCATATTAAGCAAAATCCAATATAATTAAAAAAAATAAAAGTTTTACTTTAATTATGCAAATCTAAATAATGTGAAATAAAATATAGGGCTATTCAAAAAGAAGGAACAGACTTCAAACATTTATTTCTTCCAAATTACAAAAAATAGAAACACAATTCTAACATTCCTACATTCCTAGAAAGAGAACAGTTTGAAGATCAAATCATGGTAGCATTGGCGCTGTTGCTTGAAGTTGCAATCATAATTGCATTGGCGCTGTTAGATTGGAAGAGGAGGAGCAGAAGATCAACTTCATCACCGGTGGCCTCCCAAGTCACCAGATCTAACCCCTTGTGATTTTTATCTGTGAGGTTATGTAAAAGACTGTGCTTTTATCTTCCCTATGCCTGACACTCTTGAAAATCTGCGACATTGAATTGCTGAAGCTGTGAATTCGATAACTAGAGACAGCTGATTCGTGTGTGGCAAGAAATGAGCCACTGTTATGGTATTTGTCATGTAACACATGATGCTCATATTGAATGCAGGAACGTTAGAATTGTGTTTACAACTTTTGTAGTTTGGAAGAAATAAATGTTTGAAGTATGTTCCTTTTTTTTGAATAGGTCTGTACTTGTGTTTAATGCACTGATTTCAGGCTTTCATGGTAGGAATTTTCATTGTAGTTTAATGATGTTCTTCCAGGCTTAAAGTTACCCGATGTTTTGCCAGAGGCTACATCCAGCATCTTCAAGACTTCAAGCGCTGAGTTTGAAGCTAACCTTGAGGATGCTAGACGTAGTCTCCAAAAAACTCAGGAAACTTCGAGCCTAGTGATCACTATCAACTAGCCTGGAAAATATCATCAAAGCATTATCAGTTTGTTTGTTTTCTCAGAAATACATGAAAGATGGATAGAAAGAAAAAGGGAAGGAGAAAGAAGAAGCCCCAAGAGATGGAGGAAAAATTGGAGAAACCAACAACAAGCAGAGAGGATAATATCGCGGATGACTTAGAAGAAACTTTATTATATAACAAAGAAAAGAGTTTCTCATTAAAAGAAGAAGAAGAAGAAGAAGAAGAAGAAAAAGAAGAAGGTAGAGAAACAGATCACAGTTCAGGTAGTGAAGAAAAATTATCCTCAAGTGATAAGGAAGAAGACATCTCAGTTGATAAAGAAGAAATAGCAGATAGAGAAGAAGAATTTGAAACAGCTTCTCAAGAAGACATTATCGCGCCTTTGGTGCAAATGACAAAAGCAGAAGAGGCCCTTAAGGTTTGCACTGACATTTTAGAAGATGTTATTTTTGATAGAGAGAGACAAAAGGATCTGCTCGAAATGACAACGGTAGAGTTTGTGAGTTTTATATCTGATATTAGATTCGAAACTCCTGAATTTTATTATCAAGTTGAAATTGCTAAACAGTTAAGAGTTGATGAAGTAAGAAGATTTGACACTGATTACATAAAACTCGATGATGAAGATTATCCGGATGATTATGAGGAAGAACAAGCTGAATGGAAGCTACTTCTTGGCGAGTTTCTTCAATATGAACCTCAACCAATAGAACAGGAAGAAGAAGAAGAAGAAGAGGAGGAGGAAGAAGGAAAAAAACGACCTAAGGAGCCTTCACCTGAGGGTTCAGCTCAAGACATTAAGAAGGGCAAGAAAAAAGAAAAAGGAAAGAAACTTAAGAAGAAAGGTAAAGAAGAAAAGAAAAAAGTAGAAGCAGGTGCTGAGCAAGAAGAAATTGTAAAAGAAGGAGAAGAAGGTGAAGAAGCACCATCAGATGTTATTAAACCTGAAGAAACAAAAGAATCAGAGTTGGAGAAGCCTAAAAGAGAAATGAAAGAACTTTCTGAAGAAGAACAATGTGCAGCTGGTACGATTCCTGTTTCTATTGCTCCAGAAACACAAAGTATAATCAATTGTGTAATTGGAGTACATGTAACTACCGAAAATCCTTGGATCCAAATCAAACGAGATAGATTAGAATATGTAATAGAGGCTGAAGAACAAATTTTAGATTTTAATTCTATTAAAGATGAAATTAAAGAATTGAAGTTGGAAGATATTTGGGTAGGTTATGATTGTGTTAGTGAAATTCCAAATAGCTTTTTTATATGTGTGACTGAACAAGCTAATTTATATACAACTAAAAAACTTGAAATGTTAGGTATTGAAAGGAAGAAGCGAGTAGAGCAAGCTCTAGTAAGGTCCTGCCGTGAATGGGAAAGCCTTGGTAGTGAACAAGAAATTGAGGAATGGAAGATAGTAGATTCGAGACCACTGTGTCAGGTTGAACATGAAATAATAATTCAGAGCTTACTTGTTGAACCTAATTTTACAGATCTTAATGTAGAGGATGTTATTCATGGCTATAAAAATTTTCTTCCTTATGTAAGTGAAGATGATGAAGATGTTTATGTTGATGAAGAAGAAGATAAAGATGAACAAGATTTTTCTGTACAGATTACAAGAATTAGAAATGAAACAGGTACTCAAGCTTGTAAAGATTTCACATCATCGCATGCTCAAACAGTACTTCCCTTTCCTCAAAGTAAATGGTCTCAATACGAGGATATATTTTCTGTTACTGAGCTGACAGAGACAGAAGAAATAGATGAATTGAAAGCATTTCTAAAAAATAAATACCTTTCCCTGTATGATTTAATGAGTTATAACTCTTCATTTAATCTTTATGAAGATGACTATCCTTGTCTCATTCTTGAAGAGACTGATACGCAACCTATGGAACAGAAAATTAAAAAAAGATTTGAAGAATATACATCATTCATAGATGTATTACATTGCAAGAACAAATTTATTTCTTCTATTGCATGGCATCCTTCATGGTCAGGTATTGTGGCTTGTTCTTATGTAGACTACATAAGATGCATACATATTCAAATTAATAAAACACTACCTGATGAAATTTTTAGAGCTGTTCATGGATCCAATTTAGTTCTAATATGGAGTTTTGTTGATTCTCTAAAACCAAAATTGATTTTGGAGTCCAGTCAAGAAGTACATTCTCTTAGTTTCTGTCCCTTCAATGAAAACATTTTGATAGGAGGTTGCATCAATGGACAAGTTGTTGTATGGGATTTAACTGACAAATTAAGAAAAGTTGAAGAAGTAATTAATCTTACACCATCACAGCAAATGTACAAAGAAGTTTTGGCTAACTTATTGTCATGGATGAAAAATACCAGGAGACTTGAGTATGTAAGTGCAGCAGCTATGTCATCTTTGCAATATTCACCCACGCACTGTATAACTAGCATTGAGTGGTTGACTCCATATCACGAGATATCTCGAATGGGAAGATATGGTGATCTGAGAGATCGAGAACTGACTTCATTGCAGTTTTTAACCAGCTCTGAAGATGGTTCAGTATGCGTCTGGGATCTCCAAGCTCCCATACCAAAACAAGCAGGATTATCTAAATCTCAGAGAAGAAAGAAGAGAATTTTACCAGCAGCTCTCAAAGCTGAAGTATCACAATTTAGACACTTAAATAATGTTTTGATGCCAGTTTTTAGAATTAATATTATTGATCCAGAGAATGATACTATTATACCTGTATCTGTCTTGTCATCAGAAATGATTGAACTAAATTATGAATTCAAAGATCCTAAGGATTTAATTAAGGAACATACATACTCTGAGAGACTTCTTTATAATCCTGTATTTCAAGATCCTGGAAATTATCCTAAGCAACAATTTTATGCGGGCACAATTGAAGGACATATTCTTAGAGTATCTTGGGAGGGTAGCGATACAAATACGGGGGAAGTAATTAATTCAGAATTGGCAAAATATCCATCATGGGGACAAATTCATGAATCTCCTATAATTCACATTTCGAGATCTATTTTTTTCAACAATGTTATTTTGACTTCGAGTGCAAAAATCTTTGCTGTGTGGAGAACTGATGTAAATAATGTTCCATTATTCTGGAGAAGGAGCAAGATTGGTATCACCAGTTGTGATTGGTCCAAGTCTTACCCAAATATATTTTCCATTTTACATGTTGATGGATCTATCGAAGTCTGGGACTTACTAATTCAAAGTGATAAGCATATTATAGTTCAGAGTATGTCAGGAAGTGCGTTGACATGCCACAGGTACAGTAAAATGGATCCACTACAAAATGTTATTGGAATAGCTGATCACAGAGGTGCATTGCGTATATTTAAAGATCCAGTAGCTGAAGAACTCGTTGATTTGTCTTATGAGATAAAGGAAATGGATAAATTATTAAACAAAGAAAAAGAAAGAATTGAATCATTTAAAGAATGGCAAAATGAATGGCTGCTTCGGAATAAACAAATAATCCAAGCAGAACAAGATGCAATTCAAGAAGAACTAGAGAGGGAAGAAAAAGAAAGACAGAATAAAGAGAAACTTGAATTAGAAGAAAGGGAAAAGGAAGAAGTATTAAGGAAGCGACTAGAGAAGATGCAGGCACAGAAAATTGATGTAGAAAAACAAGCACAAGAAAAATGGCAGGAGATGCAGCATAAAAGGTACATTAAAACTATTTTGAAACAAAAGCAATTAGATAAACATGAAATGTTGATAAAAGTAGAACCACTAAATATAATGAGAGCATTAGAAAAGAAAAAAAAGGATAAACTAGCAGAGGAAATTCAACAAAAAGATAAAATATCTGAAGATGAAAAGAAAATCTCCTTTGCTGAAACATTAATGAAAATAAAAAGAAACGATTTAAATGCAGGAACATTTATGAAAGAAATTGAAGCAAGTTTATCCTCAGTTGTGAAAGATTACAAGAAAACTGAATTGCAGTATTTAGAAGAAATAAAGAAAAATCCATATAAATACGTGTTTGATTGGAAAGAATTAATAAATGAGGGTAGAAGAAGTCAGAACACTGTTCAAGAATGCATAACTGTTCGATCTGAGCGTGAAAATCGCTATTATAAGTTAAAAACTGAACGTAAATTGTTGAATTTAAATGTAGAGGGACAAGTGAAACAAATTGGGAAAACAGTTTCAACCCCTAGTGTTGATAAATCAACTTCATCTATTGTACAGTTTGGAGGGGTTACAGAAAGTCTAATAGAGACTCCTAGTGTTATTCTTGAATCGAGCACTTCTCTCTCTCATTCAAAATCTGGTTCTGTTCACTTTAATAACGAGTAGACTTACAGACAATAAAAAATTTGCTTTAGTTACCACCTTTTATTTGATAAAACTGTAATTACATAATTTTAGATCCTTATTACAAGTAAGCAGTACGCCTTCATCATTGTGAAATGACAATCTGTTGCTTAGAGTCCTATGAGTATTCATCAACTTGAATCTTGATAATATGTTGAAGACTGGAATTCTAATCTCAATATTTGATACATTTTATTTCTCTATTATATGTTTTTAAATTTAATGTATGCAATTATGATAAAATAAAATAATTTTCATTTTAATATTAATTTCAATTCATGTTTAACCCATTCACCTCAAAAGACGAGGCAGACTCGCTGGCAGTTAAATGACCTTCAGCTCAGAAGAAGAACTACACTCGCTTAACTCTGCTGTTATATATTTTGTTAATCTTTTGTTAACATATATGAACAGTAGAGTAATGTGTTTTGGCCTTAACCCTTATTGTGATCTCAAGTACCATTATCTTTTGTTTGTTTTGAATGTCTGAAAATAGACAATATAATTTACAGTAACTTAAATCCGGGGGGGCACGCCGTAGCGTAGTGGTTAAGGCACTGAGCTACAAGCCGGAGGGTCGAGGGTTCAAGTCCCGTTGGGGTCAGGATTTTTAAACTGGCCCAAACCCTCTGGCGGCACTATGGCCCTGGGGTCGACCCAGCCTCTAACGGAAATGAGTAGCAGACGCTTGTTCTGGGGTAAAGGCGGCCGTCACACAGGGCTGACAACCCGGCTGACATCAAGTGCCGATTGTCTAGAAAAAGTGGGAGCCTTAACCTCCTACTACCCCAAAGGCCTCCTGAGGCCTGTTGTGGGATCACTTTACCTTTACCTTTAACTTAAATCCGGTTTCTAGGTAAATGCATTGAGCATTTAAACCTGAAGTGAATGGATTAAAAGATATTTAACCAGTTACAAAATCTGAAACTCCCACACCTGTACTAAAAGCTCTAGCGTTAGAAGCTGTGAATAAGAGATATCCACCAGAAGAATGGTTACATGTCTACACAGATGGATCTACTATTGATAACTCAGGATCAGGAATCACATGTGCATTAGTTTCATTTTATCAACCAGCAGGATACCACACAACAAATTTTGATGCGGAAGTAACGGCTATTCATATTTCACTCCAACAATTACTATACAGGATAAATAAATTTCAAAATGCTGTCATACTCTCTGATTCTAAGGCAGCAATATATGCAATAAATTCACACAAAATGAAATCAATAGAAATTAAAGAGTGCTACAAAATGATTCAACAACTACAGAAAATAATTCAATTGCAATGGATACCTGCACATTGTGGAATTGCTGGAAATGACACTGCTGATTTTCTTGCCAAAAAAGGCTCCAATCTAATTCAGAACACTACTAAAAGCTTACCTTTCACATCCATAAAAAGAATAATTAAAAACAAATATAAAATCAAACAAAACCAAGACCTATGTAATAAAGCCAAAGACAAAAAATGGAACATTTTAGTAAAGAAGCCAGATATTATTCCAGAAATTCCATGTAAAACTACAGTAGTAAAATTTAGACTGCTTACAGAACATGACTATTTGGCCAAACATTTATATAAAATAGGAATCTACACGAATCCAAATTGTCCTCTATGCAACAAAGATGAAGAAATGAACGAAGAACATCTACAAACCTGTGAAGTATTTACCTGTTGGATCCACCATAGAGAAATATTGGAGAGCAAGAACGCTAATGGCTTCATTGCCAAGGCCCAGCATTTGAAAACAACAACAACATCATTTAAATTACTTGAGATAATTCCATTTAAATGCATTATTGGAATACTGGCAATGAATGGCTGGATTTAAATCCCCGTAAACACTCCTCCCGCAACAGGGTATCGCTGGCCATTTAACTGCACCTGCTCTGAGGGGTTGAATATTTTTATTCATAACACTTCAAAATAGTAAAAGAAAGTGATGCACATTGGTTTAGAGACCAGTTAAATCCTGTGCCACAGAAAAAACATTTAATTTGCAGGCCTGTGTAATCTATCTTGAACTGTAGGAAAATGCATCTTTCTTGTTACTGCACCATTGACACTGTTATGCCTACACTAGGGCCTAACTGCCATAATAATAAAATACTATAAAAAACTGATAAAGGATATACATATATATTTGTTTATTATATCAGAAAATAGGACATAAATAACCGCATTGAAAGACAATGGAATCATACACAAAGGACCTTTTAAATATAAAAAAGCGAGTAAAAATCTATAACGTTTTATCAAAACCACGTCACAGATTCCAGGATGTAAAGTCATATCAACATTGTTTAGTCGAAAAGATCAGAGATGACCACATTAGATAAGGGTGAAGTGAGTTGCAAGAAGTGAAAGTGGAACAAAGTTTTCCATTTTGACATAGATGAAGGTTTTGAACTAGATCATGTACTTTCCACCCAAGTTTCCCCCGATTAGAAACTTAAAATTTATCATATAAATATTCGCGATTTTTCTAACGAATTCAGAACGGTGGAGGGGACCGAAGGAGGTCCCCATGGGGGAGGAGAGCAGCTCTACATGGGTAATATGAATATTTTATCTTTTTATTATCAGTCTTTTAAATGGTCATTTTTCATACATAGATTTAATTAAAGGACCAAATGGTCCAAAGAACTTAGAATAATGAACAAAGTTGATTATTTTAAATGATTGTTTCCTCTCTCTGAATCTTATCAGTTTTAGTATTTTGACGCTTTTCAATATGGCGATTTTAGCTGATTTTAATAAGTTGTTTTATATGTTGTTGATCTAATATTTCTTTATGTTTTGATTCTTCAAATAAATATGTCATTTTATTGTTCATTGTGTTTTTAACACCAAAACCAAGGCCAACCGCTCGGGCCAAAGACCACTTAAACTATAGAGATCTTTTACGCTATGTTACGGCTGGGCTTAACTGGTCCCGCGTAACAGACACTATAGTCGTATTGTCATTGGCCGTGTTCACAAGACAGAATGTTTCAACTTTAGGTACGGTTTGGGGCACATTCGTAGTGAGACTTAGGTAATGAAAGCAATGCAGGCAGTTGATTCACCCCATTCTCTCCCTCAGACTTCAAGGGTGTACTAAGTTACTCATCAATGAGGGTGCACTTTTCTGACACATTACGCTAATAACAGACAACTTACACTCAATTAGTGTTACCAAAGACTGTTCCTAAAACCAATTGTTTCACCAGACCTTCCATCTGTGGTGTTAATTTCTTATTTTGAGTTTTGTCGGTGTAAAAGTGTTCATGATTAATTAAATAAAATAAATAATTACAAAGCAAACCATTCAACTATATGAAAATGTGAGAGGATTTGCAGTTATTGTGTAAGTAATTAATTTTTTATTCTACTTGGGGTGACAATTCATTGTGGACAAAGACTGGTGTGGCAGATTTGAGGGTCGAATGTTTGAACGCATTAGACAGTAAAAGGCGTTCTCTGCTGATAAAGTTTTATTCAAACATTTTTCTTACTCAGAAATCTATTCACGCGGTAATAATTGTAAAGCTACCTGACAAGGTACCTTAAGATCGTAGCTCAAGATATAAACTTATGTGAAAATCCCGAAGGGAACCGATGGTAACCGATGTAGTTTGAAACTTATCCAAGATGTCGGACCTTGAAGACTTCGATCATGTTTTCGGTATACACGGAGAAGAGGAATTTGATAGAGTCTACAAAAGAATTCAACTGGAAGAACAAGAGAATCGGCGTAATATTGCGCGTTGCAGACGTGTTTGTATACGGTATTATTTGCAGGATGCAAGCATAAATTCATTTCTCTATAGCAGACGAAAATAACGGAAGTGGTTTTATCGCTGAGAATTCTGGGTAATTCGTTGCCAATATTACGAAAACGTCAACATTCATGCATGACCGGTTAAGGCGGCCGTTAATTCGATCTCAGCTCACCAGTGATTGGAAATAATTTGAGTAGAGAGTAATGTATTTGCATACGACCCTGAAACATCTATCCATAAAAGTTAAAAAACACAGATTTTCTAAAAAATATGTGGACAATCAAATGACAGAGAATGGACCTGATATAAGTTACAAACATTAATTTAGTGTTATATATATATATATATATATATATATATATATATATATACTCTCTGCATGCCATGGGTAAAATCTCTTGTGTTAGATATTTAAATTATATCCGCCGATGTGATCGGCTTTGCAAGTAATTTATGTATAGTATCTGGCAGGTAATTGACAGTAGCATCAGAGCCGATCTAATCAGCTCATGGGACCTAAAGGGTTATAAAAGTTTTCTTGGGTTTTCCATGTCATGGATTCGTGGTTGGTCTCTGGCCACTGATTCCAACATTTCAGCATGATCCCACATGCCATTATCAAGGAATGATAGGTTCGAGTCACTGGTTTAGGTCTTTTATAATCAAACACATTGAGTTTTTCATTGCAGAAGCCGTACACCCATCCAAGGCTTAGGTCTTATATAGTTTCAGCTTCTGAAACAGACCACAGTGAAAACGCAATGTGTTTGATTATATAAGACCTAAACCAGTGACTCGAACCTATCATTCCTTGATAATGGCATGTGACATCATGCCGAAATGGCAAAATCAGTGGCCAGAGGCCGACCTTGAATCCATGATTCAGAAAACCCAAGAAAACTCTCTTAATCATACTTATATCCATGAAAATCTACAATCATCATCATCCTGCCATGTATTAGTCCTAGAAGAACTGTTACGGCCTGTGAAAGCGGTTTTTGTGCCATCTTTTCATAGGTCGACCAAGTGACTGTTTCTCATTTGGACAGTAGTTCGTTATTGCATTGGGAATCCTGGATCTAGCCATTCTTGAGATATGGTCCTTCCAGTTTAGCTGATATCTGGAGATGTAGTCCAGTATTGGTGACACATTAAGTTCTTGAAGGATTTCTACAATATGACATATATATATAAATATATATATATATATATATATATATTTGGTTGTTTGTTGTTTTGATTGTTTCATTTTTTTAAATTTAATAACTGTTGATTTCATGAACAATCACTGGGTATACTTCTGATTCAATCTTCTAATAAATTACTTCATAGCAATTTTGAGAATTAGGAAAATAAGTTAGGTTTGCTAATATCTTATAATAATCATTGATTTTACTAATTATAATTTGTTTTATTTTAATAATTATTAAGTCTAATTAACAAGAAATATATTCAAAATAAAAAGGATACATGTGACCAAAATACATAGCCATATTATTTGCAAGTACAGCACTGGTAACTTAAACCATATACATAATAAAATATTCTTATTCTAAATATACATTTTTATACATAGTGAACTGGCAAGTGCCTAAGCATCAGTCTTTATAATTAAACATTTTTACTATTATCACTAAGCTTATTTCCTTATAAACAACAATTTTTCATTTTTATCTTTTAACAGTTTAAAAAGTAAAAAAAAAGTGTTCATATTCTATATTTTTGTGGATAGTATTACTAAAGTTCTCATATTTTTATACTAGCTTCTGATACATTTTGAAAAAAAATCTACACATGGATCACTTAAGTGCATGATTAAATAACTTAAGCTATTACAGTGTTTATAACTGCATGTACTACTTTACAAATAAGATTTATTTATGATAAATTAATACAATATACTAATTAAATTGATACTATTATTCTAGATATTCATTCTCAATCCGACACTTCTTTACACTTTGGAAATACTGATCAGGTACACCTACATGTTGCAAACAATGTAAATTCCAATATTACATTACCTTCTATTCATATTTCAAAAATAGAAAACTTAATAAATTCAACATATTGCTAAACAAAATACTCTTCCTCTGCTAAATTTTAATAAAACTTAACCTATAAAAAAAAACAATATCTAATATAATAACATTACTTGAATAAAAGTTATGGCTACACTTTACAACATGTGATGCGACTTTTTTAATTCCTTCATAAACTACTGTCAAATTTTATTCTTAGGATTCTGTTTTTCACATTATTTCCCATCATTTAGAATGATTTTTACTTTTTTCCTAACGATTATTTCAATATATTTTTCTCTGATATTTAACTACATACTTACCATGCAAAACATGGCAGTCATATTGATTCTAAGCAAAAAAAGAAGTCATGTTTCAGTGCAGCAACATAGAGTGTGTACTAATTAACTGTATACATATACTTCAGAATTTCAGAACTTACTATTTACTTTTGGGCATTACATTCTTTTATAGGTTAATGCTTAAATTGCATTAGGTTAGCTTTCAGGTTAGTCTTTTATAGGTTAGAGTACTTAAATTGCATTAGGTTAGCTTTTAGGATTGTTAAATATCGTGTATATGTTGGCTGCATCCCATGATTCCATAGCGTAAACTGCTTCGCGTTTGTTGGCGCATATGCATGGTGTATGATTGGAACTTAGAAAAATGTTTCACATCACATCTTGTGAAGAATCCTCAAAGTTATTTTAATGTATTTTTTTGTTTTGGAATGAAGAATAATATAAATCAACAAAGACAAAGAACAAAGTATATTTAAATGAATAATTCATATATTACTCTATTTACAAAGTTTTATCTTATTTTGGTTGGAATGTGATTTCCTCTGGGAATTTAAAAAAATTATTTCAGCTATTTATCGCTCATATTTTAATTTTCAGAACTAGCATTAGTTCACCACTTAAAGTATTTGAAAAATAAACTTACGTACACCATATTCGAAATGAGTTGATAGAGGATGAAGGGTTTTCTTTCCCCCTCTCCCTGACATAAGTATGCTGCAGCACCAAGAGTATGGCTGTTACAGTTTTTACCTGGACCCCCCCAAAGCTGTATAGATAAAAAATAAATTGTTACTTTATTTAGGAATCCACACTATGAGGTATACTTATTTAGGTAAAATTTTTGTCAAGACTTGAAAGCATAATAATAGTCCCTTCGATTGGTTGCTGGCCAAAGGAAGATAAGACCAGTGATGGGGCTGCAATCTTATAACCTCTGGTCAGGCTTTTCTGGAGAAGAAAAGAAAATAAAGGAAAGAAGAAATGGAAGAAAGGAAAGACTCCCTAGCCCTTGGATGCCCTAACAGCGTCGGGGTCGAAAAAACAAGAGTTAACCAAGAGAGGTTAGATAGTAAAGTTAAAAGAGTCTGGTATAAGTAAGTGGAAGAAAGGAAGAAATACCAGATCGGTTAAAGATAAAAATAAGGAGCAAAACACAAGAAAGTGGAAGCAATGTTTTGCTCAGCTTGGGCACCTTGTGGTCGCCATCCACATATCCCCTAGATGGGGACCCCTAACAGCTTGTGAAATGAGATTCATGCGCCGAACAGTGGGTTAAACCAGATGGGATCGAAAAAGGAACACCGATATCTTAAAAGAATTGAAGACTACACCAATTTTGGAATATATTAAACAGTATCAACTAAATTGGAAACACCATCTTGAAAGAATGAGTTCAAATTGGATCCCCAAAGCTGTTTATAATTATATACCAAGAGGAAGAAGATCTCTGGGCCTCCTATGAAATGCTGGAGGGAAAATTGTCTATATGATCATAACAGGCCTTGGCCTAATACTTGGAAGGAAGAAGAAGAAGGTAAAATTTTGTTATCACTCACCCCATATTCTCCTTCTTTTTTAAAACTAGTTTTGGGACTTCACACTTCAATTACATCTTCAGTAATTTCATGACCATTGTTCTCAGAGGTCTAAACAGTGGTAAACTGGTCAATTATAGGTCTAAACAGTGATGTGAACAACGGTCACGAAATTACTGAAGATGGAACTAAAGTATAAAATTCCAAAACTAGTTTAAAAAAAAGAAGAAAAATATGAGGTGAGTGATAAAAAATTTTACTTAAGTAAATTGTTATTTATCATGTTCCCAGAATATTGTTTTTATAAAAATACTGACATACAGTTCTTAACAACTGACTTATTTTGTATTATTTTCTTTTTTCTATTAAGAATTTTACAACTATGATACAAATATCATTTAGTGTTGTTTATTTTTTATTTCACTCACCTCATACTTCATAACTCCTCGCAAACCCAGGGTTTCGTCACATCATTTGTGACATTCTCAATGCTGTGTCACGTTCACACAACGTCCAACGGCCTTCTATCCTGCAGACTGACCTCCACGCCATCTGATGGCTGATGACGAACTTCCAAATCAGTCCTCTCTCCTTATAACCGGGTATTTCAAAATTCATAGTTGTATTTTCATTCTTGCATATGTAAATTTTTTCCCAAATTGTGAGTTCCTTCGGTTTTTCCAATTGTTTAAGTAATTTTGTTTTGGTTTCTATTCTATGTTTTTCTGACCAGGCATGTGCAGCTAACAGAAAAACATAGAATAGAAACCAAAACAAAATTACTTAAACAATTGGAAAAACCGAAGGAACTCACAATTTGGGAAAAAATTTACATATGCAAGAATGAAAATACAACTATGAATTTTGAAATGCCCGGTTATAAGGAGAGAGGACTGATTTGGAAGTTCGTCGGTCAGCCATTAGATGGCGCGGAGGTCAGTCTGCAGGATAGAAGGCAGTCGGACGTCAGTTGTGAACGTGACACAGCATTGAGAATGTCACAAATGATGTGACGAAACCCTGGGTTTGCGAGGAGTTATGAAGTATGAGGTGAGTGAAATAAAAAATAAACAATATTAAAAAACCTCATAGTGTTATTTCCTATCTACATAACTTAATCATTTAGTGTGATGATATGCAGAGTGGAAGGACGGCGATAAGTCATCTATTGTTAAGAGAGCAGTTCAGTATTGATAGTAAAGGAACCATATTTTTCTCAGTAGAATGTGCCTTGTTCGCCAGCATAGTTTTCATATTTTTCTTTTGGAATATTCAAGCCATGGGTTCCAAGTCTGAAGATTTTCGAACTCATAAAAATACCTCAAGCCTAAATTAGAGTCTCTAAGCAAAATTTAGTTGGCCTTTCTCATCCAAGTAATATTCTCTGTGAGTTTAGGTACAGACAGACAGACACATACACATAAGAATTTCGGCCAATATAAGTGCTGTGTCTACCTAGCATATACTGATACTTAAATTCTCAAATTCGACACTGATTATTGAAGAAAATTAATCTTTTTTTATTGACAGAAATTACATAGTATTTATTTTGTGTTACTCATTCAAAGTATCTCTGCAGGCGGAAGAATCAGGAAGCTCTGTTTGTTGGTACACGTGACGTCATATAAGGCAGTGTACACTGTCAGGGTCCCACGTCCCATTCCCCTTTGCACTCATAGATAGCAGTGTCACGTGGTCTATTCCTGCATAAACACGACTGCAGTGCCCTCCATCAACAACTGCGCTTACTCCTTAAATGGGTAATACATAATAATAATAATAATCCAAATTTAAAAAGCGGTGAAAAAATTAATTAAAATTTTATACATACGTTTATATAAATAAAGAAAGTTGAGCTGTAAACTGAGTCTGCAATTGTAAATGGAGCTTAAAATATAGACTTCGGAGTTGTGAACACATAAATATACATACAAATGGAGATGTTAAACAAAGAGAAAGAAAGAAATAAATAGAAATAAATGTGCAGGTATAAGCCATAAATATAATTATAAATATATCTTGGTGAGTTGTCTTCAATAGCCTGGGTTATATGTGGCATGTAAAAGTAACTATAAAAGGAGAGGTTAAATTAAGGTAAAGAGAGAGAGAGAGTGTTCAACATTCAAAATATTTTCATAACTTGTGAAGTCTGATACTTTTGCAAAGACAGTAGTACCACCTCCTTTATTGGTAGTCAGCGGAATGAATATAGGGGAATGTTTTATGAACTCATTTGGAATATGGTGTAGAATACCTGAATACATTAAAATTAAAACAATTAATTTTATATAAGGAAATATTTTTATTTACAATAAGCTTGTGCAAAAAATCTAAGAATTATGCAGAAACAAATGAAACACATTACATACAGTAGAGCATATTTTATGTTCTGCTCTATAGTTACAGATTCCAGGCAATGTATGATTCAAAGGATTATCCAGGTTGGCAGAACCATTTTTCTTTCCTTATCTCTCTCTGTTTATCATATAACTTCCGAGCAGATTCTATTCCTCAAACAAAAGACAGAACAAAAAGAGTAAAAATAGTAAACCCTCTATTCATGTCTGGCATAATGTCAGGTTGAGAGATGAGATGAGATGAAACCCCTATTATTGAAAGTCTGTGATATACTATGACCAGACCTGTTGTACCAACCCAGAAGCAGATGAAATGAAATTATACTAAATGGATGACATGAGTATGGAAAAGTGGTGGAATAACATTTTTGCAGGAGAAAACCTACCCTGGCTCCGATTCATCCATCATAAACCCCACATGGAGTGACTGAGATGAAAACTCGTGACCCAGAGTTAGAAGACAAATAAACTGACTAAAAAGAATAATTTGCTAAATTATAAAGCATAATTTCTATAAAAATAATATTGTTGGTTACTCTTAAAAGTATTGTTTAATATGAAACAAGAGATGGAGTTGATTATGATCTCTTCTAATAAGTAAATGATATATTGTATTGTTACTTCTATTAACACTTTGAGTCCTGCAGAAAAACACCCCTGTAAATCCGCTGGCACAGGCATGCCGAGGGATTTAATTTTCTCCAGCTTCAGTGTCATTTAAATGCCGTGTTACTAGTACCACCGCCGGACTCAAAGTGTTAAGAAGATCCTCATTTCTTAGGCCAAACATTATCTAGAGGCCAAGATGTAAATGTATTTTATAACTTGATCTTTGGAATCGAGACTATATTATATTTATAACCCGTATCATAGATGTCACTATACAAAACACACCATATTAGGATAATCTAGAAAATGAAAGAAAGAATATAAATTTTCAATTTCAAGAATAAGTAATACTTAAAAACACATAACAGAGTTCAAAATACACTTATTTACACAGAAATATTTATCAAACTTCTCCAAATTCAAACTGCTTCATTGCTCAACTTCCTCAAGGACTATATTAAATATCTTAATATAAATTCGTATCAAGATTTTTTTGCTACTAGGCAATTGTAATTAAGTAACATAAAACTCTTTTAAAGGAAAATAATCAAGTATACCACTAGGAATATTGATATAGAAACAAAATTAATTATAGATTTATCATATTTATATACAGGACAGACTGTTGTTTCATAATATTAAAATTTCAAATACCAATATGAAGAGCCATGTAAATTATCTTTTAGATTAAATAATTACATTGTGATTATCATCCACAATTTTTGTAAAGAATTCACAGTATTGAAATTATAGATGTTTTTATTATTGATTTAACACTTCTCACTGAAGGATAAATTACATTTGAAAATATTTTTTTTTAGATCGCAACTCGCCTCGGTAGCACAGTTGGTAGAGCATTTGGCCCGGCAAGCCAAAGGTCCCAGGTTCAAGTCTCGGTCTAGGCAAAAATTTTTCTCTTCAAATATAATTTATCCTTCAGCGAGAAGTGTTAAATCAATAATAAAAACATCAATAGAAGCCCTACTGGCTTTATAAAGTAGTGTTAAATTCCCAAGAAATGTCTTCTTAACTAAGAAGCTGCCATTTGCAAAGATAGAAGCAAAGGTTTCAAAGCATTTGGCATGGGGGAATCACAATGTATACAACAGAAAAATTTGCATCTAGATCGCAACTCGCCTCGGTAGCTCAATTGGTAGAGCATTTCGCCCGACAAGCCAAAGGTCCCAGATTCGAGTCTTGGTGTAGGCAAAAATGTTTCTCTTCAAATATAATTGAAATTATAGTAGTACTAGTTTGTACATCACTCAAAATTGCTCAAAGATTTGGAGGTTACTCATTCCATGATTTTTCAAATTTTGAAATACTATAAAATACTATAAAAATTTTTCTTTTCAAATATACTATAAAATATGATGTTTTTATTATTCATTTAACATTTCTCAATGAAAGATAAATTAAATTTGAAGAGAAGCAATGGTTTCAAAAGCATTTGGCGATAGGGAATTACAATGTATATAAGAGAAAAATTTGCGTCTAGATCGTAACTCGCCTCGGTAGCTCAGTTGGTAGAGCACTTGGCCCGGAAAGCCAAGGGTCCCGGGTTCGAGTCCTGGTCTAGGCGAAAATTTTTCTCTTCAAATTTAATTTATCTTTCATTGAGAAATGTTAAATGAATAATAAAAACATCATTAGAAGCCTTACTAGCTTTATAAAGTAATGTTAAATTCCCAATAAATGTCTTCTTAACTAAGAAGCCGCCATTTGCAAAGATAGAAGCAATGGTTTCAAAAGCATTTGGCGATAGGGAATTACAACGTATATAAGAGAAAAATTTGCATCTAGATCGTAACTCGCCTCGGTAGCTCAGTTGGTAGAGCACTTGGCCCGGAAAGCCAAGGGTCCCGGGTTCGAGTCCCGGTCTAGGCGAAAATTTTTCTCTTCAAATTTAATACTATAAAATAGTTGGTTTTTGGCTGCAAATTGTGGAATATCTTATGAAACATTTTCCAAGTGAGAGAGCGAATATAAGATGAGTTGAGGTGTAATTACTAATTCAATATCTCCATAAATTACCACATAGTGATCATTTTGAAAATACAATTTAACTTGCTTTATATAGGTATATTGTATTTAGTTGTGCATAGATCAGCTAGATTTCGTACAAAATTACGATTTACCTATCAAATGCCCATTTAAACATATTACAAAACAATTTAAAATAAAATTTTAAAATAGGGCCTACCAATAATATTGTTTAGACTTAAATAGACCTATTACATTAATTTAGAAAAATAACAAAATGCATAGCGATATCATAATTTTCTTTTTAATACCAATACGTACTTTCACCAAATATATTTAAAATTGAATCAGGAAATATATTTTAAGTAAAATTTTATCACCTCATATTCTTTTTCTTCTTAAACCAGTTTCAAGACATTCTTTGGTTTCGTCCTCAGTATTTTCACGACTGACTCTTCAAGACAACATTACAACGGTCATGAAAATACTGAGGATGGAACCGAAGAAGGTCCTGTAACCAGTCTAAGAAGAAGAAGAAGAAGAAGAATATGAAATTAGGTGATAAAATTTTGAAAATACAATAGGAAATAACATTATGAGGTTTTATTTAATAATAAATTTAATTCTTACCTCATATCGTTGTTTCAGTTAGACATATTACAGTCTGTAACTACTGAAGATGAGGCTAATATGCCTTGAAACATATGTCTAACAGAAACAACAATATGAGGTAAGAATTAAACAGACCGAACTTATTATTTGATAAAATTTTACTTATATATATATAATACCTAAAAAGTCAAATATGATATGAATTTTAATTGAGTTTGCTTATTAAATTATAGTTTTAAAATGTAAAATAATATTCTCGGCAGTGATATATAAATGTAAAGATATGATTAATGTTTACATAACACAACTTAATTATCTAGAGTGTTAGTTTAGATCTATAAAAAATATTAATACAAATAAAATTATATTTTGGCAAAATGATTAGACTTCACTATAGATTTTTGGCATTTAGTGTATACTTGATTACTGTGGGAGAAATTGATTCTGTAATTTTATTAGAAACTAAGAAATTAATACATAACTGAATATGGGCATTACCCTCTATACTGACATAGAAAGAAAAAATGCAGAGAACAAATTTCAAATTCACCACATTGAACAAATACAGCATTTACTTATGATAATAACTCATTACCCTGTCATTAATGGGCTTAGAGCCTTTACTGAACTACACTTTAGCAATAATTCACATATTTTCAAAGTTCTTACAGGGATATTTTTCCATAGAACTTCTCAAGGGGAGTCAGCCGTTAAAAGGGATAAAAAGTTGACCATAATAAAAAAAAATCTCTGATTCTTCTCACCTGGCATTATTATGTGTTGTGTTAATTCAGAGTAACTTAAAGCTATTTTGAAATAAAGAGACTATTGTAATTTTTTCCAGGGATAAAGATGCCTAACACATAGCCCCTTTTTTATGCTATTAACTAAGAAATGTGTGGATCCCTGCTTCGATATCAACCATAAACCTAAAATTGTTAACTCTCTTCTAATACAAATAAAAATCTATATGTTCCGTAGCTTTTGTTATTTATAGTAATTTTAAAATTGACTTATAGAGATTTTTATCATAAGTAATGCCACGAGCGATTTCCAATTTATCTAGAGGATTTGGGAATCAAGAGTGGCATTTGTTAGGACTATTTAACAAATAAAATTAAGCTTAATTAAATAAAAATAAAACGTAGTTTTATTTGATTTTCATATTTATTATATAATTCAGTGACAGCTGTTTCGGTACACTGTACCTTCTTCAGACATGTTAATTTGTTAACATGTTAATTTGTTAACATGTCTGAAGAAGGTACAGTGTACCGAAACAGCTGTCACTGAATTATATAATAAATATGAAAATCAAATAAAACTACATTTTATTTTTATTTAATTAATAAATATGGATTTTCATCAAGTAAACACCAACTCAATTGATTAAAATTAAGCTATTTACTCAAAAGTCATTATTTAAATATAGTGTTTATATTGGAACTTGCTCAGGTAGCTCAGTCGGTAGAGTATTGGCCTAGAAAGCCGAAGGTCCCTGGTTCAAGCCCCAGTCTGAATGTATAATTTTTCTCTTCAAATATTAATATGTAAAGCTGATGATGTGTTCGGCAGTTATTAGCTATGAAAAAATAACCCTGTTTGTTTTAATAAACTTTCTTTTTAATAATTGATGTTCTTTCAGAAATTTTCAGTCAATGTCATATAACTTCCTTAATTATATAGTTGTTTTATGATCATCTAACAAGTGCGCATTTTTATCTCATGTCATTTAAGTTTATTTAATTAAATAAATGACTATGGTATAAGTATCACAATTCACAAAATATTTAGCACAAAATTCAATACCAAAAAATGGAATGATGCTGTAATATTTTTAATTCAACTGACGTCAGCGTGGTCTTGGAACATTGTCAGCAAATTGGCCGATGTAGTTTCCTCTTGGATTGTAATTTGCAACAATTAAAACACGTCCATTCTTACTCCTAGCTAGTCCCATACCCAGTTCTTCACTCTTCTTCCATATCATTTGTGAGAAATGGCCTGAAATATCAAAATAAATAAAATTCAGTGTAAAACCACAACTTTGTGCAAATGTTTCATGATTAGACTTAATTACTAATATGTTGAAATTGAAAAAAAATTTAACATTTTATAAGTTTTTTTTATTCAATGCCCTAGGTTGTTATTTCGACATTTCTGGTGTTCTCTCCTGGCATTGGCATAATTGTAACCCACTTCTCAAGTTGGGGCATCTAGAAGGCAGAGTTACATTACCCCGATGATATGATGGATGATAAATGATAATGAGGCACCAGGAGAGTTCTTAACCTAAACTTAACCAAAATTCCAGACCATGGGTAACCACAGGAATAATTCCCTTTAAGGAAAAATTCCTATGGTTTTACCGGGAATCGAACCTGGGACCTCATGAACAGTAGCCACAAATGCTGAACACTAGCTCATGATCCTGGTCACATTTTTTAAGTAAGTTAGCCATTTGCAAAGATAGAAGCTACGGTTTCAAGCATTTGGCGCGAGGGAATTACAATGTATATAAGAGAAAAATTTGCGTCTAGATCGCAACTCGCCTCGGTAGCTCAGTTGGTAGAGCACTTGGCCCGGAAAGCCAAGGGTGCCGGGTTCGAGTCTCGGTCCAGGCAAAAATTTTTCTCTTCAAATTTAAGTTAGCAGAAATTTACCTGACTTAAGAACTCGTGGTTCAACACCAAATGTGTGATCTTTAATTTCCTTATACCAACTTTGGCAAGCATCTTTGGCTGTGACTTTCTGTTGCAGATCAGATGACCACATACAGTAAATATTTTCTCCAAATTTTCCATCAGGACGGTGTCCAAATCTGTCTTCTCTTGCAAGTGTCTTTGCCCAGTCTTTTGCATAGTTACATAACTGTAAAAAAATAAAGTGATAAATAGAAAAATTCTCATTGCTAAATCGGCCTGAGTGAAAGGGTCCTTCACTTCATTCATAACAAGGTATTTTAATAAAACCTCATAATGTTAAAAATTCCCAAATTTATTATAGGGCTATAACGTTATTTTATGTTAATATAAAAATATACTAGACCAAACAATGAGATAAAAAGTATTTTAGCTTATTTTTTTAGGAATATGCATTATGAGGTATTATTTATTTAAGTAAAATTTTATCACTTCATCTTATCTCATATTCTTCTTCTTCTTAGACTGGTTTCAGAACATTCTTCTTCAGTTACATCCAAGGTATTTTCACGGCCTTTGTTTTGTCATCTTGAAGACAAGAAGACAAAACAACGGTCATGAAAATACTGAGGATGGAACTGAAGAAGAAAGGTATTTTCACGATCTTTATTTTGTCATCTTGAAGACAAAAAGACAAAACAATGGTCATGAAAATACTGAGGATGGAACTGATGAAGAAATTCTGAAACCAGTTTAAGAAGAAGAAGAATCTGAGGTGATAAGTAATTTAGCATTATCATTCATTTATTGAATTAATTTTAAAACTATATTATCATTTGAAGCTTTTATTATTAATTTAACACTTCTCACTGAAGGATAAATTATGTTTGAAAAGAAAAATTATACACTCAGACTGGGGTTTGAACCCACAATGTATAAGAGAAAAATCTGCACTTAGTTAAGTTATGTAGATAGGAATAACAATAAAAAAAAACAATCTGCACTTAGATTGGAGTTTCTCAGGTAGCTCATTGGTAGAGCATTGGCCTAGAAAGACAAAGGTCCTGGGTTCAAACCCTAGTCTGAGCATACAATTTTCTCTTTAAGTATATATTATTATCACTTAATTTAGGAATTCTTACTGTGAGGTATATATTCATTAAGGTAGAATTTTTTATCACTCACCTCATATTGTTTCTTCTAGAAGAACAATATGAGGTGAGTGATAAAAATGCTACCTTAATTAAATAATATATTATTATTATTATTATTATTATTATTATTATTATTATTATTATTATTATTATTATTATTATATTTATTAACCCCATCTTTTCCTATGTAACCTTTGAAGCTAGCATTTAAGGTAAAAATGAAAAATCCATGTATGGCAGCATTGCAGAAACATTTATTTGGCCGTGAAGCCATTTAATTAGCCCATCTCCTATTGAAATAAATTGTAAAGGGAAAAATGTGAGGAAAAGAAATGGAAAAGTACCAGTTTAAAATATTTTTCCATTATTTTACTTCTGGTCGTCAACATATAGTTAAGTAGGGATATGGGATTCTTGCCTCCTCTCTATTCAGATATCTTCTTTTGACTGTTAGGAGGGTACCTTTAGTATTTAACTGAATTATATGTTGAATTAGATTACATATGAATGAATGAATGAATGAGTCAATTCTTATCTTACCTCATATTTCATGTTTTCTTTTTTAAACACAGGAACTGCAATTTTCAAGAAGAGATCCCTCTCATCCTCAGCCAAAATTATGACTATCAGTAGTCATAATATTGGCTAAGGATTACAGGGATCTCCTCTTGAAAACATGAAATGTGAGGTAAGATAAGAACTGACTCATTCATTCATTGAATTAAGAACCTCATAATGTTATTTCCCATATTTAACTATGAATAGATTACATATACTGGTAAATAAAATGTATACATTGCTACAATAGAAAGGAGTGAAACTTACTTCCTTATTCATCTTCAAATCAGGTACTCCATGCTTTCTCCTATATTCATTATGAATTCGGAGACCTTCTTTAGCAAAATCATCTTCATCTGAACAAAATTCATCATCTACAATCCTCTCTGAGCTACCAATCCTCTTCTTCACAGCATCCTTTTTATTTGGAGTGTTAGGAAATCCACTGTAATTTCATAAACATTTAAAAACAACTCTTTTCCAAGAATCACAAAGGTGTAAAGTGCACAAGATCTATATTAACACATTGGTGATGGGACACGGAGATCTCCGTGTTTAAATGTCTAGCGCTAGACAACTGGCACGGAGATTTCCAGTTTTACATTTTGTATGGTTTCCCTGCCTCTTCGCTTTTGAAGGATGCAAGCAATTTTGTTTTTTTCTCACTGTGAAATAAATTTCAGTTGTTTTTCTAACCCTCTCTTTTCTTTTATGAAATTTCCATCTTTACAGAAAGAGTAGTTTACAGTTTCAAGCAGACGGCTGGTGAAATATGGAAATTTAGTGGGGGTAGTTAGGCTATTACAGGATACATATGTAACCTATTAATATATGCTGCAGAAGGGAAGAAATTAGAAAAAAACACTATTTTGCATTCTGGAGCTGAATTTAGATCTGTGGCACCATGTCCACCAGGATAATTATTATAATAGTGTGGCTAGAGCTGAAAAAATTTGCTCATAAGAAAGACGAGAGTTTGTGGAACAATGAGGATTAACAGAGAGCTTCCAAAATCATTTGTGGAAGCAGGAAATAAACTCAAACCAGGAGAAAGTCTATTTTGTAGTAAGGGGGAAGTTTTACTACAAACATGGAAAGATGAAAGAGACATAAGAATGGTTAGCACATTACATCAGAGAGTGGAGGGGTAAACTTGTAAAAATGCCCTAATGAATACTTCAATATAACAAGTATATGAAGGGCGTAGACAGGGCTGACCAGTACCTATCATATTACTCCATCCTTAGAAAAATAGTGAAATGGAGCAAGAAAGTGTATTGTGGCTTCTGAATTGTGCACTCTTTAATGCTTTCAGGGTCTATAAATTTCAAAACCCTAACAACAAAATGTCAAACAGAAGTTTTTTTGCTTGAAACAGCCTATTGTTGGACAGCTGTGAAATTAGGAACAGATGACGGGGAAGAGGAAGAAAGACAGAGAGAAAAGGAAACCACTTCTAGGACACCACATCAAGACCCACATTTTTTGTAGTTTGTTGAGCAGTTTGGGGGGTAGAGGGTAGAGGCAAATCCTTTCAGCGTTCAGGTTTTGTATATATAAAATTATTCTAATTTTAAACCATGTACTGTACAATATGTCGGATATGTAGAATGAACCATTCCACTTGTTAATTTGTGATGTTAATCTAAAAGAAAAGCTCCACTATTATAAATTATGCTGTACAAGTAAAAACTGCATTAAGAGTTAAATTTCATAATTATATTATATATTGTCCACTGCTGTGATCTCGAGGTAGCATGCTGCCTTGTAATGCAGCAGGCCCAGGTTTGATTCCCGGTTGGGACAGACTCCTGGGTAAGGTTTTCTCAGGGTTTTACCTCACCTGTAAAACAAATGTCAGGAAGCTTAGGGCCCAACGGTCTCTGAAAATCATCCGGCCATCATCATCATCATCATCATCATCATCCAGCCATCATCATCATCAACCTTACCATTATCATCATCATCCTTCACCGGTGTGGAAAGCAACGGAAAGCTACCACACCTATAATTCCCTAGTAAAGCTGCAAAGCATAGCATGAAAATGCTTTGATTGCAGTGAAAGACCTGCCCTCGGGCAGAATTACTATGGATGGATATTTAACAAATGTATTGGATTTAATTTCCATTCCATAGAAATGTGGAATAGAATATATAGAGCAAATAAGGGATATTATGGACTACTTCCAATTCTAATATCCAAAATTATCTTTAAAAAAGTTAAAACAAGACTATGAAACCTACATGGTATATGGTAGTGAAACCTGGTCTATGACAAAGAGCTCTGAGAATTCAATTAACACTTTTGAAAGAAAGATTTTGAGAACAATATATGGACCAGTAAAAGAGAATGGAAGATAGAGAATGAGGTATAATAAGGAAATACATAACCTTTTTTAAGGAACCTGAGTGAAATTTAAAAAAATGCAATGGGCGAGATGTGTTCAAAGAATGGACAAAGAATGCATACCTAAGAAAGTGATGACGAGGGAGATGTTTGGGAAGCGGCCAGTAGGAAAACCTAAGAAAAGATGAAAGGACTCAGTGAAAGAAGGTTGTCATTAAATCCTGAACTGTAGGAACTGGCAACAGAGAGCATTGGATACAGAAGATTGGAGGTCTCACATCAAGAAAGCCCAGGCCCGTTATGGGCTGTAGGGCCATTGGAAGAAGAAGAAGATCTTTTCGAGACCAAGAACATTAATTGAATTGCATACTATTGTCAAGAGTAACATTACTGCCTCTTCTCCAAAAGATCAAAGTTGAATTAATAATTTTTTTACTAGTTAATTATATTTTTTAGTAGATTTTATCCATAACCTCCATAGATCTGAGAACATTTATAAATACAGAATTCATTTTAAACATAACTTTTTATCCAATGCCACCACATTGCCTTATGACATTTCTGGCATTCTCTCCTGGTATTGGCAGAACTGTAACCTAGTTCTGAGGTTGGGCCACCTAGAAGGTGGTGTTAGATTACCTGATGATATGTTGGATGATAAATGATAATGAAGTACCAGGAGAGTCCTTAATCCTAACAATGAAGGTAATACAAATGATTCCTTATATAATAAATTAATTTAATATCGAGAGCACTTACTGTTAATAATATTTTTGTAATCACAAATAACAATCCGGTAGTAAAACTGATGGAAAAGATATCTGTGATGTTCCATAAAGGTAACATTAGTATTGAGTAGTTAAACTTTAAAGAAATTAATAGGAAATTTAGATCCTATTCCCCTCCCCTGGTATTATTTGGTCCAATCTTCAGAAATGACCATGTTGATCATGATGTTCTCTAGAAAAGTACAGCTGCTATTAAATAAACTAATAGAAAGATAATCCAGTTCAGTAATTATAATATGAACATACTTACCCAAGAGGTGGAACATTTTCTGCAAAACTGCCAATGAAATTTCCAGGTGGAGAATAATTTGCTACTACAAATATTTGACCAGTTCGACTTTTTGCAACAGCTACTCCAAGTTCTTTGCTGTCACGCCATACCACTTGACTGAAGTGGCCTAAAATAAGAGAAGAAATACTTAATAACTGTGGAGTTGGCTTTTAATGTTGAAGTTAATTATAGATTTCTTTATAAGATTATGCTGGTAAAAATCCAATTTAATTACCGGTAATTAAAAAAAACACTAATTATGTAAAATTACTAAAGAGATAGATAAATTTTATCAGCATAAATTAATAAATTACATAAATAAATAACATTATGTCATTCTTCTTAATAAATAATGTGAATCTGCTCGTCTTACCTTATAAAATACTTGACAAGTATGAACAAGCTGACGATAGTATAGACAACATATCAAAACATGTCAAATGAAATGTCAAGTATTTATGAGGTAAGATGACCAGATTCATCTTATTCATTCATTAACATAGTTATTTATATGCATATGGAACCTGGAAAGCATCAAATTTATTGGAATTAGAGTAGAGTTATTTATTAATAGGTGACTTATGAAGATTTTATTTTAAAAATACAGTAGGAAGTAACATTAAGAAGTTATACTTAATAATTAAGCTTGGTCTGTATATTCTTGTCCCATGCTGTAGCCGAGTAATTAAGGCAAGAAGCCTTGGTGCAGAGGTATAGGACTTGCGCTGGTTCGAGTCCCCATGAGGGAAGAAATTTTCTCATGGAATTTCGGCCAGTATGGGAACGGTGCCCACCCAGCATCATAAGGCACTTGGGTAGCTACAATAAGTAGTGAATTCAGGTTGAGAAGACCAGCTGTAACGGCTGGTGCACCCAATATGCTGACCACATGTCACCCCTACACTGGCCAGATGATTATCTACCTCTATGATTAACATATGTGGATGTGAGGCCAGCAGTCAACTGGTAGGCCAAGAACCTTCTAGGCCTGTTGCGCTTGCAGTTTTCTATATATTCTTTCCTCTTATGGTTGTTTCTGTCGGACATATGTTTCAAAGCCTGTTGGCCCCATCTTCAGTTATTACAGACTGATTTTTCTCAAGTTGCCAGCTCTGATTCTTGAGTCCTGCTCCCTTTTCCAGTGGTCCAATGAACTTGTTAATAAGATTTTATTTAATTAAGCGAGCCCACTATAGGCCTTAGAGGCTACTTTGCAGTAGCAGGCGATAAGGCTCCTGCCTTTTGCAGATGATTGACATGATTGTCAATTGTACTGTCAACCTTGCATGGCAGCCACCTTTTCCCCAGAACTTGCTTATACTACTCATTTTCATTAGAGATGAGTAAACTCCAAGGAGCATAGTGCTGCAAAAGCTTTAGCCTAGTTAAAAAATTCCAACCTCATTGGGAATTGAACCTGCAACCTTCCAGCATATAGCGTATTGCCTTTTCTAAACTTACTACATTGTAATCTTGGCTAAGAAGAATATTGAAAATTAAGTGGCCATAAATAATTTAAAAGTCCGTCTGATTAAAATTAAAATTTAAAAAAATTAGAAAAATTAAAATTTTATAGAACAATGGCAGTCCCTGCCCTTTTATATGGGAGCGAATCTTAGATTATCACTACCAAACAAGAAAGTAAAATCCAAGCAGCCGAGATTATATTTTTAAGAAGAATAAAAGGGTGTACTAGAATGGACCAGATAAGAAATGATTATGTTTCTGAAGAACTGTAGATCTACTCCATAAAAGAAAATATATCTAATAACAAGAAACAGTGGAAAGAACATGTAGAACGAATGGAAGAGAGTAGATTACCAAAGAAAATCTTACATTATTCTCCAAGAGGAAGAAGAGATATTGGACATTCTCGGAAGAGATGGTCTTAGATCTATTAGTGAAGATTGAATAGGCAATCAATGCCTAAACCAGGAAGTGAAGAAGAAAAAGAAATAATTTAAAATGAAGAGTTAAGAAAAAATACAGATTAAAAGAAATTAAAATAGGAAAGTCAGAACAAAAGGAATTAAAATGGAACTGGATATGACATATGTTAAGAAAAGATACTGGAAGCAGTTGAAAAGATTGCATTAAATTGAAATCATTAAGAAATATAGGAAGACCAAAACAGAGTTGGAGAAGAACAGTTGTCATTAAAATTTGAAAGGAAGGGATAACCTGGAGAGAAATAAAAAGTTGACACAAAATGGAAGCAAATGGAGGCAATTTATGGTTGCTTTATACTCCTACTAGGAGATAATGTTAATGAGTATTATTACAGTGAACTGAATAAGTAAAAATGAATAAAATGGAGGAGTAACCATAAGCCATATTTTGGTATTCTATCTTACCTGATTTAAGAGTGCTGGGTTCACGACCAAATGGATGATTCTTGATTTCACTATACCAATTATCCACTGGTTCGCGTCCTGTGACTCTGTAATTTGGATTGGAAGACCAACTGCAAAATATATTTTCTCCATAATCTGAATTTTGACGATGTTCTAAGTGTCCTCTTGTAGCAAGTCTTTTAGCCCATTCTTCACTATATTTACATAACTGTAATAATAACAACATGAATCTTGCTAATAGGTTAAGAATAAAAACTTGCATTCTTACTTCACATATATAATGGTCAATCATAACCATATCTTACAAGCTGCTTTTAATCTTTGTTGAAATACTCAATAATACTTTGATAAGATGTGTGTGTGCATGTGAATGCATATGCGTTCCAATGCCACCCACTGCACTTATAGTACTATGGGTTCCATGACGTACATTTTCAATATTCACCACTTTGACAGATCACAACATAGTCTCTTGCTTAATATACCGCAACACAGGACATCACATCACTCCATGTCATATACCATCTTCACTTCTCACAACTGAAATTCCCTACCACAAGAAATAAGGGGCTGCCGGACATTGGCATCTTTGAAAAGAAATCTAAATTTATATTTGCTCTAACCTTGACTTCATCATTACCCAGTGTAAGGTACATATATTAATTAGTGTTTCTCGTATAATTTATCATATTTATACTGTTATTATCATTATTATTATTATTATTATTATTATTATTATTATTATTATTATTATTATTATTATTATCGTAAGTATTATTATTTTTATTATCATATAAAATGTTGTTTGTACATGAAATTTACATTGCTACATTTAACATACTTTTAACTCTTTATAATTACTATAGTGTATATCAATATTGTCAAATATTTATTTGTATTTGTGCTGGTTGAGTGGAAAAGAAGGCCTTATGGACTTAACTCTGCCAGAATAAATAAAACTATTATTATTATTATTATTATTATTATTATTATTATTATTATTATTATTATTATTATTATTATTATTATTATTATTATCCCCCCCCAGGAGCTATCACCTTGACGTGGTGGGGGGGCTTAGTACCCGATGAACCAGACGACTCTACTGGGGAAGATTGACTTAGGTTAATCTTGCTGGTGGGTAAGAGGCGAGGGGAACTAAGTATAGCTCACAACGAAGGAATGGCGTCTGTATCCATATTGGGCGGCCACATCTTCGTCAAGTCAAGTCTTCAACGGTCAACAGGGCGACAAGGAATAGCACAGCTAAACTTGTAGGGCTTGAAGAGCGGAAGAAGCAGCCCTCTCTTGGGGGGTGGATACCCAGAGGAGCATGTTTGGAGGCTCAGAGGAAGCAGCCCTTCCACCATCCTTGTCCTGCGAAGCGCTCGTAACGCTTCCAGGAGACATTTATCTTACTGAGAAGCTTCATGGAAATCAGCCGGATTGTCATAAAAGGAACCGACCCAAGCAAGATAAAAGGATACGATTTGGAATAAAGGACATTTTGAAATTAGGAAATTGGAACGTAAGGGGAATAAATACAAAAGAAGAAGAATTAGAAAGAGAATTAAAGAAAAAAGAAATAAATATAGCAACAATAACAGAAACAAAAAAGAAACTAAAAGGAACAAAGGACTTACAACACTATACTATGTTGTATAGCGGAGTAGAAAACAGACAACAAGAGCGCAGTGTGGAGTAGCAATTTTAATAGATGAAAAATGGAAGAACAAATTGAATAGCTATGAGTTTATAAATGAAAGGATCCTGATAGCCAGATTTAAAATTGAAAGAGGATATATGATGATAATTGCTTGTGTATGCCCCAGAGGCAAGGCAAGAAGAAGAAACAAAAAAATTTTATAAAACATTACAAACATTAGTTGATAAATATACAAAAGATCATCATTTAATAATAAGTGGAGACTTAAATGCCAGAGTAGGCAATGTCCCTATACCTAATGTAATAGGAAATAATGGAGAAATAACAATAAATGATAATGGACAGGATTTGAGACAGTTTTCAGCCTATAATCAATTAAAAATAATGAATACCTATTTCCGAAAAAAGGACATACATAAATATACAAGAAGTGGATATAACTCAAGATCAATAATTGACTATTTAATCGTAAACAACAAGCTAGGAGCCTTGGTAAAAGATGTGAGAGTACATAGAGGCAGCGATATATACTCTGATCACTATCTCGTGATAAGCAAAATAAACATAATAGCTAAATGGCGGAAAAATAACATAAAGAACAAAAGAAACCAAGAAGAAGTATATAAAATATATTTATTACAAGATCAAAGTATTAGACAACATTATGAAAGCAGAATGAATAAATATATATCAGAGATAGCGACGTCAGAAGATATAAATATTGAATGGGAAAATATATCAAATGTAATACATAAAACAGCAAATGAGATATTAGGAAAGAAAAATAGAATAAGGAATAGGAAGGGCTTGAGAACTTGGAATGCGAATATACAAAATGCAGTGAATGAAAAACAAAAAGCATATCATACATACTTACGACTGAAAACAGAAGAATCCTATGAAGAATATAAAATGAAAAGGAGAATTGCTAAAAGCATTATAAGAAAATCCCATCAGGAGTCATGGGATAAATTTATAAGCTCAGTAGAACATGATATGTATGGAAGACAAGAAATAGGTTATAAATTAGTGAAACATCTAAATCAGACTGAGAAAGATTCTGCCAGATTGAATATAATCCCAGAACAAGAATGGATCCAGCATTATGAAAAACTTTGGAAAAAGGAGGAAATTGAGAAGGAAAAGAGAACAATGAGGAAGAAATAAAAGTGGAAAATATTGATGTAATAGACATAAATGAATTAGAAATGGCTTTGAAAACCACTAAGAATAGGAAAGCAACAGGATTAGATAATATAAATATGGAATTAATCAAATATAGTGGAATATTGTGTAAACTACGAATACTTCATCTAATTAATATATGTTGGCAGACCTATGGGATTCCAACCACTTGGAAAACAGCAATTGTCAAGAATATATTCAAAAGAGGAGACCGGAGAAATTGCGAGAATTACAGAGGGATTAGCTTAATGAATACTGGCTACAAAATATATACGAAAATAATAAATAATAGATTGAGAAACATAACAGAAGTAATAATAAGTGAAAATCAAAGTGGATTCAGAAAGGGAAGGTCATGTATAGACAATGTCTTTACACTGAAACAACTCATAGAAAAGAGAAGAGAACATAACTTAGAAACTCACATAGGATTTATAGATTTGGATAAGGCCTTCGATCGAGTAAACAGACAAAAATTATGGGAAATATTACGAATGAAAGGATACCCGCTGTGCCTTGTTGAAACAATAAAGACATTATATGAAGACACAAATATAATTATAGATACCGGATTCAAAAGAACAGATGCAATCAAAACAAATACTGGATTACGACAAGGATGTAGTTTATCACCCACTTTGTTTAATATATATATAGACGATATTTTTAATAAATGGAAAGTTTTAGTAAATCCAGGAATAAGAATGGATAATAAAATGTGCATAAATAATCTTTTATTTGCTGACGATGTAATCATAATACAGAAAAATGAAGACGACTTACAGAAATCAATGCATGCATTAAATGAAATATGTAAATTATACGATCTAAAAATTTCTGTAAGGAAAACGAAGACCATGGCTTTTAGAGGAAGAGATCCAGTGAGAACCAAAATTATTTTAGAAAATCAAAGTATAGAACAGGTGTCTAGTTTCAAATATTTGGGCTGTGATGTTGGCTACAATGTGGAAAGAGATATTGACTCCAAAATAAATAAATTTCAGACGGTGTGTGGAACAATACAGAGAACATTCAAAAATAAAATTAGAAAAGAAACCAAGATAAAAATGTATAATGTTATGGCGGTTCCCACAATATTGTATGGATGTGAAACTTGGGCTCCAGTGAAAAGACAGAAGGATAGAATACAGACGGCAGAGATGCGGTTCCTAAGACAAGTAAAAGGATGTACAAGACTTGATAGAATAAGAAATGAGGATATAAGAGAAGAATTGAAAGTACAGCCTTTATTGGATAAAGTCACGAATTACAGACAGAAATGGATTGATCACATGGATGGAATGAACAAGGAGAGATATCCATTGTTAGCCAGAAATTATCAAGCAAGAGGAAGGCGTGATGTTGGAAGACCTAGAAGACGTTGGGCTGATGCAATATGAAGTCGGAACGGGCAATTGCCTAATCCTTGGAGTGATGATGATGATGATGATGATTATTATTATCACTTTATGTAAGTGATGTTTACCTATATTGTGCATAGAGAGTAGTGTACGATGAGTTTATGTTTAGGTTTAATTAAAATTCTAATGGGAAGTAACACTATGAGATAATTCATTTTAAGTTGTTTTTTTTTACTCACCTCATATTTCTTGACTCCCATGCATACCCAGGTTTCATCACTGCATTTGTAACATTATTGATGTGAGGTGAGTAAAGAAACAACTCAAAATTAATTAAAATAAATCTCATAGTGTTATTTCCTACCTATGTAACTTAACTATGATAAATTATATAAACGAATTGGAACTTTTACAACTCAACTCATAAAAATATGCACCTGACATTTACCCCCAAGAGTTGTTAACTCAATTCACGCATAGTAAAGAGAAAAATATCTGCCTGAATCAGGAATTGTACCCTGAACCTTCAGCTCTCTGTACTGATCATCTGACCACTGAGCCATTCAAACACTCGTGCTCATTCATACAGAAACCATCCTTCCTCTTATAACTTTTCTCACTTTAATCCCTAACCCAGAGCAGTGAACCATCATTCACAATGCATATGGGTAGCTTCCATTTCTAGAAGGCATTATGGGATTTAAATACAGCTAAAAGCTACTACTATGACAGGAATTCTATCAATTCAAACAGTTTCTGATTATATTTAAAGAGAAAAATTATACACTCAGACCGGGACTTGAACCCGGGACCCTTGGTTCTCTAGACCAAGTGCTCTACCAACTGAGCTACCAGAGCAAGTACCAATCTAAACGCAAATTTTTCTCTATTTGATTCTGATTATATTTGAAGAGAAAAATTATACGCTCAGATTGGAACTCAAATCCAGGACCTTTGGCTTTCTAGGCCAACGCTCCACTAACCAAGCCATCTGGGCGAGTTCCAATCTAAATGCAAATTCTTCTCTCATAAACATTGTCGTCCACCGCTGTGGTCTCGAGGTAGCGTGCTGTCTTGTCATGCAGCGGGCCTGGGTTCGATCCCCAGTGGGGGCAGTTTTTCTGGGTGAGGTTTTTATCGGGGTTTTTCCTCACCCATAAGACAAATGTCAGGAAAACTTTAAAGCCCAAACGGTCCCCGAAATCATATGGCCATCATCATCATCATTATCATTATCATCATCATCATCCTTCACCAGTGTGGAAAGCAATGGGAAGCTACCACACCTACAATTCCCTAGTAAAGCTGCAAGCATAGCATGAAAATGCTATGAAACCTTTGCTTCTATCTTTGCAAATGGCGGCTTCTTTATTAAGAAGACATTGATTTGGGAATTTTACATTACATTATAAAGCCAGTATGGCTTCTTTCGATGTTTTTATAATAATAATAATAATAATAATAATGCAATAATATAATAATAAAAACATTGAGTTTCTGATTAATTTATATAATATTGATATGTTTAAGAGTTTTGTGTGTTGTATGAGGGATGATGATGAAGAGAAAGAATAAGGTGAAACTCAGAGTTTTTCCTATTCATTGTTCAGTTTGATCATGTTTTAAGATTTGTTGTGCATGGAAAACTGGGCTTTAGTCGTAATGTAATATTTATTTACCATTTAAATTTTGATACTTTCAAAAGTGAAAAATAATAAAAACTATTTTTTCTTTTATAACTGTGAAGAATTTTAGACCGGTATTCAAGAACAAAGCTCTCTAGGCCATGCCATCTTCATCTTCCATAAGTTGAGGCTGTCATCTTTCAATTGTTCCTGGAACCTTTTTTTATAAATATTTGTTAGCACATGATGTTGAATAGAGTGATCCAGTTAGAGTAGGTTCTGCATGACCCACATAATTAAACATGGAGGGACGGGCTGAGAGTCACTCTTCACAGAAAGCTTGCTCTTAAGATAAAAACTTAAAACATATACCTTTTTTGGCAGGTGCCATTGTCCTCAACTATGTTAAAATATTATATTTAAAATATTATCTAGAGGCCTTTCGGAAGTTAACTTCCATCATTAGCAGGATGAGCTTCTGCTACTAGTTGTTGTTGTTTATGATGATGGAGACTCCAAGTGTCTGTAGCAGCAAGTTAACTTCCAAAAGGCCTCCAGATAATATTTTAACATAGTTGAGGATGACGGCACCTGCCAAAAAGGTACATATTTTAAGTTTTTATCTTATGACTATTCACCTCAATGGAATTTGATAGGAATTTTATTAGTACTGAAGCTTGCTCTTGAATACCAGCCTTCGTTTATTCAATCTAAACCTCTCAAAATAAAAAAAAATGAATATAGCCAAAAAATCCAAATCATAAAACTACCATTAAATATTAATATATATTAGGAATCGGACGATGTCAAAGACATTAATCAACCGATGATCTATCTAAATATTAATAAAACAGTAGAATCTTCTTGGTGATAATTTTGTATTATTCATAGTTAGCCTCTTTACCATTACTGGTAGGAATTATATATCTTTATGATAATAATAATTTAACTTCTTTTTTAAATAAAGCGAGTGATTTCATTATCAAGTGCTTGACATTAGATACCAACCTACCAACCAACCAACTTTTTTTAAAATAAAAAACCCAAATCACCAAATTAAAATTTAAAAGAGTCAACTAGTTTAAAAAATCCAGTATTTATGAGATCGGGTGTAAGAACTGTGATAAGAAATACGTTGGGCAAACAAAAAGATCTATTTTAACCAGATTTAAAAAGCATGTTGCTAATTTTCGGTTGAATAGAATTGACAAATCTGGGGTTGCTCAACATATTTCTAATTATGCTCATGTTATTAATAAATAATCTCAGACTGGTTAGATCGGTCATTAATTTCAAATTCCTTGACGTTCTTGAAAGTTTAGAAAATTATCAAAATAAAGATAAAATTATGAATAATGACAAGGGTCTAATTCCAGTCAGCGCCCTCTTTTCTTTAATTAAAAGAGGAGAGAATTAAATTTATGATGTTGCAAAGTAATTTAAAATTACACTGGTCAACATAATTTTTGTCTCTTGAGTATCAATAGTTGTACTTAGTGCAGTTTTTTATCGTGTTTTCAAATGTATTCGGAATTTCTCCATCACCCACAGTTTTTTTTTATTTCAATTTCAATTAATGGATTTAAATAATTATTTTTTTAATAAATGTTTTTTCATCCATTTGTCCATTGTAAAATAAAACCAAACGAGCTAACTCAAATGGTTTTCAGCTATGGAAAAGAGATATCAAGGCAAATGGAATCCTAGTATGCTGGCCGATTATTGTTGGACCATCAAGAGGGAAGCTCCACAGGCGAAATATAGCAGAAAATCATCATTTCTTACTTTCTAGGTGAATCTGAATGTTTGAATATTGTATAGTTATGAATATAGAAAATATTAAAGTGTTTGAAATTATAAAAACCTGTCTCTCGGAAATCTTGCGTGATGGAGAAAAACCGACATCATATTTGAATTCAGGAGAAAAAATACTATCAGAATCACATATTTTTCTTTCTGAGCCAAAAAAGTTTATTTTTTATTACTCAGTGTTATTAATCTTGTCATGTGACGTAGTCAAAATTTTAATTGTTATTTTATTTACCTATCTTAATTTGTTTTTATTTAGTCAATAATTAGTCTTGAAAATGATAGCCTTGCTATTGAAACTAGTTGGCTCTTTTAAATTTAAATTTGGTGATTTGGGCTTTTATTGACTATATATAATAGCGTTAAATACTTTTTTAAACAGATTTATAATCTGAAACATGATGTTATGTGAGGTTATCAGTGTTCTGCTACAAAAGTAATGGGCTCTCTCTATCTATGGCTCTGATGTCGTAAGTTTACAACTCTCAATCACTCCCTTATCCTTACCTCAATGTTTCTGAATTTTACTATCTTTATCATTATTGCATCGGCCGCGGTGGACTAGTGATTATGCTCCTTGCCTCTGGTCCCGAGGGTCGTGGGTTCAAACCTGGCCAGGATTGATGGATTTTTTTAGGATGGAAAAATCCAAGGAGCAAGTCCTCCGGCAGGGACTTTAAGCTGTGGGTCCCGAGTCTGTAGATTTTCAGGCTCGTAAAAGATCCTTAAGCCTGAATCAAAAGGCCTCGAAGGAAAATTTACTGAATTTTCCCGTCTTAGTACTACCTTGGTTTCCTAGATAGGCAGAACGCTGACCACGGACCACTCAAATGACATCTGTACGAAAACAAGGTAACTAAATTAGTATGGTTCAAATTCTTCCCTGAGTGCCTAACTCTCTGTTAAGGGAAACATGGGCTTACAAGATTACAAGACAAGAACATGATTATTGCTGAGTCATAAGTGAAAGAGTATTTACTAAACTTACCTTTTTGTTGAGTTTGAGGGGCGGAACTCCATGCTTCTCTCGATATTCATTGTGTGCTTTGAGGCATTCTGCAGTGAAGTCACCTTCAGCTCCAATTGTATCATTTTCTATTTTACATTTTGTTTTGCTTAAGTTAAATTTACTCTCACTTTTCTGAAAATAAAAAATCAAAATGTTTAGAAGTTATAGGTAAACATTGTCAATTTATTGAACTTCTATAGGAAAAAATCACTATGAGGTTTAATTAAAGATTAAATTAAAATGTTTCATACCTTACCTCATATCCAGTCTTCTACATAGACCATGGTTTCAAAGCCTTGGTGGCTTCATCTTCAGTACTTTCTTATTGACTGATGTTATGTCGATCAGAAGAACTACTTCTTCTTCCCACTGTTGGTGGACCAATAAGCCTCTGGATTCAGCCAGAATCCAAGGGAATTTCAAAGTTCATAAATTTTTTCTTTCTTCATTAAAAAAAAACAAGAAAGAAAAACTTATGAACTTTGAAATTCCCGTGAATTCTAACTGGATCTGGAGGTTTATTGATCAACTGACAGAAGGAAGAAGAAGTAGTTTTTCTGATCGACCTAAGATCAGTCGACAAGAAAGTACTGAAGATGAAGCTGCCAAGGCTTTGAAAGCACGGTCTACGTAGAAGACTGGATATGAGGTGAAGTATGAAGCATTTTAATTTAATATAATTGTCAATTTACTTTATCTATTAATTGTTATTATTTTATTTTGGAAATAAATGCAAAAATAGTAATTAGAGACAAAATTATTGAACAAGTATCCCACTTTAAATATTTAGGATGTGACATCAGCTATGGGTATGATAAAGATATTGAACACAAAACACATCAGTTTCAAGCTATTTGTGGTACAATTAATAGAACATTGAATAATAAAGCCCGTAAACAAAAAAATTAAAATTTTATAAAACAATGGCTGTCCCTGTCCTTTTGTATGGGAGTGAATCTTGGATTACCACTACTAAACAAGACTCCAAGTAACCGAGATGAAATTTTTTAAGAAGAGTAAAAGGCTGCACTAGAATGGACCAGATAAGAAATGAGGATATCCGTGAAGAACTGCAGATCTACTCCATAAAAGAAAAGATATTTAACAACAAGAAACAGTGGAAAGAACATGTGGAAAGAATGGAAGAAAGTAGATTACCAAATAAAACCTTCCATTATTTTCCAAGAGGAAGAAGAGATGTCAGACATCCTCGGAAGAGATGGTGTTAGATCTATTAGTGAAGACAGACAGGCAACTGTTGCCTAAACCAGGAAGTGAAGAAGAAGTTAAAAATGCTAAAAGTAAAAATTAACTCAAATTTACAATTGACAGCCAAGACTATATATACTGTGTGTTCCACTCGCAGCAAGGCCAGGAGACATGTGCAGAACACAGTTGTTCAGTATGACTCAACCTCAAAGCCATGCATAGTATCATAGCATTTGATCGGTGATCAATTACTTGAGTTTGTGTGTCATGTGAAGATGTGATTGATAAGTTTGCATTCCAGTTTAATTAATTAGATTATCACACTAAAGATTAGGCCATTGAGCAAGTGGAGAGCTTCAAATACTTGAGTTGTACTATCAGTAGTAACATAAACTGTGGTCAAGAAGTAAAGCAAAGGATAGCAATGGCAAATAAGCTTTTAACAAGGAGAGAAGTATTTTCTGCGGACCTTTGACAAAATAATTATGGAAAAGGCTAGTGAAGTGCTTTGTGTGGAGTGCAGAGACTTGGACATTACAACGGAATGAAGAAAAGTGACTGGAAGCTTTTGAGATGTGGATATGGAGAAGGATGGAATATATAAAATGGACAACAAAATAAAAAATAAAGACATACTAGACAGAGTGGGTGAAGGAAGAACAATGCTGGAACTCATAAAGAAGAGGAAAAGAAATTTGATTGGCCAGTGGCTAAGAAGAAATTGTCTGCTGATGGATGCCCTGGAAGGAATGGTAAATGGAAAGAAAGTTAAGAGGCAGAAAAAGATGTCAGATAATAGACAATATTAAAATAAACGTTTTGTATGCAGATACAAAAAAGGAAAGCTAATTTAAGGAAAGAGTGGAGATTGCTGAGTTTGCAGTGAAAGACCTGCTCTCGGGCAGAACTCTATGTATGTATGTATGTACTGTTGAAATGCCAGTCAAATTCATGTTTGTGCAAAGAATTTTTATGTATGACCGATTGAGGGTCTTTCCACTTTTCGGCGGTTGCTGGCCCTTCACATCCACATGTGTCAATCACAGAGGTAGATGATCAACAGCCAGTGTAGGGGTGACATGTGGTTAGCATGTCGAGTCCCCCAGCCGTTATAGCTGGTTCCTCAACCTGGAGCCGCTACTTATTGTAGCTACCCAATTGCCGCACGATACTGGGTGGGCACCGGTCCCTACTGGCCGAAATACCATGAGAAAATTTCTTCCCCCATGGAGACTCGAACCAGCGCAAGTCCCATAGCTCTGCGCCAAGGCTCCCTACCTTAACCGCTCGGCTACGGCGCGGGACTTTATGTATGACACATAAGTAAAAACCAAATCATTTAGAGTGGTGTTTAGGCAATTTAAGGAGAAATTCCCTGGAGTTCCATTTCCAGGTAGAGATATGAGTGCAATTAGATGTCATTCCATAGTAATTCTGCCCGAGGGCAGGTCTTTCACTGCAATCATAGAAATTTCATACTATGCTTTGCAGCTTTACCAGGGATTTACAGGTGTGATAGCTTCCCGTTGCTTTCCACACCAATAAAGGATGATGATAATGATGGCCGGATCATTTTTGGGGACCGTTGGGTCCTAAGCTTCCTGATATTTGTCTTGTCTTGTAATTTGGGAACCCTTTATAAGAAGGAAAACTGCCAAGACGGAAAAATATTTAAGGAACCATCATATTCGTTCATTTGACAGGCCTTACTGTATATATCTCTTCAAGAGTAGTTAATTAATATATTGACAAATTATACCTGTTTAGCAACGGAAGATGGTCTGTCAGGTGATATGCTAGGAGATCGGGACCTGGTTTTTTCCTTTGCTGCTCCATTCACCACAATTGATCTTGTGCTGCCTGAAATTTAAAAACTCATTTTTATACAAATATGGTATTATTCGGAATAATGATATCCAAATAATTTGTAATAAATTTGGAAGCCACAGTAAAGGATAAAAAATCAATATCTTACTAAGTATATTTCTTATCTATAAGTAATAATTTGTAATATAATGATTATGAGTTCAAAATATTTTACTCATAAAAATGTTTCTTTATTGAATACTATTTTATTTAATAATTGTATATTAAGTATTTAAATAATAATATTTGAATAAAAGTGAAAATAATATTATTTTTGTATAACTTTTAAAGAATGTTTACTGATGTATAGGACGTAACAAATCGTCTAACTAAAGAGATTTTTCAATTTATTAATTGAAAGAAGTAGTTCATTTTTAGGAAACAAAAAATTATAAATTTATTAATTGAAATAAATAGTTTTGAAATATATAGAATATTTATCTGATTCATTTAATAAAATCCTATGTCCTAAGCATATCCATTAAAAGTGACAAATAATATGACAGAAGACTGTATTTGAGTTTCATTAAATACTAACTAAACTCTATGGCGTGACAGGCCTGGAAGGCTCTTGGCCTACCATCCGGCTGCTGGCCTCACATCCACATGTGTTAATCACAGACGATCATTCAGCCAGTGTAGGATAACATGTGGTCAGCATGTCAGGTCCCCAGCCATTATAACTGGTTTTCTCAACCTGGAGTCACTACTTATTGTAGCTACCCAAATTCCTCATGATGCTGGGTGGACACTGGTCCCATACTGGCCGAAAATTCATGAGAAAATGTCTTCCCCATGGAATCTCGAACCAGTGCAAGTCCCATAGCTCTGCACCAAGGTTTCTTGCCTTTACTACTCGGCTATGGCGCGTGACTTCATTAAATACAATACTAACTAAATAGTAGAATGACAGTTGAAGAAAGGGAAGATAAATATAGAATTACAATAGATATTGCGAGTGCAATAATCTCCCCCCCCCCAATTTATAATATTCCCTTGGTATAGTGCATTAGTTTATAATACTTATAACTAACTAACTCACTGGCTCTATCAAACCCGTAGGTTCATGGCCACATGGACATAAGCTCTCCATAGATCCCTATCCTGAGCTAATGTTTTCCAATCATCCCCTGCATAATCTACTTACTTCAAATCATGGATAATGCTATTCTTCCATTTCATTCTTGATCTACCAACTGGGTGTTTTCCCTCTGGTTTTCCTACAAGGAGCTTCCATGCACCTCTTTCATCTCCCATACGTGCCACATGTCCTGCCCATTGCAGTCTATGAGACTTAACTGCTCTTATCATATCTGGCTTCCTATACATATATCATGTAGCTCATTATTATGTAATCTTCTCCATTCACCTGTCTGTTCATCTCTCTTTGGTCCAAAAATTTTCCTACGAACTTTATTCTAAAATACTCGTAATCTCCTTTCCTCCCTTAAAGTAATAGTCCATTTCGCATCCATATAATATAACTTGGAGAATAACTGTTTTATATATTTCTGTTTAACATTTTTTGAAAGGTGTTGGGATGGACAATAGTCCCTGTAATGGATAATAGCATGCATTTCCAGACTTACAGCAGATCCTTTTTCTTAATTGAAAAACAATTTTAGCTGTAAACTCCAGGCTGTGTAGTGTTGAGTAAACTTATCTCACAACAAATTTCTACCTGAATTATTATAGTTCCTCTATCCGAAATTTGCCCACCGCTGTGGTCTCGAGGTAGCGTGCTGCCTTGTCACACAGTGGGCCCGGGTTCGATCCCCGGTCGGGGCAGTTTTTTCTGGGCGAGGTTTTTATCGGGGTTTTTCCTCACCTATAAGACAAATGGCCATCATCATCATCTTTATCCTTATCATTATCATCATCATCCTCCACCGGTGTGGAAAGCAACGGGAAGCTACCACACCTAAAATTCCCTAGTAAAGCTGCAAGCATTGCATGAAAATGATATGATTGCAGTGAAGGACCTGCCTTGGGGCAGAATTACTATGGATGGATCCTGAATTTCATTATAATGAAGATAGTGATACTTTCGTTGTTGCAAATCCAAGAAATTATTTCAATAATGACATCTCTGTGTGCATGTCTAACATCCCAAAGGTAACAGAATTTGATTTCCAGATATATTACAATCATTGTTCTTTAGTGTAGGATTCACTTAGCAATTAAGGGCAAATGAGCAGCTATTTTAATTGAGAAGTAACAAATTTTGTTAAGAAGGTTCCAATATTCCATCATGACAACCTTGTAATTCCCTTTACCATCATCTGCTTGTAAATAGCAGCAAACACTTCAGTCAATATGGCTCTTCAGAGCTGTTTAGGAAGATTTATTAATTTATTTAACATTTGTATGGAACAAAATGAGACTAGCCTTACCATTTTGTTCTTTCTGTAGGGCATTTCGAAATTCTTCTGGTAAATTCTGGAAAACATCTCGCTTTTCTGATGTTGTGACTCTCTCTGGACGGTTACCTCTGTATGTTTCTACTGTCTCCCTTGTCACTGTTTCAAATTTTGGTTCCTGCAAAAGTACAGTTTGGTTAAAAACATACTATACAAACTAAATACAATAAAAGTTCTTACATTTTGTTTTAAGAAATAAATAGCAGTATACTAAATAATTTTACTTTTTTTTGTAATATGTCTATAGTAAAAATTTGAATATCATTATCCCTACAATGGTTTGTCTTCAAATGAGTTTAGTTAATACAAAAAACTGAAAACACATTATCTTTATATATATATTTATATATATATTAAAATATATAAAACTGAATTTTTGTTTGTTTGTTCGTACTTTATGCGCGGCCATACCGTCGATCGATTGTGATGGGGCTTTTTGCAAAATGTTCAGGAGATTCCCGGGATGAACATAAGCTATAAGGGAGTTGTAATACTCAACTCCTACACCCTTAAAAATCGCCCTTTGTAGTGGAAAACATGAATAAGGTAGCTCTTTGGACGCTTAAATGGCTTACGCTGCCTAAATCATAACAAATATACAAAATTAATGTACACAGAATTGAATATCTCAATTGGTTCCACAAAAAAAGTCCGCAACAGCATATGTTTATCTCTTACGGATAACTCACAGTAACCATTTTTGTCTTTCATTGATGCCAAGAAGATCGAGACAAGTACGTAGATTCCTGTGCAAGCATAGCAGCGCATGGCGGGTATTCTTTTACGGATAACTAACAATAACGAATTTTGCCTTTTAGCTCATTTATGGCAAGAAGATCGAGATAAGTAGATTCCCGGGCAACACCGGGTAAACAGCACGGGGTGTCTAAAATTAATTACGATATCAATTTTTCCTTTTACTTATTTAACTAAACATAAAACACATTAATTTTCGCATTTCAGCTCATTTATGTCAAGAAGATCGGGCTAAGTAGATTCCCGGGCAAAGCCGGATAATCAGCATGGGGTATCTAAAAATATAAATTTATAATTATTTTTCCATTTACTTATTCAACTAAACATAAAAGCACATTGATTTTCATGTATTTAGGCGTAGCAGCGCACGCCGGGTATTAGCCAGTCTAATATATAAAAATGAATGTTTGTTTGTTGGTTCGTATTTTATGCGCTGCCATACCGTTCATCCGATTGTGAGGGGCTTTTTGCAAAATGTTCAGAAAATTTCCGGGACGAACATAGGCTATAAGAGAGTTGTGATAGTCAACTCTTACACCCTTAAAATCATCCATTGTAGTGAAAAAGTGGGGAAAAGAAGTAGCTTTTTGAACGTTTAAATGGCTTACGCTGCCTAAACCATAGCAAATACACAAAATTAATGTACACAGAATTGAATATCTAAAAAAACTTATATAAAAGTCCGCGACACCATATGTGTATCTTTTACGGATAACTCGCAATAAGCATTTATGTCTTTCATTGATGCCAAGAAGATGGGGATATGTAGATTCCCAGGAAAAAATAACAGTGCATAGCGGGTATTCTTTTATGGATAACTCAAAATAAAAAAATGTATTTCAGCTAATTTATGCCAAGAATATCGAGATAAGTAGATTCTCTGGCAACGCCGGGTAATCAGTAGTTTATAGAAAAAATAATTACGATATAAATGTATAATTATTTTCCCTTTCACTTATTCAATTGGGGCACGCCGTAGCGTAGTGGTTAAGGCACTGAGCTACCAGCCGGAGGGTCCAGGGTTCAAGTCCCGTTGGGGTCAGGATTTTTAAACTGACCCAAACCCTCTGGCGGCACTATGGCCCTGGGGTCGACTCAGCCTCTAACGGAAATGAGTACCAGACGCTTGTTCTGGGGGTAAAGGCGGCCGTCACGCAGGGCTGACAACCCGGCTGACATAAAGTGCCGATTGTCTAGAAAAAGTGGGAGCCTTAATCTCCTACTACCCCAAGGGCCTCCGGGTCTGTTGTGGGATCACTTTACCTTTTTACTTATTCAATTAAACATAAGGTCACATTAATTTTCATTTTTTTTCGGCGTAGCAGCGCACGCCGGGTGTTAGCTACGGTTTTATACTATCTGGTTTTTGTTTCACGTGTGGGATATTTTGAATTTAAATACTTTATTTATTGATAAATAATATTTCTTAGCATTTTGTATTCTTTTATTTATGTATTCCTGGATATTATTATGTTTATAATAGTCCATTTAAACAGGCGTCCATACATTTTTCAGTTATTGAAGTAATGTCTATTTTACTGTTTGGGACTTGCTGATAGCAAGTGTCAATTCTAACAAAACTATTGCAGTCTTATTGATGACATGGCTGTATTAACCGAACTCTAAATTGGCGAAAGAAGAATTTATCTTCCAGTTATTTAAATGTTCCGGACCGCAAAGAAAACGAAATCATATAAAACTCTAACTTATTATTCATTATTATGTAATTTGATGCAAATGTAAGAAAACTTGTAGCCATTTTTTTTCTATTGTTATATATATATATATTCTTGTATTCGGCAGGAAATTCGTCTGTTGGTACGTCCTACATATGTTTGTTCGCATGAGGTGCAAGGGATCTCGTAGATGCCTTGTGATTCTAGGGGTATTTTATCTTTAGCACACCTGAGTAAGTTGGAGGTGGTGTTTTCCGAGTGAAATATAGTTTTAATCTGATATTTTTGTAGTACTCGGCTTATTTTTCCGTTTCATATATACACATATATATTATAAAAACGAATGTATTGTCTCTCTGATTGTCTATCTGTTCTTTATGCATTCATCCGATTGTGATGGGGCTTATTGCAAAATGTTACAAGAGTTTCTCGGGAAGGTTTTACGCTATAAGAGAGTTTAATACTCAACCCCTTCACCTTCAAAAATCACCCTTTATAGTGAAAAACGTTTTTTCGGAACTTTTTAGACGCTTAAATATATGGTTTATATGTAAAGCAAGGGGCACGCCGTAGCGTAGTGGTTAAGGCACTGCGCTACAAGCCGGAAGGTCGAGGGTTCGAGTCCCGGTGGGGTCAGGATTTTTAAACTGACCCAAACCTTCTGGCGGCACTATGGCCCTGGGTTCGACTCAGCCTCTAACGGAAATGAGTACCAGACGCTTGTTCTGGGGGTAAAGACGGCCGTCACGCAGGGCTGACAACCCGGCTGACATCAAGTGCCGATTGTCCAGAAAAGTGGGAGCCCTAACCTCCCACCTACCCGAAGGGCCTCCTGAGGCCTGTAGTGGGATACATATGTAAAGCAAATTAATGTACACGGGATTGAATATCTGAAGAAAAAAATCTAAAAAAAAGTCCGCGATAGCATGTCTATCTTATTTGGATAAGTATATTATACTTTTTTTAAATTATTTTTCACTGAGAGTAATTATAGTAATTATACGGATAACTCACAATAACCATTTTTTGGAAAATCCCCAATACCAAGCAACATTTGTTTAAATAACAACATTTTAGAGAGAGTTAATGAGTTTACTTATTTGGGATATAAACTCTCTTTTGTTGCAAATTTGGATTTATCAGAGAAAATTGTGAAATTCAACAAATCAATGGGAATCATTAATAGAGTTTTAAAACCATCATTAGTGCAAAAATCAACTCGTACTCGTCTTTATCAAATAATGGCTCGACCAGTTCTATGTTATGGGAGTGAAGCGTGGACTGTAAGGACGAGAGATGAAAGCAGACTAACAGCTTGTGAGATGAGATTTATACGCCGAACAGCTGGCTACACCAAATGGGATCGAAAGAAAAATGTAGAAATCCTTCAAGAACTTAATGTGTCTCCAATACTGGACTACATCTCCAGATATCAGCTAAACTGGAAGGAACACGTCTCAAGAATTTCTAGATCCAGGATCCCCAAGGCAATAATGAACTACTGTCCAAATGAGAAACGGTCACTTGGTCGACCTATGAAAAGATGGCACGAAAACCGCTTTCTCAGGCCGTAGCAGTTCTTTTAGGACTAATACCTGGCAGGATGATGATGATGATGATGATGATGATGATGATCTCTGAGCTCATTGATGCCAAGAAGATCGGAATGACTAGATTCCCGGGCAAGCGTAGCAGCGCATGACGGGTATTCTTTTACCGATGACTCTCAATAACCATTTTTGTCTTTGTTCTCATTTATACCAAGACGATTGGGATAAGTAAATTCCCGGGTAAGGCCGAGTAATCGGCACGGGGTATCTAAAAATAATTACGATATAAATTTATAATTATTTTTATTATAATTAGTTTTGTTTTTTACTTATTCTATTATACATAAAAACACATTTAATTAATTTAGGCGTAGCAGCGCATGCCGGGTATTAGTTGGTATAGGCCTATATATAATTCTTCTCTGCATGTATTTGTCACAGAACTCTTCCTAAACGACTGGGCCGATTTTGATGAATTTTTGTGTGTGTCTGATTGGGTCTCTCGATGGTTTAGATTTACAATTGGGCCCTCTAAAACTATTGGTGGTAGGAGTTCATCCGAAGTGAAAATTTAAAAATTACTCTACCGGTCACATTTTTCGATATTTCACAACGAAACTTAGGATATCTTATTAAGATAAACCGAGCTAGGTATTATCGAAAAATGAGAGAAATTAGCCAATTAGAAGTGGAGGTATACTTGAAATCCGAAATTAAAAACTGCCTAAATGACTGGACCGATTCTGATTAAATATTTTGTGTGTGTTTGAGTGGATCCCTATATGGTTTAGATTCACAATTGAATCCGGCAGGTGGCGCTGCGAACGGGTTATATAAATTTTTGTTTTTGTCAGATGTGTAGTCACCTGCATTACCGACATATTCCGCGCGACAACAATGCGATTTCATAATGCACGCTTCTTGAGCCTGGTATATGCTAGTGCCACTGGGGTATGGGTGTGAGGCCAACGCGAAGATAACAAAAACAGATATTTAAATGTAGGAGGCAGGGGAGACATTCTCTCTTAGGCCGAGCCTGGTGAGGTCTTTCCGGGGTTTTCCTCACCTATAAGACAGACATCAGATAATTTTAATGTCCAAATGGTCCCCGAACATCTTATGACCATAATAATAATCATTATTGTGAGTGAATGGCGTGTTTCGTTTTAAATGTTCATTCTGTCTTGGATTGAACTGATAACTCATTGGTAATGTCCCTGTGAAGTCAAAAAAGTATGTGTGTGATCCCTCTCCCGAAAGGTCATGCTACTGTAAGGCCTGTGTGACGTGGGGGTATGTAAAAGTGCCTATAAGGTGAGGTTTAAAGTAGGATATTTACATAAATATATACCGAAATACTTTATAAAGCTTAGATTTTTTAATGAAGGAAGCAAAGTTTTGTCTTTAAAAACTGAAGAGAAGTATTATTTGACACAATTTCTCATAACTGGACTTAAGTTTGCGTACAGTGGAACAGCACATGACAATCTTATTATAAATGGCTTTAATGACAATAATAATGCATTATTTCCGGTTTCTTCATTTAAAACACAAAGCGAAATTCAAAGCGGATTTTGAAGCGAAGAATTCAAGAAAAAACATGGTCTGTTAGCCAGCTATGACCATGAACTGCATTATAAAGAAACCATGAAAACTTACTTCAGATGTTTATTAAAATCTGTTTTAAAATATTTCGCTAATTTAAAGTAATTGTAATTGTTATTATTATTATTATTATTATTATTATTATTAGTATAGTAGTAGTAGTAGTAGTAGTAGTAGTAGTACAGAAATGGATGTTTTAAGAAGATCAGCTGGTAAATCTAGAATGGATAAAATACGAAATAAGGGAAATTATGGGTGTGCAAGAGGAGCCGGACATCATAGACATTATAGAAAATAAAAGATTACAGTGGTATGGCCATGTCAAAAGAATGCCAGAACAAAGATTGCTTAAAATTGTTATGGAATTGATCCCAATGGAAAGGAGGAAGAGAGGAAGACCGAAGAAAACTTGGATAGAAGGGGTACAAGCGGTTATGAATATCAGAGGATTGGAGGAAGATCAATGGATGGACAGAGAGGAATGGCGTTTGGCTTCCGGAAGACGGCGACAGTTGCCATGATACCGGATGATGATGATTATTATGATGATGATTATTATTAATATGTAATTTCATAAAATTTATTATTTGGAAATATTACTTTCTTTTGCTTCATAATTATGATCTGTTGTGCAGTTCACGAAATAAAACTATATCTATCTATCTATCTATAATGGCGTCGCTCTTTGTTGAGCCATCTAAGGTATTACTAGGACGTTGATATCGGTAAATTTGCTTAGAGGCCTCTTTATTCAGGCTTAAGGATCTTTTCCGAGCCTCAAAATCTTCAGACTCGGCATCCACGGTTCCTCGCGGAGGACTTGCTCCTTGAATTTTTTCGTCCTAAAAAATCCATCGACCGCGGCCGGGTTTGAACGTGCGACTCTCGGAACCAGAGGCAAGGAAATAAAACTACAGCCTACAGCTATCTGTTCGTAACAATGTCTAATCTTATTATTAACTTGATTTTAAGGCTAAGAGATAAAAAATCATTTTAATAATACTAGTAGCATATTTAGAGAATTAACCCTTAAATGTTCGATACAACAGTTTATCGTGCCAGATATTTAAATATTCCGGACCATAAGGAAAATAAATTCATGTAAAACTGTAAGTTATTATTACATCTTATTGCGTAATTTTACACACATTTAAGTAATTTCTACTCGTTTGTTTTCATAAAAACAATATTAAATATTAAATAAATTAAATTAGTGTATCTAGTAGGATACATTTCCAATTTAAGGATTAACACCCAAAACATTTCAACTAGAATCGACCTTGATGGTCTCGGAATAACGAATTCGGTTTGGAACTTGAATTTTGTGTCTGATCCCTGCCTAGATCGACGAAATGTTTTCTATAAGGAAAATTCAAGGATGCGACTTCTTTCGTAGGGAAAGATACGAATCATCGGTACCATAACACATTAAAGAATTCTCAGGTATCCAAAATTTTCAAGTGTAGGAGCTCAACTGATGGCACTGATATTAGCTTCTTACCAGAAACAGGCAACGTTAAATCCACTAACAATAAAAAAAAAGTTAAACTAGTTTGTTGATTACTTAATAGTTCGCAATTATTGAATAATAATTTGCCAAACATCGAATGTATGAAATTACCGGTAACTTATTGGTGATTACTATTATTATTATTATTATTATTATTTTATTTTATTTTTTTTTTTTTGATTGCGGATGAGCCCATGTAGGACTACGCAAAGTACTTAGAGGCGTTTCCTTTGAGCCCAAATTTTTTTCATTCTTTTGCTATAAGCTTGTTTTCTATCATCTGTAAGTTGTTCCAGTTCTTTTCTTCGGTTTGTCCTCTTGGTCAACTTGCCGCTTATTCACCTTAATTATAAATATATCTCTGTTTAGGATATCTTCTTTAGTAATTCCTGCCAATTTTAAGTCCTTTTTGACTTCATCAATCCACTTCATAGTATCCACTGGAGCTTTACTTCTGTTTTCGTAGAATTCCATTATCTGTTTTGTAAGCCTATTTGAGTTCATTCGTTTAATATGGCCACATAAAATTTTAACCTTCGTTTTCTAATATCACTATGAATGTCTGTACATATTTTTAGATTATTATTATTATTATTATTATTATTATTATTATTATTATTATTATTATTATTATTATTATTATTATTATTATTGCTACTGCTCTTGCAATTTATTTTACATGTGTTTGTAAGTATTTAATGGTGATTAAGATCATGACTGTATATGATTACGACTATCGATCTGGGAACACAAGGTCGATGCTACGATGATCTAGTATCAAATAAACTGAATTTGTGCACTACTAAGGGATGGTGTACGTGATGTAAACAAGTGACCTTCAGTATCGCACTGTTGATGCGGGGATAAGGTGCTCGGAGCGTGGAATCTATCCATTACCGGTCTTATTATGTGAATCAGTGAATAAATGTGCATTGTGTTCTTTTTCTATTAATTGTGGCTAAGAATATGTAGTGCGCCGGACTATTATAAGAAGTAATCTCTTTCGGTAAGGCGTCTATTAATTATTCTAACCATTATTTCTAGGTAGATTAATACATTATGTCTAGATTTTGAGGAGTTACATTACAATACATGAAGTAGATACGGTGCAAAAAGTGGAAATCCGAATTTCGAGATAATTTTGTTTTAAAATTAAGCTTAGAAACGTGGAAGATGAAAACATGAAAAAAAAAATTGCGGACCATCCAGAAATAAAACAGGAAAATAAGAATTTATAAAGTATAATTTTCTATCTTACGTGAACGAAGTGGTTGCCATTGTGGTCGTGACGTTAGATACGCTATACATATGTTAATCCTGAGCGAAAACATGTTTTCACGAAAATATAATAAATATTTTATTGTAATAAAAGTGCATTGCTATATTTCCAAAATTACATTGCAAAGAGTTTGAAATTTAATGAAAATCAAATCGTCACATAGTTCCTTAAGAAAAAACGGTTCAACTGAATAGATGGTTGATAATTCATATGTCATCATACTTATTTCTCGAAAATGAACAACGGTAAATTAGCTCTTACAAAATATTCAATAAATAGATGACGCTATATCATAATCTTCTAAATTTATAATACAAGTTATTAGAATACATGTATAATCTAAAAGCTAACCTAATTTATTTCAATTACTGTAACCTGTAAAAGTAATAAATAGAATGACATTTAGACAATATTAAATTTCAGTTATGTAAATAAATTATACTGCATGTGTAATGAATTAAAAGCTAATCTGACCTAATTCAATTACTCTAACCTAGTTTTAGTGATGGTCTGCAGATTTCCTTCGCGTTTTCATCTTTGGCGATTCTAAGCTTCATTTTAATACCAAAATTATATCGAAATGGGGATGTCTTGTACAGTAAACTAGTGAAATGTGTATTTTGTAGTGCTTATAAAATGTTATTTTACTGTTTTGTTTTTGGATGGTCCGCAATTTTTTTTATCTTTTTGTGGTCCTAAGTTTCAATTTAAAACCAAAATTACATCGAAATTCCGATGGCCACTTTTTGCGCAGTAACCGATACGCCATATCAAAATTATTTTACAGAATGCTCTACATCCAATTGGTTTAAAATGCCGCTATGGTCTCGAGGTAGCCTGCTGCCTTGTCACGCAGCGGGCTCGGGTCGATTCCCAGTCGGGACAGGCTCCTGGGTGAGGTTCTTTCGGTTTTTTTCCTCATCTCTAAGACAAATGTCAGGTCCCCGATAATCATTCGGCCAACATTATTATCCTTATCATTATCATAAGTAATGCCACGAGTGATTTCCAAATTATCGATAAATTCACGACTCACGAAGTGAGGAGTGAATTTATCTAGAGAATTTGGAAATCAAGAGTGGCATTTGTTAGGACTATTTAACGAATAAAATAAGCTGTTTACTCACAAATCATTATTTAACTACAGTTATTTAAAAATATTTTTATATTTAAAGTAAACGGTGATGTTTGAAAACTAATGAGAAACGATAGGTAGCCTACGCTTCTACTGCTTCTTTTGTTTATCACTGCAACCAGATCATACTATTTATTGCCAAAGGAACGCAATATTGTAAGAATGCTCTCTAGTGGAGAAAAAAATGAAACACATCAATCTGTATATTAATTCATTTTTGATGTCGTATACATTAAGAAAGTGCAAACAGTGGTTCTTTTTTTGGTGGTATAATCAATTGCTACAAATGTTGACATGTAAGCACTATTATATACAATCTGGTAGCCGTATTTGTTATAGGCTCAGTCACTGCAAAATAACGGTCAGACCTGTTCAGAATATTAAAAAGGAGGAGCTTTGCTTAATATATGATAATCCTAACGTTGATAATTATTTCGTGAAACACGTCTCTGATTGGTTGTAATACAGAAATCATTGAAACGTGATTGGTCATTGACTCCCATTTGGGGCATGAGTTAAATAGTCATCAACATCCTTCACCGGTGTGGAAAGCAACGGTAAGCTACCATATGTATAATTCCCAAGTAAAGCTGCGAACCATAACATGAAAATGCAATGATTACAGTGAAAGACCTGTCCTCGGGCAGAACATTATAGAAAAAGAATATCTGGCTATTCTATACCACCGTGCCAACAGTGAATATTGGAACGGAGAACAAGTGACTTTTAGCGCCGTGTTGGCAAATGTGTAACACATGTTCCAACTAGAGCAAATTGCAAACATTTGCTCACATATAAAGGGATTTTATCCCATGACTTCACCTACATTAGTGGGCGAGTTAGTACATCATATTAGTTTAGTGTTCACTTGTTTGTTGGCGGGTTTTTGTGATAATTTAGCTACACTGTCTGAGCAATGACTAACACACAGTTTGCATTACAAATATGCTGCTTTTAGGTTACTTTTAGCTCAACTTCTCACGTTATTTTAAGGCATTTTACACCGCTGTGGTCTTGAGGCAGCGTGCTGCCTTGTCACGCAGCGGGCTCGAGTTCGATCCCCGGTCGGGACAAGTTTCCTGAGTGATGCTTTTTTTTCGGGTTTTTTTTTTCTCGCCTGTAAGACAAATGTTAGGAAACTTAAAGGCCCAAACGGTCCCCGGACATCATCTGGCCATCATTATCATCATTAACATATTCATTAAGTTTAGGATTAAGGCCTCTCCTGGAGCATCATTACCATCATCACCTAATTCCACCTTCCAGACGCCCAACCTCAGAAGTGAGTTACAATAACGCCATACCAGGAGAGAATACCAGAATGTCGAAATTACAACATGGTGACATTGAATAATAAAAAAAACATTGTTTTGAAAAAAAAAACAAATATATAACTTATATATCAGGCAATTATTCAAATACCTACTCACTGGTACCATCAAAACCATAGGTTCAAGGCCACGCGGACATAAGCTCCCCATACATCCCTATCCTGAGTTAATGCTTTCCAATCATTCCCTGTATAATCTAATTCCCACACCTCATTCTTGGTCTACCGACTGGGAATTATCCCTCTGGTTTTCCTACAAGAAGCTTCCATTCACGTCTTTCATTCCCCATTCGTGTCATATGCCCTGCCCATCGCAATCTACGAGACTTAACTGTTCTTATTATATCTGGCTTCCTACAAAGACCATATAGTTCAATGTTATGAAGTATTCTCCATTCACCTGTCCATCTATTATTCAAAAGAGTGACGATATTTCACCGTAAAAATACAACCGTCAAGAAATGCGGATATGGGTTCCACTGGGGTAAAATTTTTCGGAGGTCAAATAGTCCCCCATTCGGTTCTCCGGGCGGGGACTACTTCAGGGAACCCATGCCAAAGGTTCAAACACAGGGACATATTCCTAGGAACATAGAATGTTAGCACAGAGTTTCTCTATGGAATGTTAGGACTTTATAGGCCTACAATATCGGGGCGCTAGAGATATTAACGCAGGAATTAGATTATTCAAATACTGGCAACAATAAATTGTGTGTTTTTCCTTTTTTTAATTGAGTTTGTCGGTGGAATAGAATCCCCATATATTTTAATGCCTACGAAGTATTATTAAGATCGGATATTATAGCGCAAATGATTTGATATGCATGTTATAACGAATCATAGGTTATTACAAACTATTTTGATTAATTATTATAGATCATCTGCCACTACATCTAATGTTGCCAGCATTTTTTTATTGCGATATCTATCGATATTGGTCATCCTACATTATCATGTGATTTTAGAGGAAATTATTTCACTAAATTAGCATTCAGACTGCTAAATCTTAAGTACCTAAGTTATGCTATGAGGAACTTCCGTTACGTTGGCTTAAGTTTCGGATCGTCTACCCAGGTTGAATTCAAGTTAACACCGATAGCGACCGGGTCGGATTAACCGCAGATATGAACTAACATTCCTTAAAGTTTGATAATCCTGTTTTAATCATCATTTATAGCTATCTTTACACGATATCTAATGTGTGTCATGGTTTTAGGTTAGGCCTATTTGTATCTCCACTTCAAATTAAACTTTTTTTCTTTATTTTTCATACTTATTTTATGACCAAGACCTACAGGTCGCTAACAATTTTCTACAACAATAATTATTTTTTTAAATTACTGATAAAATAATCTGTGCTACAATTCCCTTAAGGGCACCCAATGATGGAAATTAAAAAATGGCAAAAAAATGCATTTTTTATTTGTTTTTTAATAGCTATGATTCTTTAGGATCATTTTCATGTAACATTTTTTATTGTAGGAGCAAAATTGAGCCCGTTACGCAAGAGTTTAAAAACCCCTATACGTGTAGTCAGCATTACTACTAAAACTTTAATGTTTTTTTTTCTTTTTTCAGTTTTTTTTTTTTACATTTTCCAAAATTAAAATGCACCTTACGATGAATTTTTTATGCAGTTAAAATTAAATCTGTGGTTAGGCTCCCCAATATATGCTAACTGAAATTTGTTTCTAGTCTAAGACACATGTGTTCTTTTAAATTAAGATTGAAATGCAAGAGAGTGGATAAAAAAGTAAATAGCCTAATTATTTTTTCAAAAAATGAAAAATAAGCAGTATCCCCCCTTTATGACTTTTTTCATAGCAAATGTGTTTAGTGAATTCATAAAGACTCTGAATCTCAAATTTCACGAGAGATTATTTAAAACACCATCGTAGTGAGCATTTTTTAGAAAATATTTAAAAAATGGATTTAAAAAATCATAATTCTGAAACTATTCTACTTATAAACACCAAACTTCACAGAAAAAGTCTCTAGGCACATAATGTATGTGATAAAATTTTCAAAACAATCCGATGAAGACAAAATAAATTGAAATTATTCAGTTGGTCCCCTTAAGGTCTTTAACTAGACTATTTAACTCATGCCCCAAATGGGAGTCAATGACCAATCACGTTACTTACTTACTCACTGGCACTATCGAACCCGTAGGTTCATGGCCGCGCGGACATAAGCTCTCCATAAATCCCTATCCTGAGCTAATGCTTTCCAATCATTCCCTGTATAATCTACTTCCCTCAAATCATAGTTAATGTTGTTCTCCCACCTCATTCTTGGTCTACCAACTGGGCGTTTTCCCTCTGGCTTTCCTACAAGAAGCTTCCATGCACGTCTTTCATTCCCCATACGCGCAACATGTCCTACCCATCGCAATCTACGAGACTTAACTGATCTTATTATATCTGGCTTCCTACACAGACCATGTAGTTCGTTGTTATGTAGTCTTCTCCATTCACCTGTCTGTTCATCTCTCTTTGGTCCAAAAATTTTCCTAAGTACTTTTTTACCAATCACGTTACAATGATTTTTTATTTACAACCAATCATAGTCGTGTTTATCCTAGAATTTACCAACTAAAGTTTATCATAATAAAGAAAGCACCTCCATTTTAACATTCTGAATAGGTCATAGCATTATTTTGCAGTGACTGACTCACTAGGAAATACGGCTACCAGATTGTATATGTAGTGCATGAATGTCAACACAGAGTTAATATAAAAATATAATATAAAAAACATTTGTAGCAATTGATTATACCACCAAAAAAAAGAGACCACTATTTGCACTTTCTTAAATGTATTTTTTTCCCAGAAAAATATAATTGTCATATTTACATCATAGGACATCAGTGCGTTCCTTTAGCAATAAATATGATGTGGTTGCAGTGACGAACAAAAGAAGCAAATGAAGCGTACCAATCGTTTCTCATTTGTTTTCAAATATCGCCGTTTGCATTAAATATATAAATATTTTAAAATAAGTATATTTAAATAATGATTTGTGAGTAAACAGCTTAATTTTATTCGTTAAATAGTCCTAACAAATGCCACTCTTGATTTCCAAATTCTCCTCACTTCGTGAGTCGTGAATTTATCGATAATTTGGAAATCACTCGTGGCATTACTTATGATTAACTTCTCCTGAAAGATAGAAGCATCTCTGTAGGTAAATAAAATCTCGGAAATCTGGAACGCTGTACTTAACTGTACAGTGTTTATTGCAACATTGTCTGCTAAGAGAAAATAGTTGTCAGCAGATTCATTACACTTGTTTTTATGGGACGGTGAATACGTAATAGGCTAACATTTAATTTGTAGAGCGTAGTGGTAGGTTCCGGTACTTGGGTAAGTTTCACAAAAGCTCGGACACTGCTTAGTGAATCGTTACGCTGAATAGAAACGGATGTGGATGTGCCCAGCTGCACTGTCTTCAGTCACCTGAACGATAAAACTCGCTCTTAAATACAAAATATTCCAACCTTCTGTGAAAACCAGTCTTAATATTCTAGTCCACACCTAGCCACATCTTGTACCTTATAATGTAATGAAGAGTACAATGATAGATTTTATCTAATGATTTGAATTTTATGTCTATGGAAATGTGTATGGTAAAGGTTTTTTTTAGGCACATGAAAAATAAAAATACAGGTAACTATCGAGAGAAAACTGGTTATCCGAAAATAAGGTAAAGAAAATGTTTCATTGACGATATTTAAAGCAGTGTATTTTATTATTCATAACTACTCCTAAATAAATGTTAACGTGTTTTTACCATCAGTCGTGAGCTGCTATGCTTGCCCGGGAATCTGCTTATCCCGATCTTCTTAGTATCAATGAAAGACAAAAATGGCTATTGTGAGTTATCCGTAAAAGATAAACATAGGCTGTTGCGGAATTTTTTCTAGAGTTTTTTGAGATATTCAATTCTGTGTACATTAATTTGGTGTATTTATGGTTTAGGCAGTGCAAGCCATTTAAGCTTCAAAATAGGGACTTTATTTCACATTTTTCACTACAAAGGGTGATTTTTAGGAGTGAAGGCGTTGAGAATTACAACTCTCTTGTAGCCTATGTTCATCCCCGGAATCTCCTGAACATTTTTCAAAAAGTCCCATCTCAATCGGATGAACGGTATTTCAGAACACCCATGCCCGGAAATCTACTTATCCCGATCTTCTTGGGATCAATGAAAGACAAAAATGGTTATTGTGAGATCCGTAAAAGGTAAACATATGCTGTCGCGGACTTTTTGTAGAGTTTTTTTGAGATATTAAATTCTGTGTACATTAATTTGGTGTATTTGTTATGGTTTAGGCAGCGTAAATCATTTAAGCATCAACATAGGGACTTTATTTCATGTTTTTCACTACAAAGGGTGATTTTTGGAGTGTAGGAGTTGAGTATCACAATTCTCTTATAGCCTATGTTCATCCAGGGAATCTCCTGAACATTTTGCAAAAAGAAAAAAAAAAACATGAAAATCAGATCAACGGTGTGGCCGCGTATAGAATATGAACAAGCAAACATACATTGACTTTATATATTATACATTATATTTTAACATAAAAAAATATATATAACATACGTAATGTATTAAACATGTTATAAACATGCAAAGACGTTACTCTCCATTAGTGCGCCACTAATACAAGTTTTGACTATGGTATAGACAGTTTTATGAAAAATAAATGAGGGGATGGTAGAAGAAATTTTCAATTCTATGTTATCTTAAACGGATTTTGGGAATTCGTAAAGACAAAAATCAGAAAAACTGTCTTCGGGATTCAAAATCGAGTTAGATGGAAGAATTTAAGAATCATTTTTATTCTAGCAGTTTATGACAACACTTAGGAAAACTATATTTTAAAATTATTTTTATGTAAAGAGAAGAGGACAATGAAATTTGCAAAAATAAAAAATAAAACTTTTTTCCTTCGTGTAAAATTATCCATTTATGGGTTAACTATTGAGCTTTATTGATTTTTTTCTTGAGAAACGACATAGGCCTAATGTGCAAGGTACCATGTTTGAAGCAGGATGATTTGGTTAGTTGTGGTGTTATATCCAACGTAAACATGAAAAGAATAATTTGAGATTTATTTTTTATAGTAGGCGTACTGTGTGCACATATTCAAAATTGTACAAACATTAAAACTAGTTATGTATTATATTGCATATATTTAACTGTATATTTCAACGTATTCTAAAAAAGAAAATATGGTCCTACAACTAACTCACTGTCGCGCCTATATGCTTATCCATACATCCTTAGCCTGAGTTATTATATTCCAATCATTCCCTATTTATTCGCCTCTCTCCTCTACAGAGCAACAAAATTAACCTTGGGGTCTCGCACAACAGTCTTCTTTCTATTCAGTTATATCTCTGGCAGTATCTTCAAATTTCTCACACCCAGATACAGATCAATCGCTACTCTACATCATCAATCGAGGTTTCCTAAAGCCGTCCTCTTTTCCTTCCACCTTTAATTTTGGAATTCAAAATAATTTTAAACATTCGTACCTTACTTTTTCTTTCAACGTGTCCCAACAATATGCCTTTCATAAATTCCATAATATTCCCATGTCTCAATAATGCATTAAATATTCGTACCTTACTTTTTCTTTCAACGTGTCCCAACAATATGCCTTTCATAAATTCCATAATATTCCCATGTCCCAATAATGCATTAAATATCCTTCTCCATTTTCTTTTAACAAATACTGAACCAAAAACTCTGCGCATTACTCTTGTCTGGTGTTCTTCCCGTGATTTGATTGTCCATGTATCGGCTCCATAAGTTGCAATAGGCCTTACAAGAGTTTTCTAGAGTTTTATCTTTGTTTTCTTTGATAAAATATTGACTCGAAAAAAACTTTAAATATGAAAAATATACTCTATTACCCATCAATATCTTTGTATATATTTCATTCTCAATTATACTTTCAGAATTAAGTGGCAAACTAAGAAAAGTCGAATCTAAAACATGTTGGAATATACCGTAGGCTAAATTCATTTTCACATCTTGAACTGTCCCAGGATTCTATTTGTAGGTGATTTGCATGTATTTTTATTTTGATCTCGTTTGAATTCAAATATAATCAAATATCTTCCTTTTCCAATTCATAAAGTAGTCATTTAAGAGCTGGTACGTTTCTACCAACAAAGCTATGTCACCTCCACATCCAGAAATCTGCAGGGTCTTGATAGCTATAGTTACATTAATTTGAATTTTATTAATGGTTTTGTACAATATTAAATTAAAAAAATCCTTGATAATGAAACACCTTATTTTACTTCTGAGGATATTTCAAAATATTTAGTAGTTTTATTTCCAACTACAATATTTTGTCTTTGTCATATCGTTTTAATCAAACGTCATTTCAGGAATACCCCAAGGTCTTCTAGCGAGCTGCATAGTACATCACGGTAAAATGTTTATTTAAAGCCAATAAAATATACAAGTCAATAGTTTATTAATGTTCTCCGCTAGTCCGTCTAATGTTAAATATCTGATAAATTGTACTTGTATTGCATTTCAAGAAATCTTGGTACTCTTCACAATATACACTTAGGCCCAATAATTTTAGTTACAATAGATAAGATTTTATAAGAAACATTGATTTTATATTTCTATAGTTTTGACATCTTATTTTAACTCCCTTTTATGAATTGGAAAAGTCAGATCATTGTATCATTCTTTGGGCATCCGTTCTTTTTTTCCCAGAATATTCAACAATAATTTATCCTATTATTTAATACATAACCTCTATTCTTTGTTAATTCCCCGGCTATTGTATCTTCGCCAGGAGTTATTTTTATTTTTTGGGCAACATTCATCGTAAGATGGAAAATTAATCAATTAATTTGGTTAAATAAACTAATGATCTTCTTGGTGATAAAATCGTAAAATATGTAGTCAATGTACCCAATTCACTAATTAAAAATTAAGAGTCAACATGTTTCAACAGCGAAGCTATCATTTGCAAGACTGAATATTGACTCAATATTCAGTCTTGAAAATGACAGCATCGCTGTTGAAACGTGTTGACTCTTTTAATTTTTAATTGGTGAAATGAGTACAGTGACTACATGTTGTAATTGATTTGGCGTTTGCTTGAAAATCCAGTATGTTTAGTGATTAAATAAAATAAAACTGTTAACTTTTATACGATTTTCATATTTATTTTAATACAAGTTCGTTACAGCTGTTTCAATACTTCGTACCTTATTCAGACGAATACAACAAATACGAATTTGTATTTAAATAAATATGAAAATCGTTTTTCCGAGGCATGACGTTTGGTGTTTTAGCATTTTTTTCTTTTTATGATGAACGAGGAGCTGGCCCGATGCATCAACCCCCAACCTGGGGGACGGGTAATTTTTGTTCAAGGTTTTATTCCTCTAGCCTTTCACTGCAAGGCAGCAGCGCTAGTTTTGATCCGCCCTGGGTATTTTATTTCCCCAGTACCCGCCATATCTGGTGAGCATTCCCCTATCCGCCACCTGGGGAGGCGCCCGATGGGAGACTGGCAACTCCACTTATAGACATTATAGAAAAGAAAAGATTACAGTGGTATGGCCATGCCAAAAGAATGCCAGAACAAAGATTGCCTAAAATTGTTATGGAATGGATCCCAATGGAAAGGATGAAGAGAGGAAGACCGAAGAAAACTTGGATAGAAGGGGTACAAGCAGCTATGAATATCAGAGGAATGGAGGAAGATCAATGGATAGACAGAGAGGAAAGGCGTTTGGTTTCCGGAAGACGGCGGCAGCTGCCATGATACCGGATGATGATGGAAATCGTATAAAAAATGGAAAATTAATGTCAGATTGAAGATTTAAATATTTTAAGTTATTGTTAGGTGTGCAAACATTTGTGTTTGATTGAAATCATATTAAATCCACTTGCGGTGCAGTTTCAAACGATTTCGTAAATCTTGGACAGGGTTCTTTATGATTATAATATATTTTTATCCTCGTTGTTATATTGATTAAATTGATGTCCTATAAACTCGTAATTTGCACAATTCCCACGATGTGTTGGATCAAATTGTATTATGTACAAATCCCATCGGTTAAAAGACGACTCTGTTGCACTTCCGCTTTAATACGCTTCATCTTGCTTTTAGTAAATATCGGAATCTGTTATCGTTTTATTACTATTATAAGTATATCACGAACAATCTGGAGATAAATCTGTAGGTAGTATAAAAAAAGAACTGAAGTGAGAAATGGAAAAAAGTTGGTCAGGCAGAAACTGTATCCACTAAGCGAATTTCTGAGTAAATCGTTTACTGGTTTATGGAACGGATTTTTCTCTAGTTAATTAAATCGTACGTATACAGTTTCTTTGCGAGAAAACAAACATAAAAACCAACAAACAGATTTTTAAATTTCGGAATTCAAGTAAACCCATATTCCTGCCTAGTTGGATTTCATTTTCTTTTCAAGAATACTTTTCTTGTTCTATTTCAATATCATTACCGAGTTTCGGTAATGTTCCAAAAAAGTCGAAGATTGCTACTGCTAGAGCGATGTTTCAGTTTTCGCTTCTGGGTTAATCCCCACTTCCAATGCAATGATCCGATTTTGCAGATTAACAATCGTACTCTACTTGTACTTGTGTTCATTGGAGATAAATCTGTTGGTAAAAAAATCATACTCTAAGAGTACTAAACAACAAAGAAATATGGAGTGTCGATCCAAATCATAGTAAGTACAGAAAAGCAGATTTTACAGGAACGTGAAAAACAGTGTATTAACAGTCGTATTGAGATTCAAAACACATTGTGACAAAATTACTTCAAAAGTTATTGAATCCATTGTGACGATCCAAAATTTAATAACTGAAGTATAAATTTTAAACGATAATATATTGTATCAGAATATCTATCAAATCGATTATAGCTAATGAAGATATAGAAGCCAATTGCGAGCATTAGGTAATTTTCATAATGTTGACATTAACATGCTTAATTTTTTATTTTAATGACCTTGAAACGTTTTTCACACTTCCTGCAAATTTGCTTTTATGTACTTAATATGATTTGAATCGACACTCCACATTTCTTTTGTTTAGAACTCGTAGATATAAAGCATCAACGTGCTCTCTTGTTTCTTCTTAAGCTGGGCATGAAAGGATTAACTAACTTTGTCCAAAGCCCTTTTATTTTGGACTGAGATTTATTTTAGTGCCTCAAACCTACAACACGGGACACAAGACTTTACTCTCTTCCCGAAGAAAGCTAGTTTCAGGATTTTTTAAACCTTAAATTGGCAATGTATCCCATAAGATACATTGATTTAATTTATTTAATACTAGCTAATACCCGGCGTACGCTGCTATGCCTAAATAAATAATTTGTTTTTACCTTTAGTTGAATCGGTAAAAGGGAGAAAAATATAAATTCATATCATAATTGTTTTTAGATACCCCGTGCTGTTTACCTGGCGTTGGCCGAAAATCTACGTAGTCCGATGTACTTGGTATAAATGAGCTGAAAGACTAAATTCGTTATTTTGAGTTATCTGTAAAATAATACCCGCTGTGCGCTGCTATGCTTTCCCGGGAATCTACTTATTCTGATCTTCTTGGCATCAATGGAAGACAAACATGGTTATTGTGAGTTATCCGTAAAAGACAAACATATGCTATATGTAGAGCTTTTTTAAATATTCAATTCTGTGTACATTAATTTTGAATATTTGTTATAGTTTAGGCAGCGTAAGCCATTTAAGAGTCGAAAAAGGGAGTTTTTCACGTTTTTCACATTTTTAAGGATATAGGAGTCGAGTATCATAACTCTCTTATAGCCTGTGTTCATCCCGGGAATCTCCTGAACATTTTGCAAAAAACCCTATCACAATCGGATCAACGGTATGGCCGCGCATAAAGTACGAACAAACAAACATTCATTTTTATATATTATGGAACAATAGAACATGGAACAATAGAAAAGCGAACGAGTAGAAATTACTTACATTCGTGTCTAATTACGCAATAATGTACGATAATAACTTAGTTTTATATGATTCTTTTCATTGCGGTCCGAAACATTTAAATTATTACTTCGCCAATTTAAAGGTTAAACTCTTAACATATCAATCCAGACCAGGATTGAACCATCGAATATCGAAAATGGAGGCGACCATGGTAACCACTATTCCAATTTCTACAATATGAAAATCAGATTTCGGACTACAAACTGTAAAATATATTTTTTAAATGAGTTGTAATTATAAACATAGCAAGCATATGATGACATTTTTTGCCTGTATGCTATTTTTAAAAGTTTCAGAAATGTTATTCTTTAATTAAATCGCCAATGCGCCATTTTACACTCCAATATAATATTTTTCCTTTTATTTTGTAAACTAAGTTTTAAAAACTTACGTATCTTACCTATAATTAAACAATACTTAAAATCGGGTATTATTCGATAAAAATGTTTTAATTGTATATGAGAAATCAGTTCATAAAAAAGTTTAAATATCATATGAGCTTCATGTACGATTAATTCTAAACAGATCAGACTACGATTTCCTCTTGTAAATACTTGAACTTCATTTAATTTTTTGACAAAAAGAGTCCCATTTCTAATATTGAAACTGATTTACTTATTTCATAAGTACTCGGCGTGTACAAAATGCAATCCTGATAAAAAATGTACAATTATTCTGACCGTTAAGATTAATTTGAAAGTGAAGTAAACAAATGAAAGTTTGCTGAAATTATATAAGCGAATATGTTTGCAAAAACAATAAAAACATAAACATATTGTAGTTGTTGTTTGTGCACAATACAGCCTACAATATAATTAGATGTTTACTTGACCCGAATGCTCAGACTAAAGACTACTATTATTTATATGCCTGAGATCCTAAAACATCGAGTAAAAACACAACGGTAAAAATCATAGGCAAATATCCTTAACACAAGTTTTCTAATAGTAGTAGTAGTAATAATAATAATAATAATAATAATAATAATAATAATAATAATAATAATAATAATAATAATAATAATTACATTATTGCATTAGTGCAGACAGGCAGTGGGTGTGATAATTCGCCTTATCAGGTAACATACTGTGTATCGTAACCACATAAACATTCCTTTGTGTGAGCAGTAATTCTTTAAGTTTTATTTAAATACACCGATACATATTTCATTTAAATAATTACCGGTATATTATAGAAGTGACGTAGTTCAGGCGTACATTTAGGATGGACAACGAAAAGTGGCGAAAGGAGATATTAGAATGGATATATCCAAAGACAAGAACAAAGATTGGAAGCAGCTGAGATCAGATTTTTAAGAAATATAGCAGGATGTACTCTGCTGGATAAGAAAATAAATGAAGATATAAGAAAGGAACTAAATATTTTCAAACTTACAGACCGAATAATTAAATATAGGAATGCCTGGAAAGAACATGTTGATAGAATGCCAGAAGAAAATAATAATAATAATAATAATAATAATAATAATAATAATAATAATAATGATAATAATAATGTAATTATTATTATTATTATTATTATTATTATTATTATTATTATTATTTTCTTCTGGCATTCTATCAACATGTTCTTTCCAGGCATTCCTATATTTAATTATTCGGTCTGTAAGTTTGAAAATATTTAGTTCCTTTCTTATATCTTCATTTATTTTCTTATCCAGCAGAGTACATCCTGCTATATTTCTTAAAAATCTGATCTCAGCTGCTTCCAATCTTTGTTCTTGTCTTTGGATATATCCATTCTAATATCTCCTTTCGCCACTTTTCGTTGTCCATCCTAAATGTACGCCTGAACTACGTCACTTCTATAATATACCGGTAATTATTTAAATGAAATATGTATCGGTGTATTTAAATAAAACTTAAAGAATTACTGCTCACACAAAGGAATGTTTATGTGGTTACGATACACAGTATGTTACCTGATAAGGCGAATTATCACACCCACTGCCTGTCTGCACGTGTATTGGTCAAGGACATAGCTAATCTCTTCGGCAACCGATAATTAGTGCCGGAAAAACGAAAAGAACAGAGATAGGGGACATTAAAGGATATTATCTAAGGAAGAACACTGCAACCAAAATGACTGCTGAGCTACATATGCAGTTTCAACGAAAACTGCGCATAGAGAACTGCAGAAATAAAATAAGCTAGAGCCTACATGGCAATTGTCAGTCACCTTGTAACGCAGGATAATAAAAACAGGATATTTCACTGACACAAGAAGCACAAAACTTGGACTATTGACCAGTGGAAACACATAATAGCCTATGGTCCGACGATGTAACCTTCACTTCATGCCTCAGCAGTTCTAAGGAAAATTTTTGGACCAGAGAGATGATCAGACGGTGAATAGAGAACACTAACAGTGAACTACATGGTCTTTATAAGAAGCCATATGGAATAAGAACAGTCAAGTCTCGTAGACTGCGATGACCGGGACATGTGGCACAAATGGGGAATGAAATACGTGCATGGAAGCTTTGTGCTGGCTGTAGCATTATTATCGCATATACTAATTAATTATTGCACTGTTAGCCAATAGCATAAAATCCATATGTATATTAAAGTATTGAATTAACAATCAGAATATATTTATATTATATTATGAAAGGAAATTGCGTACTGGACACTCTAATATATAATAATAATAATTACATGTGGATATTCAAGTTGAAACAGGCAGGGGCGTTGAGTTTGGATAATATTACTCACCATCCCCCAGTCTAATACAGGGGCGTCGAGTCAAGAAAAGATTACTCTCCATCCCCTAGTTGAATACAGTAAGATAACATGGCTGGAAAATTCCAGTCTTCATACGTAACTTTAGAAGAGATATGTCCTTATTTGGAAATGAGGGTGATACATTCCAACTCAGCGTCCATGCCACGCCCGCTTATCAGAGGGTTTATAACGGCTGATGCTCTCGGCATCAGGGCTTATTCTTCATGGTTCCGACCTCGTCTCTATGACAGTTAGAGACACAATATTGTAACTTTTTAATCATCGTCTTTAATAAATATATTAAATCAAGTTCTGCATTCACTGGAGTTCTTGGACTCACAACGAATCCTACCTTCAAATTGTCTGATCTACCCGAGGGCCAGGTCACGACAGCTTCTTGTAGGAAAACCACAGGGAAAATGCCCAGTTGGTAGACCAAGAATGAGGTGGGAGAATAGCATTAACCATGATTTGAGGGAAGTAGATTATAAAGGGAAAATTCGAAAACATTAGCTCAGGTTAGAGATGTATGGAGAGCTTATGCCCGCGCGGCCATGAACCTAGGGATTCGATAGTGCCAGTGAGTTAGAGTTGGTTTGGGGAGCTCGATGATGAAATTATACATATTCGCAGACATAAATCGCCTGATTTGAATATTATCGAACCAATATGGTCTGTATTGAAAACCAGAACAGTCCACAGATGAAGCGAATGAAAGTGCGGGACGAGGTACGAGAGGGTAAATCCAACAAATCATGCCCACAAATAAAGGGACAGTCACATATCACGCATCAGTGTGGTTCATTTCAGGCGTATTCTACTGACGATTTTGCATCAGACTTGGAACTAGCACGCCCGCCGAGAGACTGAAAAATTCAGATGGTACAATCCCTCATGACGTAATATGCTGCCTAAAAATTCCTCGTGTTGATTTATTCTGAGCTGTGGACTGTAGGCCTATATCAAAATGAATTGGAGTAGCTTATTTTTGAAAATATATAGAATCTAGCAGAATACCATCCGGCATAAAATTTACATGCATCAATTACAGGAGGACAGAAACTGTTTTCGACGCCAGACGCTGTCCTAACCATACTAGGTGCGTAGCCTATTCATGTTATGTCCATCTCCTATCATAGGTCAACTCATCGAGCTTAACGTAACAATCATGACTGCCTACGGATTCGATGTTCGCGGGTTCATGCCCGGTCGAGGTCGATAGATCTATTCAGGGAGTAAAATTGTTATGTACGGCTTCAGAACAACAATGTATGTTACCTGTTTTAAATTTCTGACGCATAACTCGAACCACCTCTGGTATAAGGGTTTCAACCCCACAAGCCTATTTCCGGCTTTATTGCAGCCTAATTTTCTTTGCGTTTAGAGTCTGGAACGTGGTCCACTCAACATGCTTAGCGCAGCTATGTAGATTTTGATGTAAGTAGCGCAATGCAGCCGAGAAAACTAAAATTATGGTTAAAGGACAGAACAGAAACGAAGTCAATCGGCCTTGGTTTTAAAGTGTTGTATGTTGGATTTTTAGTAGTTCAAACCTGAACTAAGAGGCCTCTAAAACAAACTTTCTCTGCTCTTTCACCACCGTTTTGAATCGCAAAGGTAAATACAATGATTTGACGTATTAAATAAATTCTTAATACTATACATTATTCTTCTTACTAATAATCCACGTATAACTTTTATACCAGAAGAGATACTAGATTGAAGTTTTATAAAACATTGGCAGTTCCTGCATTATCTTATGGGAGTGAAACTTGGGTAATGACCAAAAAAAAATGCAAAGTAGAATGCAAAGCGTAGAAATGAACTTCCTTAGAAGAACAAAAGGATGCACAAGAATGGATCGGTTAAAGAATGAAGATAGAAGAACAGAGTTACATATATCCATTAAATGATAAAATCAAAGGATATAGAGAAAAATGGTTTAGACATGTAGAAAGAATGAACGTAACAAGATTACCAAAAGCAGCATTTAACTACAAGTCAAGAGGTTCAAGGAATGTAGGAGGGCCAGTAAAAAGATGGACAGAACAACTGTGAGGCGGAACAGGCAATTTACCTAGCCTGTGAAGTGAAGAAGAAGAAGAAGAAGAAGTATTTTATACCAGGTTTATACACATCTTAAATCAAAATTTTACTATAAAAAACTGTATGCTATACAGTGTATAAGCTATACAGTGTGTAAGAAGTGTATAACTTAGCATGGGAATCGTCATAAGTTACATGTTTTTGCCCATGTATATATAACACGACAAAATAGCGGACTCTATGATTAGCTAATTGTTGTGTTATCGAGCAAATGTTCCTTGAATTTCGTATAAAATTTTAACGACTACTTGATGGATATACAAGGCATAGATACAATTAATGCACGTGCAAGGAAAATAAAGCGTTATCAAATGCCTTTTGTTCCATTCAATATCGATGGTAAAGATTTTAAAATGGAATATAGATTCACAAAATAATATAATATGTATTGTATAATGTAACAGCTGCTGAGAGAGAAGATTTAATCGGGATGTAGTTAAAAAAATGTATACATACTGATATAAAAGTAATTTCTTAATCACGAATTTTCACTAGTCCCATGGTCTTGTGGTCAGAGGTTTTTACTACAGTTCTTGAGGTCCCACGTTCAATTCCCATCAGACCACAGAAATGTTTTCTTAGAGAGTTATTCTTGTGGTCGCCCATGTTCCGTCATTTAGGTTAAGTTTAGGTTTAAGGTCTCTAATGGTACTTACATTATTATAAATTGTTTTTTCATCATTATTAGTTAATGAATTAATCAAGTTTTAGTTTATTATATTACCGGGACCATTATTTTATTACATTTTATACTTTATCTTCGGTATTATTCATCATCCATCAGGGTAACGTAACTCTATCTTCTCGAATTTTTTATTCATACTCATTATTAGTTGCAGAGTTCAGCACTTTTTGTATTTTTATTTTTATTTAAAGACGCCTTTAACATCTAGGTCATATAGCGTCTATTTACTTCATTACTTTGTAATTTTTATTTATATTTAATTATATAATGAATTGATGAATATGATTAAAATAATTCTAAATTAAAATATAAAATTATGGAATATTCAACTTATTTAATTATTTAACTGTAGCGCTTTCGGGACTTGTCCCATCATCGGCAGGATTCAAAATTGGTGTTTCACTGAAGATCTGGTAGAAGGGGTTACATGTCTTGGGTTCGTTTTCGTTTATCAGATTGTCGTTCTTGTGAGCTGTTTTCATGATTTCCATCTCCTCGAGTACGTTCATCTTCGCTGGATTATTTTCTCTGTGCATTACTGTTAGGGGTGTTTTCAATATTTAACATGCGATGTCCTTCATGGATAACGTGTTTTGCATAGCTTGAAGGACATCGCATGTTAAATATTGAAAACACCCTAACAGTAATGCACAGAGGAAATAATCCAGCGAAGAAAAATGTACTCGAAGAGATGGAAATCATGAAAGCAGCTCACAACAACGACAATCTGAAAAACGAAAATGAACCCAATACATGTAACCCCCTCTACCGGATCTTCAGTGAAACACCAGTTTTGAATCCTGCCGATGATGGGACAAGTCCCGAAAGCGCTACAGTTAAACAATTAATTAAGTTGAGGAGACGGACTTTCCAGGTGAATATTCCATAATTTTATATTTTAATTTTGAATAATGCCTCAACGGAACACATCATGAATCTTATATAAGTTGATAAATTAATTCTGTAATGAGATTCCAATCCAGATTTTGCCTTGAAGATCGAATAATCCAAAAACAAAAATAATAATCTATGGGGTTGTTCGGCACCGGGATTTGAAACCGGAACCTCTCGAAAATGATTCTCATACGTTACCGATTGAGCCAAGTCGCTCAATAATTTGATTTTTTTCTTCTATGTAAAATAGCATGAAAATAGCTCTGACGTCAACAGTGATGATTATAATGACGTAAGCTTATAAGAATGATACTGTAATCCAGCCTTTGTACATCGTCTATCAGTAAGGGAATTATATATGATCTATTCAAGGGTTGTACAATGTATAACTAAACTGATGAAAGCTATATAAGTGATTTGTATTAGTAAGACTGCATATTATGCAGCAGACACCGGTTTTATTACTATAAAATAAATAAATACCCTCAATTCGTGTCCAACTTAGGGTCGGGTCGAGGAATGAGATGAGATGAAGCCCCTGTATTTATAGTGATCTGTGAACTACAAGGGTGCTGGTCGACCATCCTTGACCCACCGTCACAGGGGCGGAAGAACGAAATGAAACGAAATGGATGAGATGAGTATGGAGAAATAAAAATCTCCAAGCGCGACAGGCCTAGAAGGCCCTTGGCCTACCAGCCGGCTGCTGGTCTCACGTCCATGTGTGTTCAGAGGTAGACGATCATAAGGCAGTGTAGGGGTGACATGTGGTCAGCTGTCTTCTGAACCTGGAGTCGCTACTTATTGTAGCTACCCAAATGTCTCACGATGCTGGATGAGTACAAGTCTCATACTGGCCGAAATTCCATGAGAAAATTTCTTCCCCCATGGGGACTCTAACTAGTGCAAGTCCCATAGCCCGGCGTCAAAGGCTTCTTGCCTTAACCACTCGGCTACGGCGCGGGACATGGAGAAATGGTGGAATGAAATTTGTGGCAGGGAAAAACGGGAGAAAAACCTGCCGAAGCTCCGTTTCGTCCCACCACGAAACCCACATGGAGTGAACGAGATTCGATCTCGGGACCCCACCAGTGAGAGACACGAGCTCCAGTTTTACTTCTATGACCAGGAAAACAAAAGTAACAGTTAACTGGTTTAAAACTTCAATGCTGTAAACGTGTACATTTAATTTCTAGGAATTTGATTTTTATTGTTATACTTTTTTGAAAAGCCGAAGTGAATGGGGGGAGGGGCAGAGCAACCTAAAATTTACTAGCTACTGGTAAAACAGTGATTGTACAATAGACATGGTCCACCTGGTGTGTAAAGGTTCATTAGAGCGAAAAAATGGATTCCCATAACATTCGTGTCGGACACAATGTAGACTCCACGCTGTGTCAACGGTTCTGTGGTCAGCGAGAGTCGGAACTTTTTAACATGTAAATGCTGAGTGACCCCTATCACTCTAAATACTATGCTGCTTTCACTTGATTCCTGTAACGTTGTATAATAATCAACTATACTTTTTCTGAAAGATACAGAATAAATTAAAGTTAACAGAAGCATACTTTCATGATATCCATTGTTAGCCAGGAACTATCAAGCAAGAGGAAGGCGTGATGTTGGAAGACCTAGAAGACGTTGGGCTGATGCAATATGAAGTCGGAACGGGCAATTGCCTAATCCCTGGAATGATGATGATGATGATACTTTCATGAAACAATATGATTGCTCAAATTAGACCTAGGAAGTATTGCCATAAAACACTAACGTTTTCAATAGAGATTAGAGGGGAAAAACTAATTAAATAGACTAAAATATTTTTTACCGCTGTGGTCTCGAGGTAGCGTGCTGCCTTGTCACGCAGCGGGCCCGGGTTCGATTCCCGGTCGGGACAGACTCTTGGATGAGGTTTTTTTTCGAAATGTTTCCTCACCTGCAAGACAAATGTCAGGAAGCTTAGGACCCAACGGTCCCCGAAAATCATCCTTATCATTATTAACATCATCCTTCACCGGTGAGAAAAGCAACGGGAAGCTACCACACCTATAATTCCCTAGTAAAGCTGCAAAGCACAGCATGAAAATGTTATGATTGCAGTGAAAGACCTACCCTCGGTCAGAATTACTATGGATGGATATTAAATCCACCGCTGTGGTATCGGGGTAGCGTCGCTGCCTCGTACGCAGCCGGCCCGGGTTCGATCCCCGGTCGGGAGAAGTTTCTTGGTTTTTCCTCGCCTGTAAGACAAAAGTCAGGAAACTTCAAGGCCAAACATTCTCCGAACATCATGTGGCCGTCATCATCACTGTATTCGCCATGTTTAGTATAAATGTGTGTTTCGACTTAATAATGTGTTATATCGGAGGAGGCCCTGATATTGAACTGACCCCTCATTCGGGGAGGCCTTCCATGTCCTTGTGTGAACAAAAAAAGTATGTGTGTGATCCATAGTTCAAAATCTCTCTCCCTACAGGTCATGCCACTGAAAGGCCTGGGTGGGGTGTGGCATGTAAAATTACCTTTATATATAGTAAAGTAAAGTAAAGTAAAGTGATCCCACAACAGGCCCGGAGGCCCTTGGGGTAGTAGGAGGTTAAGGCTCCCACTTTTTCTAGACAATCGGCACTTTATGTCAGCCGGGTTGTCAGCCCTGCGTGACGGCCGCCTTTACCCCCAGAACAAGCGTCTGGTACTCATTTCCGTTAGAGGCATAGTCGACCCCAGGGCCATGGTGCCGCGCCAGAAGATTTGGGGTCAGTTTAAAAATCCTGACCCCAACGGGACTTGAACCCTCGACCCTCCGGCTTGTAGCTCAGTGCCTTAACCACTACGCTACGGCGTGCCCCCATATATATATATATATATATATATATATATATATATATGAATGTCTGTCTGTCCTTTATGCGCTGCAATACCGTTCATCCGATTGTCATGGGGCTTTTTCCAAAATGTTCAGGAGTTTCCCGGGAAGATTTTAGCTATAAGGGAGTTATATTACTCAACCCCTTTACCCTAAAAATCACCCTTTATAGAAAAAGACGCGTTTTCCGGATTTTTTTAACGCTTAAATGGCTCAATGCTGCCTAAGTCATAACATATACACCAAATTAATGTACTCAGAATTGAATATCTACAAAAAATCTACAAAAACGTCCGCGATAGCATATGTCTATTTTTTACGGATAACTCACAGTAACCATTTTTATCTTTCAGCTCACTGATGCCAAGAAGATCGGGAAGACTAGATTCCCGGGCAAGTGTACCAGCGCACAGCGGGTATACTTTTACGGATAACTCACAATAATCATTTTTGTCTTTTAGCTCATTTATGCCAAGAAGATAGGGATAAGTAGATTCCCGGGCAACGCCGGGTAATCGGCACGGGGTATCTAAAAATAATTACAATATAAATGTATAATTTTCTTTTTACTTATTCAACTAAACATGAAAACACATTTCATAAAATTAGCGTAATAACGCATGCCGGGTATTAGCTAATTTATTATAAGTACGGTAAATATTTCAGTACGTCATTTGGTAGTAAAGGATTTTATGTTTGTGAAGTCTTCATGGTATATTATTGATATATTTCATTAGTAATACTGCAAATAATTGTCCCTGCGTGCGTATTGATGAAATTATCGAACAATGGCAATTTTTCTAAGAATATATTTTTTCAATTTCGCAATGTATTTAAACTGAATATATAGAACTTACGACAAAAGAGGATTCCCTAATTTAGTGGTAATCCAAGCTGTCACTGATAATAACTGAAAGCACTTATAAGAGTTGGAAAAATTGTTATTTTTTCTGATTACGATAGAGACTTTCATAATCAATTATGCTAACTATGATGTCAAGATGTATGTTATAAAATATTATTATACCTTACAAACCATATTTAAAAACAGATTACCGAGTAGTTCTACAGTCTCCGCTGTGCTTTTAGCGTCTGTGGGCTTTCCTTGGATGCCAGTGTAGTCAGGATATTCGAGTACGCCCGACTGAGCAAAGTTTTCTATATAAAGTTTTCGAAACTTCTCTTACTTCATACAAATGTCAGAAAACTTTAAGGCCCAATGAAGTGTCCATATTGTCTCGAGATTGGTCCTGCAATTTTTATGATTAGGCTCTGCTCATCCGTGGGGATCTTCCATGGCTTTGTGTGGCCAAAAATGAATGTATGTAATTCAAAGTTAAAAATCATCTCACGACATGTCGTGCCTTTTATGGCATGGGAGACGTAGGCCATGCTAAAAAGCTGCAAAGGAAGATGTTAATAATAAATAATAGTTTTAAAAAACTAATACAACACGCTTTATTAGAAAACCTAACTAAAAAATGAAAAATAACTTTAATTTCCAACACGCTTGAGATAAAATTAAAGTGGTCAACAAAAAAATCATCTCCAACACATCTAGAATAGAACTAGAGTTATCTAGAAAAAAAAATAATTTTACCATCAACAGCGTGGGGTGCTTTTTATGATTTTTACGTTTTCTTCTTAGAGACTTTACTTTTACCAATATCTGTTTATTATCAAATATATTAATTGATATAGAGCACCACACGCTTTTGATGGTAATTTTTTTTTTGTTGATAACTCTAGTTTTATTCTAGATGTGTTGGAGATGATTTTTTTGTTGACCACTTTAATTTTATCCCAAGCGTGTTGGAAATTAAAAATTATTTTTCATTTTTTAGTTCGGTTTTCTAATAAAGCGTCTTGTTTTAGTTTTTTAAACGATTATTTATTTTAAACTATTGTTTATTTTTTAGTTTTAATATTTTATAGAATAAGATAAAAATATCTTTAAATTCGATACCATTGTAGTATGAGCTAAAAGTAATACTCTTATAAAAAGTCATCCGGGCCGGATTTGAACCAGCGACCTATAGATTACTGAAATCAGGCCTATATACCACTACAGTCCACCACTCTACCAACTGAGCTACCACAACGATAGACTAAAAAGTCGATATGTCCGTAACCTATTAAACCGGTCTTTAGTTTTTTGATGTTCTGATGATCCTGGCCATGATCTTAGAGAACATTTATGAAATCGCCGTATCGTCATTGGTCCTTTACGAGTATACAAAGTTTTCAAGTCGATCCAATGATTTGAAGTGGGTGAAAATTATGTAGAAAGATTCCGTTACATAGATAGATACAGGTCAAGCTAATATAAAGCGTGTAAAAAGAGAGAAACTCTATAAAATACATTAATTTAATAATACAATTAATCAGTGTTACCACTCCTCCAATATTCAACTTTTTACTAGAGCATTCCATCAAATCTTTAGAGGATGAAGAAAGCGTACAACTCAATGGTATTAATAAATATTAGTTTATGCTGATGATAGGCGATAGCGAAGAGATCATAAGGACCAACATGCACACTATGAGTAATCCAAGAAATAGGGGCTGGAAGGAAACATCAATAACACTAAATTTATGGCCACACATAGAAATACATTATATAGGGTACCCACAAAGTAACTATCCATTTTGCGGAAAACGTACACTTAGCGACAAGAAGAATGAGCCGCTTCAAAAAGCAGAGTTCTTGTTATGGCCCACTGCGCATACTCGAAAAACCATAGCTGAGGTTCACGAGGTAACGCACTGTTAAATGTTTTAAATACGCTGTATTTGGATTTAATGGTCTTAAATAGTTAAAGAACAGTGAAGAAGACATGTTTCTAGATATTTAAGAGTGTTGCACAAATGCAATATTACTCAAATTGCGACATTTTAAATAAAGTTCAACTCTCGTTCATAGTGTAAAAGTAAACACGGCAACTAGTATCAGACGTTCGAATAGCGTAGATGGTTAAACTACTTACGACAAGATGAAATGTATGTGAAAGCCAGGGTTCAAATCCTCCAATTTTTTTATTTATTTGTATTTTCGCAAAATACATCCTATAATATTTAATTCCTGCCACATAATCTACGTTCACTTTACACTATCTTAAGTAATATTCCTGCCTCTGTAACAATATTTAGCTACCGGTATAAATTTAATTGTACGTGCAGTACCACGTTTTAATAATAATGCTATAAATGTATGTAAAAAAAATATAATATAGCTTCATATATTTATGTGTTTATTTATTTATTTATTACGTATTAGTGAGGAAAAAGTTTCAACCTTCAATTAAAATATTTAGTTTATATATGTCAAGTCCATCATAATAATAGCTCATAGATGATGGACAATAATAAAAAATAATTATTTTATCCGCCATCTATAAATATAATAATAATAATAATTATAATAAAATATATAATAATAATAATAATAAAATATAATAATAATGATAATAATAATATAATAATAATAATAATAATAATAATAATAATAATAATAATATATATAGTAATAATAGTAATAATAATAATAGTAATAATAATAATAGTAATATAATAATAATAATAATAATAATAATAATAGTAATATCAATGATGTGAAGAATAAATGAATGGGATCAAAATTAACTCAAAATGTCCGCAAAAAAATGACATAAAATATATAATTCAAAAAGGCAGATCGGTAATAACATTGTTAAACGGAGTTTTGTGGGATAAGAACATAAGAATAGATAACAAATTACAAATTTGTAAATGAATAATTCGAAACACGCTAACATTCGGTGCAGAAACTTGGCATCTGAATAACAATTTGACTTTAAAGCTTATGTCTACCGAAATGGATTCTTACAGACGCTCAACTAGACATTCTACATTGGAAAAAAATCAGAAATATAATCTTCACACGACAAATGAAAGTCTAAATTTCAATATTAGATTTTGTGAGGTACAGACAACCAGAATGGTATTGTCATATACGTAGGATACCAGAGAAAACATTACCCAGACAAGCTTTGGAATGGATTCCACCTGAAAAAGGAAAGAGAGGTGGACCAGATTTAAATGGATGGATGATGTAAGAAGAGATATGAGGGAGCTAGGTGTGGAAGAATTGGAATGAGAAGATAGAGAAGAATGGAGAAAGAAGATAAACATTTAAAAAGCTTTGGGCATAAGAAGATGTTTTATTACACTGTAAACCTGTTTATAAATAAGTAAATCATAATATTAATAATAAAAATATTAATACTTGCAAATAGTTAGTACGTTTTTTCTTTAAGAATGAATATACAGAATAAAATAGAAAGCACTTTAACAATTAAAAAAATTAACCTCACCGGGAATCGAGCCTGCGACCTCTTGTATACGAATCAAGCCACTAAGCACTGAGCTACGCTTTCGCTGCCTCGTTGCGTTTAGAAATAATACTCTTCAAGGGAAGAAGTAAAACGTATTGTAGCACTACTGTGCAATTAGTTTACTCGTGTGAATCGCGCGTTAGAAATATTCGAGATCAAGAGTCGGCCCATTCTTTTTGTCGCTAAGTGAACATGTGGATTATTTTTGTTACAGGTACAGTGAAGATACGTCATAATGTTTACAATAAACGGAAGAATCGCACTTGTTCAATATCGTTTAAATGGAAAACCCTATGATGAAGTCCAGAGGCTGTTTCACAAGGACTCCCCTACGAGGATTGTGAACAGGTTCTGTAGCTGATGAGGGCCGCTCCGGACGACCACCGGTCAGCCCACTATCTGTACAGAATGTAAGGGAAGCTATCGAACGAAGTCCAAGAGCATCCACAAGCTAGATGATGAAGAGTATGCGGCACGAGCAGCTATGTGTTGGATGCTGTAGACGGGAGAACCACATGTATCATGTTCTCTTCAGTGGCGAAGTGACATTTCATGTCTCTGGCGTTGTCAGCAGACACAATTGCCGGATCTGGGCAATCCTAGTGAAACCGCCTCTGAAACAACCTCTGGACTTCATCATAGGGTTTGCCATTTAAACGATATCGAACAAGTGCGATTGTTTTGCTTATTGTAAACATTATTGCGTATCTTCATTGTACCTGTAACAAAAATAATCCACATGTACGTTTTCCGCAAAATGGATAGTTACTTTATGGGTACCCTGTATAACGGAAATTGACAGTTAATGAAAAATGAGGAAAATGTTTGAAGAAGTGACTGAATTCAAATACATAGGAATAACAATTACATACAGGAATGAGATGCCTAAAGAAATTACACATAGCCCAATTCTGGAAATGTATGCTATTATATATTACAGTGACTCTTGTCGTTCCAACTTCACTAAAAATATTAAACTGAAATGAATGTAAAACATGGACTCTTAATTTAAGGGAGAAGAAAATATTACAAGTATTTGAAAATAAAGTTCATACGAATATTTTTGGACCAAAGAGGGATGGACAGACAGTCGAATGGAGAAGTGAGTGAGTTACATGATCTTTATGGTAAACAAGTTAAAATAAGAACAATTAAGTCTCGTAGAGGGCGATGGGTAGAACATGTGGCACGAATGGGGAACGGAAGAGGGGCATGGAAGTTCTTTAAGGAAACCAGAGGGAAAGCGCTTAGTAGGCAGGCCAAGAATAAGGTGGGGAATAACATAACAATGATTTGAGGGAAGTAGATTATAAAGGGGATGATTGTAAAACATCTCAGGATAGAGATGTATAGGGAGATTATTTTTCACGCTGCCATGAACCTGAGGGTTCGATAGTGCCAGTGAGATAGTTAGTAATTCTAGCCGTAATTGATAATGAAAAAATATACATTTTTAACATATATTGCTTACGTATTTCCATAAAAATAAGAACGAATTTAGAAAGAACAATCCAAGTTTTTACAGCGCCAGACAAAATGCTACTTTTTTGCTACATGTTCCTGAATTCTACACAACTACTGGATCTAAACATAGTAGATATCTAGGACCAAAATAATACAATGAATTAACTAGATCTAATCCAGAGCTAAGCAAATTAATAACAGATTTAAGGAGCAATCGAACTGTTTTAATTAGATGTTAATTATGTATTTTTTTACCTGGTAAGTCAGTCGTCCTCAACTAAGTTATTAAACTTCAAGTTATTCTAATATGGAGGCCTTTCGAAAACAATGTTTCATCTTCTGCGTTTTAACTAAAAACTAGTGGTGTTGTATAGGTTGTATAATGGATTTATGTCTGCGGTTATGTTCTCGTTGAGTACATATTTATTCCTTGCTTCTTTTAGAATCTCTGTCTTCAAGGATGCTGATCCTGTTGTTATTATATTCTTTGTATATTATTGACATAGAGTTATCGATTTTTTCAAATCGATGACCTGTTTCGAGTATATGTTTGGCAAAACTTGATTTTTCTTCATTATTAGTAATTTTTTTAAATGTTCCGATAATGAACAAAAATAAAGTTTTGCTAAATATATACTCGAAACAGGTCATCGATTTGAAAAAATCGATAACTCTATGTCAGTACTACACAAAGAGTATAATAAGAACAGGATCAGCATGATTGAAGACATAGAGATTCTACAAGAAACAAGGAATAAAGACCTGCTCAACGAGAACATACCCGCAGACATAAATCCGTTATACAACCTATACAACACAATCAGTACCAGTTAAAACGCGAAGATAAAACATTGTTTTCGAAAGGCCTCCATATTAGAATAACTTGAAGTTTAATAATTTAGTTGAGGACGACTGACTTCCCAGGTAAAAAATTATATAATTAGCATCTTATTACATAGCCTCAACGGTGCTTTATTATGAATTTCAGAAGTGTTGATATTTTAATTTAATTATTTAAATATTTTAAAATAGTGAAATAAGTAGTGACTTATTTTGGTTTATATTCTTATTTCCACCGGCCGCGGTGGACTAGTGGTTATGCTCCTTGCCTCTGATCTCAAAGGTCGCGGGTTAAAACCCGGCCGGGGTCGATGGATTTTTTTTTTAGAATGAAAAAATCCAAGGACCAAGTCCTCCGGGAGGGACTTTCAGCCGTAGGTCCCGAGTCTGAAGATTTTCAGGCTCGTAAAAGATCCTTAAGCCTGAATGAAAAGGCCTCTAAGCAAAATTTACCGAATTTTCAGCATGAGGCAGAACGCTGACACGGACCACTCAAAATGACATCTATACGAAAACAAGTGTAACTAAATTAGTATGGTTCAAATTCTTCCCTGTAGGGGGAGAGCGCTTAAATCTCTGTTAAGGGAAACATGGGCTTACAAGATACAAGATTATTATTTCCTAATGTATTTGATTACTTTCTTCAGTTTGGTGTTATGCATGTCATTTTGTTTAAATCATTCTCTAATGCATTAATTGTTTGTGTAGAGTGAATATTATATTTTGAAACTTTCTCTATATTTGTTTTTGTTTATATTATAACTTAATATATTTAATTACATTCTTCAGTTTGGTATTAATGCATTATATAATGTTTTGTTCTTATCATTCTCTTTTGTACTAATTCTTCATATGTCAGAGTGAGTTTTACATTTTGAAACTTTTCTCCTAAAGTGTTTTGTTTTATATTATTTCCTAATGTCTGTAATTGCCTTCTTCAGACTGGTATTAATCTATTTCATATTGTTGTGTCTAGTTTATTTTCACTTGTATTATTTTTTTTAATTGTTTATGTACCAGAATTTATTTTGTGTGTTGAAACTGGTCCTAAATTTGTATATTTTGTTTTTCTTCTCCCTTTAACCAAAACTTTGTAATGTATATATTCTACGAGTATACATGTAGCCTATTGTTCTTAAATTGAACTGCACCCGAGCACGAGCACTTACTCAGTCGGGTGTCACTAGTGTGTACAACACTTATTTGTGAATAAAATTTATTCTTATTCCTACTTAAACGATGATTAAACTGTGCATCTTATCTTGATAATTGAAGTTTTCAAGTATTAAAATAGTCTATAAAATAAGTTAAAATATACCTTCTTAGGTAAGATGTGTCGTCCTCAACTTATAAAATATGTATTCTTTATGTCTGTAGGCCTTTCAGAACACCCGTTCTATCTTCAGCAGGTCTTTCTTCGCTACATTATCTGATATGATGGTTGATGCTGCTGGTCCTAATGTGGTGTTGTCGTGACAAATTAGGACCAGCAGCATCAACCATCATATCAGATAATGTAGAGAAGAAAGACCTGCTGAAGATAGAACGGGTGTTCTGAAAGGCCTACAGACATAAAGAATACATATTTTATAAGTTGAGGACAACAGATCTTACCTAAGAAGGTATATTTTAACTTATTTTGTTTTATGACTATCCACCTCAACGGTTTTAACAATTAATTTTATTAGTATTGAAAATAGTCTGTTTTATATTTGAATAAAAAATGTTATACTGTATGCCTCCGGACTGTTCTGCTTTCGAGTGGAATATGGGTAAGATAGTGATACAGTTTGATTACTATCTACCAAATGTTGAGTTATAGCCTCTCCTTTGTTTTTAGGAGTTACTAGACCAAGTTAATTTAGTTATCTTATTTGCCCATAGATGTCATGAATGACAGTCGGTCAACATACCGACTAAATGAGACATCTAGTAGGCAACTAAGGTATTAATAGGACGTTAAGGTCGGTAAATTGTGCTTAGAGGCCTTTTTATTCAGGCTTAAGGATCTTCTACGAGCCTGAAAACCTTTTGACTCGGGATCCATGACGTTTCATCCGATCTCTAATTGAGTACCTCTCATACTACTACGTCCTTCTATTTAATTTTAATACTGGATAATGATCAATCAATTAATATATACAATTATAAATTACTCGATATTTTTTTATCCGAATCCCCAAGTTTTCTATGTCATCACCTCTATCTGCGACTCTCTCTATAAAGAACTAAATTTCTTTTTTTATTATAAGTATTCCACTATACAGTGTGTCTCCTTCAACCCAAAGTGATTTTTCTCCAGAGGTTCCTGTCTAAAGCATATTCTTCCCTCAAATATCTAGCTTCCATACTTCTCCTCACTCCATATATCCAACGTTCTCCAGGTCTGCATCTTCCACTTCTTCCATTAGCTTTCCAATTAAGGGCCCTCTTTGGTATTCTCTCTTCTTCCATTCTTATGAGGTGTCCATACCATTTCAAACGCTTTACTTCTATTTTTTTCTATTTTTTTTCAACTTGCATAATTTACCTTATTGTGCTGTTAAATTTCATCAGGTTTAAATAATTTACAATCAATTTGAGAAGATCTTTTTATGATCCTGATTTAACACCTATCTTAATGTTATAATTAGCAATGTGACATTTAAACATTTAAACTAGTACTTTGAACTGTAATCATTTAGATATACGTAAAACATAAATTTCAATAAATCTATAAATATAATCCATATGAAGACTACACAAGGAAAAACAATCACATTCTGTGTAAATTTGAAACAAAAATTAAAAACGCTCTTATAATAAAAGTATTATGAACATGGATATTGTATCAAACACTGTTTGTATAACAAATTATTATATTGGAATTGATATTTGTGCCGCCCTGTGAAGAAAACAATGAAAACAACAATGGAAACACTGTCAGCACATTTTTGTATGAAAGAACAATCAAAGTCCACATAATTTCCTTCTTTAAATTGCAAAATTGGGGATAGTAATGAACAGTGACAGTTAAGAAAACACGCATAAAAATATGCGCGACTGTTTCAATGCAAATACACAACATTTACGTTTCATAGGCCTACTTTAAATTTGAGAAAAAGTTTTGGGCTGTATGAGAGCAGAACTTTTTCAGTTCTTCTAAGTCATTATATTTCTGTCTTGTTACTGGGATGGGATCTTTTACAAATTAACACATTGTCGTACCTTTTCAATAATTAAAATTCAGGTTTACAAACATTTGTAACGAAAATCAGTTATACTCTAACTCACTGGCACTATCGAACCCGTGTTCATGGCTGTGCGGACATAAGCTCTCCACATATCCCTATCCTGAGCCGATGTTTTCCAATCATCCCCTGTATAATCTACTTCCCTCAAATCATAGTTAATGTTATTCTCCCAGCTCATTCTTGTTCTACCGACTGGGCGTTTTTCTTCTGGTTTTCCTACAAGAAGCTTCCATGCACGTCTTTCATTCCCCATACGGGCAACATGTCCTGCCCATCGCAGTTTACGAGACTTAACTGTTCTCATTATATCTGGCTTCCTATAAAGACCATGTAATTCATTGTTATGCAGCCTTCTCCATTCACCTGTCTGTTCATATCTCTTTAGTCCAAAAATGTTCCTAAGAACTTTATTCCCAAATACACGTAATCTCCTTTCCTCCCTTAAAGTAAGAGTCCATGTTTCGCATCCATATAATATAACTGATAGAATAATAGTTTTATATATTTTCAGTTTGACGTTTTTTGAAAGGAGTTGGGAAGTCAAGAGTCTCTGTAATGCATAATAACATGCATTTCCAGAATTGAGCCCATGTTTAATTTCCTTGTGCGTCTCATTCCTGTTTGTGATTATTTTTCCTAAGTATTTAAATTCAGCCACTTCCTCGAAATTTCCCTCATTTGTCATTAGCTGCCCATTTCCATTATATAATGTATTTTTATGTGTGACCATATATTTAGTTTAATTGATATTTACTTCCAGTCCCAATTTCTTAGTGTTACTCAGTAGTGTGCGTGTTGGCATTTAGTATCTCCTCGCTATCGGCCAATAGTACATCATCAGCATAAACCAACAGCTTATTAATACCATTGAGTTGTAGGCCTTCTTCATTCTCTAAAGATTTAATGGCATGCTCTAGTACTAAATTAAATAGTAGAGGAAATAGTGCATCTCCTCGCTTCAACCCATTGTGGATTTCAAAAGTATCCGAAAACTGTTTGCCTACACGCACCCTACTCTTTGTGCCATTTAGACACATCCGTATAAGTCTAACTTTTAGGAATTCCGAACTCTAGCTGGATACTATATAACTTCTACACTCTATAAGATTTCTTATTTACAACTGGATGGACCCTGATTTAACATACAACTGTGGGACTTTGATAGATCTTCCATTGTACAATTTATTTTGAAGGTAATTTTACGTGAACTACGAATGATATTTCCATGTATTGACATATAAAATAGTAGTACTCTATGACAGGAATAATAATATACACATAACATATGTTTTGTAAAAAGTGGACTTCGATTGTTTTTCCTTTGTAGTCTTCATATATATATATATATATATATATATATATATATATATATATATCCATCCATCCATCCATCCATCCATCCATCCATCCATCCATCCATAGTAATTCTGCCCGAAGGCAGGTCCGTCATTGCAATTATAGCATTTTCGTGCTATGCTTGCCGCTTTACTAGGGAATTGTAGGTGTGGTATTCCCTTTGCTTTCCACACCGGTGAAGGATGATGATGGCCATATGATTTCGGGGACCGTTTGGGTCTTAAAGTTTTCCTGACATTTGTCTTACACGTGAGGAAAACCCCCGATAAAAACCTCACCCAGAAAAACTACCCCGACCGGGGATCGAACCCGGGCCCGCCGCGTGACAAGGCAGCATGCTACCTCGAGACCACAGCGGTGGACATAATATATATACATTCATAAATTGTGTACACGCATAATTATGATTTTTGATAGAAAATGAGTTACACTTGTTTATAATAAAAATGTCAATCCCATTTTTATAAACCACCGTCATCTTATTAATTTGATTAAATCCCTCACGAGAAATAGGTTTTCATCCTTGATAACCTACAACGTAAATACTATCTCTAGAAGTTATTTAGGTCGTGTTCATAACGGTATGACGTATTATATAATAGAATAGCATTTATTGCAAGAGATAATTGTGAAAGCAACAAAATTGTAATTACTTATTTCGTGTAGGAATGTGTACCATGTAACTACAGCATAAGCCATGATTAGCTTGTTATCACCAACTTTACATTTTAAAGAAACAATAGTAACCGTGGGATTATCTGTTTTTGCTATAAAGCTATTAAAACAGACTTTCTAAATTGTATTCCTTATAGGATCAAATTTAGAAGAAAACCCATAAAATGTATCTATTTTAAGCTTACAAGAATCCTTAATAAAGTAACGAAAACACACCTAAAATATTATGTTAAAAATTATCAAAGTAAAAAAAAAGTATCGTTAAAATTAATTAAACTTTGTAACATCATTTTACACTTGATATTTAAGCCAGTGTCTTGGACAAAGAAATTAAACATAGACTCAAATCTGGAAGTGCGTGCTATTATGCATTAAGGGACCCTTGACGTCCCAACTCCTTTAAAAAAAACGTTAAACTGAAAATATATAAAACTATTATTCTACCAGTTATATTATATGGACGCCATATATGTACTCTTACTTTAAGGCAGGAAAGGAGATTAGGAGTATTTGAGAATAAAGTTCTTACGAAAATTTTTTGGACCAAAGAGAGATGAACAGACAGGTGAATGGAGAAGACTACATAACTGTGAACTATATAGTCTTTATCGGATGCCAGATATAATAACAGTTAAGTCTCGTAGACTCCGATGGGCAGAACATGTGGCACGAATGGAAAATGGAACACGTGTATGGAAGCTTCTTGTAGGAAAACCAGAGGGAAAACGCTCGGTTGGTAGACCAAGAATGAGGTGGCAAAATAACATTAAATATAATTTGAGGGAAGTAGATTATACAGGGAATGATTGGAAAACATTAGCTCAGGATAGGGATGTATGGAGAACTTGTGTCCGCGCGGCCATGAACCTACGTGTTCGATAGTGCCAGTGAGTTAGTTAGTTTTGGATGATTATGATGATAATAATAACAATTATAATAATTAATATAATTGGCGGCTCCGTGACGCAAGCAGTTAGAAGCTCGCCTCTCACAGCTGGGGTGTCGAGATCGAGTCTCGGTCACTTCATATGGGTTTCATGGTAGACGAAACGGAGCTAGAGCAGGTTTTTCTCAAGGTTTCTATCGTTTTTCCTGCCACAAATTTCATTACACCAACTCCATGTTCACATCATTCATTTCATTTTATTTCGTTCATCCGCCCTGTAACGGTGCGTCAGAAATGTCTGCTGGCGCCCTTGTCGTGCACAGACCTCTATTAATATAGGGGCTTTATCTCATCTCATCCTTCAACCTGAGTACGAATTAGACACGAGTTGAGGTTATTACTTTTATTAGTTATTTCCAATGTATTTATTAAACTGGAGAGATAAGGTCACAAAATCTCTTTCACTTAACCAATGAAAAATAAGTAGATGCAAAAAATTACATAATGATATAGAAAAATAATTACAAGTACATACAAATTATACATCCATCCATCTTATCCATAGTAATTTCAATGCCCTAGGCAGGTCACTTCACTGTGTCAATTCACTGCAATCACAGCATTTTCATACTATGCTTTGCAGCTTTACTAGGGAATTATAGGTGTGGTAGCTTCCCGTTGCTTTCCACACCAATGAACGACGATGATGATGATGATGATAAGAATGGTGATTATGCCCAGATGATTTTCGGGGACCTGACATTTGTCTTACAGGTGAGGAAAAACCCCGAAAAAACCTCGCCTAGGAGCCAATCCCGACCGGGAATCGAACCCGGGCCCGCTGCGTGACAAGGCAGCACGCTACCTCGAGACACAGCGGTGGACAAAATTATACAAGGTAAACCAAATTAAAATTTAATTAAACTAGGCTAATAGTATTATAAAAACGAAAATTAATCCGTTAATTAGATGAGTCAGATTACTAAAAAAAACCTCTAGAGTAGGGAGTTCCAGTGTAGCAGTGGATATGGTAGGGTATAAGAATTAGATTAGTGTAATGTTCGGGGTGTAAAGTAACAGATTTTATTACAAAATCAAAATGCTATAAAACTAAAGATATATGTGGAGGCAAATTAATGTTATTGGAGATTAGATGCATATTGCTTAATATTTTTATATCTACAACCTTTCACAAGTTTGATATTCTGTGTTGACTTATAGAAATTCAGACAAATTTATGGAATTTATAAATATACTATGAAAATACGAATTCGATATTGTTCTACACCGCTCTAGTGAAAGGATTTTTGTTGCATTTTTTGCAAATAACACTGGTCAACATGATTTTTGTCTCATGAATACCAATAGTTGTAATACAGTTTTTTTATCGTGTTTTCAAATATGTAATTATTCGGAATTTCTCCATCGCCCACAGTTTTTTTATTTCAATTTCAATTAATGGGTTTAAATGATTATTTTTTAATAAACTTTTTTCGTCCATTTGTCCATTGTAAAATAAAACCAAATGAGCTAACTCAAATGATTTCAGCTATGGAAAAGAGATATAAAAGTAAATGGAATCCTAATATGCTGGCCGATTATTGTTGGACCATCAAGAGGGATGCTCCACAGGCAAAATATAGCAGAAAATTGTCATTTCTTACTCTCTAGGTGAGTCCGAATGTTCGAATATTGTGTAGTTAAGAATGTAGAAAATATTAAAGGGTTTGAAATTATAAATGCCTGTCTCTCGAAAACCTTGCGTGATGGAGAAAAACCGATATGATATTTAAATTCAGGAGAAAAAATAATATCAGAATCACATATGTTTCTTTCTGAGACAAAAAAAAAGTTTATTTTTTGTTGCTCAGTGTTATTTGACTTAATTAGGGACAGAATGGAATTTAGCATCATGAATGAGGTAGCACGATGTAGTACTATTGGGCGATAGCGAGGAGATACTAAAGACCAACACGCATATACTATTGAGTAACACTAAAAAATTGGTAAAATATAAAAAAATAAGTAGCAAATATCAATGAAACTAAATATATGGTCATACATAGAAATACATTATATAGTGGAAATGGACTAATGACCAATTAGGGAAGTTTTGAGGAAGTGGCTGAATTCAAATACCAAGGGACAATAATCACAAATAGGAATGAGATGCACAAAGAAATTAAACATGGCTCAATTCTGGAAATGCATGCTATTATGCATTGCAGAGACTCTTGACGTCCCAACTCCTTTCAAAAAACGTTAAACTGAAAATATATGAAACTATTATTCTACCAGTTATATTATATGGAAGCGAAACATGGACTCTTACTTTAAGGGTGGAAAGGAGATTACGAGTATTTGAGAATAAAGTTCTTAGGAAAATGTTTGGACCAAAGAGAGATGAACAGACAGGTGAATGGAGAAGACTTCATAACAGTGAACTACATGGTCTTTATAGGAAGCCAGAAATAATAATAACAGTTAAGTCTAGTAGACTCTGATGGGCAAGACATGTGGCATGAATGGGGAATGAAAGACGTGCATGGAAGCTTCCTGTAGGAAAACCAGAGGGAAAACACCCCCGTTGGTAGACCAAGAATGAGGTGGGAGAATAACATTAACCATGATTCGAGGGAAGTAGATTATACAGGAAATGATTGGAAAAATATCAGGATAGGGATATAAGGAGAGCTTATGTCCTTGCGGCCATGAACCTACGGGTTCGATAGTGCCAGTATGTTAGTTGGTTAGTTAGAAGGGGGTAGTAGTTTTTGAAATTTTAATTAAGCAATGAGATTATGTATAAAATTTGATGTTGGCACTTACCTCGCCACTTTTCCCCGAAGCAAAAGTTCTCTGTTCAGTCTTCCTGACCATGACCACTCTGCTAAGGCCATTGTGGAATTCGTGTCCATGCGTGGTACTTGGTATTCTGTTGAGGTCCATGATAGCAGCCGTAGGAGGAGACCGTATAGCGGAGGACCTGCCAGAAAGAATTCCATTGTTAAGTGAACGTCTAGAAGGTGCCATAGACAACATGACTATCAGCTGTTATTTTCAAGTTGTCATGAGAAAACAATGAGAGCTCGTGGTCTCTCTAACACTGCCACTTGTTAACTGAGTGTTTTATCTGGGCTTCGAACTACTCATTGTCCGTTCCCGTCCGCGGCCATCCGTGTCCGGACCTCACCAGAGGAAGTAATTGACTCTGCGGTGACTGCAGCAATCTTCCCCCACTACCACTTGTGTACATTAATAATATTTAACCTTTCACTTCTAGCGGGCACACATTTCAAATAGGAAAATAAAGCTATTCAATTGTCTGCACTTCTAGTGAGCATCTGTAACGTTCTGTAACTTAACTCAATTATCACCAATGAAGGCATCTTTAATGGTTAATACATAGGCCCAATCAGTAGTGCGCACATTTATTTTTACTAATGGGCACCACAATTTTTAAGTTTGTCACAAATATGTAAAAAAACAATAACGCGTCATTTGACATTTGTATACTATTTAAATTTGCATTTGGCCTATTGTTATGTGTACGGTAATATATTATTTTTATTTATATGAAGCCCATGTCTTCCCTTTACAGAGATTTAGGCGCTCTCCCCCTACAGGGAATAATTTGAACCATACTAAATTAGTTACTTGTTTTCGTATAGATGCCATTTTGAGTGGTCCGTGGTCAGCGTTCCGCCTCATACTGACACCTAGGAAACCAAGGTAGTACTAGGACGGGAAAATTCGGTAAATTTTGCTTAGAGGTCTTTTTATTCAGGCTTAAGGATTCTTTACGAGCCTGAAAATCTTCAGACTCGGGACCCACGGCTTAAAGTCCCTCCCGGAGGACTTGCTCCTTGGATTTTTCCGTCCTAAAAAATCCATCGACCCCGGCCGGGTTTGAACCCGCGACCCTCGGGACCAGAGGCAAGGAGCATAACCACTAGTCCACCGCAGCCGATACGGTAATATAATTCCGATTGATTTTCCGATTGAGGGTCTTTCCACTTTTCAGCGGTTGCCCTTTTACCAGCCGGCTGCTGGCCCTTCACATCCACATGTGTCAATCACAGAGGTAGATGATCAACAGCCAGTGTTGGGGTGACATGTGGTTAGCATGTCGAGTCCCCCAGCCGTTATAGCTGGTTCCTCAACCTGGAGCCGCTACTTATTGTAGCTACCCAATTGCCTCACGATGCTGGGTGGGCACCGGTCCCATACTGGCCGAAATACCAGGAGAAAATTTCTTCCCCCATGGAGACTCGAACCAGCGCAAGTCCCGTAGCTCTGCGCCAAGGCTTCCTACCTTAACCGCTCGGCTACGGCGCGGGACGGTAATATATATATGTAATCAAATTACTGAAACCAAGATAACACAGGGTTTAATTTAAATTTAAATAATAAAATGTACCCACTTTTTTAAACCACTAATAATAAATACGCGAGAATAAGTCAATCCACATTGCTGCTGTATATACTGTTTATACTATTTAAATATTGCCTATTATTATGTGTACGCGAATATAATTACATGCCTCCTTCTTTGTCTCTCATTCCGACCCGTGAATGTTCTATGTCTAGGCGAATTTTCTTTTTTTGCAACAAAACACTTTCAGTATGAACGTAAACAAATGAATGAGTTATACACATAAATTCCTTAGAGACAATTTATTTTATTTTATTTTATTTAATTTACGTATAACACATATTATACATAACATTTATTTTTCTGCACTCCTTCTCTATATGAACTTTATTTATGCCAATTATCACACTCCTCCGAAAGCGCAATTTGCTTACAAAGTTTTTTCTTCACGTATTAATACATATACTAGTGGTGGCCAAGCGGTCGAAATTCGACCACAATTCATTAAATTTTTAAGTATGTCACAAATACGTAATTATGCATTAATTTTCGGTTTATTTAAAAAAACGAACGATAGAAAATATGTGGTATAGCTTGGCTAAGCCATATTTGATAAACAATAACGCGTCATTTGACATTTGTATACTATTTGTACTATTTGCATTTGGCCTATTATTATGTGTACGGGAATGTATTATACCCCTTCTTTTTTTTACTATTACTCCAACTCGTCAATGTTCTCTGTCCAGGCATAGGCCTAGTGGAAGTAGGTACGAATATCTAAATATTAAAAAATGTAATTAAATTACTGAAACAAAGATTAGACAGGGTTTAATTTAAATAATAAATGTACTAACATATTTTAAATCACTAATAATAAACTACTAATAATAAATACGCAAGAGTAAGTCAATTCACATTGCCGCTGCACAATTTTATTCTTTAGAACAATGCACTTTCAGTATGAACGTAAACAAGCCAGATATAATAAGTTAAGTCTCGTAGACTGTGAGAGGCAGGGCATATGGCACGAATGGGGAATGAGAGACGTGTATGGAAGCTTCTTGTAGGAAAACCAGAGGGAGAACGCCCAGTTGGTAGACAATGGGAGAATAACTATGATTTGAGGGAAGTAAATTATACATGGAATGATTGGAAAACATTACTCGCGGTCATGAACCTACGGGTTCGATAGTACCAGTGAGTTAGCATTTCTATAGATTCGAACTAAGAAGTTCTGGACACCCTGTAGAAGTCTTGTGAATTCTACATTGTTTACTGCTCAATGTGTTTTCCGCATCATTTATACAGCACGCATGATGCATTAAAACTCACAATTGGGTGTTTTCCCCTTTCACAATCAGTGCATTTGATAGTGTGACTGGAAGCAGTTACGTGGACAATAGATTAAAGTTTGGGTTCACCAATCGAAACACATTTAACTGGTTAATTACACCCGGAGAAATAGTAACCGTGGCTCCATGCAAGATTGCCAACACCCAATGAGAAAAAGTGGCTAAAACTGACTCCAATAAATGGCTAGAAAAGGCTAAAATGGAAGCTATATCCGTTGAAAAAAGCTGTATTTTAAAACTTGCAGAATGTACTTGTTAATCCACTCCTCTGAAGTACAAATGTATCAATATTTTCATTTATTCTATTAGAATCGCTGCAATTTTAATCTAGTGACTAAATTATGAATATAACGCCTATTTTAAGAAAACATCTGTTCTTACAACGAAAATTCTCTAATTCCGAATTTTAAAATGGTTTCTGTAATTTATTTTTCTTTAAGTTTATCTAAGAAGTTATATTTTATTATTTTCTTACTAGAAACTCTATTTCTATTCGGCATTCTTTTTTTTTATATATATATTACTCTCACTAAGTGAATCTCCCCTCGTATGTAATTTAAAATTATATACTTGAGCCATGTTTTGTATTAATACATGGTCTGATTAGTAATACTTTTTTTTGTCTAATGCCACTAGGTTGTCTTTTGTGACATTTCTGGTTTTCTCCCCTGGCATCGGCAGAATTGTAATCCATTTCTTAGGTTGGGGCACCTGCAAGGCGGAGTTACGCTACTCCGATGATATCCATTCATAGTAATTCAGCCCGAGGGCAGGTCTTTAACTTTCATACTATGATTTCCAGCTTTACTAGGGAATTACAGGTGTGCTAGCTTCCCGATGATATGATGGATGAATAATGATAATGAAGCACCACGAGAGTTCTTAACCTAAATTCCAGACCATGGGCAACCACAGTAATAATTCCCTTTAAGAAAAAAATCCTATGGTTTGACCGGGAATCGAACACGGGATCTCAAGAACTGTAGTCAAAAACGCTGACCACTAGCCCATGAGGCTGGTCGATTAGTAATACCATCAGGGGATGTTTGCGTATGTTCTTTCTATGAAATAAGGTACTCATTATTATTAATTTTATTTGTATTGGCAATATATTACATCTCCATCCGTAATTAAATAAAAATAAAAAGAAGTGGCTAAAGAGAAGGGAATAAATGGTCAAAAAAGCTATTAGTACGATCGACAAGAATTTCAAGAAGGGATAAGGTCAGAATCAGCACAACTACGGGAATTATGCAAGTTGATAAAACACATTAGAAAAAAAAATAGAAGAAAAACGTTTGAAATGGTATGGACACCTCATAAGAATGGAAGAAGAGAGAATACCAAAGAAAGTTCCTTGATTGGAAAGCTAATGGAAGAAGTGGAAGAGGCAGACCAAGAGAACGTTGGATAGATGGAGTGAGCAGAAGTTTGGAAGCTAGAGATTTGAGGGAATAAGATGCTTTAGACAGGGACCTCTGGCGACAAATCACTTTGGGTTGAAGGAGAAACACTGTATTGTGGAATACTCCTAATAAAAAAGCTATTAGTAGCTTTTTCACAAATTTGTAGCTAGATATGTTTTCAAAATGGCTAGATCTAACCACAAAGTGACTAAATTGGCAACGCTGGCTCCACGTTTAGTTCAAGAGGCGCTTATCGCAGATTAATATTTAATTGTTCTTTCCTAATCCTTTGTCAGAAGTTGCGTGTGGGAATGTAACGAGTCACTTAACAAAGTAAATAGTAATTTACATTCTGTTATCTACACATCACATGGTTTGTAAATTGAAACTCTATCATACTTCCCAACATACTGTACGATCATCGTATCTTGTTGCTAAGTCACAAGTAAATACCGCACTTGAATCATGTGTGCTAATTTTAATACTACATTTTTATCGCGTTTGTTCATGTTTTTTTTTTGCATATAGGCTACAGTAAAAGCTCCATATTTGCGGGGATATGTTTCGTAAATATGCCGCGAATATGGAATGGTAATTTGTATGGGTATATAGGGGATACGTTCCAAAGTTCCAAAATAAAATAAAATAAAAATTATAAGTAATGCCACGAGTGATTTCCAAATTATCGATAAATTCACGACTCATTTGTTGGACTATTTAACGAATAAAGTTAAGCTGTTTACTCACAAATCATTATTTAAATGTAGTTATTTTAAAATATTTATATATTTAATGTAAACGGCGATGTTTGAAAACAAATGAGAAACGTTGTTTCAATTGTTTATCACAGCAACCAGGTCATATTATTTATTGCCAAAGGATCGCAAAATTGTAAGAATGCACCCTAGTGGAGGAGAAATGAAACGCATCAAAATGTATATTAATTAATTTCTGATGTCCTATGATGTAAAATGTCAATTATATTTTTCTGGAACGTTATTATCTGGGGAAAAATACGTTTAAGAAAGTGCAAACAAAGGTTTCTTTTTTTTGTGGTATAATAAATTGCTACAAATGTTTTTATATTATCTCCCTTTACCACGATAAGGTTACATTCGTGCACTATATATACAATCTGGTAGCCACATGGGGTCACTGCAAAATAATGCTATGACCTATTCAGAATGTTAAAAAGGAGGAGCTTGATTTTACAGTGATAAAATTAAACTGATAAAATCGAGGTGAAAAACGACTGTGATTGGTTGTAAATCAGAAATCATTGAAATGTGATTGGTCATTGACTCCCATTTAGGGCATGAGTTAAATAGTCAAAATAAAATCAGTTAATGAGAGTTTTCGAACAATTTCTATTAATTATTACTGTCAGGTTTAGGCAAGGGCTTAATGAACTTAGTAATTTTTCCCTGTTTTGCCGCTTTTAAATAGGCCTATCTTTCAATTAAGATTGATATTTAGCTGTGAATTCTGCAGTAGAATTTCCTATTTTTTCTCGGGATTTCTTGATTCGTTAATACTGAAACGGCGTGATGTAAACGCAAACGACTCGCCAACGCGTATACGGATAATCATTTCTATTTTTACTTTAAGCGGCAAGACTACTTTTTTCCGCTTCGGAACTAATTTTCTTTCCCTTTAACTCGACATTATAAATTGGACAACAAAGCAGAAGAGACATGTGTTATTCAATCAAAATTATTGCAACGGATGACAAGTTGAAACAATAACACAACGATCGTGACGAGGGCGTCATTTATCAATAGACACAGCGGCGGTAACTTTTAACAACGAACTTCATGCTTACTGACAATAAGGTTTGTTTTACGTTGATATTAATTTGACCATTTAGTTTGCATCACTCTTTGTAAAAGTCGCCTTGGCACGTGCCTGCAGTAGAGGTTGCCGATGCGTTAATAAAGGACACTAATCCTTCTAATATACCGACAGGAACTGTGTCGCAAGTTTTTAACCCGCGAATAATGAAAACCAGAATAAGTGATTCTGAAAGTTCTTGCCCCCTGAGCAAAGGTGATTCATCCAGGACGTTTTCTTGTAAATCCCATGGGAGTGTAATTCATAAAAGGAGGAGGTTAAAAATAATGAAAAATAAATAGAGCTATGTTTTTTTTAAATAAAACACAGGACTCGGTTCTGAAGATGGAGATGCTTTAGCCTTGTGCCGATTAATTCGAGTTTTTCCTAGTTACTGATGCGAATATCATTTTTAATTTACAAGAATTGTTTAAATATAATATTAATCAATAGGTATTTAAGGCGAATGTTTGGTATTGTTTTCTGCAATAATATTAATGGAATGACATGAAGATGCCTGCTTACACATTTATAACTATGCATTTATATTTGTTAGCACCTATTTTGGATATATCTATTCCTATCATTTTTATCTTGAAATAATCCAAGACTCTTGAAGTCGCAACTCCTTTCAAAAAACGTTAAACTCAAAATATATAAAAATATTATTCTACCAGTTATATTATATGGATACGAAACATGGACTCTTACTTTAAGGGAGGAAAAAAATTACGAGTATTTGAGAATAGGAAAATTTTTTAACCAAAGAGAGATGAGCAGACAGGTGAATGGAAAAGATTACATAACAATGAATTACATAGTCTTTATAGGAAGCCAGATATAATCCAGTTAAGTCTCGTAGACTGCTATGGGCAGGACATGTGGCACAAATGAGGAATGAAAGACGTGCATGGAAGCTTCTTGTACAGTAGGAAAGCCAGAGGGAAAATGCCCAGTTGGTAGACTAAGAATGAGGTGGGAGAATAACATTAACTATGATTTGAGGGAATAGATTATACAAGGATGACTGGAAAACAGCTTAGGATAGGGATGTATGGAGAGCTTATGTCCGCGCGGCCATGAACCTACGGGTTTGATAGTGCCAGTGAGTTAGTTAATAATCCTAATAATTTCAGCATATATCTAATTTATACTGGCCAGATCTTTGTGAGCATTTTGTTGTACCGGTTATGGTATTATCTATGTATGACAAATTTTACAATGCGTGAACTGAAAGTGTTTTACGATACAGTTTCGAAATTCCGGCCGAAGAATAGCTGAACTCATCCGTAAAACCTCACTTTCAAATTTTGTAAGTAACTATTACATTGGGAGAGACAGAAACATCATGCAAGTATGACATAATTGTAGTATTTCAGAGTGATGAGCAAGTAAAAGTTTTATAGCGACATATTATACTCCTTAATTCTGGTCAACTGCATAGGTCGCTAGGCAGGGTCTTATTTTTAACGTATGCGACAAAAAAAGTCTTCATTTGACTATTTAACTCATGCCTCTAATTCCAGTCAATCACTAATCATGTTTCAATGGATTTTGTTTTACAACCAATCACAGTCGTGTTTCACCTAGATAATTACCGAATTTTGATTACCAAAATAAAGCAAGTTCCTCCTTTTTAATATTCTGAACAGGTCAGAGCATTATTTTGCAGCGACTGACTCTAACAAATACGTTGAATATAGCTAGTAATGAACAGATTCCTTAGAATTACACATTTGATAAGTGTGTCTTCAATAATTCTGTTTTTAAATACTGATTTTACTGAGTTGTTTCCGAAAAAAAAATAATAACCTATAATGTTGGTTAAAATATACAGTTTGATGTTTCATTTTTTCTCCACTAGGGTGCATTCTTACGATATTGCGATCCTATTTGGCAATAAATGATATGATCTAGTTGCAGTGGATGGACAAAAGAAACATAACCAAACATTTCTCATTTGTTTTCAAACATCGCCGTTTACATTAAATATATAAATATTTTAAAATATGTATATTTAAATAGTGAATTGTGAGTGAAAATCTTAATTTTATTCGTTAAATAGTCCTAACAAATGCCACTCTTGATTTCCTATGCCCATAGGGCCTAGATAAATTGGAAATCACTCGTGACTATTTAACTCATGCCCCAAATGGGAGTCAATAACCAATCACGTTACAATGATTTTTATTTACAACCAATGACAGTCGTGTTTCACCTCGCTCTTTATCGATTTCTCTTTATCAGCTCCTGCTTTTGTGATAAAGAAAGCTCCTCCTTTTTAATGTTCTGAACAGGTCAACGATTATTTTTCTCCAACAAATACATTGAATATAGCAAATAATGAAGAGATTCCTTGATTTTACTGAGTTGTTTACTAAAAAAAATAAATGAATAACCCATAATGTTGATTATGATATATAGTTTGATGTGTTCTCCACTTGGGTGCACTCTTACAGTATTGCGATCTTATTTGGAAATAAATAATATGATCAAGGTGCAGTGAAGGAACATAACCTCCCATTTCTGATTTGTTTTCAAACATCGCCGTTTACATTAAATATATAAATATTTTAAAATAACCATAGTTAAACAATGATTTGTGAGTAAACAGCTTAATTTTATTCGTTAGATAGTCCTAACAAATGCCACTCTTGATTTCCAAATTATCTAGATAAATTGGAAATCACTCGTGGCATTACTTATATTAATCTTACTTTTATTCCATTTTCATATTGCGTAAATTCAGATATATATTAATCACATATTAGCGGCTCCGTGGCGCAAGCGGTTAGATGCTCGCTTCTCACCGCTACGATCCCGAGATCGATTCTCGATCACTCCATGTGGGTTTCGTGGTGGACGATACGGAGCTAGGGCAGGTTTTTCTCGGGGTTTCTCCCGTTTTTCCCTGTCACAAATTTAATTCCACCATTTCTCCATACTCGTCTCATCCATTTCGATCATTCGCCCATGTGACGGTGCGTCAGGAGTGATCGGCCGGCACTCTTGTAGTTCATAGACCTCTATAAATATAAGGGCTTCATCTCAACTCATCCTCGATCCGACACTGAGTTGGACAAGGGTTGAGGATATTTTATTTATTTATTTATGACATATTAATTTAATTTTACTTGTATTTTTCGTATCTGTACTATTGAATATATATGGCCCTCATAGCTTCTGTAATTATATAGATTTTTTATCCGTTCTGCACGAACATTTACGGCCCCATTTGTATTCGATGGTTTGATCCAGCGTTTCTCATTTAAAATGCAATGATTTGTTTCGTAGAATGTATATTAACACTACCCTATGGATATAATTCTCTATATACAGTAAAACCTGTTGAATCCGGAACGTGAATAATGCGGAAATTTGTCCAATGTGAAAAAATTTATTGGTCCCGGGGAAATAATAGTAATTTTACATTATTTATTTTGCATAGGACGAAATCTGTCCAACGCGGAAACGGAAGGATATTTCTACACAATTCGTGAAAAAAGTTATAAAGCGGAAAGACAGAAATAAATTAGTTTCCATTTCATTGAATTCCCGTTAGGCCAAAAGAAACAATAAGGAATACCTAATTCCTGCTGCCGGGTGAATTACAGATTCTACCTGTACCTGAAATTTTATTTCGGTCCTCACTGCACACCCGTTATGCAAAATACAGATACCTGTGTTAGAAATAATCATTGCATTGTAAAATCGTAAATTATGTTCTGAGATTGATCTTTCACAGGTAGCGTTCTAAATTTACGGAATAGGGATGGTTGAAACGTATGTATTATTGTCATTAAACGAAAAAATGAACGTGATTGGAGATAAATCTCCAAATTTCCGGACCGATGCTCCAAAGTCAAGCTATAGGTAAATCCCTAGGGAATAATTATTACAATATTAATCCAAGGTACGTAAAAAGACATACGGTGCCTATAATCTAACATTAATAATAAATTTTAGTTTTTTATAATGCGAAATTTTGGAAAAAGACATACGGTTCCCATAATCTAAGATTAATAATAAATTTTAGTTTTTTTATAATGCGAAATTTTGGAAAGACATACGGTTCTCATAATCTAAGATTAATAATAAATTTTAGTTTTTTTATAATGCGAAATTTTGGAAAAAGACATACGGTTCCCATAATCTAAGATTAATAATGAATTTTAGTTTTTTTATAATGCGAAATTTTGGAAAAAGACATACGGTTCCCATAATCTAAGATTAATAATAAATTTTAGTTTTTTTATAATGCGAAATTTTGTGTAATGTGGAAAAAAAAATGGTCCCGTGCGATTCCGCTTTGAGCAAGTTTTACTGTACATTGTACGTAGTATATATAAAGGGCAGTGGTTTTACTTCCCGCCCTAGGGGTAGATAATTTGTAATATTACAGTATAGTTATTTAGTTATTTATAGATTGGCAACCCCGAAATTGAGGAAGTTGAACTTTCAATTATGGTCGCCATTGCTGTAAGTACGACAAAACGCACTATCGTGCAAAAATAATTTTACTGTGGGCTATGATATGTATTTAACAAGACAAAAAAGGTAATTGAACTCACCTGTACTCGGCTGTAACTTCAACACACTGTCTTCTTGTTAAACAGATTGACATTTATAAAACCTCCCAAGATAACGCTCTTGATATTAAGTGTTATCACTTATCTTCCATAATTTTTCGGCAAAAACAAAACTAATCAAGCTTATCACTTGACTCATTGTGGAATGAAGTTAGTAATCATTCTTAGAAGTTCTGACTGTAATTAAACCGAACTATTTCATAATTAGATATAAAAACTTGTGTTGTCATTTGACAGGTATTTGAATTCTAGTCACTATTTATTTTACTCATAAGATTCTCTCGTATCAATATACACATTTATATGTACAGTACTAGCTAATACCCAGCGTGCGCGTTACGCATAAATAAATTAAATTTATTTTTATGTTTAGTTGAATAAGTGAAAAGAAAAACCATTATATATTTATATCTTAATTATTTTTAGATACCCCGTGATGATTACCCGGCGTTGCCTTGGGAATCTACTTATCCCGAACTTCTTGGCTTCAGTGAGCTGGAAGACAAAAATGGTTATTGTGAGTTTTCTAGACATATGCTGTAACGGACTTTTTTGTAGAATTTTCATATGTTAAATTCTGTGTACATTAATTTGGCATATTCGTTAAGGTTTAGACAGCGTAAGCCATTTAAGCGTCCAAAAGGCTACTTTTTTAAATGTACCCATGCCTATTTCTTTAAGCTCCGGCCCTATAATACGTAGGGTAATATGTTAATTGTCCCAGAAAAAAATATCTAAATGATGGATAAAAACCTTATCAAATCAGTCAACTAGTTTTTGAGTCCATAAAGGACAGACAAACATATTCACCCTCATTTAAAGCTACTATATATATATATATATATATTCGGCCGCGGTGTACTAATGGTTATGCTCCTTGCCTCTGGTCCCGAGTTCAACCCTGCCGGGGTCGATGGATTTTTTTAGGATGGAAAAATCCAAGCAGCAAGTCCTCCGGGAGGGACTTCAAGCCGTGTGCCCGAGTCTGAAGATTTTCAAGCTCGTAAAAGATCCTTAAGCCTGAATGAAAAGGCCTCTAAGCAAACTTTACCGAATTTTCCCGTTTTAGTACTACCTTGGTTTCCTAGATGTCAGTATGAGGAGAAACGCTGACCACGGACCACTCAAATGACATCTATATGAAAACAAGTGTAACTAAATTAGTATGGTTCAAATTCTTCCCTGTAGGGGGAGAGCGCCTAAATCTCTTTTAAGGGAAACATGGGCTTACAAGATACAAGAAGATATATATATATATATATATATATATATATATATATATATAATGATATGATATGAAAAGAAAACTGAATGCTTGAGTCGCGATTTGAACCCGAGTCTCTAAACTCTGTACGGATCCCGACTCAAGCATTCTTTTGTTTTTTCATGCCATATTTGCCTTCATTGCCAAATGTCAAAAATATAGTTATAACACACACACACACACACACACATATATATATATATATATATATATGAATGGCTTAGGGCAATAACATGATAAGCCACATATGCCTATTGTTTTTCCCGACCTATCCATCCATAGTAATTCTGCCCGAGGGCATGTCTTTCACTGCAATCATAGCATTTTCATGTTATGCTTTGCAACTTTACTAGGGAATTATAGGTATGCTTTCCATACCGGTGAAGGATGATGATAATGATAAGGATAATGATGACGATGGACGGATGATTTTCAGGGACTTAGGGCCCTAAACTTCCTGGCATTTGTCTTACAGGTAAGGGAAAACTCCGAAAAAAAAACGCACCCAGGAGCCTGTCCCGACCGGGAATCGAACCCGGGCCCGCTGCATGACAAAGCAGCACGCTACCTCGAGACCACAGCGGTGGACTTTTGAGATATAAGGATTTTAAAATTCCAAAAAAAATATGTAGGCCTATACTAATTGGGCAGTGGTGGTGTTAATAGATTGTGTGTCTATATGTTTTAACTCATCACAGGTGCACTTACAAATGATTTTATGGATATTTCAATACATTTATTTTATCATTTTGACAAATGACATTTCTTAATAGAATGTAGCTTATCATGTTACTCCCCTAAGTCTTTCATATATATATATATATATATATATATATATATATATATATATATATATAAAATTTATTTATTTATAGCTTTACGTGATGTTGCGACTCTCTAACAAATAACGAAGTTTCGATAAGTGTATGATAACTGCCGGAAATGACGTGTAAGCATCTCCAGTATCCTCGGAATTAATACGCAGCCATAAGATAACTTATGAAACCTGTAGGTTTAAATCCGTATTCACTTCGCCTCTCAACTGGTCCCTAAACTCAGCCAACTGAATCCAGTTCATATCCCCAATATCCAGTTCCCTACAATCAGCAACAAAAGAAAACTTTTTTTTTGTTTTTGTCTCAGAAAGAAAAATATGTGATTCTGACATTTTTTCTCCTGAATTCAAATATGATATCGGTTTTTCTCCATCACGCAAGGTTTCCGAGAGACAGGCATTTATAATTTCAAACACTTTAATATTTTCTACATTCGTAATTACACAATATTCGAACATTCGGACTCGCCTAGAAAGTAAGAAATGACAATTTTCAGCTATATTTCGCCTGTGGAGCATCCTTCTTGATGGTCCAACAATAATCGGCCAGCATATTAGGATTCCATTTGCCTTGATATCTCATTTCCATAGCTGAAATCTCCTGGTGAAAGTGTTCCCCGTGCTCATCGCTCACTCGACAAATGGACAAAAAAACGTTAATTAAAATAACTATTTAAATCCATTAATTGAAATTGAAATAAAAAAACTGTGGGTGATGGAGAAATTCCGAATACATATTTGAAAACACGATAAAAACTGCATTAAGTACAACTATTGGTACTCACAAGGCAAAAATCATGTTGTCCAGTGTTATTTTCCAACATACGCCTGTGCCTTCTTAATGGCCTTTTCCCCAAAAGTGTAACTAACTAACTAATTCATTGGCACTATCCATTCCATAGGTTCGTGGCTGCGCGAGCATAAGCTCTCTCTATACATCATATCTTGACCTAATGTTTTTGAAACAACTCCTGTATAATTTACCTCTCTCAAATCATGGTTAATGTTATTATTTCTCCTCATTCTTGGCATATCTACCGGTTTTTCTACACGGAGTTTCCATGCTCCTCTTTCAATGCCCATTTGCCACATCTCCTGTCCATCGCAGTCTACGAGACTTAATTGTTCTTATTATATACAGTTTCCCATAAAGATTATGCAGTTCATTGTTTTTTTTAGTGTTCTCCATTCACGTGTCTGTTCATCTCTCTTTGATCCAAAATATGTCCTAAGAACTTTATTCTCAAATATCGTAATCTTTCCTCCTTCCTTAAAATAAGACCTCTATTTCGCACCAATAATATAACTGGAAGAATAACAGTTTATATATTTTCAATTTAACGTTTTTACCAATAAAAAATGAAATAATATCTGCAGTTACCCATTCGAGCTACATGACCTGTCCCTCTCAATATCCTAAACTTAATGACAATATTATGGCAATTATATTAATTATAATAATATACAGTGTTATTATATTACTGTCGCTACTTAATTCATTTGACACAATTAACTGAATATAAGTATTTTTAAGAAGATTGTACGTAAATCAAGGAAAGATAAAATTAAGAATGTTGAAGAAATAAGAAGGCAGCTGAATATTCAGACAATGGGTGAATGGGTGGGAAAAAAATGGGATCAACATAATTATATTCCACATGACATTATATATAATTATTGTACGCATATCAAGAGATAAGTCAACACTAATAAAATTCATTGTTTAAAACCGTTAAGGTGGACAGTCATAAAATAAAATAGTTAAAATGTACCTTCTTAGGTTCAGAGCCGTCGTCCTCAACTTATAAAATATGTACTTTTTTTGTCTGAAGGCCTTTCAGAACCTCTATTCCATATTCAGCAGGTCTTTCTTCGCTACATTACTTGATATTCTCGGTGCTGTTCCTAATTTAGTATTGTACGTGACCAAAAAAAATACATATTTTATAAGTTGAGGATGACGGCTCTGATCTAAGAAGGTACATTTAACTTTATTTTATTTTAAGAGATATGTTACCAGAGGATGGAAGAAGGACATCTGAAAGTACAAAACAGAGATGAAGGGATTCTGGATTGAACAGGTCATGGACCTAAAATAAATAGTAGTATTTTATTACTTAATATACATAACAAACTCGGACCATTTGTCTCGGAATTCAAAGCTGGGCATGAAAGAAATATAAATTCTGCCAGAGGCCTCTTATTTTAAGCTTGAGGATATATTACATCCCCTAAATATACAACAAGAATCCACAGCTTTATTTCTCTTTAAAAGGATGTAATATGCAGAGTATTATGCTCTGAAAATACCCACCGACAATGACAGAGTTTGAACCCGCGAATTTCGGAACAAAAGCAGAACATGGTTACCACTAATCCAACGAGACGAACATAAATACTTAATTTAATACACAAGTGATCTTCTTGGTGATAAAATATTAAAATATATATACAGTCAATATGCCCATTTCACCAATTAATGTTTTAAAATGGTCAACAAATTTCCACAGCCAAGCTGTCATTCTCAAGACCAGATATTGACTGAATTGAGTCAATATCTGGTCTTGAGAATGACAGCTTGGCTGTGGAAACTTGTTGACCATTTTAAAACATTAATTGGTGAAATGGGCATATTGACTGTATATATATTTTAATAAATACTTAAATATTATACATAATATGTGTATTTTTGTATTACAATTCCACTCATTCAGGAAACCCTCCATGTCATTGTGTGGTCAATAATGTATGTACGGTATGTGATCCATAGTTTAAAATGTCTCTCCCGATAGGTCGTGCCGCTGTAAGGCCCGGATGGTCTTTGGCATGTAAATTGTACCTATAAGGAGAGAGGTTAAACTAAGTTAATGAAAATGAATGGTATTTTAATTAATGTTTCTTGCTGTTCGTTAAGTGAAATATCGACTTACGTTGTATGTAGTAATTTTTGACATACAGACTGTGTTATATACCGTAGTTGGATTTTCTAGTTTCTAACATGGCTTGATGAGAAACAGTAGGAATTTACCAACTTGTCAAAACAATCGCACAGGAAATAGCGCAAGGTTATCTCCACTGAGATAGAAACGCTAAGTTACCTTGATCTTGTGCCTCTTACTCTGCGTACCTTTATACAAATTTCATCCTGACGTTTACAACTGTATACAAATATATATATTGTTTTAGATAACAAGATACATAAAATGCTACTAATACCTACAATTCTTTTACTTTAAACTTTACACATTTTAAAAAGCCCCTAATTTGTTTTTAACGTATTTTCATGGAAATCGACTCGATCGGACGTAACCTAAATTAAGAATCAGCCTTTCAATTCCTCTTAAGAACTGCTCGGAGAGGATGTATACAATATATTATTTCGGATAGCAAGCTATTTAAAAATGCTATAAATAGCTGCATTATTTTATTTGTGATATTTTAAATTAAAAAAACTATTTTGTTTCACTATTTTTCATAGACACACACGACATGCACTGAATGAAAAATTTAATTCAATATTTCTTTAAGCCATCGCTGTGGTCTCGAGATAGCGTTCTGACTTGTCCGAAGCCAGCGGGCCCGGCTCGATTCCCGGTCGGGACAGGCTCCTTAGGTAAGTTTTTTTACGGGTTTTGTCTCACCTGTAAGACAAATGTCAGCAAGCTTATGGCGCCAACGGTCTCCCTCCCGAAAAATCATCCGGCCACCACCACCGTACACAACCACCACCACCACACACCTCATCATCATGCCTTCACACACCGCTGTGGGAGGCAAAGGGAAACTACCACTCGACCTGTAAATTCCCTAGTAAAGCTGCAAAGCATAGCATGACAGCTCTATTATTGCGATGAAAGACCTACCTTTGGCAGAATTACTATGGATGGATGGATGGATGGATTTCTTTAAGCTCGTTAAGGAGCTTTGCAGAGTGTATAAGCATTCTACAATATAAAAATGAAGCTTTTTTTTTAAACTTAAGACTGATATGGTAAAATATATAGTTTACATACTTTTAAAAAAAGTAATAAATGTATTCAATTTGCCACCATAGTCACCAGGCCTACTGTTTTCGAGGTAAACAAATATTTGCTGGTGTAAATTGAGGAGGAAATGATAGCTAGGATTTGAATATTTAGAACAATAAAAATTGTACCCGCAATCGCAGTCGTCCTCATAAAATTAAAATTGTGTAAAATAATCAGCTAGGCCTTTCGGAACTAGTTCTATTTTCAAAACTGTTTTATGAGCTTGTCGTATAATTGGTTGATCTGGTAGGGTGTGATTTTGTCCAGCAGGTTATCATTCCTTGTTTCTTTCAATATTTCTGTATCCTCTAAGATGTTTATCTTCCGGTTTTAATTTTCTCTGTGTATTGTTGAAAGGGTATTGTTGATTTGTTGAATTAATTACTTGTTTTTGTAACGTGGTTCGCGAAACTTGATATTCCTCCGCTGTTTGAAATGCTTGTTGTATCTCATGTTAAAACTTCTGGTTTTAAATTGTTCAGGACGACTGCCATCACAAGTACAACTTTTATTGCTTTAAATATTTATCAACAACCTCAACGGCGATTATAATGTTTTTAAAAAGTAGGGTTTGAATGAAAAAAGAGATATGTCGGTCCCAGTGAACCAATAGATACTATACTCGTTTCTGGTTTCGAGGTTTGCTAATTCAGACCCAGCTGGACCGATTGATGTTTCAGTGCGTAAAAATTCTGAGTATGGATTCCTTCGGAAGGGAAGTAAAGCATTGAGTCCCGTGTAGTTGATTTATGTCACATGGACAAACCCACAACCTGAAAAAAAAAATCTGACAAGGGAAAGTGTTTCTCATAGGAAAAAAAAAAATGGGATTCATCTTAAAATGTTCTCTTTGCAATCTCTGTGTTAAAACGATCACATGTGAAATGTTCCATTTCGGGAAGTTCTTGAACACAAGTTTGTGAAGCCTAAAATTTTGCGAAATTCGTTTAATATTGCATGATATTTATGCACGCAAGTTAGGCGCAATTACGAAATGTCCATGCGAGACACGTTGACGTAATTCCAGAACATATCACGTGCAGTTTCATCGTACTCTGGTAAGCACAGACTGCTGACTCCTCGAACATAGCTCCGAAGATATGAAAATATTATAGGCGTAGTTTCATTGCAATTCGGTTCGAGGACAGTTGTGAGTAGTATTTTCTTATTGTAAAGCTCAGGTGGTTTGTCGTCCCAACTGCTTTCAAAAAACGTGAAACTGAAAATATATAAAACCGTTATTCTCCCAGTTATATTATATGGATGCAAAACATGGACTCTCCACCGCTGTGGTCTCAAGGTAGCGTCCTGCCTTGTCACGCAGAGGGCCCCGGGTTCGATCCCCGGTCGGGACAGTTTTTCTGGGTGAGGTTTTCATCGGGGTTTTTCCTCACCTGTAAGACAAATGTCAGGAAAACTTTAAGGCCCAAACGGTCCCCGAAATCATATGGCCATCGCAATCATCATCATTCATATTCATCTTAGATTAAGCTTAGGATTAGGGACTCTCCTGGTAAAAGTACGCCATGTTAGGAGAGAACACCAGGAATGTCGAAAGACAACCTGGGGCATTTGCAAAAAAAAAAAACTTTAAGGGAGGAAAGAAGATCTTGAGTATTTGAGAATAAAGTGCGTAGAAAAAATCGTGGGCAAAAAAGAGATGTACAGACATTGGCGAATGGAGAAAACTACATAATAGTGAGCTACATGATATGTATAGGAAGCGAGATATAATAACAGTTAAGTCTCATAGACTGCGATGGGCCGGGACATGTGGCCCATATGGGGTATGAAAGAGGTGTATGGAAGCTTCTTGTAGGAAAACCAGAGGGAAAACGCCCAGTTGGTAGACCAAGAATGAGGTGGGAGAATAACATTATCAATGCTTTGAGGGAAGTAGATTATACAGGAGATGATTGGAAAACATTAGCTCAGGATAGGGATGTATGAAGAACTTATGTTCGCGCGGAATGAACCTGCGGGTTCGATAGAGCCAGTGAGTTGGTTAGTTAGTTAATGCTCAGGCGGTGTACGTTGCGTTGTATAATGTAGTTTGTATATCAACTATGCAGAATTGGAGCCAACTTTCTAAAGTAAGTGCCACAGTGAAAGGCATTTGAAGGCGGGCTATGTCGAAACTATTTCTTCAGGAAATAACTACTTTAAAAACGATTTTTTGATACTTTACATACCAGACATCACACCATTGGTGGTGTCTGATTATGTAAAGGGTGCAAGAAATTAATGAAAGCGTTTCTTTTCTGAAGAAATTTTTTCAAGATAGCCCGCCTACATGTCTTAAACAGTGTCACTCACTATAATTGTATTGGTAAATAGTAATTTGTGGTATGTTTGTTTACATTGTATTTCATGTGTAGAAAACCGGATACGATTATAAATATGCACATGACACTTGTGTAGAGTTGTCCTGCGTAGAGTTCTCCCTCGAATAAATAACAACATTGACTATTATATGTCACTGTGCCATCTGGGAATTCGATCGGAGAACAAGTGACTGCTAGCGTCATCTTGGCCAATGTGATGACACATGTTTTTGCTATAGCCAACTGCCAACATGTTTACTCACATAAAAGGGGATTCTATCCCAGGAGTCCACCTGCACTAAGGGCAAGTTAGAGTGAGAACATGAGCAAGTTATTCTTAGATGGCAAGTTAGTGTTAATTTGGGCAAAAGGGCAAGTTAGAGTGAGAACATGAGCAAGTTATTCTTAGATGGCAAGTTAGTGTTAATCTGGGCAAAAGGGCAAGTTAGAGTGAGAAAATGAGCAAGTTATTCTTAGATGGCAAGTTAGTGTTAATTTGGGCAAAGGGCAAGTTAGAGTGAGAAAATGAGCAAATTATTCTTAGATGGCAAGTTAGTGTTAATTTGGGCAATAGGGTAAGTTAGAGTGAGAAAATGAGCAAGTTATTCTTAGATGGCAAGTTAGTGTTAATTTGGGCAAAAGGGCAAGTTAGAGTGAGAACATGAGCAAGTTATTCTTAGATGGCAAGTTAGTGTTAATCTGGGCAAAAGGGCAAGTTAAAGTGAGAAAATGAGCAAGTTATTCTTAGATGGCAAGTTAGTGTTAATTTGGGCAAAAGGGCAAGTTAGAGTGAGAAAATGAGCAAATTATTCTTAGATGGCAAGTTAGTGTTAATCTGGGCAAAAGGGAAAGTTAGAATGAGAAAATGAGCAAGTTATTCTTAGATGGCAAGTTAGTGTTAATTTGGGCAAAAGGGCAAGTTAGAGTGAGAAAATGAGCAAGTTATTCTTAGATGGCAAGTTAGTGTTAATTTGGGCAAAAGGGCAAGTTAGAGTGAGAAATGAGCAAATTATTCTTAGATGGCAAGTTAGTGTTAATTTGGGCAAAAGGGAAGTTAGAGTGAGAAAATGAGCAAGTTATTCTTAGATGGCAAGTTAGTGTTAATTTGGGCAAAAGGGCAAGTTAGAGTGAGAAAATGAGCAAGTTATTCTTAGATGGCAAGTTAGTGTTAATTTGGGCAAAAGGGCAAGTTAGAGTGAGAAAATGAGCAAGTTATTCTTAGATGGCAAGTTAGTGTTAATTTGGGCAAAAGGGCAAGTTAGAGTGAGAAAATGAGCAAATTATTCTTAGATGGCAAGTTAGTGTTAATTTGGGCAATAGGGTAAGTTAGAGTGAGAAAATGAGCAAGTTATTCTTAGATGGCAAGTTAGTGTTAATCTGGGCAAAAGGGAAAGTTAGAATGAGAAAATGAGCAAGTTATTCTTAGATGCAAGTTAGTGTTAATTTGGGCAAAAGGGCAAGTTAGAGTGAGAAAATGAGCAAGTTATTCTTAGATGGCAAGTTAGTGTTAATTTGGGCAAAAGGGCAAGTTAGAATGAGAAAATGAGCAAGTTATTCTTAGATGGCAAGTTAGTGTTAATTTGGGCAAAAGGGCAAGTTAGAGTGAGAAAATGAGCAAGTTATTCTTAGATGGCAAGTTAGTGTTAATTTGGGCAAAAGGGCAAGTTAGAGTGAGAAAATGAGCAAGTTATTCTTAGATGGCAAGTTAGTGTTAATTTGGGCAAATGGGCGAGTTAGTACACGAGTTTAGTTTAACGTCCAATTATTTATTAGCGGGTTTTTGTGATAAGTCTTATCTCGAAAAAGTATTATTTATTTTACATTGCAGATATGCTTATTTTAGGTTACTTTGAGCCCAACTTCTCACTTCTTTTTAAGGCGTTTATCACATTTTGCTAGGAAAAAATGAACATATATATTTCTCTCGGATAATAAACTGTTTTTATAATCCATCCATAGTAATTCTGCCCGAGGGCAGGTCTTTCACTGCAATCATAGCCTTTTCATGCTATGCTTTGCAGCTTTACTAGGGAATTGTAGGTGTGGTAGCTTCCCGTTGCTTTCCACACCGGTGAAGAATGATAATGATAATGATGATCATATGATTTCGGGGACCGTTTGGGCCTTAAAGTTTTCCTGGCATTTGTCTTACAGGTGAGGAAAAACCCCGATAAATAGCTCACCTAGATAAACTGTCCCGACCGGGGATCGAACCCGGGCCCGCTGCGTGACAAGGCAGCACACTACCTCGAGACTACAGCGGTGGACATTTAATAAATAATAAACTTCGTGTTTTCCGTTTTTTTATTTTAATTTATGTAGGTAGCATAGAATATCCCTAACATTTATGAGACATTTAAGTTTTGATCGATCATTGAGATGAATGAAAATCATCTTTATATACGTCATTTCAATAATAAAGCTTTCAGGCAGTTCAAAACATGCATGTTGGGCATAAGTCTTAAGAAGAATTAATTAAACTTACGTAATTTTGGGGCAGTTGTTATTTGTTATTGTCCCGCGCTGAAGCCTAGTGGTTAAGGTAACATGCCTTGGCGTAGAGCTACGGGACTTGGCGCTGGTTCGGGTCCCCATGGGGGAACAAATTTTCTCATGTAATGTCGGCCAGTATGGGACCGGTGCCCACCCAGCATCGTGAGGAATTTCGGTAGCTTTAATAAGTAGCGGTTCCAGGCTGAGAAAACCTGCTATAACGGCTGGGAACCCAACATGCTGGCCACATGCCACCCCTACACTGGCAGGATTATAATCTACCTTTGTGAATAACACGTGTAGATGTGAGGCCAGCAGCCGGTTGATAGGCCATGGGCCTTTCAGGCCTGACGCGCCATAGAGTTTAAAGAGTTGTTTATTGTTATTATTAGGGCTGAAAAAAGTAGCGGTATCAGGATAGTAACTAATTTCTATACACATTGTTTACAAATGTGTCTTTGTCGAGCGTCTCCACTGCCTGCTCGGAGCGGAGAGTGTGTATGTTCGACTCTCCTCAGTAATAGACCTGTTTACGTTTCGTGTGGTTGTATCAGAATGCCCAAACAAAAATTGTGCAAAGATGAGTCCATTCCTACACAAAGCGGACTATACTAGAAATCTGTCCCGAGTAGCGCGTGTCAATGTGCAATGTGTAAACATAGCGGCAATCTAAGTACGATGCAGCCTAGCCTATAACCAATACTTATTTTCAGCCCTAATTTTTATAGAGTATTTTGTATCTTATCTTGAATTACTGTAAGTTATTAAAGAGGTTAAATGAAGGTTAAGGACAAAATTACTAGAAATGAATTGAATAACTTTCAGTAAGTTGAATAGATTAAATTTGTGGGGGCATTTGAAGAGGAAATAAAACATACTTACGGACCCAATTAACGAGCAAGCGTTAAGAAAGCGAAGTTAACAGTTGAACTAGTTAGAAACTGCACACGCTACTGATGTCGCGTGGATAAACGGGACTTGGGCGACAGTCATTTTGTTCCACAAGGGACCTCGCTGATAACATATTAGAGACAGAGCCTAGTTATTATGCAGCACATGGAAGAGCACTGACCCACATACTGCCATTATTCACCTGCAATTGTCTTCAATATTAATGGTGATATTTTTAATGCAAGCAATCAGTCTTGCTCAAGTCTGTCGTTTCTTTCCCCTTATACTACTCCACTAAGAAATCTGTGCAGGCGGAAAATATGTTAACTGACATGCTGTCCTTCTCTTTCTCTTCCTTACTATGTTGTCACTTCCAGTCCTTTGTATATCGACGGTAGGCAATGAAAACCTGTTAACTCCATAAGTCATTGAAAACCACATAACTCCAGTAGCCAGCACAGAAATATGTGCTGCATAACCTGTTGAGAACACGGTCTTCAAATTTATTAATAACTTGACTTGTATTCTGTAGTAAAATATGTGGGAACTATTACTGTAGCAATTCTCATAATTATTTAAAAGTTATTTGTTTCTCCTGTAAAATTTATCAAAATGGAGTTACGAAGTTTTCATTTCCCACCAACGATATGTTCTTTGTCTGGCTGGTAGAGAGCTGACATATACTATGGATTTTAATGGTCCGTCCTTCTACGCGGTCATTGGTAAAATGACTAATTTGACAACCCTGTTACTATTGGGGTTAAGTGTAGGAATGGGCTGTGACTTTCATTAGGCTACATGATGCCGCTTGTAATTTATTATAAGGCTGGTAACGGAGAGACGACAAATACTGTTATTTTGAATGGTCCGATCGCTTGAGCGTACCATGCTTAAATGACTAATTTGACAACCATGTTAAGATCATTCACACGTGTTTAGGGATTCTCGTACCACACTTAAAGTTGAACCATTTCAGTACGTGATCGGATGTATAGTCTTATCCTACATCCCTTCCATAGATTCAGTAGTTCAATGACACTAGCGCTAAAACTCTACCTCTCCGCCCGTGCAGAGTTAATTTGGTGGTATAATACATTGCGTTATTTCTGCGATGTCCCGAGAACCTGCGAACCGCGCGGAGCACTAAAAGAAAGAAGTAGGCAAGTAAACTATCATTATATTCCACATACGAATAATGGGTCATTGGTAATCCATTTTTGTTCCAGCTAAAAATAATCTAGAAGTCATTCCTCAGTACGTCCTGATATCTATCATCCCTATGGATGAAATTGTAGCATTTCATGATTTTAACTGCTGCTATTCAAAATACTTGTTGGAACCATTTATCTTTGTTTTTGGAGATTTTCTTTTTTAGTGTTTTCATTTTGAGTTCTTGCAGAATCTCGTCATTCCTCTCATTGTGTTTATATCGTACTTTCGTCAGAGACTGTGAAGTCACATGTACATAACACCTAAATTTCTTAACTTCAATTTTAATTAGAATAATAACCCATCTCTCTCAAAGATGTTGGAAATTATGTTGTTTGGTACAATTGTGACGCATATTTCTGATGTATTTAGAGAAAGTTTGAATTCACACGCAGAATTAGGCCTAATACTTGTGCATTTAAATTTTCTTAAAAAATTACAGATATGAGTGGCGGTCACATTTTGTGACAGATGTAGGTGATTATTTTAAATGTAATTGAAGTTGAGAAATCCGTGCCCTTGAATTCAGAGGTTATGTCCATGAAATTTTACACGCCGACGACTTGCTTCTAGTTCCCGCGCGTACTCGGCACTTTGCAAATATAATGGGATTATAGAAATAGTACAACGGTAATGAAGTCTGAATAAGGACACAATTGTGCATTTATATCGATATATTTAAGCCTCTTCTTTTTGCAGAAGATTATTTATTTTATTTTAATCTATCCGTCTTCGGGTTTTTACAGCTGCTGTCGTCTTCCCGTGCCAAACCTCCAAAGCCTACGGTCTTGAGCATCTTCGATGCTTAGCCCTCTAGCTTGCATTACTGTCTTCAGGTTTTCCTTCCATGTTAACTTTGGTCTCCCTCTTTTCTTCTTTCTGTTCGGATGCCATTCATATAGTTGCTTCGGCCATCGCTCATCTTCCATTCTTAAAACACGTCCTAACCACTTTAATTCCTTCTCCTCAATTCTTTCAATTAAGCTTTCTTCTGCTTCCATTATGTTTCTAATTTCCTTATTTGTGACATGTTCTAATTTAGACTTTCTGGCACTTCTGCGTAAATAATCCATTTCTAGAGCTATTAGTCTATTCTTGTAGTACTTATTGATTGTCCATACCTCACTTCCATACATTGCAACAGATCCCACCAATGTTTTACCAATATATTTTTTTTGTGTCTTTCCAAATATGCTTATCCCACCATATGGAGTTTAACGATGATATTATTTTGCTACTCAATTCAATTCTATATTTTATGTTCTCTTTGCCTATACCTTCAATGTTATCCATAATTATTCCCAAATATTTAGTTTGTTTCACTTGCTTTATTTGGATTCCTTCTTCCAATATTAAATTTTCTCTTTCATTGCTATTTATTGTCAGGTATTCTGTTTTTTGTAAATTTACTGTGAGATCCCATGATTCATATGTGTTTTTCAACCTTTTTATCATGAATTCCATATCAAATTTTTCTTGCGCTAAAAACCAGTTGATCATCGGCAAATTGTAATGTCAGCAAAAATCTGTTGCATTTTATTTTAATTATAAAATGGTAATGTAGTTCTTGGTGATAGAACCCCAATTCAGTATTTGTGTTCTCGAAAGCCATGATAAAATCTTAGGTTAATCGGCCTTGAAAATTCAAACCGTGACCTCGTTAATAAGAGTATCAACTGCTGTTGTCTGAACCACCTGGAACGGTGCAGTTGATTATAAAAATAATATAATGGCTTGAGGCTACTGTGGGAAATATCTTAAGAATCCAATAATTCTCGTTTTAAATATTCAGTTCAATAGGAATTACAGCTATATTTTGTTAGTCGGAGTGGCGTGGGAATTTCTGAGATGTTGCCGGTTGGAAACTTGTACTCCAGTCGGGGAGGAGATGAAGGAAGGAAACAAGTTTCCCTTTGTGCCTAAGTTGCAAATAATTCATGTCAGAGTCTCACATTTCAACTGAAGGTCTCTGACATCCAGCCTAGACGAATTTGACGTCGATGCGCTATAGGCAACATATAACTTCAAAATAAAAAATTGAAGTGTTGTATACGCGATAGCAACGATATTATTTCTGAGGTAATTAAGTTTTTTAATCACAACTACTGGGTCAATTAACTACAAATCTGTGTATATAAAAAAAGACTTAATTATATCTTCCCATCGTCCCAACAAAATAATTCCCAAAATTAAGATAGTAACCCAACTAATCCAATTTCAAAGGAAACTTCTAGACTTAGATTGATGATAAAATTCATGTTGAGACTTGAAAGTAGTTTTGAAGTTCCTTAGGACAGGTTACTGGCCCGACGCTAAGTAGTCCAGTGGTAGGGCTGCTACCTTTTAGTCTCTGGACAGACATTACGATACCGCATTTACTCAGTACCCGATGGAACGGTTATACCGCCGTGACTCGGTATACCCGATGGAACGGTTATACCGCCGTGACTCGGTCATATAAAATTCAAATCATACTAATAAAGTATGTTATATTCAATGCCCCAAGTTGTCATTTCGACTTTCTGCTGTCTCTCCAGGCATTGGTGATTGGGGCGCCTGAAAGGCGGAGTTACGATGACATGATGGGTGATGATAATCTTAAACTTAATGTAAGACGAATATGAATAATGGTGATCATTATGATGGCCATATGATGTTCGGGGACCTTAATACGCAATATAATTATTTTCTACTTCTTGTGGACGTCACGTCTATGTTTTGTTCATAACATTAACCTCCGTTCTATAGGAAACCATTTTTAAACTTTTGTGTATATTCATAGGAAATTCTCAAACAATTGAAGGTAAATTTTTATTTGTAACACTGACAATTGGACAGAAAATTGCAATGCAAGAAGCGCGAATAATGATGAACACCTGATTTTCAATTTACAAACAGATAGCGAAGAAAATACTTGATGTTACGTACAAGTTTGTAGTAATAATATACCTTAAACCTTGGAGACTTCAGAATGGATTGGTTATGGGCTGAATATTAAATGTTTCTGACGTTCCTTTTGCTACTGCGGTAGACATCTTCAGGAGGTTGAGTTCTTTCCCTCCTCAGCTATAGTTGGAAAATCTTCAAAGTATGTCTCCTATAGCCGTGGACAAAACAATGAAAATTTGTAGTCGACTGCAGAAACAAGTCTGTGCCATGGTTATAGGTTTACAATATATATTTTTTGCGCGATAGTGCGTTCTGTAAAATTACAGGAATGGCGACCAATGATTGAAAGTTAAATTTCCTAAATTTAGGGGTTGGCAACCCTATAAATAACTAAATAACTATACTGTAATATTACAAATTACCTACCTAAAGCAGGAAGTAAAACCAATGCCTTCATGTATGCTACGTACAATATATATACAAAAAATATCCAAAAGGTAGCGTTAAACTTCCAAACATTACTATAAATAATATAATTATCCCTTATTCTTCTTCAGTAATAGATCTTGGACTACATCTAGACGCAAATTTAATCTGGCAAACACAAGTGAAACACATATGTAAAAAGACTTTCTCCATCTTACATTATCTTAGATGTTTAAATAATTTTCTCCCAGTTTCGTTAAAACAAATCCTTGTGCAGAATCTTGTGTTGCCACACTTCGATTATTGTGACACATATAATGATCTAAACCATGACTTGTCGCAAAGACTGCAGCATGTTCATAATGCTTGCGTTCGATTCATTTTCAATATCCGCCGTTATGACCATATTTCCGAACACTTCAATAACCTCACTTGCCTCCATCTTACTGACAGACGTTAATTGCACTCTCTTTCACTACTTTTCAAGCTTCTGATTTCCTACACTCGTACTTACCTGGCGTCCAGATTTGAGACGTCATCTTCTTACCACAATATTGACGCTAGGTCACAAGATAACAGCCTGCTAACAATTCCTCTTCATAGCACTTCCTCTTATTCTACTTCCTTCAGAGTAGCTTCTGCCCGCTCCTGGAATCTCCTTCCTCAAGATATCAGGGGTTGCTGCACACTTGGCAAGTCACGCTTATACAGTTACCTGTTGTCTAATATAATGCATTTTTCTCTATGTATTTAAATTTATTCTATGTCGGTAATCATTTTTTCTCGTTTTTTATATATCTTGTACATATTATAGCTATATTTAATTCGTTAAATCTAGATTAAATCAAAATACATTATAAATAATAATTGTATTGTATTTATAACATGTAATCGTTTATTGTAATTTAGATGTAAGACTATTTTTTTGTATTTTTTTAAAACCTGGTTGAGTGGCAGACAAGGCCTTTCGGCCTTAACTCTGCCAGGTAAAATAAATCTATTATTATTATTATTATTATTATTATTATTATTATTATTATTATACGAAACAAATCACTGCATTTTAAATGAAGAGAACTTTATTTGAAACAATATAAAACAATAAATTCATACTTGCCGCCATTTTATGCCTGATTGGTGTCACGGCCTGCTGTAATCTCAACTAAATTATTTTCGGCATTTAGCGTATATACATTGACCAAACTGTTAACGTCAGTCAGTTGTTTATGATGAGCATAAATACTTTAAACAAAAATGTTATAATTTTACTATTTAGTTATTATTTTGAAAAGTCCATCGTGTAAAAAATAATGTACAACACACATTTGTGAAGTGATTTACAGAATCTTGAAAATTAAAAAAAAAACTCAATATCGCTCGGTTTTTAATAATTTCCTCGCTTCTGTAAAAAATCACTTCCCAACCTTGCATTGTAATGTACTATCATTGCTACTGACACACAACAGTGAGAATGTGTATTATATACTACTACCTATTACCCGGCGTACGCTGTTACGCCTAAATAAATGAAAATTGATGTGCTTTTATGTTTAGTTGAGTAAGTAAAAGGAAAAATAATTATAAATTTACATTTTTAGATACCCCGTGCTGATTACCCGGCGTTGCTCGGGAATCTACTTATCCCGATCTTATTGACATAAATGAGCTTAAATACGAAAATTAATGTGTTTTATGTTTAGTTAAATAAGTGAATAAAGGGAAACAATTATATCGTAATTATTTTTAGATCCCCGGTCTGAACTCAGATCATGTAAGAGTTTAAAGGTCGAACAGACCTATTATTTAAGCTACTACACCTAATAATATTCTTAATCCAACATCGAGGTCGCAATCTTTAGTGTCGATGTGAACTCTCAACTAAAATTACGCTGTTATCCCTAAGGTAATTTAGTCTTCTAATCATAATATACGGGTTTACCTGGCGTTGTCCGGGAATCGACTCATCCCGATCTTCTTGGCAAAAATGAGCTAAAAGACAAAAATCGTTATTATGAGTTATCCGTAAAAGAATACCCGTCATGAGCTGCTATGCTTGCACAGGAATCTACGCACTTGTCTTGATCTTCTTGGCATCAATGAAAGACAAAAATGGTTATTGTGAGTTTCCGTAAAGAGATAAACATAGCCTATGCTGTCGCGGATTTTTTGTAGAGCTTTTTGAGATATTGAATTATATGTACATTAATGTTGTGTATTTGTTATGGTTTAGGCAGTGTAAGCCTAGGGGCTACCATTTTTCATGTTTCCACTACAAAGGGCGATTTTTAAGGGTGTAGGAGTTGAGTATCACAACTTTCGTATAGCCTATGTTCATCCCGGGAATCTCCTGAACATTTTGCAAAAAGCCCCTTCACAATCGGATCAACGGTATGGCCGCGCATAAAGTATGAACAAACAAACATTAATTTTTATATATTAGATTATCGTGGATCAGACTTCCTTTTACAATTTACAACCATTGATTTTCAGTTTTTTATACTTATGGAAATGATAAAAATAAAACTGTAGTCATGGTTCAGACCTTGTATCCATAATTGACTTTTTATGTCAAACCAAGACCATTACTCCAGGAATACGTTAAGTTTAAGATATGTAATATCGGCTGTAAAAAAAATCTTAAACCATTCACCATGTTTTTGTTTTCTATGGGAAACTTCAGATCTTATCGGTTTCATTACGAACTATCTGCTAATTGTTTAAAAGCTAACAGTTCTCAAGGCTTAATACTTCAGTTTTATAATATTATTTTTATGCATAGGAAATCAACATACGTTTACCTGGGGCGAAGCCGCAGGGGTGTCTAGAAGTCTCCCGAAGGAAAACAGTATGTGTGATGTTAATAGTATGAAAATGTTTAAAATTAAAAAAATAAATGGTTGTTTGGACACACTATAGTAATTCATACGTTGGCGAGTTTAGAACATGCGAATCTCCCAAAATGTTATGGAGGCGTGGTTTAGTTTAGATTACTAAGCGGCAGCCCCCTATTCAAAGCTACTCTGACACTTGCTAACATTCTCGGAGTCTGGACTGACTCAGACTCCCCAAAAAAAATACATTTACCATTGACGTTCACTAATAAATTAACTATCAATCCCAAAAACAACATTTATATACAAATCATAAGGAAAAAGAAGTTTGGGAGGATCTAGCAAAAGTTGGTATCAATAGTTAGCAGCCGGTCGCGTTAAAGACCAAACTATGATGACGATGATGATATCAAATTTGTTGCTTTGGCTTATTTTGTTCCTTAGGAGACGTTGTTGTATGCATTAAATAAACAGTTATTTCCTGGGCTTATAATGAATTCGATATTATCAATACATCAAATAAATGAATAACACTTCTTTTTTTTTATTTCAGGTTGTATGAGTCTCGAAAATCTTAAAGCTGGTGAGTACAATTATACTAATGCTATGGTATCAATAGGCCTATGATTAAATTGACATGTCAATATATTTTTATTGCTAAGAAATGTATGAAATGTATTGATGACTTTTGAACTTATTACATAATTTTTTAAACCTAAAATAAATTATAATAATATAATATTAATATTATTACAGTTTAATCAGTATGAAATAATAGCATTAAATTTAAAGTAAAATAATTCGTATTTTTATGTAAAAAATATTAAGCAAGCACTTAAAAATTTTAATAGAGAATTCAGATCTGAAATCAAATCAACGAACTCATTAGAAAAATATACAGTATATTATTTTAGTTTCTTTTAGTTTTAGATATTACAATATTATTTTAATGCTAAAATAAAAATTATAATTAACAAACATTACAAGAATTACGTATCACCTTGTTGCAAATTTCAAATAACAATTCGAAATCTTAGTACCTACATGTGTTAATACCAATTATAACTTAATTTTATTTAATATCTGGCAAGGTAATGTTTTATACAAATTATTTTGTTATACTATACAGTATATGTCAATTAACCTACCCGTCTTACATAGTTCATTTTGCTTTATGGTAATTTTTGAAAGCTTTACATAATATTCATTTATATTACACAGGAGAGAATAATATTCTCCTGTTTTTTTATCTACGAATAGAAAAATTACCAACGTTTTGTCATCGGCCATGTTTTCATGATATTCTTTCAATGCACTGATATTTGATGAGCCTGTATCGGGAATGTAATAAGCATTGTCTTTACAGAAGTTGCATCTCAATGTTTTAGTGTTTCTTAAAATATTTCAATGTTAATACTTGGTAGATTTACATATTTTATTGATTAATATTTTTTATTGATTAATATTAGTGGTTTCCGTCAAATATCTAGATAAAATTTAACCTTCAATGCGATGAAAATATTTAACTGTGAACATCGGTAGTTCTTTTGCTACAAAAATATTTTTACTATTATTGTTATTATATTATTATTATTACTATTATTATTACTTTTATTATTATTATTATTATTATTACCATTATTGTTATTTATTACCATTATTGTTATTATTATCATAATTATTATTTATTATTATTATTATTATTATTATTATTATAAAACTTAAAATATAACTTTAGGCAAATAAAGATGTGTAAACATTAATAAATCTGTATATAAATAAAATTATAATTATAAAATGTTATGTCGTTTATCGACTTGAAATGAAAGATTATAATCCTCAAGATTTCATTTGATTATGTGTTGTAATATTAAACATCGCCTCTCCTATAAAATAACAATTTTTTAGATAAAAATGAAACTTTGAAAATCGATGACAAAATAACATTAATATATTCAGGTATATCGAACCGTATATACATCTATATAGAAGTTGTTGAAGATTTTTAAATCGCCTTAACATAAATATACAGTATTAGATTGATAGTGAAGGAGCATATCGAAAATAAATGAAATCATCATATTGAAAATGCGAAAAAGTGTACGAAATAGAAATGCGATTAATAAAGAAAATTGAAGAAAACGTTAGTCTACCGTTTCTGACCGAATAAAGTTGTGATTACCGAGATTGAGGTTTGAAATGTTACCCATGATACTGTCGTGACCTGGCCCTCGGGTAGATCAGACAATATGAAGGTAGGATTCGTTGTGAGTCCAAGAACTCCAGTGAATGCAGAACTTGATTTAATATATTTATTAAAGACGATGATTAAAAAGTTACAATATTGTGTCTCTAACTGTCATAGAGACGAGGTCGGAACCATGAAGAATAAGCCCTGATGCCAAGGGCATCAGCCGTTATAAACCCTCTGATAAGCGGGCGTGGCATGGACGCTGAGTTGGAATGTATCACCCTCATTTCCAAATAAGGACATATCTCTTCTAAAGTTACGTATGAAGACTGGAATTTACCAGCCATGTTATCTTACGGTATTCAACTAGGGGATGGAGAGTAATCTTATCTTGACTCGACGCCCCTGTATTAGACTGGGGGATGGTGAGTAATATTATCCAAACTCAACGCCCCTGCCTGTTTCAACTTGAATATCCACATGTAATTATTATTTTATATTAGAGTGTCCAGTACGCAATTTCCCTTCATAATATAATATAAATACATTCTGATTGTTAATTCAATACTTTAATATATAACTTATATATATGGATTCTATGCTATTGGCTAACAGTGCAATAATTAATTAGTAGGCCTATATGCGGTAATAATGCTACAGCCAGCACAATACTTCAATAATTGGAAGATAATGCCAAAGTTTACATATTAATTCTTTTAATTTTTGAAACTAGTTAAAAAATTTAGAAAACAAGAAAATATAGAGTAGGCCTACTAGCGGACCCGCCAGACGTTGTCCTGCCCGAACGTTCAATTCTCGTGTCATGGCCGGATGTTATATATATATATTATAAATATATTTTTGACATTTGGCAATGAAGGCAAATATGATATGAAAAGAAAAATTAATGCTTGAGTCGGGATTTGAACTCGAGTCTCTAAAGTCTGTACCTTTAGCGCTCTAACCAACTGAGCTACCCAAGAATTCCAAGACAAACATACAATTTTCTTATGCACGTAATATTCTCAATTCATACAAGAGGTAGCGGAAAGATATTCCGACTGCCATCTAGACTCGAGTTCAAATCCCGACTCAAGCATTCATTTTTCTTTTCATATATATATATATATATATATATATATATATATATGTATAACCTTTTTACCGTAAAATTCATTAATTGATAAATTCGTAAAAAAAACTCCTCACTCACATCTGTAGTGACCCAAGAAGCTTGCATTATGACGCCACATTGTAGACCCGCGGAATATGTCGGTAATGCAGATGACTACACATTTGACATAAAAAATCCTATAAACCGATTGCAGTGTCGTCTACCGGGTCCACTTGTGAATCTAAACCATCCAGGGACCCACTTAAACACACAAAAAAATCGTCAAAATCGGTCGTTTACGCCGTTTTTAATTTCGGATTTCAAATAAGCTTCCACTTCTAATTGTTTGATTTCTCTCATTTTTTTGTTAATATCTACCTCGGTTTATTTCAATAGGATGAACTGAGTTTCGCTGTGAAGCATCGAAAATGGTGATTCTTAGAGCGATTTTTAAATTTTCACTTCACGTGAACTCCTACATATAATAGTTTTAGAGGGTCCAATTGTGAATATAAACTATCCAGGGACCCAATCAGACACACACAAAAAATGCCATCAAAATCGGTCCAGTCGTTTAGATAGTTTTTAATTTCGGATTTCAAGTAAACCTCCACATCTAATTGTCCGATTTTGCTAATTTTTTTTGGAAAATACCTACTTCAGTTTATTTTAATAGGATATACTGAGTTTCGTTGTGAAACATCGAAAAATGAGATCGGTAGAGCTATTTTAAAATGTTCGCTTCAGGTGAACTCCTACATCTAACGATTTTAGAACATAATAGATAACGGCTAAACATTCGACACATCTGAAAACCTGAATATACAAATTTTCAGGAAGATCGGTTGAACGGTTTAGAAGACTATAAAGGACAGACAGACACACATTCATTTATTTTTACATACATACATATATATATATATATATATATATATATATATATATATAGATATAGATATTATAAATATATTTTTGACATTTAGCTATGAAGCCAAATATGATATGAAAAGAAAAAAGAATGCTTGAGTCGGGATTTGAACTCGAGTCTCTTCTAACCAACTGAGCTACCCAAGAATTCCAATACAAACATACAATTTTCTTATACATGTAGTATTCTCAATTCACACAAGAGGTAGCGGAAATTTGTTCCAACTGCCATCTCGCGGCTAACATAACAGTTAAGCATTTTTTTTTAAGAGAATATTTACTTTATAGCAGTAACGCTTGTATATATCATCATCATCATAGTACATTCACGAATTTAGGCCATTTGTTGACCTGTTTCGGCCTCAAGAGAAACACCATCCAGAAGTCTTTTGAGTGGACGTCCTGGTCTTCTTCTTCCTGCAGGTTGATATCTTAACATTTGTTTGGGTATTCTGTGATCTTCCATTCGATGAACATTATGATATGAAAAGAAAAAAGAATGCTTGAGTCGGGATTTGAACTCGAGTCTCAAAAGTCTGTACCTTTAGCGCTCTAACCAACTGAGCTACCCAAGAATTCCAATACAAGCATACAATTTTCTTATACATGTAGTATTCTCAATTCACACAAGAGGTAGCGGAAATTTGTTCCAACTGCCATCTCGCGGCTAACATAACAGTTAAGCAATTTTTTTTAAAGAGAATATTTACTTTATAGCAGTAACGCTTGTATATATATATAGATATTATAAATATATTTTTGACATTTGGCAATGAAGGCAAATATGATATGAAAAGAAAAAAGAATGCTTGAGTCGGGATTTGAACTTGAGTCTCTAAAGTCTAGAGCGCTAAAGGTACAGACTTTAGAGACTCGAGTTCAAATCCCGACTCAAGCATTCTTTTTTCTTTTCATATCATATATATATATATATATATATTCGATTGCAAAGATAACTCAGCACTGAAGGAAAGTCCTAATTATTCAATTAAAATGAAATCAGGGGGTCAAAGGTCGATATGGTCTCAAGGACTTCACAGATGCTGATATGTGTTGTCCACAAATCCTGAGCAAAGCCAGGGCATTCTTCATTCACCGCTCTGTCGACAAGTCTACTCCCGCGTCCTCGTCGTGACCCCTGGACAACGCAGTAAAAACTCAATGGGTGTTGAAGAAATGACAGCGAAAGTGCAGCTCTATCAACATAAATGGAGATAGCACGTTCTTAGGATGCCACAACATAGTGTACCAATAAAAATGTTAAATTATCACTCTGCAGGAAACGGAGACTTTAGGTCGACCTCATCGCCGTTGGACAGACCAGTTCAAGTTGTAGTTCACAGACGGGAATAAATTCAAACCTGTGTTTTGGCAGAAGAAAAACAATGAAAAACTGTATTTTAATACAGTAATTCCAGCTTTTGCAGCTAGATGGCGAATATAAAATTACATAGCTCCTTTAATTATTGTTTCAAATGACGTAAGGATTTTTATCTTACCTTTATCACTCGTTGAGGAACATATAATTACTTTACGAACGTGTAATTCTGTTTTCGATGACGTATACATGCTGATAACAAAGTATTATCACCTTACAATACAGTATATTATGCATGTGTAAGTAAAACTAGTTTATCGCACAGTTTGTATTATTTTCCATAATATTGTTGAAGCAAACAACTAAGAAAGGCAATTCTATGTCCATTTTTGTATAAAGATTTACTTCATGAAAATAGTTTACATTTATTTACAAGTTGACAAAAAGCTACTTTCTATTGTGAAATGCAATGCCTATTAAGTTAATAATATACCTTGCACTGTATAAGGAAATACCTTCTTGTCTTGTAAGCCCATGTTTCCCTTAACAGAGATTTAGGTGCTCTCCCCCTACAGGGAAGAATTTGAACCATACTAATTTAGTTACACTTATTTTCGTATAGATGGCATTGGAGTGGCCCGTGGTCAGTGTTCCGCCTCATACCTGACATCTAGGAAACCAAGGTAGTACTAGGACGGGAAAATTCGGGAAATTTTGCTTAGAGGCATTTTCATTCAGGCTTAAGGATCTTTTACGAGCCTGAAAATCTTCAGACTCGGGACCCACAGCTTAAAGTCCCTCCCGGAGGACTTGCTACTTGGATTTTTCCATCCTAAAAATCCATCGACCCCGGCCGGGTTTGAACCCGCGACCCTCGGGAACAGAGGCAAGGAGCATAAACATACAATTGCAAAACAAATGTTAGACCTTAAGATTTTTTTCATTTTTAATTACGCTATAATACTGAATCAGTAATTTTCTGTGACTTGTATTAGTAATTGAGTTTCTGTAAATAAACCCGCGATGCCCTTTTTAATGGAAAGGTAGTGCTTCACCCAGATGTTCATTTAGCTTAATTTATTTTTAAATAAGACTACCTAATATCCGGCGTGCGCTCCTACACCTAAATAAATGAAAATTAATGTGCTTTTATGTTTAGTTGAGTAAGTATAGGGAAAAATATTTATAAATTTATATTTTTTAGATACCCCGTGCTGTTTACCCGGCTTTGTCCGGGAATTTACTCATCCCGATTTTCTTGGCATAAATGAGCTGAAATACAAAAATTAATATACCTCTTATGATTAGTTGAATAAGTAAAATGAACAATAATTATATATGTATATCGTAATTACGTATTTTAAGATTTCCCGTGCTGCGATATTTGAGGTTGTAGGAGTTGAGTATCACAACTCTCGCCTAAGTTCATCCCGGGAATCTCCTGAACATTTTGCAAAAAGCCCCATCACAATCGGATCAACGATATGACCGCGCATAAAGTACGAACAAACAAATGAACAAACCAACCAACCAACAAACAAACAAACTTTAATTTTTATATATTGGATTAAGTTTCTGTAAAAAACATAAACTCGCGATGTCCTTTTTTTAATGGAAAGGCAGTGCTGCACCCAGGCATTCATTTAGCTTATTTTCTTTTTAAATAAGATAGTGCACAATGCGTCTGTATTAATAAAAGTTAAGGAATGGAAGAAATCTTTATTGTGGCAGTATGCAGTATAAACACAAATTACAGTAATTGTGAAGGATTTCCAAGCAAGACTTTCAATAGGAAAACTACTTTTACATACATTTATTTAATCTAATTTTCAAATTTTGTCACAAAATATAATTTTACATATAGTTATAATGTTTACGAAAACGAGCAGTCTAGTGAATTTGTTGAAGTGTCTAGTGAATTCTTTATTTCTGTTTAAAACAACCGATCTTCTTTTAAACTTGTTGCATTTAATGCTGAGTTCTAATGTCGCAATATTAGGCAATCTATTTAATATTTTATCACACAGGACATAATAATCCTGAAATAAATGCATAAAAATATTGGCGAGATCCCTTAATCAGGCTTATTTTACAATTAAAAAATATTGGATTAAAAAACTCGACGTATTTATTATTGACTTCGAGTCAAATAGGAATAAAAGAGACAACAGAATTTTGTGGATTGAATATAAAGAGGTTAACCCATTAGGCCACACCATTGACCTGGAAAATGAATACGAATATCTTTTTAAAAAGGTTTCATCTATGTAAATTAAACATTCAATGCACTTTTTAGATTTTTTGTGTTACCTCATAGTATTTTTTGTCACTTTCTATTGCATTTTATCATAAGTAATGCCGTGAGTCGTGAATGTATCTGCAGAATTCGGAAATCAAGAGTGGCATTTGTTAGGACCATTTAACGAATGATAAAATTAAATTGATAAAATCGAGGTGAAAAAGACGGTGATTGGTTGTAAATAAAATTCACTGAAACACAAAAAATCAGCAATATACTGCGCCCAGCCAAAGACACTAGAGATCCTTTGAGTAATGCCGGTATATATCGTATCCCGTGCAGTTGTGGAGAGGTGTACATCGGTACAACAAAAAGAATGATCAACACACGATTACAAGAACACATGAGACACTGCAGGTTAAAACAAAATGAAAAATCGGCCGTAGCGGAACACTTGATGAACAACCAACAACATATTATAAGATTTGAAGATACCCAGGTATTATCACAAACATCACATTACTACACCAGACTATACAGAGAAGCCATAGAAATATACAAACATAAAAATTCCTTCAACAAAAAAGAAGAAACCTTGAAGATAAACAAAATTTGGATCCCAGCACTACATAACACGACAACGAAGCCTATGACTTCTGCACACGGCAATACAGCGCACAACTCGGTGCGCGCAGAAAACCTCCCCTCCACCCGGGGTTTAGCTATAAACCATAGAGAACCGAAGCTGAGAACATGCCTTAGTTTGCCAAAACACTTCCCTAACAGAGCGCTGCACAACATATCTCAAATACCACCGCTCGAATACTACATAGAACAACTCAGCATAAGATACAAACAACGAGCGCTAGGCAGAACATCAACAAGAAACCTGCTACAAACAGCACCACCAAACACAACAACATACAAACTCTACACATTGTAGGAAAAAGAGAAACCATCCGAACATTAAAACAAGCGAAAATAACATTACACAACACATAAAGAGCACAACTTGAATAAATAAAAGAAAGAAAGTAAGACCATCCCAATAATACAAATCACATGAAATAATCCAATCGAAATAAAAGAAAAACCTTTCACATACCTATGTAATAATAACTTAAAATACGTACAAAAAACTCCTTAGTACCATACTACAGTAACCACAGAAGTAAATTACGAACTAATGAAGGTGCTCCCGACGCCGTAGAGGGCGCGCTATACCCCACCCCACAAACCTGATCCCTCATCCTCTATCCTAACCCTCAAATACTATCAACAAGATAACTACTAGAATTTAGTTAATTCACACTACAAACAAATCAAAGCAAATTAATCACTGCACAAAAATGTTTTATCCTAATGAACAACAAAACCAGAGAGTTAAATTCATTCCCAGCAACATCCATAAATTTATGTCACGGTCACCAGGGATCCGCGGCGTTCCGCGCGGCGGGCCGGCGTGCTGGCGGCTGGCTTGGCTGTCCTGGATGCCACCTTCGCCTAGACCTTGCCTACGGAATCGTGGCCAAGACTCCGCAAGAGGGATATCTATCTGAGGACTTAGAAATGCAAATCATCCACAGACACATAAAAACTGCAAAAGAAAACTAAACAACTCGGGCTGAAGAGGGCATCATAAGTCCCTAAAACAGCCTGGAAGGGACAGCCTCCGGGTCCGTCCCCTTCTGCTCTGGGTAGGGGGATAACCCGACCCAGACCCATCTGGACCATCGGGTACCGGTGGTGGATTGAGAAATGAAAATCGACGTAGAACTCAGTTCATTCACGGACCCGGGGTTCGGGGGAGGAAGGAGGACCGGATACATAAAAGGGAGATACTGCCCTTCCAATTCTACTCCTAAGCTATAAACAGAGAGACAGTTTCCAACGACCAGCCAGTCTGCAGCCGACTGTTGAGGAGTTCACAGAAAGCACGCAGTATCTCCTGATGAGGTCTACCGCAGCAGTAGACGAAACGTCGAGTAAGAAGACAACCAGACCACGGCCTATAAGCCCGGAAGACGAACCAAATATGGATCACTGAAATGTGATTGGTCATTGACTGCCATTTGGGGCATGAGTTAAATAGTGAAACTATAAACATTTGACAACAAATATTGTTAATAACACAAATATTTCCTGGTGTAAATTTGAGTATCAATTTGAAAGTAATCAGAATACATTACTTGTAATTAAATGATGTAATTTTAAACATCAATGACAAGGTTATTGAAGATGGGTCTATATAGATAATACTACAATAACTACATTCATTGAAATGTGATGTTTCGTTTTGATGAGCACACATAACGGTTATACACACAATGCCAGAATGCCAATGGAAGTTGAATATTTTTCTGAAATCAGTGAACTGTTTATCGGATGTAACCCATACAGAGTAAATCATGAGGAACAATGAATGAGTCAACCAAGTTTTCTAAATTAGTGTTAGGGGGTTCTAGGAACTGACCTCGAGGTGCCCATGTGAACACTCGGACAAAAGAGCGAAGCCGTTTTAAATCGATTTCTAAAGAAATGTATTTAATTAAAATGAAGATAACTAATAAAAAAAACCACAACAGTTATCTACATTATCTTGAACACCAATTTAGATTCCAAGAACATTTCGTGTTCTACTTCACCTTCCCCCACTTTTAAAATGGAGTGCGAAATGGTTTCATCAAATAATATCAGTATATTATTACACTTATTAGTATCTCTATATGCTGGGTATGAGTTTAATAAGTAATTTAAAATAGCATAAGGCTCATTCTCACAGGAGGAACAATACCCTCAGAAATGAAATTGGGGTTTATAAGCTCGATATAATTATAAGAAGCGAGAGAGAAGAAACTGCAGTAATTATAGAGGGATATGTGTGAATAACTCAATTATGAAAATATTCACTCGCATTATAAAACATAGATTAGACAGAGAATTTAAAAATATGGAAGAACAAAGTGGGTTCACTGCAGGCAAATCATGCACTGATCATATATTCATACTGATACAGGTGTTAGAAAAATGCCGAGAGAAATCGCAACCAGTAGATTTGATCTTTATTGATTTGTTAAAGGCGTATGATAGTGTACCCAGAATCTTGCTCTGGAAAGCCCTAGAAGAGGCAAATATAAATGACAAAACAATCAGTATTATAAGATCATTATACTAAGAGAACAAATGCCAAATTAAGATGGGAAACGGACTTTCAGAAAAATCCCAAACATCAAAAGGTCTCCTACAAGGATGTTGCTTATCACGAACGTTGTTCAAAATATATATTGATAATTGTACAAAGAATTGGTCAAGACACTGCAAATATATGGGATTCAAATAGAAGATAATTATTACCTCCACCATTTACTATTCGCAGATGATCAGGTGGTTATTTCTCAAGATACAGATGATGCATCTTTAATGTTAAGGAAATTAGAGATAGAATACAAAAAATGGGGATTTCAGATAGATTATAATTAGAGCGAGGAATTATATGAAGAAAATTATACGAACGTATGAAATCTTAAAGACAAAATATGAAAAAAAATATGAATTTAAGGTAAAAAAATCAATTTTTTATAATTGAATAGTCTATTCTTTTCTGAACATTTGTGTGTATGATTTTTTACTGGACGCCAATTATTATAAGTGCGTTAATTATTTTTGTAAACAATTGACAGTTATTAGCCTGTAATATCATTATAACCTTGTTTTCTCGAAAGTGAAAAGTTTCGAACATTTGCCCCATCATCTCAGGAACTATTAGAGATATTTACAAGACAGTTTTACAGGAGGTAAATCTAGTTATACTAGAGCTGTGGAACCACGCTCATGATAATCTCTTGTACAGATCCTCACTCACGATTTTTTTAGAATTACTTTTTGAAATAAAAACAAGAGACTAGTGGCAAATATTATATAGGACATCAAATATTTAGATACAAGTTTGACTGAGGTTCAGTGCTCTTTACAAACCTCATTTAATATGCTGTAAAACTTTCGTTACAATCCATCTAGTAGTTCCTGAGATATGGGTCTCAAATTCATTTGTTTTAACATTGATGGGATATGACTTACCGTTTCACCTTAAAATAGACTGGTGTCATCACAGAGCTATTCGTTGAATAAAACATAGTAGGTTAAATTGCATACTTTATAGTTGTTTAAAGATTTTGGTTCAATTTTCACTACTGTACTTACTTTATTTATTTGAAAAGGCCTACATTGTATAGAGTTCAGGAAAATCACCAGTCAATTGAAGCTCGTTTACCGAAAGAAAACTCATATACAGAATAAAAACAATGTTGAATGAAAAATAAGTCGTTTTAAATCAAACCATATTCACACTTTAATAGGCCGAACATTTCCGATATGTTAACTTAAATGCTAAGTAAATTTGACGGTTCTTTCCTTAAGAACCTATTTATTAGAGCTGCAATTAAATCTGGGCATGAAGGGGCCGATATTTTTTTTTTCTCACAGGTCTCTCTCTTTTTTCTTCAATACTGAGGTTCTTTTACTGTGGTTAATCTATGACAGGACCCACAGTTTTACTTTGCTTACGAAGGAAGCAGTACTCTAGATTTTATGCCCTTAAAGAACTTTAAACTGTTGAGGGTTAGAAAACTGAAAGTATAATTTCATGTAATTGACATAGTCTCTTGATGAATTATTTAATAATATAAAGAAGAAATCAATTATTTTAAGCGAACATATTTTATTTTATTCTCCATCGCATAAAAATGTACTTTTAAAATATTCACAATTTAAGAATTGTACTTCAGAATGTTGAATATATTTGTATTATTATTATTATTATTATTAGTATTATTATTCTTAGTATTATTATTCTTAGTATTATTATTATTATTATTATTAGTATTATTAGTATTATTATTAGTATTATTAGTATTATTATTATTATTATTAGTATTATTATTATTAGTATTATTATTATTAGTATTATTATTATTAGTATTATTATTATTAGTATTATTATTATTAGTATTATTATTATTAGTATTATTATTATTAGTATTATTATTAGTATTATTATTAGTATTAGTATTATTACTATTATTACTATTAGTATGATTTACTTTAGTAATATTGTTCATGTGATTTAAGCCACAGCAATTAGGATTTCCCCGTTTGTTCACGTGCTAATAATTCCATTAATAGATCTTAAATAAGTGTTGGTAGAGATTATTCGCATGAAATGATCGTCTAATAATTCGGGTTTCAAGTGGAATGTTCTCTTTTTACGCAAGATAAATAATCAATATACATTTAGATTAAATATTGATGCTGTGAAGAAAGTCTTGTATCACTGCGCATCATCTCACTAGCTCAACTGGAAGGAATTATATCCTGCCTAGAGGGAAAGTCTTTCAATAATTGTTTCTCGAATCATTACTTTTTGCGGTACATTGAAGTACAACAGGCGGTAAGTGCTACGTAGCTGTATTCAGCGAGACAACTTAGTAAATTTACTCAAAAGAATAGCAATGTATAACGGGTAAAACGGAATTAAGAGCAACGATGCTTAACACAATAATATACTGATCGGATCATCTTAGCTCTTACATAACTGTGCTCCAGTAAACAGCTTTAAGTAAAAACTCTTTGTGTTAGAGTATATTTCATCCTTTATTCTTCATTAATATACCTTTTTTTTAATATATAGAGCTTTCCTCATTAGAGGATTGTCACAAGGGCAAAGTGATACAGACAATTCATTTTCGAAATTGATTAAATACATTTTGTAAATACATTTAAAAAATTAAAATTGTAATTGAAGTATATTCTATAAAGTAGAAATTTTGTAAAGATGGTTTCTTAAAATTTAAATTGATCCTCCAGTGGCAGCGATGGCAAGTTTAGTAAGATACTCTGTTCAAATCTAAGAAATTCCAAAATTTAGCTGAGAAGCCTGTCAATATGTGAAATGATTTTTAAGAACCAAAATTATTATAAACATTTTATGAACTTCATAACAATATGTAGTACTTTCTAAGACGCTTACATACGGTTTATGTAACTCATATCACTCATTCAAAACCATAAGATAATATTTCTGTTTTACAATGTATAGTATAATATTGTTATAGTAAGCTACAATCCTAACATACTTTTTTTTTTTGCGAAGTAGGGTTTCAAAATATTTGGAGATTCAATACAATACCTCTTGTCCCGATCATCAATCCTATGACAGTTATACTATCTAATTGGTATTTATCTTTGTAATAGTCAACTGTTGGCTCATATATATGGCTTTCTTTTCAGAGTCAATTTCCTCAGGTTGGCCACTATGAGTCTCAATTACGGGTTATGGGATCTAATACCATACCAATTTTAGAAGATGGTCTAAATGCAATAATATATATTTCTTCTATTACTTCCATTAGTGGTTACACCATGAAATTCCTCATGAACAGTGTATTCATAATCTCGCAAGGCTTCTGCCATCATGTTTCAAAGAGTGTGATGCCGCATGTTTCTCAGTTATTCCCCAACCAGTCGTCACATCTTAAAAATTATTCGGACTGTTTTTAGGATATTAGGGAAATCCTCTCTCTTTTTTTATTGGGAGGGCTATGTACTGTATCTCAAATGATTTCTATTGAAGTATGTTTGGCATTAATTTTATTATCTTTAATTTTTTGGTGGGAAGTTATGATTTGATAATATTTAATTATTTGAAGATTACGACGATTCATCTACAAAGATTTGAAATACATTTCGCATAATTGCAACCGAAAATATTAAAACTTTTTTTTTCAGAAAAGTAAAATCTCTGGTCTCCATTTGTCGTTGGCCGTCAGGCTGAATATTTTTATGTCCATGAATTTAACAACTGAACATACTACATGAATTGTTAAACAACGGCACATACATACATCGATGCAAATCGAAAATTAACCGCTATCGAAGAGTTAGAAATTATCAAGGAAACCACAAACACCTGTAAAATGAGAACATGCTCAGTACTGCGAACAATCTGTAACAAAATCGTTACCAGCAACAGTCAGTAGCAAACTCAAAGGCAGAAGATGAAACTTAAGTTTTCGAAGGCCCTCCTACAAAACTAGGCTGCTGATTATTGATGATACTGAAGGAGATCTTAAGGCAGTTTTATATTTCTTAAAATATTAACTTAGCATGGGAATGAAAATTGCTAAACTGCATAGGCTGCAGAATATACAGTACATTTAATTGAAAATTTAATAATTTTCCTGAACTATTTTAATATTTTTGTAATGAGGTTAGTTATGTCCACCTGTGTGGTCTTGACCTCGGACACAGCGGGGCCCGCATTCGAACCGCGTTGGAGGCAAGTTTCTTGGATGAGATTTTTACTCACCTGTAAGGCAAAATTAGAAAACATTAAGACAAAGGTTGTCCCTGGACAAAATCTAGCCAGCATAATCACTCTAATTATCATCAACCAGGGATTAAGCCTGTTGGCTAGTTCCGGTTTCATGAAAGCTAGAATTGTTAAAATTGTTCAGACCATCTTCTGTGTGGGCGTCAAACATTTCTCCTTCCGTGCGGTTTATAATTTAACAATAATTTTGTAAATCTTTCTTCTGTCATTCTATCAACATGTTCTTTCCAGGCGTTCCTATATTTAATTATTCGGTCTGTAAGTTTGAAAATATTTAGTTCCTTTCTTATATCTTCATTTCTTTTCTTATCCAGCAGAGTATATCCTGCTATATTTCTTAAAAATCTCATCTCAGCTGCTTCCAATCTTTGTTCTTGTCTTTTAGTCTCTAATGATATTTGCCTTTAATACATATATACTATATGAGTGAATGGTGTATATGTCTTGAATTATCGCGTTTTCTCGAATGTGGCCCAGGGATTTATGTAATCAGCGTATGGGCTCCATGCCCTTAAGTGATCCAGAGTTAAAATATCCTTTCAGGTCAGGTTTCTGCATAAAGTTAGGGCGAGGTGGGGCACGTGCAAGTATCTGCACGCAAGAATTTGGAATTAAGATATTAAACTAAGAGAGAGAAATAGCTTTCAAATGTTATAATTGGCGGAAGAGGCAACCCTCTCCTTAGGGCTAAATGTAAGGTCCCATCTCCGGGGTAACAAGGAAAAAGCCCTCAATGGTCTGAGAAGAGCGGAAGAGGCAACCCTCCCACTAGGGCTGATATAATGGGAGGTTATGATGATGAACCTTAAGAAGGCAGCCCCTTCAATCATCTTATCCTGCGAGGTGCCAGTAACACCTTCAGGGGACAATCCACATTACTAAATATTCTCATGAAAGCAACCGGAACGAGCCAATAGGCTTAATCCCTGGATGATGATGATGATGATGAGAGAAATAGTTTAATTATGATAGTTAATTCTCTAAATGTCATTAAGATAAATGGCTAGTGAAACATCTCTGTAAAATATTACTTGAAATCTAAAACTGTTCTCTTATTAATGAATCTGGCCACCATAGTTTGAACTTATTTTTTCACACAAATGATAGTTCCAAAAAGTTAATGCCAATTAAAGTTGTTACTATTATTGACTAGCGGAGTGCATGACAAAAAATAACAGGGTTAATGATAAGTTAATCCTTCAATTTAAATGTATTTAACAGATGTGTTAATTTTTAATTAAAGTTGTTACTGAGTTTCCTTAAGAAACTGACTGGATGCCTTCCAGACCCTTTACTAAAAAAAAAAGACATTTCTATGTTGTAGCCCAAAATCGAACCGTGTTAGACACTACTCAGAGTCGTTACAATGCAGTTGTTTAATTTCAATTTAACGAATAAATGAGCACTTATTCTATAGAACTTTGAAAAATAATTGATAGGAAAATTGCATAATTTGCGTACATAGATAAATATGTAATAATTCTTTAAAAAAGTTGCCGTTGAAAAACGTTTGAAATAGTACGAAATATTAGCAAAGACGGAAAAGTGCCTAGAGCAACATCATAATAATGTTTTTTTTTTTGTTCAATGCTATCACGTTGTCATATGGACATTCTGGTATCCTCTCCTGGCATGGCGTTATTGTAACCACTTCTGAGGTTGTGACGCCTGTAAGGCGGAGTTACGCTGCCCCGATGATATATGATAGGTGGTTATGATGATGCGCCAGGAGAGGCCTTAATCCTGAACTTAATGAATATGTGAATGTTGATAATGATGGCCAGATTATGTTCGGGGACCGTTCGGGCCTTAAAGTTTCTACAGGTGAGGAAAAACCCCGAAAAAAATCACCCAGGAAACTTGTCCACACCGGGGATCGATTCCGGGCCCGCTGCGTGACAAGGCAGCACGCTACCTCGAGACTACAGCGGTGTACTCATAATTGTAAGAATTTTGTATGGAGAATAATAGAACAAATTATCTTGAAGTTCAGCCGAAAAAAAAATTATATACATATAATGAAACTTCTGGTTGATGATATCAGATTTTAAGAATAATTCAAAATTCACAATTTCGTCTGAGCAGTTTTATCACGTTTTGAATTTAATAGAAGGCGAAAGTTATGTACATGCACTCGTGCCATTAAATCCTATAGAATACAAATATACTATTTACAGCTTTTATTTATTTCTTGACTAAGTTCAAGTCACAACTAATATTTTTTTTTCTGCGTATCTCTGTAATTCTTCAAGCTCATATAATATAGAACATGATTATTTGCTGAAGTTAGAACTTAACTCTGCCAGGTAAAATAAAACTATTGTTAATAAGCACTGTTTTGACGAAATTTTGTCATGAAATCTTTGTTTGTTTTTAGCAATTACACCAATGAGTGCGGATAAGAGCTTTTGTATTCCTTAAAAACGCCACGCTGGCAAAGTGCGTCTGGAATTCTAGTAGTTCAAATACACTACGCATCACGTCAGTGTAGAATTCTCGCGCCAGAGCTCAGCGTTGTATAGAAACCACATGCATGCAAAAAAAAAAAAGTGGGGAGCGATTACAATGACGATTTGCATTGTAGATAAACCATAGCTTTAGTTTAAACTATATAACACATTCAAATGCCAATAATAATGGAATGTTTTCTTCATTATTATTATTTATAAAATGTTCAACATTTGAAGCCATGACGCGTCTGGAATCGTTCATTGTATCCAGTAGGCCGTGAGTTTATACTCTTGTACAAATTAAATTAATTTAAATGACTATTTAACTCATGCCCCAAATAGGAGTCAATGACCAATCACGTTTCAATGAATTTTGTTTTACAACACAATCACAGTTGCTTCTTCGATTTCTCTTTATCAGCTAATGCTTTTGTGATAAAGGAAGCTCCTTATTTTTAATATTCTAAACAGCTCAGAGCATTATTTTTCTCCAACATATACACTGAATATAGCAAATAATGAACAGATTCCTTGATTTTACTGAGTTGTTTACTAAAAAGTAAATTAATAACCTATAATGTACAGTTTGATCTGTTTCATTATTTCCCCACTAGGGTGCATTCTTACAATGTTGCGATCATATTTGACAAATAATATGATCAAGTTGCAGTGAATATACATAACCTCACATTTCTGATTTGTTTTCAAACATCGTCGTTTAAATTAAATGGCTTTCAATAGCTACGTCTGACTTGCACACTGCCTTTCCAGTTGTTTACAAACAATCTATACCCTGTATGCACAACACCTAACATTAATCCGTGCCTGACTTTCGAAGTCTAAATATAAAACTACTACCTACAAACTCACCCGAACACCCTGCACTTAATATTAATTTATCATAAGTAATGCCACAAGTGATTTCCAATTTATCTAGAGAATTTGGAAATAAAGAGTGGCATTTGTTAGGACTATGTAACGAATAAAATTAAGTTGTTTACTCAAATCCATTATTTAAATATAGTTATTTTAAAACATTTATATATTTAATGTAAACGGCGATGTTTGAAAACAAATGAAAAACGTTTGTTATGGTTCATTTGTTCATCACTGCAACCAGATCATATTATTTATTGCCAAAGGATCGCAATATTGTAAGAATGCACACTAGTGGAGAAAAAAAGAAACACATCAAACTGTTTATTACCAACATTATAGGTTATTAATTAATTTCTTATGTCCTATGATGTAAATTATATTTTTGTAGAACGTAAATTCCTGGGAAAAAATACGTTTAAGAAAGTGCAAACAGTGTTTTTTGTGGTATAATCAATTGCTACAAATGTTTTTATATTATATCCCGCAAGCACTATCTGGTTGCATTCGTGCACTATATGTACAAACTGGTAGCCACATGCATTCTAGAATTCTTAGATCGTAATATATAAATTGTTATATTCAACGTATTTCTTAGAGAGGTTAAAAAGAATGTGATTGGTTGTAAATCAAAATTAATTGAAATGAGATCGGTCATTGACTCCTATTTGGGGCATGAGTTAAATAGACTTCGTAAATAGCATTGTATTTAAATAGCTTTGAGATTACGTTGGTTATCACTACTGCTCTCGCCTAATAACTTTTGTTCCATAAATATTGAGGAATTTGTTCGTTTTGTGATGTTATTTAACTTAAGGAAATTGGGCAATTCAGTGCTTAGAATTGTGTAAACAGTTTCTCGTTACTTTAATGAATTGCTAACAGTAAATGTAACAAACTTGTGAGTGTAGTATACAAGTTTAATTGAATTCTCTACAGTCTGCGAAAAATAGTTTTTTTCCATTAGGAGTTTAATCACAGATCGGAGATTAAGTATAAATTGAATTAAGTCGGGAATAGGAGAAGCGTGGAGTAAACTTTTTAGTGTTACAAGCAGCAAGACGCAGATTTAAATTAAAATTAGTAACTTACCAGGTAGTTTTTTTAAATTATGAATACGGTTATTTTACTCCCTGTACAAACTAATAGCGCTGAGTTCAAAATTGTTGTACTATTGAAAGTCATTTTAAATTAGCACAAATAATTATTCACTTATAATTTTCACACACATGAAAGACTAACTCACTGGCAGTATGGAACGCGTAGGTTCATGGCCGCGCGGACATAAGCTCTCCATATATCCCTATCCTGAGTTGTTTTCCCTGTATAATCTACTTTCCTCACATCCTAGTTAATGTTATTCTCCCACCTCATTATTGGTCTACGAACTGGACGTTTTCCCTCTGATTTTCCTACAAGAAGCTTCCATACACGTATTTCATTCCCCATTCGTGCCACATGGCCTGCCCATCGCAATCTACGAGACTTAACTGTTCACATTATATCTGGCTTCCTATAAAGACCATGTAATTCACTGTTATGCAGTCGTCTCCATTCACCTGTCTGTTCATCTCTCTTTGGTCCAAAATTTTCCTAAGAACTTTGTTCTCAAATACTCGTAAACTCCTTTTCTCCCTTAAAGTAAGGGTCCACGTTTCGCATCCACATCAAAGACTATATATAAAATCGCCAAATATAAATTTTAGCTTAATCTCTGATAAATAAGGATGTCAATAAAAATTTAAAAAAAACGAAAGAAATGTAAAATCAGACTACAAAATATTCTTAAAATTCGGTAAAACTGAAAATTAAAAAAAATTAAGCACCATTCATTGTTTTCGAAGTCGGAAACTAGTCCCAGGAATACGTAAAAAAGTCACAAATTCGTCTCCGGCTGCATAAAAAAATAATGCTATTAATTTATTTTTAATTTTCAGTTTACTACATTAAAAAAAAATATTTTTGTGGCCAGATTTTAGTTTATTTTTAACTTTTCATTTTCCTCTTTCTAGTGTCCCATGACATCAATATACGTCTTATTATATTATGAATTATTTAAAACGCCAATTAATGTGACTATTTAACTCATGACCCAAATGGGAGTCAATGACCAATCACATTTCAATGAATTTTGTTTTACAATCAATAGCAGTCGTCTTTCACCTCGATATTTATCATTCTGTTCATCATATTAAGGAAAGCTCCTCCTTTTTAATATTCTGAACAGGTTACATCATTATTTTGCAGTGACTGTCTCTCCAACAAATACGTTGAATATAGCAAATGTCGAACAGATTCCTTCGAACTACACATTTGATAATTGTGTGTTCAATAATTGTGTTTTTAAATAATGATTTTACTGAGTTGTTTCCTAAAATATTAATTAATAACCTAAATGAGGTTATAATATACAGTTTGATGTGTTTCATTTTTTCCTCCACTAGGGTGTATTCTTACAATATTGCGATCCTATTTGGCAATAAATTTAATGATCAAGTTGCAGTAGATGAACATAACCAAATATTTCTGATTTGTTTTCAAACATTGCCGTTTACATTAAATATATAAATATTTTTAATACCGGTAACTATATTTAAATAATGATTTTTGAGTAAACAGCTTAAATTGTATTCGTTAAATAGTACTAACAAATTCCAGTCTTGATTTCAAAATCCTCTAGGTAAATTGGAAATCACTCGTGGCATTACTTATGATAAAACAATAAAAACGGAAATACGCTAACAACGTACCTTACTGACTATTTAACTCATGCCCCAAATGGGAGTCAATGACCAATCACGTTTCAATGATTTCTGTATTACAACCAATCAGAGACGTGTTTCACGAAATAATTATCAACGTTAGGATTATCATATATTAAGCAAAGCTCCTCCTTTTTAATATTCTGAACAGGTCTGACCGTTATTTTGCAGTGACTGAGCCTATAACAAATACGGCTACCAGATTGTATATAATAGTGCTTACATGTCAACATTTGTAGCAATTGATTATACCACCAAAAAAAGAAACCACTGTTTGCACTTTCTTAAATGTATACGACATCAAAAATGAATTAATATACAGATTGATGTGTTTCATTTTTTCTCCACTAGAGAGCATTCTTACAATATTGCGTTCCTTTGGCAATAAATAGTATGATCTGGTTGCAGTGATAAACAAAAGAAGCAGTAGAAGCGTAGGCTACCTATCGTTTCTCATTAGTTTTCAAACATCACCGTTTACTTTAAATATAAAAATATTTTTAAATAACTGTAGTTAAATAATGATTTGTGAGTAAACAGCTTTATTTTATTCGTTAAATAGTCCTAACAAATGCCACTCTTGATTTCCAAATTCTCTAGATAAATTCACTCCTCACTTCGTGAGTCGTGAATTTATCGATAATTTGGAAATCACTCGTGGCATTACTTATGATAATAAATCTAAGGTTGTATATATTTTTAAAAAGTTTTACGGACTGTAACATTGTTAATAAACCTCATAATAATATTAAAAGATATATTGAATAACACCCCATTTTATAGTGTACAAGAATTATTTTCGTTTCCCTATTTTCTTGCGTCATGGCCGCCATATGTTTTATTTTTAATAAAACTAGCCACTTATTGTAAAGACAAATAATTGGCATCTCATTTATCAAAATCGCTACTGTTCAGTAGTTTGTTGACCTGCTGTTTTGCATCTATCCATACGCTTACTACACATATGTATTCGTGAATAAGCAAAGTGTTATAACATTAACACTTAAAAGTAATCTAATTAATATGTAATGTAATTGTATTATTATCTAATCAATTGAGTTGGTGTTTACTTGATGAAAATCCATATTTATTAATTAAATAAAACTACGATTTATTTGATTTTCAGATTTATTGTATAATTCAGTGACAGCTGTTTCGGTACACTGTACCTTCTTCACACATGTTAACAAATTATGAATTATCAATTCATAATTTGTTAACATGTCAGAAGAAGGTACATAATTCATAATTTAACATGTCTGAGGAAGGTACAGTGTACCGAAACAGCTGTCATTGAATTATATAATAAATATGAAATCAAATAAAACTACGTTTTATTTTTATTTAATTAATAAGTATTATCTATTTTTCTATCTATTTTATATTATTATTAGACATAATTTTATTGGTACGGATTGCTGCCCGTGCAACATTGTAGGTACGAGTATGTTACTTTTATTCTAATAAAATCCTACTACTACATACATGAACTGTTAAATGCTTACCCTTCCTTGCCTGTCCCTTCGTCGGGTAAAAAAAATAATGTATATATATGGGGATATTTGGAAGGCAAGTTAAGTCTGAGTTTCGAGTGACAGAGATACCAAGTTAAACTACCCTCAGATATAGAAGACTCTTCTCTTCTTATTATTCATAATTTGTAGGATTTTCATCCTGTTTATTTCCAAAATCACTCCTCGGAGGAAATCGTATTGGATATTCATCCACTGTCTATCCATCTCTTGGCCGGTCTTCTCTTGTTCTTCTCCCGTCCATTGGTCTGTCTTCTTCCGCTCTACCTCGTAAAAAAACCTTGCTTCAGCTTGCTCAGCTGATAGTACCTTGTGAGGGCCCCTTGCCAGGGTTACGGTGAAGACCTCAACGCCAGATACAGCGGAAAAAGAGTCCTTCAGTACGGTGTACTACTATCTTGTAGTTTGACGAACGGGCGGATGGGGTTCGTTAGTCCCGCAGGACAACCCATCTAGGAAAGACAACTCCGAAATAAAACGGGGCAGGTTGTGCTCTGGAGAAGATTCATTTGTAAAATTAACAGCTGTAGTAGTTCATTTCGGGGCACGCCGTAGCATAGTGGTTAAGACACTGCGCTACAAGTCGGGAGGTCAAGGGTTCGAGTCCCGATGGGTCAGGATTTTTAAACTGACCCAAACCTTCTGGGGGCACTTCTGGGATCGACTCAGCCTCTAACGAAAATGAGTACCAGACGCTTGTTCTGGGGTAAAGGCGGCCGTCACGCAGGGCTCACAACCCGGCTGACATCAAGTGCCGAATTTTCAGAAAAAGTGGGAGCCTTGACCTCCTACTACCCCAAGGGCCTCCTGAGGCCTATAGAGGGACCACTTTACTTTACTAGTTGTTCATTTCTCGATATCAATACAATTCTCGAAGCTGAAATATATAATGTTAAACCAACTTAATAAAAATCAAGAAAATATAGCCATTTCCACGAAATTTAAAATTGTTTTTGGAATAGGGAAATTAATTATAAGTCTTTTGTAATGTATGGTATATTTAATTTGGTGAAATCGGATATGACAAACTGTTGGTTTTCTTAGGGCTTAAAGGACCTTTGGGACTTGGAATTTTGGTAGCATGAGGTTCTAGCCGAGCGTTAGTATGTGGATGTATTAGTTATAAAGGCATACGTGTTTTCGAACATAAATAAATGGATTCTTAATTTTATCTATTTTATTTCTAGAGAATAATGATTACAATAACCCTAAGTATTCTAACCCTAAATAATTAATCTAAGCTTATATTAAGAAAACCTACATTCGAACTTTCTTGAGATTTGAGAGAGGGAGATGGGGTTTATAAATCTACCCTAATTTACATTTTAATAATCATCTAATAACTCTACACTCTTAGAAATATAGTATTAAACTACTTGACTACATTTCTAACTGTCCTAGAAATTTTTTTAAGAAAAATGGTATGCAGACTTACCCATCAGAACACTCTTCAACAGACAGACCCGAGTCCCCTATTTTGCAAGGGTTATATACTAAGCTTCTGACCTACAGGTACAACTAACTGTATTAAACATTCCAATAGTCTAAATGCAGAGATTTTACAGTTAGCCTTGAAAACTTTGTTCCTGCTATAAGTCAAAATTCTGTCCTGAAATATAATATGTCTAATTGCTTTATTTCAACAACTGTTTTATTTGGAATAATTAAAATACTCTATGAAATAATTAAATATCTATGTAAAATACTCTATGTATTCGTAACATCGGAATTAAAATAAAAAGATTTTTCATAAGAAACATCCCTTTGTAAAACTGGAAGGGAACTTATGGTTGAGTTCATTACGATCCGTTAATTTATGTTCACTTTCGACTACTGAAAGATAATAAGGTCAAGTCTACTGCTCCCTTGATACAAGCCTAATAAAATTGACTATGAAACATGAGAGGGAAGACCCTTCTCTAATACAGAGCCTGATATGCTTAGTCAAGGATTTCTAACCGGTACATAATTAAATTAACATATTACGTTAACAACTTCCTCATTAATTTACATTGGTTTGATAATTAATGGCTGGGGATACCAAGTTTCGTTATTCCTATGCATTAACTCAGTTTAACCTTTCACCTTACAGGCATTTTTACGTGCTACTGCCACATGGTTTTACATTGACACAACCTGTCGGGAGACGGATTTTATCTGTCTCCACACACATACTTTTCTGACCACAAGGACATGGAGGGCCTTCCCGAATGAGTAATCAACATAATTTCAGGGCCTCATCAACACAACATTGAGACGATACACACAATTCGCACATACATACTAAACATAAAGAATATGACGACGAATAATCGTCCAGATAATGGCCAGATGATGTTCGGGGGCCGTTTGAACCTCTAAGTCTCTTGACATTTTCAACTTTTATCTATAGTAATTCTGCCTGAAGGCAGGTCCTTCACTGCAATCATAGTATTTTTCATGCTTATGCTTGCAGATTTACTAGGGAATTGTAGGTGTGGTAGCTTCCCGATGCTTTCCACACCGGTGAAGGATGATGATGATAATAAGGATGATGATGATAAGGATGATGATGGTGGCCATATGATTTCGGGGACCGTTTGGGCCTTAAAGTTTTCCTGACATTTGTCTTACAGGTGAGGACGAACCCCGATAGAAACCTCACCCAGAAAAACTGCCCCGACCGGGGATCGAACCCGGGCCCGCTGCATGACAAAGCAGCACGCTATCTCGAGACCACAGCGGTGGAACTTTTATAGGATTCATAATATGTTTCGTTGAGGTATTATTCAAAATTAAAGTATAAAATTATGGAATATTTACCTAAATGTCCGTGTCCGCAACTTTATTAGTTATCTGTAGCGCTTTCGGGAATAGTCCCATCATCAGCAGGATTCAAAACTGGTGTTTCATTGAAGATGTGGTAGAGGGGGTTACATGTATTGGGTTTGTTTTCGTTTATCAGATGGTCGTTGTTGTTAACTGCCTTCAAATGTTCCATCTCCTCGAGTACGTTTATCTTCGCTGGATTATTTTCTCTGTGCATTACTGTTAGGGTGTTTTCAATATCTAACATGCGATGTCCTTCATTGATAACGTGTTTTGTATAGCTTTATTTTCCTTCTGCATGAATAAAGTCTCGAAAATGTTATTTAAATCTGATGTTAAAACTTCTGTTTTGTTTTCCTATATAAAATGTGTTGTAATCCTTACATCCTTATTGCGTATTATGTTACGGAACTAATAACAAATTAAATAACATAATAAGCAATAACAATGAAGAAAATTACATTTTCAACAGCAAAGGAGTTTATAAATTGACATGTAAGGATTGCAACAAATTGTATATAGGAAGAACAAACAGAAGTTTTAACATCAGATTTAAAGAACATTTTCGAGACTTCATTCACGCAGAAGGAAAATCACGCTATGCAAAACACGTTATCCATGAAGGACGTCGCATGTTAGATATTGAAAACACCCTAACAGTAATGTACAGAAAAAATAATCCAGCTAAGATAAACGTACTCGAGGAGATGGAAATTTTGAAAGCAGTTAACAACGACCATCTGATAAACGAAAACGAACCCAGTTCGTGTAACCCTCTCTACTAGATCTTCAATGAAATACCAGTTTTGAATCCTGCTGATGATGGGACTAATCCCGAAAGCGCTACAGATAAATAACTTAATACATTTGAGGAAACGGACCTTTTAGGTAAATATTCCATAATTTTATACTTTACTCTTGACATTTGTCTTACAGGTGAGGAAAAAGTTTCGTTATATGATTCAGAAGAACTCACTGACACTATCGAACCCGTAGTTTCATAGCCGCATGGACATAAGCTCTCGATACATCCCTATCCTGTTTTCCAATCATTCCCTGTATAACCTATTCATCTCTCTTTGGTCCAAAAATTTTCCTAAGAACTTTATTCTCAAATACTCATGATCTCCTTTCCTCTCTTAAAGTAAGAGTCAATGTTTCACATCCATATAATATAACTGGTAGAATAATAGTTTTATATATTTTCAGTTTAACGTTTTTTGAAAGCAGTTGGGACATCAAGAGTCTCTGTAATGCATAATAGCACGCATTTCCAGAATTGAGCCTATGTGCATCTCATTCCTATTTGTGATTATTGTTCCTAGGTATTTGAATTCACCCACCTCCTCAAAACTTCCCTCATCTGTAATTAGCCGTCCATTTCCATTATTTAATGTATTTCTATGTGTGACCAGAAAATTCTCAGGAAATTATATAAATCTAAAATATTGAATACAGCTTAACGGAAACAGTTTTGCGTCACTCGATGTAGTAGGATCAATAAGTCATTCAACCAATAGAGGATTGCTACAATGAAGCTATACACAGTTGTGAGATGAAAGTCTGTTAGAACTGGAGATTGCTGCAAGTTTAAGAAAATAAAATCAAAATATCTGTAATAAGGCTTTATCTACTAATATACTGCAATGGCTTGAAAGTTGAGTTTTTCATCATCATCATCATAGTCCATTCGCCAAGTCAGTCCATTTGTTGACCCGTTTCGACCTCAATACAAACACCATCCAATTTTTTTTGCGCGATAATGCGTTTTGTCGTACTTACAGCAATGGCGACCATGATTGAAAGTTCAACTTCTTACATTTCGGAGTTGCCAACCTAAATAACTATACTGTAATATTACATATTACAAACACGCGTGTGGGAAGTAAAACTACTGCCCTCTATGTAGGGTTACTACATATAATGTACATACAAGAAATATCCAAAAGGTAGTGTTAATATACATTATACGAAACAAATCAGTGCATTTTAAACTAAACTTTATTTGAAACAATGTAAAGCAAAAAATACGTAATTGCCGTCATTTTATCACTGATTGGTGTCACGTCCTACTGTAGTTTCAACTAACAAACATTGCCCACACTGTTAACGTTAATCAGTTGTTTATAATGAACGCAAATATTTCCAACAAAGTTACTATTATTTATTATTTTGAAAACACCATCGCGCAAAAAAAATAATCTACAACGCACGTTTATGAAGTGTTTTATAGAATCTCGGAAATTAAAAACCTCGCTATGGCTCGATTTCTAAACATTTCCTCGCTTCTGTAAAAACCATTTTCCAACGTCGCGTCATAATATACTATTGAGTGAACGTCTAGTCTTCTTCTTTCTGCATGTTGAAAGCTTAACATTTGTTTGGGTATTCTTGATCTTCCAATCCATGAATATGTTGCATTCATCTCGATTTACGATCAGAAATTTTGTTTTCTAAAGGTTCTATGTATAATTCTTCTAAGATCTCTTTTTTTTTTTTTTTGTGATCTAGTAGTGTGGATCCTGCAGTCCTCCGAAGGCAGATCAAAGTCTCTGTACATCCCCTTGTTTCAATGTCCACGCTTCGCTACCATACAAAAGAGTTGGAAGAGTCAGTGTTTTATACACTTTTAGTATTGAACGTTTCTTGACTAACTGTGGCTTGAAAATATAATTTATTAACCCTAAAATCCTTAAAATGTTTGATATTTTTACATTTACATCCTTTTCTTCTTCGTATGAGATATTGCATACTGCAGTATATATGTAAAATTATTCACCTGCTCCAAAAGTTTATTGCCAGTTAAAATTTTACTTCTGACAGGATCTACATCTTGAAACGACGTAAGTTTTATTTTCTCTGTAGATATCTTCAATCTATATTCTTCTGCAATTTTGTTAGGTCTATACAGACCCTTCTGCAGATTATCTTCTGAATTTGCAACGTCGGTTACAACATTGTTTAATTTAGTCATTCTAATTCGATAAAAATTAATTAATGAAAATTGAGATTGAACTTTGACTTTATAGCCAAGGTCGAGCCAATAGCTACAGCAGTATTAATCATGATGTTAGTTCATGTCTCCGTCTCAGTATACGCGTGGCTAGCTCGCACGGCTGCCACTACTAGGAGCGCAGGATCGAATCCTGGCAATTCCAGAGGTTTATTGATGGTGACACATACTGGGACTTTTCGGGGTTTTCTCGAGGTTCTCCTGTTTTTCCTAGGGCACGCCAGGCAGTGCGCTGCAAACCGGAAGGTCGAGGATTCGAATCCCGGTGGGGTCAGGATTTTTAAACTGGCCCAAACCTTCTGGTAACATTGTAGCCGTGTGGTCGACTCAGCCTCTAACTGAAATGAGTACCAGGCGCTTGTTCTGGGGGTAAAGGTGGCCATCACGTAGGGTTGACAACTCGGCTGACGTCAAGTGTCGATTGTCTAGAAAAAGTGGGAACCTTAACCTCCTACTACCCCAAGGATCTTCTGTGGCCTGTAGTTGGATCACTTTATCTTTATATCCCGTTTTCCGTATTTCATCTCACCAATATTCTCCATTCTTCTTTCCCTTCACCTCATATCATTTAATTTCTCATTTATTCATTTCATATCACCCTTGAGCTCATTTCACATTAAGAAAAATGGATTGATTGGTACGCACAAGATTGAAAATACGTGATTGCTGGGATGTAGTTGAGGCTCATTAGGATGCTGGCTCACGACTCCGAGCCTGAAAAATAAAAGAGGACAGAAGGGTAGTCCCTCCTTACAGCCTTGGGCCCAACCCAATAATGACGGCATGGATCATGAGAGAAGAAACTTAAGACGACTTAGAAGTCACGTAACACCGTAGATTAGATTTCATTCCATTCATCCATAATATACTGTGATAGGACAATATATATATATATATATATTTTTTTTTTAGATCGAGGTGTTCAGAGGAGCGTATTCGCATAGTAGAACTAAACTAAGTTTATTATGACTACTACCTGCTTCAAAGTATTGCACCATTAAATCTCTCTTCAAACAACAATTGATTCTACTGCGTGTTTGATTACATTGAGCAACAAAAAATAAACATTTTTTATTGTTTCAGAAAGAAAAATATGTGATTCTGATAGTATTTTTTCTCGTGAATTCAAATATGATATCGAATTTTCTCCATCACGCACGGTTTCCGAGAGATAACAATTTATAATTAATATTTCAAACACTTTAATGTTTTCTACATTCGTAACTACACAATATTCGAACATTCGGACTCGCCTAGAAAGTAAGAAAATGATGATTTTCTGCTATATTTCGCCTGTGGAGCATCCCTCTTGATTGTCCAACAATAATCGGCCAGCGTATTAGGATTCCATTTGTCTTGATATCTCTTTTCCATTGCTGAAATCATTTGAGTTAGCTCATTTGGTTTTATTTTACAATGGACAAATGGACGAAAAAACGTTTATTAAAAAAATAATTATTTAGATCCATTAATTGAAATTGAAATAAAAGACTGTGGATGATGGAGAAATTCCGAATACATATTTGAAAACACGATAAAAAAAAACTACATTAAATACAACTATCGGTACTCATGAGACAAAAATCATGTTGACCAGTGTTATGTTCGTCTACATTAGAAATAAAATATAAATGGTAAAATAAGTAAACAGAATAAAAAGAAACAACAGAAGGATATTTCAACTTCAATAATTTCAATTCAATAAATATATTCTTCTGACTTTTGGTAGAGGGGGTTGCCAGATCTTCAGTGTAACACCAGTTTTGAATCCTGCTGATGATGGGACTAGTTCCGAAAGCGATATAGATAAATAACTAATAAAGTTGAGGAGACGGACCTTTTAGGTAAATATTTCATAATTTTATACTTTAAATTAAAAGGAATAGCCACTCGTCTGAAATCTGATCGAATTTAAAAGGAAGACCAAGAACAATCTGGAAGAACAACATTCAAAATTCAATGAGGAAATTTGGTGTAACAGATGAAGACACATAGGACAGAGAACGATGGAGAAATTTAATTAAGGGAAATTTGTGAATGTTTGTTGCAAAACGATAATAATCTTATAAATCCGTACCCATATAGGCTATATATATCCATCCATAGTAATTCTGCCCGAAGACAGGTCCTTCACTGCAATCATAGCATTTTCATGATATCCTTGCAGCCTTACTAGGGAGTTGTAGGTGTGGTAGCTTCCCGTTGCTTTCCTCACCGGTGAAAGATGATGATGATAAGGATGTTGATGATGGCCATATGATTTCGGGGACCATTTGGGCCTTAAAAATTTCCTGACATTTGTCTTACAGGTGAGGAAAAACCCCGATAAAAACTCACCCAGAGAACTGCCCCGACCGGGGATCGAACTCGGGCCCGCTGCGTGACAAGGCAACACGCTACCTCGAGACCACAGCGGTGGATATATATATATATATATATATATATATATATATTCTAATTCATGTTAATTACTAAGATTAGTTGGAGAAACAATGATGAGGAAAATTCTCAAAATGAATGAATGAATCGAATTGACAAAGGAGGTATCACCTTGTCAGAGTGTTGATGGGAACTACAGTAATTTTAGTAGGAATAATATTTAAATGCTGGATTCCTGTAGAGTTCCTGTTTTTTATAACCGTTAAATTAAAAATACCTCAATATAACTCGCATACCAGAATAAAGAGCTTTGTATGCTATATAACTGGACATGTGTATCAGGTATGACAAATATTTTTAAATATAAATTCACATTAAATAAGTCATCTTGGCATAAAAATTCTTATTACGGGAGTTAAATGATTCAGTAAACATATTACAGTTATTTAATTACGTGAAATAGAATTAAATAAAAATGTTGAATTTTTAAAATATATAGTGGCGGATGTTACTTATTTAACAACTAAGATACAATGTATCATGTAGAAAAAGTGAAGACATTGAAAACAAAATAAATTTAATTATATGTGCGGCACCATAAAACGAAGTCTCAAAGGAACTAGAAAGGAGACACTTATAAAATTTTATAAAACAATGGCGGTTCCAACACTACTGTATGGATCGAACACTGGGTCGTAACTAAAAACCAGGAACGAAGAATAGAAACATCAGAAATGAGGTTTCTGAGGAGTGTGGCTGGCTATACAATAATGGTTCAAAGACGAAGTGAGGATATACGAAGAAACTGAATATATTCAAACTATTAGATAGAATTACACAATACAGAGATGAATGGATGGACCACATCAATAGAATGGATAATAATAAAATTCCGAAACAGATTCTTCATTACAAATTACTAGGACGAAGAAATGTTGGAAGGCCCAGTAAAAGATGAATAGACCAATTCTAACATGAGATCGGAACAGACCAGCAGGTATAATCCTTGATGCTGCTGCTGATGATGAACTAAGATCATTAGTGTTTCATTTCAAATTTGGACATGAAAGGGCCAGCAAATCTAATCTTATTGAAGCTTTATCCCCTCAGGGGTCCTCATCTAGGGTATATGTGGATAGCGACCACAAGGTACCCAAGCTGTGCAAAACATTTCTTCCACTTACTTGTGTTTTGCACTCTTTTAAGTTTACTATCTAACCTCTCTTGGTTAACTCTTGTTTTTTCGACACCGATGCTATTAGGCCATCCGAGGGCTAGGGAGTCTTTCCTTTCTTCCATTTCTTCTTTCCTTTATTTTCTTTTCTTCTCCAGAAAAGCCTGACCAGAGGCTATAAGATGGCAACCCCATCACTGGTCTTGCCTTCCTTTGGCCAGCAACCAATCGAAGGGACTATTATTATGCTTTCAAGTCTTACATGAAAATTTCTCTCAAACGCTGGAGGGAAAATTTTCTATAGGATCGTAACAGGCCTTGGCCTAATACTTGGAAGGAAGAAGAAGAAGACGTTCTTTTATGTGCATTAAATGTACGATAGGGATCAACGGGTTTACTTCGCAACCGAGGGAAGCAATACTCAGGATTTTTTACGCCCTCGAAAATTTATCTCCATCAGCCGATTTTGAACTTTCATTTGATGTGTGATGATTACATATCTAATTTTTTTTTTCCAATTTAGAATGTCTGGTTGAGCGTCTAAAACAATCCATTTCAGTAGACATAAGTTTTAAACTTAAATTTTTATTCAACTTCCAAGTTTCTGCACCAAATGTTAGCGTGCTTCGATTTATGGATTTACGAGTATAGATGTGTAATTTTATATCTATTCTTATATTCTTATCCCACTAAACTCCGTTCAACATTGTTAATACCGATTTGCCTTTTGAATTCTATATTTTATGTCATTTTCTTGGGTACATTTTGAGATAATTTTGATCCCCAGGTAAGTATTAGGGAACGGATTTTGAGGTGCAGCGCCTTTCCCAAAAAATTGCTGTTTTCATACCAATATATGTACTTGGGGGGATGACATGAAGCGAAATGAACACAATTTGTTGCACATTTTCGTGAGATTACTACATTTCGCCCCCTTTTCCCTCTTTTTTATGCTTCAGCACATTTTCCTCCACTCTTCTCTGCATGTTTAAAAGATTTGACAGAAAAATTTGTAATATTCACAAAACGGAGGCAATTTTCAGCAACATATGAAAAAATCATGGCAAAATTGATTAGCAGTTTACAGGCAAACAAGAAAGAATGACCAATTGAAATTATAACTAACTAACTCACTGGCATTATCGAACTCGTAGGTTCTTGGCCGCGTGGTCATAAGCTCTCCATACATCCCTGTCCCGAGCCAATGTTTTCCAATCATTCCCTGTATAACCTACCTCCCTCATATCATAGTTAATGTAATTATCCCACCTCATTCTTGGTCTATGAACTGGGCGTTTTCCCTCTGGTTTTCTTACAAGAAGCTTTAATGCACATCTTTCATTCCTCATTCGTGTCACATGTCCTGCCCATCGCAATCTACAAGACTAATCTGTTCATATTATATATTGCTTCCTATAAAGACCATGACGTTCACTGTTATGAACCCTTCTCCATTCACCTAATTGAAATTATATGGTCATTAATATGTTTGTTCATCAGAAGGCCCAGTTATTTCATTATTTTATACAACTTAAAAATAAATTATTTTAAATTACAGAAATGGATTATGAATTGTGAAAAAAAGCAATCATTCAGGTTTAACTTGTGAAAACAAGGTTGATCTTCATCGGCCCTTGCTTAGTAGACATAAACATGATATATATATATATATATATATATATATATATATTGCAGATTTTCGCGGATATAAGTATGAATAAGAAAGCTTTCTTGGGTTTTCCGTCATGGATTCAAGTTTGGCCTCTGGCCACTGATTCCGACGTTTCGGCATGATCCCACATGAATCATTCCTTGGGTTTTCCGCGTTATGGATTCAAGTTCGGCCTCTGGCCACGGATTCCGACGTTTCGGCATGATCCCACATGAATCATTCCTTGGGTTTTCCGCGTTATGGATTCAAGTTCGGCCTCTGGCCACTGATTCCGACGTTTCGGCATGATCCCACATGCCATTATCAAGGAATGATTCAAGGAATTGTCATTCCTTGACTATTTAACTCATGCCCCAAATGGGACTCAATGGCCAATCACGTTTCAATGATTTCTGTTTTACAACCAATCAGAGTCGTGTTTCACGAAATATTTATCAGTGTTATAATTACCATATTAAAGAAAGCTGCTCCTTTTTAATATTCTGAACAGGTCTGACCATTATTTTGCAGTGACTGATCCTATAAGAAATACGGCTACCAATTGTTTATATGTAGTGCACGGATGTCAACACATAGCGCTTGCAGGAGTTAATATAAAAACATTTGTAGCAATTGATTATACCACCAAAAAACGAAACCACTGTTTGCACTTTCATAAATGTATTTTTTCCCAGGTAACAATCCAGAAAAATATAATTGTCATATTTACATCATACGACATCAGGAATGAATTAATATACAGTTTGATGTGTTTCATTTTTTCTCCACTAGAGAGCATTCTTACAATATTGCGTTCCTTTGGCAATAAATAGTATGATCTGGTTGCAGTGATAAACAAAAGAAGCAGATGAAGCGTACCTATCGCTTCTCATTTGTTTTCAAACATCGCCGTTTACATTAAATATATAAATATTTTAAAATAACTATAGTTAAATAATGATTATTCGTTAAATAGTTCTAACAAATGCCACTCTTGACTTCCAAATTATCATAAGTAATGCCACGAGTGGTTTCCAATTTATCTAGAGAATTTGGAAATCAAGAGTGGCATTTGTTAGGACTATTTAACGAATAAAATTAAGCTGTTTACTCACAAATCATTATTTAACTATAGTTTATTTAAAATATTTTATATATTTAATGTAAACGGCGATGTTTCAAAACAAATGAGAAACGATAGGTAGGCTTCTACTGCTTCTTTTGTTTATCACTGCAACCAGATCATACTATTTATTGACAAAGGAACGCAATATTGTAAGGAGGAGCTTTCTTTAATATGGTAATTATAACACTGATAAATATTTGGTGAAACACGACTCTGATTGGTTGTAAAACAGAAATCATTGAAACGTGATTGGTCATTGACTCCCATTTGGGGCATGAGTTAAATAGTCACTGCAACCAGATTATACTATTTATTGACAAAGGAACGCAATATTGTAAGGAGGAGCTTTCTTTAATATGGTAATTATAACACTGATAAATATTTGGTGAAACACGACTCTGATTGGTTGTAAAACAGAAATCATTGAAACGTGATTGGTCATTGACTCCCATTTGGGGCATGAGTTAAATAGTCTAGATAAATTCACTCCTCACTTCGTGAGTCGTGAATTTATCGATAATTTGGAAATCACTCGTGGCATTACTTATGATAATGACATGTGGAATCGTGTCGAAATCAGTGGCCGAATCATTCCTTGATAATGACATGTGGGATCATGCCGAAACGTCGGAATCAGTGGCCAGAAGCCGAACTTGAATCCATGACTCGGAAAACCCAAGAAAACTTTCTTATATTTACAGGTCTATTCAGAAAGAAGGAACAGGTTTCAAACATTTATTTCTTCCAAACTACAAACATATAAACACAATTCCAACGTTCGTGGAAAGACAAAAGTTCAATTTTCACTATTTTATGCATTCAATATGAGCACAATGTGTTACACGACAAATATCAAAGCGGTGGCTCATTTCTTGCCACACACGAATCAACTGGTCTCTAGTAATCGAATTAACATCTTCAACAATTCGATGTCGCAGATTTTTGAGAGTGTCAGGCATAAGGGGAGATAAAAACACGGTCTTTTATGTAACCCCATAGATAAAAATCACACGGGGCTAGGTCGGGTGACCAGGGAAGCCACCGGTAATGAAATTTATCTTCTGCTCCTCCTCTTCCAATCCAACGCCCTGTTGTCGCCATTTTAATACAAACAATCAACATGAAAAGCAACAGTCTCCATGTGGCCGTGATCAGAACTTCAAACTTTTCTCTTTCCAGGAACGTTGGAATTGTTTCTATTTTTTGTAGTTTGGAAGAAATAAATGTTTGAAGTCTATTTCTTCTTTCTGAATAGCCCTATATTAAAATATATTATATCTGTGTGTCGTTTAACGCTCTAGAAATAGCGTATTTTTTTTCTCGGAACCAAACTCTCCAATTAATAAAAAAACGTTCGACATCGTTAACCAGCAAAATTGGACCATTAAGAGTGAATAATCTGAAACGAAAATTTAAACGTCGCTCTATTTGTAACAATTTCCTATGTTTCGCAGCGAAACTCAGTATATACTTTTGAAATAAAATGAAGGAGGCATTCTCAAAAAATCAGCGAAATCCAACCATTAGAAGTGGAGGTTTACCAGAAACCCGACATTAAAAAATCACTTCAGCAATCGTTTGTTTTGTTGCAAAGTAACTACTGCATATAAACTTATGTAATTTAATTAACAACATGAAGATAATGTATTCTGCACACCAGCGAAATCAGGCTATACATTCCACTGCCGAGAAATTAGTTTAGTTTATGCAGTTCCTGTGTGACAAATTTCTTTTTACTAGTGTTCGGACATTGGTCGAAATTCGACCATAGATAATACGTCACCGCACCTATCTCGCACGCGATTTCAAAATTTATCGACTCATTACAATATTCAGGAACAAGATCACAAGAGTCTTCTTTACTTTTGATACCACAGCACAGGACATGTCTATACTCTGAATCTTGAACAATATCTATGAAGAGCATGGAATTCACTTCCCATTTATGTCAGGGGCTGTCAGTCACTATCATTATTTAAATACAAATTAACTGATATCTTAAGTTCCACACAATGAAAACATTAACTGCATAACAACTATATTCAGAATTTTGTAAATAATCATCTAGGAAGCTTTAATTACTCTATTTTATTTTATATTATTTTAATTTCATTATATTTCATGTTTTGTTAGTATTAGCTAGTATTATACCACATCACCATTGTATTTTGTTTAGTCTATATTTTAATAATATATTAAAATTGTAATAAATATGTAATTTTTTGTATAATTTTACTATTCGCTGGTTGAGTGGAAGAGAAGGCCTTATGGCCTTAATCTCTCTGTCAGCTAAAATAAAGAATAATAATAATATAATAATAATAATAATATAATAATAATAGTATTATTATTATTATTATTATATTATATTAGACAGTGTTAGTTTTATATTGTATTTCACTTTATATGACATTGTACTGGACTTTCATAATATATATATATATATATATATACACACACACACACACACACACACACACACTATTATGCCTCTTTTACGTTCCCGAATTTTACGTTTTCCCACCTTTTACAACACTCTTTAAATATCCTTTCAGTAATAGAATCCATGTTGAGAAAACAACTATAACGGCTGATGGATCCGACCACGTCACCCCTACACTGGCTGTATGATCGTCTGCCTCTGTGATTAACACATGTACATGCATTACTTCCCTGTAATTTAAATGGGAGCTTTGACGCTGGATTTTAGTCCCTTCCAGTTAAAAATGGCAGATGTTTTTATACGCCACATGCTTCTTTTGAGGGAATTTAACTCTTGCACCATGGAGATTTGCCATAAACTCTGCCTTGCAGTGAAAAACGGCAGAACTGTTTTCAATTTTTTATTGATAACTCTAAATCTCGTCAGTTGTCACTAGAAAAACAAAAAGAAAGGAAATCGGTTGACAAACAGAGGAGAAAAATGGGTACAAAGTGTTTCCTTCACGTATCAATAAAGGCCAGTGGTTCCCAACCTTTTTCGACACGCGAACCCCTATCCACAACCATCTGAGTTGGGTGAACCACTGACTTTTAAATATACATACAGTAGACATGCATACAATTTAATTCCAAGCTAAAAGTTTAATTATTTAAATTTACACTTTACAACTGTATTACGCCACTTTAAGCTATGCATTATTCATGGGGAAAACTGGCGTAATACAGTTACCTCTGTTGGTGAAACTGATCCTAAATGGTTAAAACCTAAATTTACTCTAGTTACGGCTTAAAAGTTACACAACATGTAGGCCTAGTTGTAGCGAAATCAAATGCATTTCGAACGTTGTTACATAACTGTGAATCAGGCATTCGCCTAAATATTAATTTATTGTGGAAATAATGTGATAAATTCCCCATCTTACACATCTGTAAGAAGGGACATTAAAGAGTTAATTTATTTTTAAATTATGATATTTATTATTATTATTATTATTGTTATTATTATTATTGTTGTTATTGTTATTGTTATTGTTATTATTATTATTATTATTATTATTATTATTATTATTATTATTACAATGTCGCAGAAATGAAGGAAACAGTAATAGGCGTAACGTCGAAACCCGTCATTACGGAAAAGTTTTGGCGAACCCCTTGAAATATTTTGCGTACCACCTGGAGGTTCACAAACCGCAAGAGTGGGAAACGATGATACAGGCTATAGATATTTCGTTTAAATTTTCAAGTCATCTGTATAACCTCATTTTGAGACCGTGTAACCTTAATAAATTGTTGTTTTGTTGTTAAATATAATTTGACATTTTAATAACTAACTAACTCACTGGCACTATCGAACCCGTAGGTCCATCGCAGCACGGACATAAGCTCTCCATACATCCCTATCCTGAGCCAATGTTTTCCAATCACCCCCTGTATAATCTACTTCCCTCAAATCATAGTTAATGTTATTCTCCCACCTCATTCTTGGTCTACCAACTGGCGTTTTCCCTCTGGTTTTCCTACAAGAGGCTTCCATGCACGTCTTTCATTCTCCATTCGTGCCACATGTCCTGCCCATCGCAGTCTACGAGACTTAACTGTTCTCATTATATCTGACTTCCTATAAAGACCATGTAATTCATTGTTATGCAGGCTTCTCTATTCACCTGTCCATCTCTCTTTGGTCCAAAAATTTTCCTTAGAACTTTATTCTCAAATACTCGTAATCTTCTTTCCTCCCTTAAAGTAAGAGTCCATGTTTCGCACCCATATAATGTAATTGGTAGAATAATAGTTTTATATATTTTCAATTTAACGTTTTTTGAAAGGAGTTGGGAAGTCAAGAGTCTCTGTAATGCATAATAACACGCATTTCCAGAATTGAGCCTAAATTTCTAATGGAACTCTCCTAAGGTAAAAATTGATCACGATATTTAGATTTGCCACGTAACAGCATTACAAGGCAGGTTATGTAATAAGTTCTAATTGTTGTAACACAATGATAGCAATGAAAGTTCAAGGTCCCTTGTAGCGAAAAATAAAATACGGATTTAATCAGAACAAGACTTTATAGTCTGATCATAAAAAAGTTGTAATTAAAATCCTTCAAGTAAGCTGTTGTCTACTTCAATAAAATTTACAATATTTATCATTACATATCAAAGGCGTGGACCGTTGATAAGAAAGGTTTCCACATACAAAACTGACACATGTAATGTCATCATATCTCAGATATGTTGTTAACCATTGATTACATATTTCAAATAAGACTTTAACAATCACATTTCGTATAGCAATCTTATCAAATGTCAATACATGTGTTCGTTAAAACATTGATGTTATTTTATCTATTTTTACTTCCGAAAGAGATTAAATTATCTTATTTATTATTCTAAGAGGAATTTGTTTGGTAGAATATGCTAGAAGGAAATAAGCACATATAGGGCCTAATGTATCCATCCAGTCAACCGCTGTGGTCTCCAGGTAGCGAGCTGACTTGTCACGCAGCGGGCCCGGGTTCGATCCCCGCTCGGGACAAGTTTCCTGGGTGAGGTTTTTTCGGGGGTTTTCCTCACCTGTAAGACAAATGTCAGGATACTTTAAGGCCCAAACGGTCCCCGAACATCATCTGGCCATCATTATCGTCAATATAATATTCACATCATTGGATTAAGTTTAGGTTTAATGCCTCTCCTGGCGCATCATTACCCATCGTCATCACCCATATATCATTGGGCAGCGTAACCCCGCCTCCCAGGCGTCCCAACCTCAGAAGTTGATTACAATATGCCAATGCCAGGAGAGAATACCTGAAATGTCGAATAACAGACAGGGAGCATTAAACAAAAAAAAATATATAGGCCTATATCAATCCATCCATAGTAATTCTGCCCGAGAGCAGGTCTATCACAGCAACCATAGCATCTTCATGCTATGCTTTGCAGCTTTACTAGGGAATTATAGGTGTGGTAGCTTCCCGTTGATTTCCACACTGGTGATGATAATAAGGATGATGATGATGGCCGGATGATTTTCGGGGACCGTTGGGCTCTAAATTTCAATCGAACCCGGGCCCGCTGCGCGACAAGGCAGCACGCTACCTCGAGACGACAGCGGTGGTGTGCATTTTGCCAGTGATATTTTACCTCTTCTTTAAAGAAAGCGGCGTTCTGAAATTTTGCTTAGTAAAAAAATATGTTTTGAATCCGAAACGCCGGATCACTACGTACAAGTTTTATTCCGAAATCATCAAGGTCGAAAATACAAAGTAATTATTTTCTTTAAATTAGACCGATATTATCCAAATTTCCTGTGTATTTCGTGCACTTAAAATTCGTGCTTACAATTTTTTAATTCTTACGACTCTTGAAATCATATTTCGTTCTGTTTTTACAGAAAAAAACACGAATTCTCATTTTGAGAGATAGATAGTCACAAGTCATTAATTTATGCCATCGTAAAATGAAACACGCTGAATGTGTAGGCAGTTTCAAAAGTCAGTGAGGCATCAATTTATGTCATTTATTTATTTTATTTATTTATTTATTTTATTTAGGCTATGTATTTATTTAGCCTGGTGGGGTTAAAGCCATGTGGCCTTCTCTTCCACTCATACATATATTACATCAGAATATAACAATCATAATTAACTCTAATATTAAATACTAAATGAAAATTTGATCAATAAGATATCTATTATATTATGATCTATAATACAACCAGTTAACGATAGTTAAAATTAAGACTAAAACTAATAATAAAATGTATACAAGCAAGACAAATTAAATTGTTGGTACACTGCCCCTAATGTATATAAAAACAAAGAAAAATAATGTTATGATACAAAATTTAATGACATATGCAAGCCCTCTCATCCCGTAACGAATAATATTCTATAATAGTGGATACTTTTTTAAATGTTATATTAGTATACTGACATGCGATCTCAGTGCTTTGAAATGTGTGATCAACTGATCATGGCTTATTCTAAGAGCAATCTGCTGATTCGCATATTTACCGATACACAAGTTAGGTTTTCATCAAGTTATACATGGATTTATTTTATCATACATCACTCATAACAAACTTACGTAAACATTCGATAAGGACTCTGAAGTGAGTAGGTTTTAGACAAGTACTGAAATAAAGGCACAAAGAATAGCGGATATAAACTTGTCAGCATGTGATAGCATATTACGATGCGAGGTTGGCAAGTAGTTTTTACAGTATCGAGGAAAATGTTTAAAAACTGAACGATGGCGAGGTTTTTAATTTCCGACATTCTGTAAAACACTTCACAAATGTGCATTGTACATTATTTTTTGCGCGATGGTGTTTTCAAAATAATAATTGATAGTAAAATAATGTCTTTGTTGGAAATTTTCGGTCCATTATAAGCAATTGACTAACGTTAACAGTATAGGTAATGTTTATTAGTTGAAACAACAGTAGACCTGAGACCAATTAGTTATGAAATGGCGGCAAGTACGTATTTATTGTTTTATATTGTTTCAGATAAAGTTCAGTTCATTTAAAATGCAGTAATTTGTTTCGTATAGTGTATATTAACACTACCTTTTGGATATTTTTGTATGCACATTGTATGTAATATCCTTACGCGTGTTTGTAATATGTAATATTACAGTATAGTTATTTTATTACAGTATAGTTACTTAGGTTGGCAACCCCGAAGTGTAGGAAGTTGAACTTTCAATCATGGTCGCCCTTGCTGTACGTACGACAAAACGCAATATCGCGCAAAAAAGACATTTACATACACGCATTGGGACCAGAATAAAGTAGCCAACCGGTAATGCAGAGGAAGACTGATAATTTTAGTTGACAGGCAAACGTAATGTTTTCACGCGTTTTGGAGAAATAACCAATGCAGGGAGTAGCCCCATTATGTGCATAGAAATGTTAATAATGGGTCTGACAACCACTTTGACAATGAGCGGAGTGTAAAGTTAAGTTGATATGTGCCGGAATTACAAAATCTTATCTAGCCTATGCGTGCGTTGCCTGCATTCATTGTGTTCGCCAGTGTCTTAAATACAGTAAAAGCTCCTTATTCGCGGGTTAAAGAATTGCGACGTAGTTCCTGGATTCGCGGATAAAAATATCTTTATTCGCAGATCCAGTCGGTATATTAGAAGGATTAGTATCCTTTATTAACGCATTGGTAACTTATTTTACTGCAGGCACGTGCCAAGGCGGCCTTTACAAGTAACGATTCAAACCAAATAATTTTGATCGAATTACGCGTGTCTCTTCGGCTTTATTTCCAATTTTTTAAATTATATACAACTTTCCTCATTAGAGGATTGCCTCAAGGACAAAGCGATACAATTAATTTTTTAAATTGATGAAATACATTTTGTAAATACATTAAAAATTTCAAATTGTAATTGAAGAATACATACTATAAAGTATAAATTTTGTAAATATGGTTTATTAGAATTGAAGTAGATCCTCTAATGGCAGCGATAACAGTTTTAGAAAGATACACCCTGTCCAAATCTAAGGAATTCCAAAATTTAGCTAAGAATCCTGGTATAGGCCTAGTAAGTATCTCTTGCCCCGATCAACAATCCTGTGACAAGTCTAATTGGCATTTATCTTTGTAATAGTCAATTGTTGGCTCATATATGGCTTTCTTTTCACAGTCAGCTTCCACAGGTTGGCCACTATATAGCAGTATTTTAATATCATATTAAATATAAAAGTTAAAGTTAATAATTTTATATTTTAAAATTCTTTTAATATTTAAATATAACTTAAATAAAGAAAAACATCTAAATAATTAATTGTTGTTTATTGTTGAATAAAAATGTCTTAATAACAATTAAATAAATTGTATTATATAACAGTCTTTCTAAATAATGCTTTTAAAATTGTGTCTTAAGTCATTGTTGCCTGAAATATAAAGCTTTCTGTTATAACTGTAATAAGAACACCTGCTTAACTTAATATTTTAAAATAAAAGCATACTAAATTCTGATTGGATGTTAAAAACAATTAACTTTTTGATTTAACCAATCAAATTTAAACATGGTATTTAATGGACCTTTAACCAATAGAATTTAAATTAAAATCATGTGATGTAATAATGTTCTTTAATATTATAACAGAATTATTCTAGCAGTCTGCATCTAACATTCAACAAAGATAGAAAGCAGGATGAGTTCTCAGGATGATAAAAATGTAATATTTAATACATGAGTAATTGATTTTAGACAAGAAAAGAATTTATTTTAGTTAATAGTGAAGAACAATTCCACTTAAATATACTTAATCTGCTGGGAAATTACAAAGTTAATAAATGTGGAATTATTTCTACAAGAAACAGTTATCAATGATCTTCTGATCGTGAAGTGTGTTCCTATCCTGTGTACCAATTTCGACCCTGAGAAAAGAATCTAGCTCTACCGGAAAATCAAACCCAACCAGAACCAGTAATTCTGATTTATTATTTTGGACAAACACTGCTTCAAAATGGTTTCCAACGAAGGGAATAAAGATATTGCTTCAACTATGAGTCCCAAAACGGATTGTGGGATCTAATATCATATCAATTTTAGAAGATGATTTAAATACAATAATATGTATTCGTCTGTTACTTCCATTAGTGGCCACACCATGAACTTCCTCATAAACTGTGTATTCATAATCTCGCAAGGCTCCTGCCATCGTATTTCGAATAGTGTGGTGCCAAATGTTTCTCATAGTGTCGAGCAAAAGGAAAGATAAATCAACTGTACGATTCGTCAAGAAACCTGAAGACAAAAAAAAGGAATTCTATCGCGGAATTCACAGCTAAATATCAATCTGAATTGAAAGACATAAAAGCGGCAAAACAGCAAGAAAAATTCTAAGTTCTTTAAGCCATTGCCTAAACCTGACAGTAATAATTAATAGAAATTGTTTAAAATCTCTCATTAATTGATTTTATTTTGATAATTTTTATTTTATAACCTTGCAATGTACCCCCTATATACCCATACAAATTACCATTCCATATTCACGGTTTCTGTATTCGCTGCATGTTCGCGGAACATATCCCCCGCAAATAAGGAGCTTTTACTGTAATGATACTTTTTGCGATATAAACAAACTTGAAATTTTGACACGACTTCAACTAGCTAAATCACTATTTTATAAGAGTAGTCAAAACGGGGATTCCTTACAGCATGTGAATGAAAAATTGTTCTAAGTTTCCAATTATACACAATGCGCATGCGCCAACAAACGCGAAGCGGTTTACACTATGTAATCACGGGATGTAGCCAACATATACACGATATTTAACGAACCTAAAAGCTAATATAACGCAATTTAATTACTCTAATCTGAGAGATCGACCTAAAAGCTACCCTAATTCAATTTAAGCACTCTAACCTGTGAAAGAAAGCAACACCCAAAAATAAATAGCAAGTTCTAAAATTCTGAAGTATATGTGTACAGTTAATTAGTACATACTCTATGTTGGCTGCGCTGAAAAAAGTCTTTGTTGTTGTATAGAATATTCGTTAAAATCAATATGGCTGCCACGTCTTCATGCTACGTATGTAGTTAAATATCATAGAAAAATATATTGAAATAATAGTTTAAAAAAATTATAAATCATAGTAAATGGTGGGAAATAATTTGGAAAATAAAACCCTACGAATAAATATTTGGCAGTAGTTTAAGAAGGGATTAAAAAAGTCGCGTCACGGTTGTAAAGAATAGCTATACTATAAAATATATTACACAAATTACAGTTTATGAAAGCAAAATGCTAGATCTGATATAATGCTTTCACTGAAAGATTTTTGAAAGAATTTTCCAGTAAATATTGTTCCATAATTTCTAGCTATCTGAACTGTGATTTTGGAAAGAAAATGCTCCTTAGTTTTCGTGATTCTAAAGACGCGAAATGTCGAACGTGGCTCCTGAAATATCTCTCGTGATTTATGTAGATTTGGTAAATAAGACCTCACCTTTACTTAGAACCAATTCTTAGTGTATGATTTATAACGTTCCAAATTGAAATAATGTCAGCTGAACAAAGGAGTGCAGTGAAAGGTGTTGAGTTATATCTATTGTTATTTTTGAATTACGTACAGCAGTTCTCGTAACAAAGTTTGGAAAAATATATCATATATGAAACGTTTGCAGAAACCGGGGAGGATCTGATTTTCAGAATCCTGGCTTTGAAAATATAGCAAAACTATATAAATATAAATTATATTTGAACGAGTGTGATAAAATAGGATACATCACTTTCCTGTTTGCCTCGAAATTTGTAATCGCCATTTTGTAGGGTTTCTAAGAGAGGAGTATTGTATATAGGAGTAAAGTAAAGTCTCTGACAAAAAAGTTCTTAATACGTATTAGGCTAATTGTTTAATCTCTCTCTCTCTATCTCTCTATCTCTGTCTCTCTCTCTATCTCTCTATCTCTGTCTCTCTCTGTCTTTCTCTCTCTGTCTCTCTCTCTGTCTGTCTCTCTCTGTCTCTCTCTCTGTCTCTCTCTCTGTCTCTCTCTCTGTCTCTCTCTCTGTCTCTCTCTCTCTCTCTCTCTCTCTGTCTCTCTCTCTGTCTATCTCTCTCTCTGTCTATCTCTCTCTCTGTCTCTCTCTCTCTGTCTCTCTCTCTGTCTCTCTCTCTCTGTCTCTCTCTCTCTGTCTCTCTCTCTCTGTCTCTCTCTCTGTCTCTCTCTCTGTCTCCCTCTCTGTCTCTCTCTCTGTCTCTCTCTCTCTGTCTCTCTCTCTCTGTCTCTCTCTCTCTGTCTCTCTCTCTGTCTCTCTCTCTGTCTCTCTCTCTGTCTCTCTCTCTCTGTCTCTCTCTCTCTGTCTCTCTCTCTGTCTCTCTCTGTCTTCTCTCTCTGTCTCTCTCTCTCTGTCTCTCTCTCTCTGTCTCTCTCTCTCTGTCTTCCTCCTGTCTCTCTCTCTCTGTCTTCTTCTCTCTCTCTGTCTATCTCTCTCTGTCTCTCTCTCTCTGTCTCTCTCTGTCCTCTCTCTCTGTCTCTCTTCTCTCTGTCTCTCTTCTGTCTCTCTCTCTCTCTGTCTCTCTCTCTCTCTCTCTCTCTCTCTGTCCCTCTGTCTGTCTCTCTCTCTCTCTGTCTCTCTCTCTGTCTCTCTCTGTCTCTCTCTCACTGTCTCTCTCTGTCTCTGTCTCTCTCTGTCTCTGTCTCTCTGTCTCTGTCTCTGTGTCTCTCTCTGTCTCTGTCTCTCTCTGTCTCTGTCTTCTCTGTCTTGTCTCTCTCTGTCTCTGTCTCTCTCTGTCTCTGTCTCTCTCTGTCTCTGTCTCTCTCTGTCTCTGTCTCTCTCTGTCTCTGTCTCTCTCTGTCTCTGTCTCTCTCTGTCTCTGTCTCTGTCTCTGTCTCTCTCTGTCTCTGTCTCTCTCTGTCTCTGTCTCTCTCTGTCTCTCTCTCTCTCTCTGTCTCTCTCTCTGTCTCTCTCTCTCTCTGTCTCTCTCTCTCTGTCTCTCTCTCTGTCTCTCTGTCTGTCTCTCTTTCTGTCTCTCTTCTTCTCTCTCTTTCTCTCTCTCCTGTCTCTCTCTCTGTCTTTCTCTCTAGGTTATCTATCATCTGGTCTCTCTCTCTGTCTAGTTATATCTGTCTCTCTCTCGTGTTCTCTCTCTCTCGTCTCTCTCTCTTGTCTGTCTCTCTCTCTGTCTCTCTCTCTATGTCTCTCTCTCTGTCTCTTTCTCTCTCTCTATGTCTCTCTATCTCCTCTGTTAGATATCTCTCTTTGTCTCTCTCTCAGTCTCTCTCTATCTCTCTCTGTCGCTCTATGTGGTCGACTCCTCTGTCTCTATCTCTGTCTCTCTTTCTCTGTCGCTCTCTCTCTGTCTCTCTCTCTGTCTTTCTCTATCTGTCTCTTTCTCTGGTCTCTCTCTGTCTCTTCTCTATCTGTCTCTCCCTCCTGTTCTCTGTCTCTCTATCTCTATGTATCTGTATCTCTGCTCTGTATCTGTCCTTCTCTATCTCTTCTGGTCTCTCTGGTCTCTATCTCGGTCTCTCTCTCTCTGTCCTTTCTCTCTCGTCTCTCTCTCTCTGTCTTTCTATCTCTGTATCTTCTCTCTCTCTTGTCTCTCTCTCTCGGTCTTCTCCTCTCTCTCTTGTCTCTCCTCTCTGTCTCTCTCTCTGTCTCTCTCTCTTGTCTCTCTCTCTGTCTCTCTCTCTCTCTGTCTCTCTCTCTCTGTCTCTCTCTCTCTGTCTCTCTCTCTCTCTGTCTCTCAAATTATTCGGTTTGAAATCGTCTACTATCTGTATAGATTGATCCAATCTGGGACACCTATTGTAAAGTAATTTTTGGGTATAAACGAAATACATTTTTAAAGTCTAAAAGAATTGCAAGTTAGTACCATATTAAGGTACGGACTATTCAGAGGAGAAGTCGTCTCCGAACAAAAGGAATATAGCAACATCATGCTATTTCTCTCTCACTCGGTACATGACTAGAGAAAGACATCTCCCTTCTTATATACTCTTGATTTAATCGTTAAGCTGGTTATTGACTTCATTGCCTGAATTGTTTTATATTAGAAAAACAAGTTAAATTATTATTCAATAGATTTACTAACAGTCTCTTTGTCAAAATCGTTTCTTGCTTCCACGCACTCGATAACTGACATTATATCGCAATAATCGCTTTACATTTCCAATTAGCTTTTCGATATAAAGTATGTTATCATACCATTACAGAAATTTTCAATCTGGTAACATAAAGTTGTTTCTACAGCGATTGAAGATAGAAATTGAATTGTAATTCGTTGCCTTTAGAGGATAGCAATGGCAGAAGAAGCTTTTAACAAGAAGATAAGCATTTTCTGCAGACCGTTGGCAAAACAATTACGGAAGAGGCTAGTGAAGTGCTTTGTATGGAGTGTAGCATTGTATGGTACAGAGACTTGGACATTACGATGGAATGAGAAAAAGCGACTGGAAGATTTTGAAATGTGGATATGGAGAAGGATGAAAAGTATAAAATGGACAGATAAAATAAAAAATAAAAATGTGCTAGACAGAGTGAGTGAAGGAAGAACAATGATGGAAGTAATAAAGAAGAGGAAAATAAATTGAATTGGCCACTGGCTAAGAAGAAACTGCCCGCTGACGAATGCCCTAAATGGAATGGTCAACGAAAAGAAAGTTAGAGGCAGAAAAAGACATAAGATGATAGACAATATTAAAATAAATGGTTTGTATGCGGATACAAAAAGGAAAGCTGAGTTAAGGAAAGAGTGGAGAATGCTGAGTTTGCAGTGAAAGACCTGCTCTTGGGTAGAACACTCAGTATGTGTGTGTTTGTATATATATATATATATATATATATACACACACACATTTACTTACTTACTCACTGGCACTATCGAACCCGTAGGTTCATGGCCGCGTGGACATAAGCTCTCCATATATCCCTATCTTCAGATAATGCCTTCCAATCATTCCCTGTATAATCTACTTCCCTCAAATCATATATATATATATATATATATATATATATATATATATAAAATTTCTGCCCAGTCATTTTCTTTCAGCTGAAATGCTAGGAATCATCTTTAATAGAAGAATACTAAAATTGTAGAACAATTCTTGTTACATTGCTCTTGATAATAATACGCGCATCATTTTTTCTTTATGCTTTTTAGCATTGTTATGTATTTTTTTCTGACGAACAGGAAGCTGGCCTGACGCATCAACCCCCAACCTGGAGAACCAGGTGATTTTTGGTCAAGGTTTTCTTCCTTCAGCCTTTATCAAACCAATGATGAGCTGCAAGGCAGCAGTATCTATACCCTAGATAATGGGCTCTCACAAGGTACTCCCAGCCGGGCGTACTGAACCCTGGTTTTTTAACGAGGTTGTTACTCCTCCCCCTCAACCTTTTCTAACCCAGCTTGGATCTGGAATGAGAACAAGAGGACTGGAGGGCATGGAGTGGAAGAATAGATACGAGTGGAGAAGGAAAATAAAACTTTAGTTATAGAAATAAGTGTAAACGTTGAAAATCTGTATACGAATAAAAGTATTTTTTGTGGCTTTTATCGTGTTTTGGATGATACAAGAAGTATCTGGGTTACATATGATAATGATTTTCAGTTCAGTAGCTCAGTAAAATAACAGCCCTTACAAATTTCATAAAATTATTTTTATTATACAGTAAAACCTGGCAAAGAAGGAACATGGCGGTTCCTTAAATATATTTCCGTCTTGGCAGTTTTCCTTCTTATAAAGGGTTCCCAAATTACAAGCTTGAATTTTCTCATTCAGTGTAAGGGTTTTACATGCACGCTTTAAAGACATAACATATTGAACAGAAATACAGACGAAATAGTTCATGTAACACAACTCAGTTTGCACGGCAATACAAAAAAAATATATATTACACAAAAGCGAGAAGGAACTCAAATACAGGAAGACTCAAGAGTTTCCCAACTCCCTCGCAGGTCACGTAAGCAGGCAAGGAAAAGTGAGGGATTCCTCGCTGTCACACATAAGCAAGGGTATCCCCACAATACAACGGCAACACAAGAAGGTAAAACGATATAATGCAGAAAGCGTCATATGCAGAATTTTCACGTATGATAATTAATACTGTAATTAGAACGTCTTAAGAATAATTTTCCGTCTTACTGAGGTAAAAATTAACTATTGGTACTTTAAAACCCATTCCGTTTCCGCGTTATGAAGGTTTCCGGCTTTACAGGTTTCCTTCTTGTAGAGGTTCCGGCTAAGACAGGTTTCACTGTATTTGAGGTCTAATATATGACGCATGAAATCAGTATGGAATTGGTTGTTAATATTGGCCACTAGGAAGTGTGTTATGGTTTTCAGATAAGAAGTTTAGTGAAACAATGGCTGATTCTAAATTCAATAAATTTTGTGGATAAAAATTTTATTTTAATTATAAGTAAAATGGAATGTATGTATACATAATTATTGTGAAAGTGGTAGCTAACTGATCCCCTATAAGGGTTAAAAAATTTCAATTCAGTGGAATGTAGTAATAATGACATCCGCCAGTCTTGCAATAACATGGTGGTCTCGACATCTTTGAAGAAATTCTAACCTGGAGGGAAGAGTACCTTTTTTCTTCCGTGTATTTTCAATTGACTTTTATAAAATGTATGCGTCTCAAAGATGCCGTCGGTTCGATCCTTTCACGACGCGGTAGTCTATAAACACCGATACTGTACTACTTAGTAGTAACACCCAGAAACCTAAGTCAAATTATGCATCTCTGTGATAAAGATCAATACTGCGTGTTTCAAGATCAAGACTATGTGTTTCAAGATCAAGACTGTGTGTTTCAAGATCAAGACTGTGTGTTTCAAGATCAAGACTATGTGTTTCAAGATCAAGACTGTGTGTTTCAAGAACAATACTGTGTGTTTCAAGAACAATACTGTGTGTTTCAAGAACAATACTGTGTGTTTCAAGAACAATACTGTGTGTTTCAAGAACAATACTGTGTGTTTCAAGAACAATACTGTGTGTTTCAAGAACAATACTGTGTGTTTTGCAAGAACAATACTGTGTGTTTCAAGACCAAGAATCTGTGTTTCAAGATCAAGAATGGTTGTTTCAAGAACAATATTGTGTGTTTCAAGAACAATACTGTGTGTTGCAAGAACAATACTGTGTGTTTCAAGAACAATACTGTGTGTTTCAAGAACAATACTGTGTGTTTCAAGAACAATACTGTGTGTTTCAAGAACAATACTGTGTGTTTCAAGAACAATACTGTGTGTTTCAAGAACAATACTGTGTGTTTCAAGAACAATACTGTGTGTTTCAAGAACAATACTGTGTGTTTCAAGATCAAGACTGTGTTTCAAGAACAATACTGTGTGTTTCAAGAACAATACTGTGTGTTTCAAGAACAATACTGTGTGTTTCAAGAACAATACGTGTGTTTCAAGAACAATACTGTGTGTTTCAAGAACAATACTGTGTGTTTCAAGAACAATACTGTGTGTTTCAAGAACAATACTGTGTGTTTCAAGAACAATACTGTGTGTTTCAAGAACAATACTGTGTGTTTCAAGAACAATACTGTGTGTTTCAAGAACAATACTGTGTGTTTCAAGAACAATACTGTGTGTTTCAAGAACAATACTGTGTGTTTCAAGATCAATACTGTGTGTTTCAAGATCAATACTGTGTGTTTCAAGATCAATACTGTGTGTTTCAAGATCAATACTGTGTGTGTTTCAAGATCAATACTGTGTGTTTCAAGATCAATACTGTGTGTTTCAAGATCAATACTGTGTGTTTCAAGATCAATACTGTGTGTTTCAAGATCAATACTGTGTGTTTCAAGATCAATACTGTGTGTTTCAAGATCAATACTGTGTGTTTCAAGATCAATACTGTGTGTTTCAAGATCAATACTGTGTGTTTCAAGATCAATACTGTGTGTTTCAAGATCAATACTGTGTGTTTCAAGATCAATACTGTGTGTTTCAAGATCAATACTGTGTGTTTCAAGATCAATATGTGTGTTTCAAGATCAATACTGTGTGTTTCAAGATCAATACTGTGTGTTTCAAGATCAATACTGTGTGTTTCAAGATCAATACTGTGTGTTTCAAGATCAATACTGTGTGTTTCAGGATCAATACTGTGTGTTTCAGGATCAATACTGTGTGTTTCAGGATCAATACTGTGTGTTTCAGGATCAATACTGTGTGTTTCAGGATCAATACTGTGTGTTTCAAGATCAATACTCTGTGTTTCAAGATCAATACTCTGTGTTTCAAGATCAATACTCTGTGTTTCAAGATCAATACTCTGTATTTCAAGATCAATACTCTGTATTTCAAGATCAATACTCTGTATTTAAAGATCAATACTCTGTATTTCAAGATCAATACTCTGTATTTCAAGATCAATACTCTGTATTTCAAGATCAATACTCTGTATTTCAAGATCAATACTCTGTATATCAAGATCAATACTCTGTATTTCAAGATCAATACTCTGTTTTTCTCATTTCACAAAAATAATGGAAAAATAGTCTTAATCAATTTTTTCCTCATTGCTCACTAATTTTTATATTCATCAAATTATATTCTCTTTTTTCAGTCAGAATTGTAATGTATACTTAGTTTCTCTGTCTCTCTCTACCTTAGTTCAACCTCTCCTTTTTTTTAGCCACTTTCACTTGCCCCACGCCACTATAACCTTACAAGGACACGATCTGTCGTGAGAGGATTTGTAATCCTGGATGTAGGGTCATCCTTTATGCGTTAGCAGCTTACTGCCACGGCCACCTCTGAGATAATACGAACATTTTAGACAATACACCACTTCATTCAGTCATACATTCAGACTAAACATGGATGATTATATGACAGCTAGATTGCGTTCGGTGGTTATTTGGACCTTAAAATACCATTTATCGTACAGGTGAGGAAGAACTTCGAAAAACCTTCGTCCAGGAAACTTATCCCGACCGGGGAACGAACCCGTTCCACTATGTCTGAGGCAGCGACGCGACGTTAATACCAATTCACAGCGGTGGATATATTCATATATTTGTTTAAAATGGTGAATAGCTTGTGTTTTTAAACATCTTCTATCTGAATAAAACAAATACATTAATCTGTTTACAAATTAACCATTGACATCTCTGATAAAATTACTGAGCTTATATGGGGCTATTCACAAAGAAGGAACACACTTCAAACATTTATTTCTTTCAAACTATAAAACATAGAAACACAATTCCAACGTTCCTAGAAAGGGTAAAGTTTGAAGTTCCGATCACGGCCGCATTGGCGCTGTTGCTTGTCATGTTGATTGTTTGTATTAAATTGGCGACACAACAGGAAATAGCATTTTGTGTTCTGAAATTAGCAAAACTAGAGTCTGTTAGTGAAGTTCAACGTGTTTTTTGCCCTCAGTTTAATAAAAATGGTCCGCTGCCTCATTTCTCTAACCACGTACGACGTTACCTGAATATCTCCATTCTAGGATGTTCGATTGGAAGAGGAGGATCAGAAGATCAACTTCATCGTCGGTGGCCTCCCAGGTCACCTGACCTAATCCCGTGTGATTTTTATCACATGTTTTTATCCCCCCTATGCCTGACACTCTTGAAAATCTGCGACATCGAATTGTTGAAGCTGTGAATTCGATTAGTAGAGACCAGCTGATTCGTGTGTGGTAAGAAATGAGCCACCGTTTTTTATATTTGTCGCGTAACACATGATGCTCATATTGAATGCATGAAATGGTGAAATTTGAACTTTTCTTTTTCCAGGAAAATTGGAATTGTGTTTCTATTTCTTGTAGTTTGGAAGATATAAATGTTTGAAGTCTTGTTCCTTGTATAAACAAGCAAACTACTAACAGAGATTATCTGTAATAAAATAATACATCTGTGTCATAGGTAATGGAGTATGTTACCAAAACTCGAAATTTTAGATTGTAACATTCCAATTAAACAATTTCAGGGCCCAATTTCTCAGAATTAAAATGCCCATCTAATATATAAAAATTGTTTGTTTGTTGGTCTGTTTGTTTGTTCGTACTTTATGCACGGCCATACCGTTGATCCGATTGTGATGGGGCTTTTTGTAAAATGTTCAGGAGATTCCCGGGATGAACATAGGTTATAAGAGAGTTGTGATACTCAACTCCCACACCCTTAAAAATCGCCCTTTGTAGCGGAAAACGTGAAAAAAGTAGCTCTTTGGACGCTTAAATGGTTTACGCTGCCTAAACCATTACAAATACACAAAATTAATGTACACAGAATGTAATATCTCTAAAAAGCTGTACAAAAAAGTCCGCGAAGCATATGTTTATCTCTTACGGATAACTCTCAATAACTATTTTTGTCTTTCATTGATGCCAAGAAGATCGAGACAAGTACGTAGATTCCTGTGCAAGCATAGCAGCGTATGGCGGGTATTCTTTTACGGATAACTCACAATATCGAATTTAGTCTTTTAGCTCATTTATGCCAAGAAGATCGAGATAAGTGGATTCCCGGGCAACGCCGGGTAATCAGCACAGAATATCTAAAAGTATACATTTATAATTATTTTTCCAACTACTTATTCAACTAAACATAAAAGCATAATAATTTTCATTTATTTAGGCGTAGCAGCGCACGCCGGTTATTATCTAGTAATTTATAAAATATGCAATTTATAATTAAAATCATATCTCTATAAATATCAATTGTGCAGGTGCTATAATACACAGAAATAACATGTTACATGTACAAACTGATGATAAATTATGGTTTTCACACTTCAGCTGTTGTGACATAAACTAACTATAGCTAGATTGAATTTTATGTTGAGTAAACATTGAGTCTTGATGTGTCCACTTTTGGCTAAAATGAGTTTTACGCTGATTCATATTACTTTTGTACCAGCCTCACGGTCTAGTGGTCAGCGTTAGTGACTACTGTTAATGAGGTCCCGGGTTCGATAGGGAATTTTTCCTAAAGAGAATTATTCCTGTGGTTCCCATGGTCTGGAATTAAGGTTATGTTTAGGTTAAGAACTCTCCTGGCGCTTCATTATCATTTATCGCCCATCATTTCATCGGGGTAACGTAACTCCGCCTTGCAGGTGCCCCAACCTAAAAAATGGATTACAATTCCGCCAATTCCAGGGGAGAAAGCCAGAAATGTCATAAAAGCAACTTGGTGGCATTAGACAAAAAAATATTACTTTTGTAAATTTTTTACATTTTCGTACTCTTATTTTCAACGTGACTGCAATGCTTCGTATCAAAAACGTTTAAAAGTATATTTTACATAATCCTGGACATACATAATTTTCAATTAGGTCTAATCTAAAAAGTTCAATTATTCTCAAATGGAAACTTAAGGGTTTATTCCTCAATTATTGTTATAATTCTAGTCTCTTATATTTAGTAGATTGAGGATCGTTATATAGGCCTATATATAATTTTTCTAATGCCACAACGTTGTCTTCTATGACATTTCTAGTTTTTTCCCCTGTCATTGGCGGATTTGTAATCCCTTTCTTAAGTTGAGGCACCTGGAAGGCGGAGTTTCGTTATCCCGATGATATGAAGGGTGATAAATTTCTAATTAAGCGCCAGGAGAGTTCTAAACCTAAACTTAACCTAAATTCCAGACCATGGGCAACCACAGGAATAATTCCCTTTGAGGAAAAATTCCTGGTTATACCGGGAATCGAATCCGTGACCTCACGAGTAGTAGCCAGTAACGCTGACCACTAGCCCACGAGGCTGATTATATAGACCTATATATTGGTGTACAAATTATAAATGCTGAATCATTTTATTGAGGTATTGTGCAGTGTACAAACTATCCCATCCATCCATAGTAATTCTGCCTGAAGGCAGGTCTTTCACTGCAATCGTAGCATTTTCATACTATGCTTTGCAGCTTTACTAGGGAATTATAGGTGTGGTAGCTACCCGTTGTTTTCCACACCGGTGAAGGATGATGATGGCCGGATGATTTTCGGCGACTGCTGGGTCCTAAGCTTCATGACATTTGTCTCACAGGTGAGGAAAAACCCTGAAAAACCCTCACCCAGGAGCCTGTCCCGACCGGGTATCGAACCCGGGCCCGCTGCGTGACAAGGCAGCACGCTGCCTCGAGACCACAGCGGTGCACGTATAAACTATAGAATGTTTATTATTTTTTTCGAAACAGGTAGCAGATTATAAAAAAATAACGATTCTTAATGAGATTAAATACTAGACCTATAGTCGATCACGCGTACGAACTCTGAATTAAAAAAAAAATAGTCTTCACATTTAAGAATCCAGGAGGCAATAAATGAAGCAATTATGTAAGTCATTAAGCCAATAATTATACTAATGTGAAGGCCAGGTCACTGAAATCACAAGTATAGCAGCTACAGTAAATCTCGTACTATTCTCATTTCTTAATATTAATGTTAGTTATTTTGGAAAGACAACATTTTAAGTAAGAATCTAACATCAAATGTAAATAGCGAATTTATTTTCGTTTACGAAATGTTGCAAGGTATTAGTAACTTATTGACATGGACTATTTAACTCATGCCCCAAATGGTAGTCAATGACCAATCAGATTTCAATGAATTTTATTTAACAACCAATGACAGTCGTGTTTCATCTCGCTCTTTATCGATTTCTCTTAATCAGCTCCTGCTCTTGTGATAAAGAAAGCTCCTTTCTTTTAATATTCTGAACAGCTCAGAGCAATATTTTTCTCCTACAAATACATTGAATATAGCAAATAACGAACAGATTCTATGATTTTACTGAGATGTTTACTAAAAAAATAACTTATAATGTTTATTATAATATACAGTTTGATGTGTTTCATTATTTCTCCACTAGGGTGCATTCTTACAATATTGCGATCCTATTTGGCAATAAATAAATATAATTAAGTTACAGTGAATATACATAACCTCACGTTTGTGATTTGTCTTCAAACATCGCCGTTTACATTAAATATATAAATATTTTAAAATACCGGTTACTTTATTTAAATAATGACTTTTGAGTAAACAGCTTAATCTTATTCGTTAAATAGTCCTAACAAAATGCCACTCTTGATTTCCAAATCCTCTAGATAAATTGGAAATCGCTCGTGGCATTACTTACGATAATTCCAACATTTAAGATTCGAGTTTCGATCATATTTAGAAAGTTCAGGTAAGAATGAGATGACAAATCCCGGACTATTATCGTAGGGATTAAGAAATCTATCACATTTTTAAGTGTGGCTAGTCCTCTTTACTAACGTGGATCTCGTTAAAATGTATCTGGAATATTGCTAAGAATATTCGAAGATCTGTATTGTAAATAAACTGTTACATTATTCCACAATTGTATTAAGCATGGGATGTGCATGTTAATATCAACAGAAAAATAAGAGATAAAGAACGGATTATAAAACCACCTCATGTAAGTAATCAAGTCATGATTTGTGGAGGTGAAGGTCAGGACTCTGGAAATTTTCTGAAAGAGATAGACTAACAAGAAATTCGCGTAATTTAAAACTTTCATTATTATTATTATTATTATTATTATTATTATTATTATTATTATTATTATTATTATTATTATTATTATATATTAGTAGTATTAGCATTTTTGTTGTTATTATTATTATTTTATTATTATTATTATTATTATTATTATTATTATTATTATTATTATTATTATTATTCAATTTACAACCTTGTTTCAAAAATGCACAAACAAACATTTTATTTTCGAAATAAGATATATTTATTTTGGAACGAAGTTTACTGTTTTTAAATGACAAGAATACATATTTTGTAAATAATTGTGGAGATAAAATTTGCAGATTCTCCTATCATAAGTTAATTTTATTTTTCCTTCGTAGGAGATATTTTTTTTAGTTCCTGGTGATTCAATTATTATTGGTTAAATTTCTAAACTAAACTGTGAGGAAAATTTGTTTCCAGAAGCATTAAACATATGTATAACTGTTATTAAACTTTTCAATAAGATGAGATAAAAAAACAGATGGCGAGATGATGTTATAAAAGATATATTAGAAATGAAAATTAGAAATTGGCCAGTCTGTATCCAGGTGGAGAAAAATTATTGAGGAGACCAGAACTTCAATGAGGTTGTAGTACCCTGCTAAAGAAGAAGCAAGATGAGATAAGCTAATAATAATATTTCAACATGTTTATCACAATACGAGTAAATACTTCGATAATCGTAGCTTTGATCAGCTGATATCAATCAAATCAAATCTGGATATCATGTGCTACTCATTGTACAGACTGTGATTGACATGAAATGTTTTTTTTAAATCATACTGATCAATATTACAGGAATGGAAATTAGATTAATATTTTATTTATTTATGAACCCCCCCAGGAGCTATCACCTTGACGTGGTGGGGGGGCTTAGTACCCGATGAACCAGACGACTCTACTGGGGAAGATTGACTTAGGTTAATCTTGCTGGTGGGTAAGAGGCGAGGGGAACTAAGTATAGCTCACAACGAAGGAATGGCGTCTGTATCCATATTGGGCGGCCACATCTTCGTAAAGTCTTCAACGGTCAACAGGGCGACAAGGAATAGCACAGCAAAACTTGTAGGGCTTGAAGAGGCGGAAGAAGCAGCCCTCTCTTGGGGGGTGGATACCCAGAGGAGCATGTTTGGAGGCTCAGAGGAAGCAGCCCTTCCACCATCCTTGTCCTGCGAAGCGCTCGTAACGCTTCCAGGAGACATTTATCTTACTGAGAAGCTTCATGGAAATCAGCCGGACTGTCATAAAAGGAACCGACCCAAGCAAGATAAAAGGATACGATTTGGAATAAAGGACATTTTGAAATTAGGAAATTGGAACGTAAGGGGAATAAATACAAAAGAAGAAGAATTAGAAAGAGAATTAAAGAAAAAAGAAATAAATATAGCAACAATAACAGAAACAAAGAAGAAACTAAAAGGAACAAAGGACTTAAAAAAAACATATACTATGTTGTATAGCGGAGTAAGACAGACAACAAGAGCGCAGTGTGGAGTAGCAATTTTAATAGATGAAAAATGGAAGAACAAATTGAATAGCTATGAGTTTATAAATGAAAGAATCCTGATAGCCAGATTTAAAATTGAAAGAGGATATATGATGATAATTGCTGTGTATGCCCCAGAGGAAGGTAAGAAAGAAGAAACAAAAAAATTTTATAAAACATTACAAACATTAGTTGATAAATATACAAAAGATCATCATTTAATAATAAGTGGAGACTTAAATGCCAGAGTAGGCAATGTCCCTATACCTAATGTAATAGGAAATAATGGAGAAGTAACATAAATGATAATGGACAGGATTTGAGACAGTTTTCAGCTTATAATCAATTAAAATAACGAATACCTATTTCCGAAAAAAGGACATACATAAATATACAAGAAGTGGATATAACTCAAGATCAATAATTGACTATTTAATCGTAAACAACAAGCTAGGAGCCTTGGTAAAAGATGTGAGAGTACATAGAGGCAGCGATATATACTCTGATCACTATCCTCGTGATAAGCAAAATAAACATAATAGCTAAATGGCGGAAAAATAACATGAAGAACAAAAGAAACCAAGAAGAAGTATATAAAGTATATTTATTACAAGATCAAAGTATTAGACAACATTATGAAAGCAGAATGAATAAATTATATCAGAGATAGCGACATCAGAAGACATAAATATTGAATGGGAAAATATATCAAATGTAATACATAAAACAGCAAATGAGATATTAGGAAAGAAAATAGAATAAGAAATAGGAAGGGCTTGAGAACTTGGAATGCGAATATACAAAATGCAGTGAATGAAAAACAAAAAAGCATATCATACATACTTACGACTGAAAACAGAAGAATCTTATGAAGAATATAAAACGAAAAGGAGAATTGCTAAAAGCATTATAAGAAAAGCCCATCAGGAGTCATGGGATAAATTCATAAGCTCAGTAGAACATGATATGTATGGAAGACAAGAAATAGGTTATAAATTAGTGAAACATCTAAATCAGACTGAGAAAGATTCTGCCAGATTGAATATAATCCCAGAACAAGAATGGATCCAACATTATGAAAAACTTTGGAAAAAGGAGGAAATTGAAGGAAAAGAGAACAATGAGGAAGAAATAAAAGTGGAAAATATTGATGTAATAGACATAAATGAATTAGAAATGGCTTTGAAAACCACTAAGAATAGGAAAGCAACAGGATTAGATAATATAAATATGGAATTAATCAAATATAGTGGAATATTGTGTAAACTACGAATACTTCATCTAATTAATATATGTTGGCAGACCTATGGGATTCCAACCACTTGGAAAACAGCAATTGTGAAGAATATATTCAAAAGAGGAGACCGAAGAAATTGCGAGAATTACAGAGGGATTAGCTTAATGAATACTGGCTACAAGATATATACGAAAATAATAAATAATAGATTGAGAAACATAACAGAAGTAATAATAAGTGAAAATCAAAGTGGATTCAGAAAGGGAAGGTCATGTATAGACAATGTCTTTACACTGAAACAACTCATAGAAAAGAAGAGAGAACATAACTTAGAAAACTCACATAGGATTTATAGATTTGGATAAGGCCTTCGATCGAAGTAAACAGACAAAATTATGGGAAATATTACGAATGAAAGGATACCCGCTGTGCCTTGTTGAAACAATAAAGAAATTATATGAAGACACAAATATAATTATAGATACTGGATTCAAAAGAACAGATGCAATCAAAACAAATACTGGATTACGACAAGGATGTAGTTTATCACCCACTTTGTTTAATATATATATAGACGATATTTTAAATAAATGGAAAGTTTTAGTAAATCCAGGAATAAGAATAGATAATAAAGTGTGCATAAATAATCTTCTATTTGCTGACGATGTAATCATAATACAGAAAAATGAAGACGACTTACAGAAATCAATGCATGCATTAAATGAAATATGTAAGTTATACGATCAAAAGATTTCTGTAAGGAAAACGAAGACCATGGCTTTTAGAGGAAGAGATCCAGTGAGAACCAAAATTATTTTAGAAAATCAAAGTATAGAACAGGTGTCTAGTTTCAAATATTTGGGCTGTGATGTTGGCTACAATGTGGAAAGAGATATTGACTCCAAAATAATAAATTTCAGATGGTTGTGTGGAACAATACAGAGAACATTCAAAAATAAAATTAGAAAAGAAACCAAGATAAAAATGTATAATGTTATGGCGGTTCCCACAATATTGTATGGATGTGAAACTTGGGCTCCAGTGAAAAGACAGAAGGATAGAATACAGACGGCAGAGATGCGGTTCCTAAGACAAGTAAAAGGATGTACAAGACTTGATAGAATAAGAAATGAGGATATAAGAGAAGAATTGAAAGTACAGCCTTTATTGGATAAAGTCACGAATTACAGACAGAAATGGATTGATCACATGGATGGAATGAGTAAGGAGAGATATCCATTGTTAGCCAGGAAATATCAAGCAAGAGGAAGGCGTGATGTTGGAAGACCTAGAAGACGTTGGGCTGATGCAATATGAAGTCGGAACGGGCAATTGCCTAATCCCTGGAGTGATGATGATGATGATGATGATGATTTATTTATGAACCCTTTCTCACACGATAAATATGTACGCCTAAATTTTACATGTTAAGGCAGTTAATAATAATAATAATAATAATAATAATAATAATAATAATAATAATAATAATAATGATGATAACAATAACAATAACAATAATAATAATTTCTAAAAGCGTGACAGGCCTAGAAAGTCATTGGGCTACCCGTCGGCTGATGGCACTCACATCCACATGTGTCATCAAGAAGTAGAAGTATGAATAGATGAAGGATCCTCCGGCAGGGGTCGCTTCCCCTCCTGTTTCATCTCCTCTCAAAGTTTGACGTAGGTTGTAGGAGGGGCTGACATGTGGTCAGCATGTCGGGTTCCTCAGCCGTTATAGCTGGTCTTCTCACCCTGCAGTTCGCTTATGATTCTAGCTACCCAAATGCCTCACGATGCTGGGTGGACACCTGTCTCCTACTAGCCGAAATTCATTCAGCAAATTTCTTCCCCCACTCGAAGCAGTGCAACTCCCGTAGCTCTGCACCAAGGCTGCTTGCCCTTAACTACTCAGGTATGGCGCGGGAATAATTGTCCTACAATAAAATAATAAGAATAAATAATAATAATAATAATAATAAGAATAATAATAATACATAATAATAATAATAATAGTAGTAGTAATAGTAATAAGAATACCAATAGTTAGTAGTAATGATAATAATAACTAATAATAATAATAATAGTAATAATAATAATAATAATACTAGTAATAAATCATAATAATAATACTCGTAATAATAACTAATAATAATACTAGAATAATAATAATAATAATACTAGTAATAATCATAGTAATACTATAATATAATAAATTTTTAATCATGGTACTAGTTACTATTATTAATACTAGTAATAATAATACTAGTAATAATAATAATACTAGTAATAATAATTTTTTATTATTCCGGCTTTTACAATGAATATGCATTTTTCCGGTACCCATGTTCACAGTTAACTACATGTTTGTTTCAACACATTTTTCCATTCTTGTCTGTTCATCCATATATCTTCTTCTATTTCCATTCCCTCTTAGTTTCATTGATTCCCTGATTCCACGTAGTATTTGGTTTACCCTTCTTTTTCCTTCCCTGTGGTTCCCAATCCATGATTATCTTAGGTAGTCTTCCTTCTTCCATCCTTCTAATGTGTCCGTACCAATTTAATTGTTTCTTCTTTATAAAATCTAATATTGTACTGCCTTTTTCTTTTATATATGAATTTCTGATTTTATCCTTCCTGGATATTCTTGAAGCACGTCTCCAGTAGTGCATTTCAGTGGCGAGCATCTTTTTTTTTTTCATTTGTGCATTTAAAGCCCACACCTCAGCTCCATAGGTAATAATGCTTCTTATTATTGTTTTTAAAATAGTTTTTTTTTGTTTCTTTGAAGATATGTTTGTCCCATACTATTACATTTAGGGGAGATATAGCATTACTTTCCTATATTGCTCCTGTTTCTTATCTCTGTTTCTTGTTTTCCATCTTTAGTAATTTTAATTCCTCATTACTTATATTCTTTCAGTGTGTTTTATTGTCCCTAAATCTTCTCCTAGTCTTAAATCTTGCGGAATATCCCCTATTGTCATATATCTAGATTTATCCATATTGATCTTTAACCCCCATAAACTATATTCTTGTATTCGTTTTCTAGGTGAGGTATTCTATATCTTCAAATTCTTGAGCCAATAATAATGGTCATAATACTGGTAGTAATAATAATTGTTGAAATAATAATAATAATAATAATAATAAATAATAATAATAAATAAAATCTTTGAGAAAGTTACTCGACGCCACCGTTTTTATTTTACATTGGAACTTATGATTACAGAATATTTACTATGACAATTTTGAAGTGTTCCGTTAGGCTTATTTTCAAAACATTTAGGCAGCAGGAAGTTCTTAAATGTCATATGAATAGTTACGTTCTCCTATGGAATTCGAAGTTTTGACGGTTGGTGAAAACCAGCACAAAGATTAAGATCTCAAGGCACATGTTTTAATTATAATCATTGCAAGGAATTAGATAGATTAAAACTCCAAGTAAGTTAACTACATTACGATCCAAATTTTCAGCTGTAATATCTTACAGCAGGTGAAATAAACAGAAAAATTTGTTTATTAAGAGAAACTATTAAGAAAAACAATCATTTAACGGTTGATTGCAAAATAGAAACTAGGCTAGAAAAATTGTGATACTAGAGTATGTTCGAAGAATATAAAATGACAATTTTGAGGGACGGTAGTAAATATAAAAGTAAGGGATCATGTCAGAAGTGAAAAAGTAATAAATATTAGCTGAGGCCAGCCGCTAACGGAAATGAGTAACCAGATGCCTGTTCTGGGTATAAAGGACGGCCGTCACGCAGGGGTGACAACCACGACGGACATCAACTGCCGATTGTCCAGAAAAGTGGGAGCCGGAACCTTCCACTAACCCAAAGGCCTCATGAGGCCTGTAGTGGGATACTTTTACCTTTATTATCTGAACCAACTTTAAAATAAAACTCGAGTTTCCCAGTTCAAATATCGTTATATTTGAACTTTTTCACAATTTTTACCAGTCGACAAGACAAATGATGGGATGATTTTCATAACCACGAATATTTAGTAGGCCTAATAGTTGAATTGCGGAGTTGAGAAGGCGAGAAACTCTTAAGTACCCTACTTTTGAGAAAACCTTTAAAAACTACGTAATTTCTTACAGCTTGCTCTGATAAATTTTTGATCAATTACAATATCGATCCTCTTCTTACACGGAATGCAAATATAGCAAGAATTCATAATTTCTGTGTTGCATACGTGTTTTATAGCTCTTTGAAGGCAGTGTAGTTTCTTCCCTTTTCAACTCAGCGATTCAATTTCATTATTTTTCGAACAATTAAAATCAATTAACATAGTGTAACACGCATAATACTACACGCAATAAACACCACTGGCATATATTTAAAGATCCTAGACACAACTTGACCGAGATTTCAAAAGTTAAAAAAAAAATCACAGTTTAGTTTCATAACTGCATATGTAAAACCTTTAAATTATTTATATGGACCAATGGATGTCAGAATTGTCCGTTTTCTGTCATTTCCGTAACTGTCAGTTTTTGTATATAAGTCAACAATGTGTATTTTTAGTAGCTCTATTCTGCAACAATGTACAAAGTTTTCATTTCCATTTAAAAATATTTTTTTTTGTTGCCATCACGTTGTCATTTCGACATTCTGGTATTCTCTGCTGGCAAGGCATTATTGTAACCCACTTCTGACGTTGGGGCACCTGGAATGCCCCGATGATATGATAGGAGATGATGCGCCAGGAGAGGCCTTAATCCTAAACTTAATGAATATGTTAATGATGGCCGTTTGTGCCTTAAAGTTCCCTGACATTTGTCTTACAGGTGAGGAAAACCCCCGAAAAACACCATCACCCAGGAAACTTGCCCCAACCGGGGATCGAACCCGGGTCTGCTGCATGACAAGACAGTGGACTAAAAAATAATATAAAATACAGTAAAAATAAGCTTAGTATTACAAAAGGAAAAGTTGCAGGTGATGGGATAGTTATGTGAGCATTGCATGCAGGTATAAATTAAAAAAAAGGTGAAGGTCAGACCCTTGACAATGTGGTGGAGAACTAAAAACAGAACAAGCCGCTAATACGCTACTTACCATTTGGATGATAAGCTGGAACATTTTGATGGTGGGTTATAATATCGATTGGCAGATTCACAGAATCTCACAGTAGTTTTCATCGTGTCTGAGAACACAATCACTTCCACTTCTAATTAGCGTGACGACCCATGCGAGACTGACTACCGTACCGGCTAGTGAGGTAGGCAAGTGTTAGCGATCGGTCGATAACACACTTGTTATCTCGCAGCAAGTACACCTTCAACACACGAATGCAAGATTGCGAATAATGCAAGTGATGCAGTATGGACCCCCATCTCTCCATCGCATGCGCATTATATTCGTGACCCTTTATGCAGAGATGTTTGCATCTTAACAACCATTGCTCTCTACCTGTACATTGTCATTGTCATTTGTCTCTGTTAGCATCACTAAGCGGAAATACTGCTCACTTCGCGTAATAATTGCTTTTAGGCCAATTTAATTGTAGGATATGACGTTTCTGTGCAAGAAAACGATATATGGAGGAGGAGATGCAATTCTGAATTACATAACTGAAGGACTTGGGCAATAACATGATAAGATATTCTTTACACAAGGAATTTAATGTTTCAAAAAATTATAAAATAAAACACAGAAATAAGAACAACTAAAAGTAGAGGAATTAAACACAACAATAGAGAAATACAGAACAAACTGGAAAGAACACTTGGCAAGGATGACTGAGAATAGAATACCAAAAGCAGCATACAACTATTCACCACGAGGAAGAAGAAGTTCGGGAAGACCAAGGAAAAGATGGAAAGAGCAGCAATTTGGAGTCGGAACAGTCTAGTAAATAAGCCTAAACCGTGAAGAAGAAGAAAAAATTATAGATACTAATTGGATAAGTATTGTTCTTAATACATTGTGTGTCTACCTATGTTTAACTCATCTCTGGCGCACTTACAAATGATTTTATGGATATTTCAATACACTTGTTTGCTATCACTGTAATAAATGAATTTTTTTAATAAAACGCGGCTTATCATGTTGCTGTCCTAAGCCGTTCAATTTATATAACGAATATGATGTAAAATATGTTAAAATTAATAGATTGGCGACATGTTATAACAGAATTCCCAGAAAATTAAAAGATCACAACTTTCGGTAACTAGGAAAATGGGAAGGCTTAAGTAAATATGGGGAAATTACATAATCGAGGTTATCACGACTCTGGAGAGAGAAAAAAAACTGGAAGGAGCAAGGGAAAGACAGAAAGGTTTGGCGAGAGCTTAAGAAGGCCAAGGCCCACAAAGGGCTGTTGTGCTATTTATAACAATGATCATACGACTAATTTAGTAATTTCTTAATCAATCCATACAGGAGTTTAACTATTAAGCCAGGGTAATTAGAGTATAAAATAAATAATAGTTTTAAAAAACTAAAACAACACACTTTATTAGAAAACCGAAGTAAAAAATGAAAAATAATTTTAATATCCAACACACTTGGGATAAATTTAAAGTGCTCAACAAAAGAATAATCTCCTACACATACAGAATAAAACTAGAGTTATCAACAAAAATAAAATAATTTTACCATCAAAAGCGTGGGGTGTTCTTTATCAATTAATATACTTGATAATAAACAGATATTGGTAAAAGTAAAGTCTCTAAGAAGAAAATGTAAAAATCATAAAAAGCACCCCACGCTTTTGATGGTAAAATTATGTTCTTTTTGTTGATAACTCTAGATTTATTCTATGTGTTGGAGATGATTTTTTTGTTGACCACATTAATTTTATACCAAGCGTGTTGGAAATTAAAATTATTTTTCATTTTTTACTTCGGTTTTCTAATAAAGCGTGTTGTTTTAGTTTTTTAAAACTATTATTTATTTTTATTTTTTAGTTTTAAAATTTTAAAGAATAAGATAAGAATGTAAATATCTTTAAATTCGATACTATTGTAGTATGATCTGAAAGTAATACTCTTGTAAAAAAAGAATCCTCCCAGCCGTATTTGAACCAGCGACCAATGGATTACTGAAATTATATACCACTAGAGTTCGCCTCTCTACCAACTGAGTTCTTACAACGATTGACTAAAACGTCGACAAGTCCGCAACCTATTATACCAGTTATCGTTTTTTTTCTGATGATTCTAGCCAGGATTTTAGAAACAAAATATGAAATTATTGTATTGTCACGGGTTCTCTACAAGTATACAAAGTTTTAAGTCGATCCAATGTTTCTAAGTGGATGAAAATCGTGTTCAAAGATTCCGTTACATAGATACAAAGACACTTTTTTTAATTTTCTGACGATTCTGGCCAGGATTTTAGAAACAAATATGAAAACATTGTATTGTCACGGGTCCTTTACAAGTATACAAAGTTTCAAGTCGATCCAATGTTTCTAAGTGGGAGAAAATCGTGTTCAAAGATTCCGTTACATAGATACAAAGACACTTTTTTTTTCTGATGATTCTGGCCAGGATTTTAGAAACAAAATATGACATTATTGTATTGTCACGGGTCCTTTAAAAGTATACAAATTTTCAAGTCGATCCAATGATTTTAAGCGGGTGAAAATCACGTTGAAAGATTCCGTTACATAGATAGATAGATACAGGTCAAGCTAATATAAAGCGTGTAAAAACAGTCCTCTTTTTCAACTATATATTTAACAGAAACATCTTAGGTATTGAATCCATATATTTTTGAAAACCGGTGTGGGGCAGTTACGCGCAAAAATTTCGTAAAGGAGTCAAACGTTTTGAAACCTCTATTAATATTATTTGTTGTACCTAATCGCCCCGCACAGATTTTTTACAAAAACATGTACATTAAATCATATGATTTTTCTGCTATTTATCGCGTTGAAAAAGTGCCCGGGAATGTTTTTTTAATTAGGTTTATCGATAATTACCTTGGCCTATATCCTTAATTCAAAAAAAAAGAGCCACACTAGTCAAATCTCAATTCTGTAAAATATACGATATTTTACACACGTCCTCCCAAGTTGTTTTATTACAGTATTTACGACGAATGAAATTAGCTTGCCTTACCCTCCTCTTTCTTATCACTTTAATATCATGTTTTGTTCATTTTTAGTGTAAAAAATCAGGAAAAAATGGTATAGTCAAACTTCACCGGCGCTCTAAGAATTTAAAGTTGAAAAAAATGGCTTAAGGGATAAATATACGGTAAAATCTTTCACTGTAACGAACTTAAATAATGACCTATGTTTCAATGCCATCCACTGCACTTTCCTTGCTTCGGATTTAGGAGTCATAGTTTACTTGCACTTTTTTGTGTCTTGTGCTTTATAAATGCAGAAGTTTAAGTAATATTGAAAATTTAAAACGGTGATGTTTAAAAAAAATGATTATCCATCTTAGATATCCTGAATTCCAAATTCTCTCTTCTTTGCTGTATCGTATATTATGATAAAAATCTGAAATTTTGTTACATTTCAACAGGAAATCAAAATTACATTTAGTAAGAAACTTCAGCAGTTTTTATTATATACATCAGAGAAAATGGTAAATTTTGGAATTTATAGTATTATACTATTCCATAATTGGAAGCCTGTTAAATGCCTGCAATAAAAGACCTTACGATTAGTATGTGAGAGACAAGATGAAATATCTGTTCTGTCACAAATTTCGTTTCTGTTGGTTTATGCTGATGATGGTGATGATATAGTACTATTGGGCAATAGCGAAGAGATACTAAAAGCCAACACGCACACACTATTGAGGAACACTAAGAAATTGGGACTGGAAGTAAATATCACTAAAACTAAATAACCTATATGGTCACACAAAGAAAAACATAATGGAAATCGACAGCTAATGACAAACAAGGGAAATTTTGAGGAATTGGCTAAATTCAAATACCTAGGAACAAAAATCACAAATAGGAATGAGATGCACAAAGAAATTAAAAATAGGTATTAACTCTGGAAATGCGTGCTATTATGTATTACAGAGACTATTGACTTCCCAACTCCTTTCAAAAAACGTAAAAATGAAAATATATAAAACTATTATTTTACCAGTTATACTATATGGATGCGAAACATGGACTCTTACTTTAAGGGACGAAAGGAGATTGCGAGTATTTGAGAATAAAGTTCTAAGGAAAATTTTTGGACCAAAGAGAGATGAACAGACAGGTGAATGGATAAGACTGCATAACCGTGAATTGCATGGCCTTTATAGGAAGCCGGGTATAATGAGAACACTTAAGTCTCGTAGACTGAGATGGGCAGGACATGTGGCACGAATGGTAATGAAACACGTGCATGGAAGCTTCTTGTAGGAAAACCAGAGGGAGAACGCCCAATTGGTAGACCAAGAATGAGGTGGGAGAATAACATTAACTATGATTTGAGGAAGTAGATTAGGCTTTAAAGGAATGATTGGAAAACATTAGCTCAGGATATGGATGTATGGAGAGCTTATGTCCTTGCGGCCATTAACCCACGGGTTCGATAGTGCCAGTGAGTTAGTTAGTTCTCTTACTTAAGGTTGTTTTATGCGTAGCATATCTATAGCACGGTACTAACAATTATGCTTCTCTTCCGACTGATTTGATTCGTTTATATCTGCATCCACACACCCAGAACTGCTGCAGAATCAAAGCTAATAACACTGGTCAACATGATTTTTGTCTCATGAGTACCGATAGTTGTACTTAATGCAGTTTTTTATCGTGTTTTCAAATATGTATTTGGAATTTCTCTATCGCCCACTGTTTTTTTTATTTCAATTTCAATTAATGGATTTAAATAATTATTTTTTTAATAAACCTAGATTTCTTCCCGGAAAATCTTGGCGCAGTGAGCGATGAGCACGGGGAACGCTTTCATCAGGAGATTTCAGCTATGGAAAAGAGATATCAAGGCAAATGGAATCCTAATATGCTGGCCGATTATTGTTGGACCATCAAGAGGGATGCTCCACAGGCGAAATATAGCAGAAAATCGTCATTTCTTACTTTCTAGGCGAGTCCAAATGTTCGAATACGGATTGTGTAGTTACGAATGTAGAAAATATTAAAGTGTTTGAAATTATAAATGCCTGTCTCTCGGAAACCTTGCGTGATGGAGAAAAACCGAGATCATATTTGAATTCAGAAGAAAAAAATACTATCAGAATCACATTTTTTTTTTCTGAGACAAAAAAAAAAGTTTATTTTTTGTTGCTCATTGTAATAAATGCTTTTCTTACAACTTTTCCAAAAACACTTAGATTGGAAATAATGTAATGGATTTCCATATTATAATGACAAAAAAATGCCGTCTATCTTTCTGATCATTTTGGCTTATTTTCGCATGTTGTTATCTAATTCTGTATGCTTTTATTTTAACAATTTTTTTCTCTTTCTCGTACGATTTCTACGTTTCTAGATTTGGAATTACTATATGCGATTAGTTGATTGATTTCACGGGAAATATTAATCATTATTTAAATCTAATTTGATGGCTTGCACCATTTATTCTCTTGTACGCTAAAAAGTTATTTTATCATTTTTTACGATAGATTTTAAAAGGGAATGTTACGATCACGTGATCATATGCATAACTGACACAATATTGAAATTGTTATTTATTAATAACACTATCGCTGTTATCGTCTACTACGACTACATTTCTTAACGACGGATGAACTCTGACTTAATTGCTTGTTATTTTGAAGTCTAAGCTAAAGCAATATCACCATTAAGATGGAAATCTCAATTCTATTAACATAATTTGTTGCTGTAGTAAATATCAGCTTCATTCATGTAAATTCTAATATATTTATACTTTGGTTGGGAAATATTACTTCAGCACTGAACAGTTTTAGCAAACTACATGATTTGGCTCATGTAGTAGAGTTTTAGATTCATATTAACAACATTTCAGTTTCAAACATGTGGCTCGATCAATGCAAGTGAATTTTGTTCAAGATTTTCCTGAGTTGTCGAGACAAATTCTGGATTGAATGTTCATTATCATACATAATTTCATAATTTATATTCATTTAATCTATATAAAACCGGTTTAACAGTATATACACACACGTCTTCCGATTTCTTCTCCAGTCCTCCTTATTACTCCATTGTTCTTCATCTGTTCTTCCCCTCGTTGTTTTCATACCCTGAATCCAAGTAGCGTTTGGATTCCCTCTCTTCAATCTCTCGGGCGGCAAACATCCCAAAATTTTCTTCGGTAGTCGTTTTTTATTATTTTCACAAGGCAGTATCAGTGCAAGTTTTTTTTGTACATGCTCCGATATAAATTTACTACTATTTTATGTTTATTATATTGCTCCTAATCTTGAATATTTTTGGAATTAAAACTAAACTTCTAAACTTCCCCAAAAGTTCATTTCCATAAATAATAGACCTAATTTATAATTTATTTGAAGTATTTCAAATACCAAGTTTCTAATCTATATGTTATGGTTCTTACAATATTGTTGATTCTTTTATTTTGTAATTGTCAATGAAAAAAGCGTTGAAAGATATAAGGTGAAACCAACAAGTGTAACAAGCATAACAACTTAATTTGGATAGCATTTGGCGACAAAAATTAAAAATACATAATTCTACATTTATCTTTTATTAATGAACATTTACTCAAGTAAAATGGTTCTACTCAGAATAAAACAATTTAATTGAACCTAGAGATAAAAAATTTAAGTGATCAGTGTGGAAGCTGCTGTGAGACATTAAACATATTTTAGTAAACAAGGCAAAGTAAGTGTAGCAATAATAATAATAATAATAATAATTATTATTATTATTTTCGTTTTGAGAATTTTCCTCATCGAGGGTTTTCTCCAACCAATCTTAGCAATTAACATGAATTAAAAATAAATAAATAAAAATGACTACGAATTTATAGATTCAGTTTGCAACAAACATTCACAAATTCCCCTTAATTAAAGTTCTCCATCGTTCTGTGATCTGCGTCTTCATCTGTTACACCAAATTTCCACATTGAATTTTGAATGTTGTTCTTCCAGGTTGTTCTTGGTCTTCCTTTTCTGTTCCATCTTTCAATTTTCCATGCATATACGACCTTTGGTATTCTTCCATCCTGCATTTTTCTTACGTGTTCGAACTATTTTAGCCTTCTGTGTTCAATCTCATCCATTATATTTCTTTCTGCATTCATTCATTTTCTAATTTCTGTATTTCCAATTTTTTCCAGTCGAGATTTTCTGGCAGCTCTTCTCATTTATTAATGTAAATCTCTTAAGGTTAAGTTATAACCAAAACCACTAATTTTGCATTACTGTTTAATTTTGATTATTGGTGGAAGGTCCATTATTATGGACTAGTTACACTAATTTTGTGTCGGACGCAGCGGATCCGGGTTAGATTTCTGGTCGTAACAAGTTTCTAGAGTATTTCTGAGGTTTTTCCGCACTCATAAGACAAATTGTACTGCGACAGAATTAAATACTCGTATAAATTCTCCCTTGTGTAAAAAAAATCGTCTTTTTGAAAGACGTATAAATTGTAGTGTTTGTTGTTACCTTTGTAATTCTCAATGATTAGATACAGGACTTCCTTTAGTTATAATCTTGAATATGAAATTACGTTTGAGCAAAATATGTATTAATAAATGTCGGGATATGGCTATATCATTAAAACACTATAAATAAACCCAAATAAAAGTAAACATGTCAGGTACATAATTTGATCATCGAAATCATCCACATCATTTCTTTCCTATTTTCGCGTGAATGTAATAGTAATTGATGTGTCTTGTATCAAATGTTTCGAGTGGCCTCGACATTGAACGGATTACTTATCCATGGAGACCCTCCATGTTTGTGGGGGGAAAAAGTATGTATGTGATCCAGAGTTAAAAATCCTCTCGCAACAGTTCGTCACCCTGTGCCTTGGGACAAGTAAAGGTGGGTTAAAGGGAGATATTAAGCTGATAGAGAGACAAAAAGAAAAGTATAGGTAGGAGATAACTAACTCAATGGCTCTATCGAACCCGTAGGTTCATGTCACGCGGACATAAGCTCTCCATACATCCCTCTCTTGAGCTAATGTTTTCCAGTCATCCCCTTTATAATCTACTTCCCTTGAATCATGTATAATGTTATTCTCCCACTTCATTCTTGTTCTACCAACAGGGCGTTTTCCTTCTGGTTTTCCTACAAGAAGTTTCCATGCACCTCTTTCAATCCCCATACGTGTCACATGTCCTGCCTATTGCTGTCTACGAGACTTAATTGTTCTTATTATATGTCTTCCTATACTAATCATGTTGTTTACTATTACATACTTTTCTTCATTCATCTGTCTATTCATCTCTTTTTGGCTCAACAATTTTCCCAAGAACTGTATTCCCAATACTGATAATCTCCTTTCCCCCCTTAAAGTAAGAGTCCATGTTTCGCATCCATATAACTGGTAGAATTATAGTTTTATATATTCTCAGTTTAACGTTTTTTTTAAGGAGTTGGGACGACAAGAGTCTCTGTAATGCATAATAGCATGCATTTCCAGAGTTGAGCCTATGTTTAATTTCTTTGGGCATCTCATTCCTATTTGTGATTATTTAGGTAGACTTCTTCTTAATCTTCTTCTACTTCATGAAATTAGGTTTCTTGACCTGCTTTTCACATCATGTGGGATTTAATGAATCTTCCCATCTAGTAAATTGGCGTCCAACACTTCCATGTCCTGTTAGTTTGTACTTTAGTAACAGTTGAGGGATTCTATCTGTAGGTATTCTTATGTATGTTTATACCAGTTGTTTCTCACACTGTCAATTATATTTGTTAAATTAAAAATATTTAAGTCTTTCCTAATTTCTTCATTTCTATTTTTTGTCCAAAATTTTCACAGCTGCTTCTGAACGTAAGAACTTCATTTCTGCAGTTTCTATTTATCTTCTGTCTGAAGGGGTTAAGAGTCCAGTTTTCACTTGCATATGTTAAATATATGTAGGCCTAAGAGATAATAGATAATTACATAAAATTTAAATCGAGAGAATATAAATAATGAGTCATTTTACTCTTATCACCAAATGTTTTAGACGATTAACTCTCTTACACAATATAAACTTAAAGTAATTAAGTTGTTAGAACACATTGTGATGAAGTTAAATTAATTTTTGTACCTTGTAATCTCATCACATTCAAAAAAACATATTTCTACTGCCGTGACTAAGAGTGATTAAAAGTTTTCCTATAACATTCTCTCTCATTATTCAGGATTTTCTTCCATTTCTGAAGATTTTAATTCATATAATTTCAAAAATTACCTTTGAGTAAACTGCTCTAATGCATATGACTCATTCCAATGTAATGTAGCCATGCTGTTACCTACATACTTTCATTTCGTATGACTTAATTGTGGGATTTGAAACAATTTTAAATATTTTTTTTGTCTCGGGTAAATGTGCTCCCATATCCATAAATCTATATTTTATCTTCTCTGCTCTAATGTTAGGGCTTATATAATTGATATCCGACTGATTGCGTTCGTTACAAAATTAAAGAAAAATACATAAAAATATAACAGTTTGAGTTCAGTAAAAAATTCAAAATTGCTTCTAATCCTGCATGTAGGACCGATACTTTACTTTTGATACCACAGCACAGGACATGTCTATAGTCTGAATCTTACACAATATCTGTGACTGGAGCATGGAACTCACTTTCCAGTCATGTCAGGGACTTTCAATCGCTATCATTATTTAAATACAAATTAACTGATATCTTAAGTTGTACACAATGAAAACATTAATTGCATAACAACTATATACAGCATTCTATAAATAATCATCTAGGAAGCTACTTACTTTATTTTATATCATTTTAATGTTATTATTTTCCATGTTTTTGTTAGTATTAGCTAGCATTAGATCACGCCATCATTGTATTTTGTTTAGTCTATATTTTAATATCTTAAAATTGTAATATGTATGTAATTTTTGTATAATTCTGCTATTCGCTGGTTGAGTGGAAGAGAAGGCCTTATGGCCTTAACTCTGCCAGCTAAAATAAAGTATTATTATTATTGTTATTATTGTTTGTTGTTTTTGTTGTTGTTGTTTATTATTGTTGTTGTTATTATTATTATTATTATTGTTATTATTACTGTTTATTGTTATTACTATTGTTATTATTATTACTATTGTTATTATTATTATTACTATTACTATTGTTGTTATTATTATTGTTGTTGTTATTATTGTTGTTGTTATTATTGTTATTGTTGTTATTATTGTTATTATTATTGTTATTATTGTTATTACTATTATTATTATTGTATTATTATTATTATAAAGCTTAAGATTATTACAATTATTATAAATATTAAGATATATATAATTTATATATAATATATATATATGTAGGCCCATAGCCTATATAAAATTTCGAGTCCTAGTGGGATCAGGATTTTTAAACTGACTCAAATCTTCTGACGGCACTATGGTCCTGGGGTCGACACAGCCTCTAACTGAAATGATTACCAACTATTGTTCTGTGGAAAAAAGGCGGCCGTCACGCAGGGCTGACATTAAGTGCCGATTGTCTAGAAAAAGTAGGAACCTCCTACTACCCCCAAGGACCTCCTAAGATTTTGTATGTAGCAAAAAATTCAGAATTACTTTAAATCCTGCATTTAGGACCAATAAAGCATAAGAAATGAGAACTTTTAAATAAAACACGGGTGTTCGTTACGATGGAATGAGCCGTAATTTATAAATAAATATATGTATGATTCACATTTTCCCTTTTCTCTGTCTAGGAATTATAACCCATTGCCTATGGTATGGGCATTCACGTTTGGTCGAGGGTGTGTAGATGCTTTTGTTTTAAATGGCAAACGCCAATATAAGTGGGTCAATACTAGTCACATCTCTAAGACTATTGAACTCATGTCCAAAATGGCAGTCAATGACCAATCAAATTTCAATGAATTTTGATTTACAACCAATCATAGTAGTTTTTCACCTCGATTTTATCAGTTTAATTTTATCATATTAAAATCAAGCTCCTCCTTTTTAACATTCTGAATAGTTCAGATCATTATTTTGCAGTGACTGACTCTCTAAGAAATACGGCTAAGATTGTATATATAGTGCACGAATATAAACAGATACTGCTTGCGGGATATAATAGAAACACATTCGTAGTAAATGCCACAATAAAAAGAAACCACTGTTTGCACTTTCTTAAACTTATTATTTCCCAAGTATTTACGTTCCATAACAATATAATTTACATCATAGGACATCAGAAATTAATTAATAACCTATATATGTTGGTTATAAAACAGTTTGATACGTTTCATTTTTTTCTCTACTAGGGTGCATTCTTACAATTATGCGATCCTTTGGCAATAAATAATATGATCTGGTTGCAGTGATGAACTAATGAACCATAACAAACGTTTCTCATTTATTATCAAACATCGCCGTTTACCTTAAATATATCAATATTTTAAAATAACTATACTTAAATAATGATTTGTGAGTAAACAGCATAATTTTATTCCTTAATTAGTCCTTACAAATGCCACTCTTGATTTCCAAATTATCTAGATAAATTCACTCCTCACTTCGTGAATCTTGAATGTATCGATAATTTGGAAATCACTCGTGGCATTACTTATGTTCAAATATATTATTCATCCAAGTGTTTTTGTGCAGGCGGAAAAAATACATTAACTGACAAACTATCTCTCTTTCTCTTCCTTACTATTCTGCCACTTCCTGTCCTTTGTATGTTGTTTGATTGGCAGGTAAAGAGCTGACAAATACTATGTATTTTAATGATCCGTCGTTCTGCGCGGTCAGTGGCAGAATGACTAACTTGACAACCCTGTTACTTTTGGGGTTACGTCTAGGAATGAGCTGTCTCTTCCTTGCCTTTCTTATTCCATGTTGCCACTTGTGATTTATTGTGAGGCTGGTAACAGAGAGAAGACAAATATTGTGATTTTAAATGACCCGACCAAAGATTAACAACTATAGTAGATGCAATAATATCAGAAGAGCAGACAGGATTTAGGAAAGGAAGAAACTGCACAGACAACGTATTCACTTTAAAACAAATAATAGAGAAGCGAAGAGAATTCAACTTCGAGACACACGTCCTATTTATAGATTATAAGAAGGCCTTTGATAAAGTGTCTAGACCAACATTATGGAACATATTAAGTGAAAAAGGAATTTCACTACACTTGATAGCATGAATTAAGAAAATGTATGAGAAAACAAAAATAAAAATAAATCAAAGGGAACCAATACATATAACAGGAGGAGTTAGACAAGGTTATCCACTATCAACCACGCTTTTTAATATTTATTTCGACCATGATAAGATCATGGAAGCAAATGACGACTGGAGGAATTAACTTAGGAAATACAGTAAATAAAAACAGTAGCCTTTGCAGATGACCAGGGTTTAATAGCAAAAACAGAAGACGAACTACAAATAATGCTATATAAACTAAATTAAATATAAAAAAAATGCAACATGGAAATATCCTCACAAAAATAAAAAACAATGGCCTTCAAGGGTGCTCGTCCAGTTCGGACAAAGATAATATTAGGAAATGAACCAATAGAACAAGTAGTAACAATATAACTTCCTAGGTTGCGAAATATCATACACAGCAGAAAGAGAGATATAAATAACAAAATAAATAAGTTTAATTATATAACAGGTCCTAAAGGCACCCAGATGTGGGCAGACCTAGAAAGAGATGGGCTGAAGTCGGAACGGGTCAACAGACCTACGTCCATGAATGCAGATGATGATGATATATAACAGGAACACTAAAAAAGAACTTTGAAAAATAAAGCCAGGAAAGACTCTACAATGAAATTATACAAGACAATGGCAGTGCCTATTATTACTTATGGATCCGAAACATAGACAGTGACAACGCAACAATCTGCCAGGATACAAGCTGCTGAAATGAGATTCCTCAGACCAATAGCAGGATATCAAAGAACAGACAAAAAACATAACAACAGAAATAAGACAACAACTAAAAATAGAGGAATTAAACTGAACAATAGAGAAATGCAGAACTAACTGGAGAGAAGACTTGGCAAGGATGACTGAGAATAGAATACCAAAAGCAGCACACAACTATTCACCACGAGGAAGAAGAAGCTTGGGAAGACCAAGGAAAAGATGGAAAGAGCAACAATTTGGAGCAGGAACAGGCTAGTAAATAAGCCTAAACCGTGAAGTAGAAGAAGAGAAGGTGAAGAAATTATGCGACCTCTTGAGCGTTCCGTGCTTAAATGACTAATTTGAAAACCATGTTAAGATCTTTCACATGTGTTTAGAGATTCTCCCCCCACATTTGAAGTTGAAAAATTTCAATACGTGATTGGATGTACAGTTTTCTCCTACATCCCTTCCACAGATTCGATAGATCGGCGACACTAGCGCTAAAACTCTTCCCCTCCGCCCGTGAACAGTTAACTTGGATGTGTAATACACTCTACATAGGAATATTAAAGTTTAGTGCAGACAGAATGTACTATATAGACCTATTCTAATTCGGTTATATCCCATTGCCTAGGGTAGGGACATTCATGTTTAGACGAGAATATGTAGAAGCTTTTGTTTTAAGTGGCCAACGCCAATATAAGTAGGTTGATATTAATCACATCTCTAAGAGAAAATATACATTCCGCATAGGAATATTAAAGATTACGGTAGATTATTATAGGCATTCTATATATTATTATTAGCATTCGTCTGGTGACTACGGAAAATCGAATAAATATTAGTCGGATTCGCCCAAAAAGTGAATTTAGCTTGGTAGGCTTAAAATTAGTCCTTCATTTTTATCACTGTGTCACTTTGCTCGATGATTTACCCTATTAATATGTTATATCAATTACCTTTATTTATCTGGCAGAGAGAGATGTCAATCATAATAATTGCTACTAGGATATAAGAGTGGGTATCAGCAGGGTGTGCATTTTTATAACTAAGTATAGTCGTGTTTTGTTTTAATTTGTAATGAATTATGAAATGGTAATTAAAGATGAAATGGGAAATCTGAGAGCACAACTTATAATACATATATATATATATATATATATATATATATATATATATATATATTGCAAATGCCCTAGGCTGTCTTTCGATATTCCTGGTGTTCTCTCCTGGCATGGCGTACTTGTCACCCACTTCTGAGGTTGGGGCGCCTGAAAGGCGGGGGTACCTTGCCCCGATGATACGATGGGTGATGATGATAGTGGTGCGCCAGGAGAGTCCCTAATCCTAAGCTTAATCTAAGATGAATATGAATGATGATGATTGCGATGGCCATATGATTTCGGGGACCGTTTGGGCCTTAGAGTTTTCCTGACATTTGTCTTACAGGTGAGGAAAAATCCCGATAAATACCTCGCCCAGAAAAACTGTCCCGACCGGGTATAGAACCCGGGCCCGCTGCGTGACAAGGCAGCATGCTACCTCGAGACCACATCAGTGGAATCAACTTATAATATTATATATATCATTTATTTCCTTACTGATAAAAATCATAAAAAATAATGTTTACCAGTACCAGCATTTAAGGATGGAAGTTCCAAAATACATGTCTTAAACGCTAACATCTGAACCTTTGCGCGAAGCATGCACAAATGTACCTATCATGAATTGAATGTTAAGGTTTTTAAACTAATAACCATTTAATCTATGTGAATATTTATTTCAAGCACCTAGGAACAATAATCACAAATAGGAATGAGATGCACAAAGAAATTAAACATAAGCTCAATTCTGGAAATGCGTGCTATTATGCAATACGGAGACTCTTGATGACTCAACTCCTTTCAAAAAACGTTAAACTGAAAATATATAAAACAATTATTCTACCAGTCATATTATATGGGTGCCAAACGTGGACTCTTACTTTCAGGCAGGAAAGGAGATTACAAGTATTTGAGAATAAAGTACTTAGGAACAATTTTGGACCAAAGAGAGATGAACAGACAGGTGAATGGAGAAGACTTACATAACAATGAACTACATGGTCTTTATAGCAAGCGCCAGATATAATAAGAACAGTTAAGTCTCGTAGAGTGCGATGGGCAGGACATTGTTGCACGTATGGGGAATGAAAGACTTGCATGGAAGCTTCTTGTAGGAAAACCAGAGGGAAAACGCCCAGTTGGTAGACGAAGAATGAGGTGGGAGAATAACATTAACTATGAATTGAGGGAAGTAGATTATACAGGGAATGATTGGAAAGCATTAGCTCAGGATAGGGATGTATGGAAAGCTTATGTCCGCGCGGCCATGAACCTACGGGTTCGATAGTGCCAGTGAGTGAGTAAGTAAGAATATTTAATTAAGTTGTTCACTGTCAAGAAGATCCGGTCTAATGCGTACAAAAAATGAGAGGGTTTTTAATTTTTCTAATCATTAGAGCCCGGATTTGTGTGCGAAATGCATTGTTTTGTTTTACGCATTAAAAAGTATGCGGATATGATTTACATTTTAAGTGGCTCCTTCACAGACGATTTGAACGGTATTTGATAATGCATAGAAATGTATATTGTAGATTTTTAATGCATAAATGTATATTTCACTCCTAAAATGTGGTATAATTTTCCCTTCAGCTAATTGCTAGTAATTAATTAATTATTAATTAATATATTTTATAAAATTAATAAAGTTTCTGCAATCAATTGGATATAAGCGTAACATGTATATTTACATCTGTGTAAGAGGGGAATACCCGTGGGCCTCGAGAAATAATATTATGCAATTAAGATTAGGAACGAAACTAGGGAATCCCCACGATCTGTCACAAGTCAAAACACATCCAACAAGTAAAAATCGCATTTGATAAGTTTAGTGAAGTATTAAATAAAAATTCTGGCTACAATAGAATTTGTGAAATTAGCAAAATGCTCTCTGGTTGATAGCGAAAAAACTAACCGAAGAGGAATTCACTGAAGAAGAACTGTGGTGTTTTTCACATGCACCTGTGACATCACGTGATGTAAAAAGAACATTTTCATTGTATAAAACCTTCTTCACAGACAAATGAAGGAGCTTTACACAAGAAAACCTCATGGAAACATTCCTTATCTTCTGTAACAGCCAGAAATAAGGTAATATTACCCACAAAGCATTTTATTTTATTACAATCTATATTTTGCATATTTAGAATGCATATTATCTAAATGTTTCATGCATATTTATTAATTTATTTTGCATACAAATCCGGGCTCTAGTAATCAGTGTCAATCCTAGTGATCCAGTGGTTACTACGCTCGGGGACGATGGGATTTTAAGGACGTAAGAATCCTGAGTATGACTTCCTTCGGAAGGGAATAAGTCCACAGTTCTTATACTCGGGAAAGAACTTCAATCCTAAAATTAGATGCCTCTGAGGAAAATGTGTCCGTCTTTCTCGCCTAGATTTGAATTACGACGTTAATGATCCGAGATATTAATGAATGTCGATAGTAAAACACTAACTCTCATTCGTACACCGAAGATGTTTATAGTGTTATGAAACGTCAAGCCATAATCCGTAATTAAGTAAAAGAAGTAAGTAAGTAAAATTTAAGCTAAATTAGACTAAACTAACTCACTGGCATTATCGATCCCATAGATTAATAGCCGCGCGGAAATAAGCTCTCCATACATTCCTATCTCGAGCTAATGTTTTCCAATCGCTACTGTATAATCTAGTTCCCTCAAATCATGGTTAATGGTATTTTCCAATCTCATTCTTGGTCTGCCTTCATGATAGATGTTCTGTCGTCCAGGAGTACAACTTCTTACTCCACGTGTTGGTGGACTCATGAATCTTCGAATTTCTTTATTGCAGTAGCTTTTATGCTATTGTAGAAAATATTCGTTTTCAATTTAACAAACTGCATTTGTTTCCATAAGTAGATCAAGGATGAAGTGGGAGGAAAACATTAACTATGATTTGAAGGAGGTAAATTATACAGGGGATGACTGGAAAACAGTCCAGGATAGGAATGTATTGAATGCTTACATCTGCGCGACCATGGGTTCGATAGAGACAGTGAATTAGTTAGGTATTCACAGGAGCCTTTTGCATGGATTCTCTGAAACCGTCCCCTCTCAGAGAACCGAATGGGGGACTATTTTACCTCCGGAAAATTTTATCCCAGTAGAATCCATGTCCGCGTATCTTGACGGTTGTATTTTTACGGTGAAAGATCATTCGATTTCAATCATGGTACTTCTTTAGTCTGTGTTATCGCCTTCGAACTTCTCAACATTGGTAAATGCACACCACCACGGCAAAATTAACTTATAGCCCGCCCTACTTATTGATATAGTAGTTTTTCTTCGAGAAAAAATATCATTAAATACTTCACTATCATCGCCGTACTCTATAATAAAGCAATTTTAATGTATTGTATTTTGCATTACGAAGTGAAGTGATTGTTAAAGCGAGGACACAATGAGGTATGATTTTTCTCACTTGTATCGGTTGACAATCGGAACGAATTCACAATAAAAATTAAAGATTGTTCCAGTCACGAAGGGTTGTAGCTTGGTAGCGCAGTGAACATCACGGAAGATGTTGTTCATTATAACTAAATGAGATCGTGCACAGGAATAACGCTTTATTCACGATCCCACTTATCTTACTGTAGTAGGTTTAAGATCAAGCATATATCCACTTAAATCAGCTAAATTTGTGTCCTTGCTCGTTTTTTTTTATTCCTAAATTATTAGCTTGTTCTATACAGGGTGAACGGTAATTGCACCGACAAACTTCAGGGATTGATTCCTGACTGGAAATGAAGGAAAAAATTACCTATAAAAATGTGTCCGAAAATAAACGGTGTGCATGCAAAGACAACAATCGTCCCGGAACACAGTGCATAGTATAATCGCATCCACGTCACAACAGACGTTCAAAGTGGCCTCCATGGTGTGCAATTCACGCGTTCACACGTCGCGTCGTATCATGGATTGCCTCACTCTTTCGCATGTTCCGGCCTCTCTCCGAATAGCGTCACAGGCGACGTGGACACGCTGCTGAAGGATAAGCACATCAGGAACTGGTTCAGCATACACAACGCTTTTCAGATGCCCCCAGAGGTAAAAATGCAGGGGGTTTAAGTCCGGTGATCTAGCAGGCCATGCAACAGGACAGAGAGAATAAAGCCATTTGTCAGTATCATCTAACCGTGGCAACGATGCATTTATCATCATCAACAACGAGGATTAAGCCCAATGGTCTGTTCCGATCTCATTATAGGTCGAATTGGTCATTCCATCTCTTCAATGGTCTTCCCAACATTCTTCTCCCTTTTGGTTTATAATTATACATTCTTCTTGGTATGCGCTGTTCATTCATTTGTAATACGTGATGAAGATAATCATTTTGATAATATTTTATTCTTTCACAGAGATTAAAATATATTAACTTCTGCTCTTATAGCTTCGTTTATCTTTTTATCGGTCCTTTGGTATCCTGCTATTGCTTTCAATATCTTCATTTCAGCACGATGCATTTACGAACCCTTATTTATAGGACATTTTTCCTCAATTTACAGTCAGGAATCAGTCCCTGCAGTTTGTCGGTGTAATTAAAATTCACCCTGTAATTAGGATCAGAATTTCTGGGTTACAATTATGCATATTATGTTTTGTTTTCAAAATTCCAAAAACTTATAAGAACAATAAAAAAACACTCTTGTCCGAAAAGTACGCCCAGATACAATTATAAAATTTTATAAAACAATGGCTCTTTCAACTCTACTTTATGGTTCTGAAACCTGGACTCTTACTAGAGGTAAATTAAATAGGATAGTAGCTGCAGAAATGAAAGTTATTAAGACCTTTAGCGGGTTATGCGCTTTATGACCACATGCATAATGAAGATATACGCAAAGCTCTCAACACACCAGCAATAACTGAAACCATCCAAATATACCAAAATAATTGGCATGAACACATCCTTAGAATGCCAAACAGTAAACTACCACTGCAGCTATTCAACTACATACCCGAAGGACGAAGAGATCCAGGAAGACCTAAGAAGCAATGGAGGGAACAATTTTTATCCTGAAGCGGAACAGGCCAATGGCCTATAATCCATTATTGTAATTGATGATGATGATGTTTTGTTTACAATTTAACACGACCATATGCTGTATATTCTCTTCATTAAGCAAACTATTGAGTGACTTCGCATGGTTGTGTTCGATAAATATAAAACCCAGAATTGTTAATCCTAATTTTTAAAAAAAATTCTAAAATTACACAATTCGGTTATGAAAAATAAACCAGTACCTATACTTAGTAAAACATAATTTGGACAATCTCAAGTATTTGGTCAGATGTTTTCATTTAAGGGATGTAGACGACAAACTTGACAGCCCATAAAATGTTTTACGGAGTTACGTGTGTCATAAATCTGCTTTCAAATGTTTATTTCACAACTAGTCAGAACTGAATATTTGTTTTATTATACAAGTAATAGTATGTTTCAAAACTTAATGAAATGCCGATATTGCAGAAACATATTTTTTTTAGAAATATCTGGGTTGTCAAGTTTTTCGCCCACACACCTTTTTTTATAAAATAACTGGACGATTGTTTTAAAATACGGTACAAATTTTGTGTCAAGGTGTTTCAGCTTATGTCTTTTAAAGTTTGCTCTTAAAATATTAGTTATGAATGGATTTAGAAATAATGAATTAGTACCTGAATTTTCTAAGTATGATTTCCATTACAGTGCTCGAACAGCTAAACTCGTTTGGGAGCATGATTAAAATATGCCTATTCAGCTCTATTCTAGTACTTTTACATAATATGTAAAATTACGTAAAAGCATGTGTGCATCTTGTAGCGGTATCTGTGTGTTCAGTATTCTCAAGTGAGAGAGTTATTTTGGCATATAGGCGGGGCTGTAGGAAAATTACCAATAACTCAACTTTTCTTATCCTCGCTTTGTTTAGTTGAAACCCCTCAACATACCACTGTAGATTTGCCTGCATACAGAAAAGCCTTACAAATAATACATTTCCGGGCTCATTTTTACCTGATAAAGGTCCAACTTTTTAAGTGTTATAGCTCTCAAGATGTCCGTCGCCGTGGCGTAGTCGGTAGAGTCCCTACCTTCCACTCCGGCGACCCGGGTTCGATTCCTGGCGGAGTAGGGGATTTTAAATCTCCACCTTGGGTCTGGGTGTGTGTCCTGTCCTTGTGTCTATGTGAGAATTAAAGAAAGTTAACAAAGAGGTAAAACAAAAAAAGAAAAAGATAAAACAAGAAGGAAAACCAGTATAAACGAAAAAAAAATGGTACAGGTTTCTAATTTAATTAAAAACGGCGCGTTACATACCATACATCATATGTAAATGAAAAAAATGTCATATAAGCTACACTTACTAAAAATGTATTTAAAATCAGATAATTCGGGATATTTAGTATGGTTAATTTTAATCATTAAACTGAGAGATAGGAACCGGGAGAAGTCAGATTGTAATGCTAAAGTTTACAACTGGCAGTGACATATGTCATGAAATAATCCACTGCAGATTCGCTGCTTCAAACTTGTACAAGATCTTTGTATCATCCGTTTATAGGTGCACCTATTAAATTAAAGCATGACTTTGCTAAACCAATTAACCGCATGAACGTTGTTAAGCTGCTGAAGGAAAAGCTACGTCCAACTTGTTTACAAATGTGAAGATGTAATTGGAGAGAATGATAAGTCATTTGCATGCATATTAAGTGACTTGGTACGAAAATAACAGAAATGCATATAAACACGTCGGGCAGGAATATAGTAATCATGACAATGGAGAAATGTTTCCAGAGTTCTGACCTGAAAAACAGGAATGAGATGCACAAGGAAATTAAGCATAGGCTCAGTTCTGGAAATGCGTGTTATTATGCATTACAGAGACTTTTGACTTCCTAACTCCTTTCAAAAAACGTTAAACTTAAAGTATATAAAACTATTATTCTACCAGTTATATTATATGGTGCGAAACATGGACTCTTACTTTAAGGGAGGAAAGGAGATTACGAATATTTGAGAATAAAGTTCTTAGGTAAGTTTTTGGACCAAAGAGAGATGAACAGACAGGTGAATGGAGAAGACTACATTATCAGTGAATTACATGGTCTTTATAGGAAGCCAGATATAATGAGAACAGTTAAGTCTCGTAGACTGCGATGGGCAGGACATGTGACACGAATGGGGTATGAAAGACTTGCATGGAAGCTTCTTGTAGGAAAACCAGAGGGGAAAACGCCCAGTTGGTAGACCAAGAATAAGGTGGGAGAATAATATTAACTATGATTTGAGGGAAGTAGATTATACTGGGGGTGATTGGAAAACATTGGCTCAGGATAGGGATGTATGGAGAGCTTATGTCCGCGCGGCCATGAACCTACGGGTTCGATACGCCAGTTGGTTGGTTGGTTGGTGGTTGGTTAGTTAGTTAGTTAGTTGGTTAGTTAGATAGTTAGTTAGATAGTTAGTTAGATAGTTAGTATGACGAAACTTCATTTCAGAACCTGTAAGGAGGCAATGAAAATCGAAACGGTATCGAAAATTTGCCTATGTATTTGTTTTGATTCGTTTTTCTTTTCACTTAAAATATCATCACGGCCTTGTCTGAAAGAGCCAGTTCTTGTGTTTTGTGAATAACATAATCTCAAATTAATTTGCAGTTATATTTTGAACGAATACACTTATTTAAAAAAAATATATATACGTATCATCATCAGCATCAAGGATTAGACCTTAAAGTCTGTTCCAATCTCATGCTAGAATTGGTCTATCCGTCTTTTAATGGGTTTTCCTACATTTCTTCGTCCTAGTGGTTAATGAAGAATCTGTTTCGGAATTCTATTGTTATCCATTCTATTGATGTGGTCCATCCATTCATCTCTGCATTGTGCAATTCTATCTAATAGTTTGAATATGTTTAATTCAGTTTGTATATTTTCGTTTTGTTTTCGATCTGTTATTGTATAGCCAGCCAAACTCCTCAGAAACCTTCATTATGACGTTTCTATTCTTCGTTCCTGGTTTTTGGTTAAGACCCGAGTGTCCGATTCATAGGCCCACAATAGTGTTGGAACCGCCGTTGTTTTATAAAATTTAAGTGTCTCCTTTCTATGTTAAAAGTACATAAGTAATAATTAAATAAAATGTTAAAAGAAGTACCTGATATCAGTTGTCCTCACTAAATGCAACTAAAAACTAAAAAGCAATGAATTTTAGAAGTATTGAAAGTAATAACTTTAACCATTTTTCTATTTCGCTCAGCATAGGACCGATGCACCCAGCATATTGAGGAGTTTGGGTAGTTGCAATAAGTAGTGGCTCCAGGTTGAGATAACCAGCTATAAAGGCTAGTGGACCCGACATGCTGACCACATGTCATCCATATACAGGCTGGATCGTCCAATCTATTAACACATGTGGATGTGAGACTAATGGCCTTCTAGGCCTGTCAAGACTGAGGAACGCTCGCATACACCTGCATTCACACAAAAAAATAAAGTTGTATGCATCCTGTTGATATATGTGAAGAATGTCGTACACCAATAGCATGGCTAACACACGCATGAAGAATGAATTGACCTACTTAGCAAAACATCGCTTGAAGATATATATATATATATATATATATATATATATATATATATATATATTATTTTAGGTGTACAGTATATTTGATAAAACACGTTTTATAGCAACTATTAACATGAAATTCTTTCTTCTTCTTCATAATTTGTAGGATTTTCATCCTGTTTATTTCCAAAATCACTCCTCGGAGGAAGACGTATTGGATGTGCATTCACCGTCTATCCATCTCTTGGCTGGTCTTCCTCTTGTTTTTCTCCCGTTCATTGCGTGCATTCACTGTCTATCCATCTCTTGGCTGGTCTTACTCTTGTTCTTCTCCCGTCCATTGGTCTAATCTTCTTTAGCTCTTTTTTGCAAGTCAGTTGTCTTCCATTCTTTCTATATGACCTTTCCAATATTTTCGTCTACCTATAATAAATTTGATTAGGTCTTGAATATGACATTTGTCCTTAAACTCTTATCAAACATTTTTTCCCCTGAATAGTTCTTAAGATCTTACTTCACATGTGCTTATTATTTGTTTAGTTTTTGTTGTATCAGCCCTAGTTTCTGCTCCATTTACAATAACTGGTTAAACTATTGTTTTGTATATACGGATTTTGCTTTCTATTGATATGTTTATTGCGCCAAATTAAATCTTTCATATACCCTGATATTTGTGCTGCTTTATCAGCTTGTTTATTTACTTCTTTTATTAAAAGTTTAGTGTTTGTTATTAATACACCTAAATAATTAAATTCTGATACTTGTTCTATAATTTTTCTTTCCACTTTTAATTTGCATGAAATACACAATTTAAATCTAATTCTGTACAACATTCATAGGTGAATTAAAAAAAAAGTGATTGAAAAATTGTTTTGGACTTGTCAGTTCTTGTAAACAGTATATTTTATTTTGTTTATCCGGTTTAAATAACACGTGTTCAAAGAATTGTTGAGATACCGTATATCCTGTCAAGTGATATGTTCTTATTTAATTAAAATCTGATATAATTAGTGACTGGTAGACTCTTACATACAACAAATCTATAATTTACTTACGTTTATAATGTTATTGCGCAACTTAAGGCATTGTGAAAGTCAAGGTCTCCTGACAGGGTTAACTAAATTGCTGTTGCATGCTAGGTTTACTGGTCTGCTCTTTAAACTCCTCTGAAACTAATTGGAGAATGTGATAACGCAGACGAAAAATAAACAATTATATATAAAGTATAGAATATAATTAGACTAATTTGGATTAAATTTCGTGTTGGTTTGTTCCACAGACTCACCTTTCATAGACAGTTTAAATAATTCCTAATTTACAGTCATTAAGTCCACCGCTGAGGTATCGAGATGTCATTGCCTCGGACGCAGAGGGCTTGGATTGGATCCCCGATCAGAACAAGTTTCTGGGCGATGATTTTACGGGATTTTCCCTCACTTGTAAGAAAAATGTTGGATACGTTTAAAGCCTAAATAATCCCGAACACTCTTTGGTCATCATAATCCTAAGTAATGTCGCGAATGATTTCCAAATTATCGATCAAATCACGAGTCACGAAGTGACGAATAAATTTATCTAGAGGATTTGGAAATCAAGAATGGTATTTATTACGACTATAACGAGTGAAATTATGCTGTTTACTGAAAGATCATTATTTAAATATAGTTACCGGTATTTTAAAATAGTTATATATTTAATGTAAACGGCGATATTTGAAAACTGATAAAAATGTGAGATTATATATATATATTCACTGCAACTTGATCATGTTATTTATTGCCAAATAGGATCGCACTATTGTAAGAATGCACCCTAGTGGAGAAATAATGAAACACTTAAAGCTGTATATTATAATCACATTATAGACTATTCATTTATTTTTAGTAAACAATTCAGTAAAATCAAAGGAATCTGTTCATTATTTGCTATATTCAATGTATTTGTTGGAGAAAAATAATGCTATGAGCTGTTCAGAATATTAAAGAGGATAAGGTTTCTTTATTATAAAAGAAGGAGCTGAATAAGATAAATCGATAAAGAGCGATGTGAAACAAGATTGTCATTGGTTAAGTAATCACTCTAACATATTTACCTTGTTTAGTATGATCATATGAGTAAATGGTGTCTTATTTGAAACTGTCATATTGTTTCGGTGGCGGCTCTGGGATTGAGCTCATTACTTCGGTGAGATCTTCTTGTCCTTGTGTGGTCAAAATAGTATCTGATCCAGACTTAAATATCCTTTCCTGAGTGGTCGTGTCTCTATAAGGCCCGTGAGACGTGGGGCATGTAAAGTACCTTATGAAGGGAGAAGTCAAAGATTTTGGGACCTTGGGGTTTTCGGATTTTTCTCAGGCGTCAAGACGGACACTGGGTTGAAATTCTATTACGACGACTCATATCATCATCATAATCACCAATTCAAAGTATCATTAGAATTTTTATTCGATATTAAGTCTTCAATAAACACGTGACATGTACAGCAATAGAGAAACATGCCTATTGGATACAACGGTTATATAGTGTATGTTGAATTAATAATTCCTTTAGAATAGATTTATTATATATTATATATTTTATGAAATAAAAATAATAATAAATCTACTGAAAATCTGTTAGGTTAGCTTTAGGTTAATGGAATTTATGCATCCTGCTGATCGAATTTTATTACCTACGTTGTGTGTTTGGCAAATGATCCGTAGACTGAGCTTGTCAGTATCGAACTATCGCACTATAATTTCCCATTAATCCCTGCAGTTCTTGATAATGAACTGATTGATTGTCAATCACCACTATTCTCATCAACTCGCCCTGCAGGAAATTCTCGATTTAACTATTCGACTTGGATAACATAATTATTATGCAACATTTCTGGTAGTGGGATTGTATCTCTACTCTGTACAACTGTTTTCAATCAGTGCTAAATAAATTTCCAATGTTTTATCATGTCATACACTTTTTATTTATATTTAACTAGCTAATACCCGGCGTGCGCTGCTACGCCTAAATAAATGTGAATTAATATGCCAATCATCCGGCCATCATCATCATCATCATCCTTATTATCATCATCCTTATCATCATCATCATCCTTATTATCATCATCCTTCACCGGTGTGGAAAGCAACGGAAAACTACCACACCTATAATTCCCTAGTAAAGCTGCAAAGCATAGCATGAAACTGCTATGATTGCAGTGAAAACCTGCCTTCGGGCAGAATTACTGTTTATGTTTAGTTGAATTACTGTTTATGTTTAGGTGGATAATGTTTAGTTGAATAAGTAAAGAAAAAATAATTATAAATCTATATTTTTAGATACCCCGTGCTGATTACCCGGCGTTGCCCGGGAGTCTACTTATCCCGATCTTCTTGACTTAAATGAGCTGAAATACGAAAATTAATGTTAAATAAGTAGATGGAACAATTTATATCGTAATTACCATATTTTTATATACCCCGTGCTGTTTACCCGGCGTTGTCCGGGAATCTACTCATCTGATCATCTTGGAATAAATGAGCTGAAAGACAAAAATTAATGTATTTCTTATGATTAGTTGAATAAGTAAGATGAAAAATAATTATAAATGTATATCGTAATTATTGTAAGATTCCCCGGACTGATTACCCGATGTTGCCCGGGGATCTACTTATCTCGATCTTCTTGGCATAAATGAGCTAAAATACAAAATTCATTATTGTGACCGTAAAGCCATGTACTGCTACGCCCGCACAGGAATTTACGTACTTGTCTCTATCTTCTTGGCATCAATAAAAACAAAAATGGTTATTGTGAGTTATCCGTTAGAGATAAACATATGCTGTCGCGGACTTTTTTGTAGAGCTTTTGGAGACATTCAATTCTGTGTACATTAATTTTATGCATTTGTTATGGTTTAGGCAGCGTAAGCCATTTAAGTGTCCAAAAAGCTACTTATTTCACGTTTTCCACTACAAAGGGCGATTTTTAAGGGTGTAGGATTTGGGTATCACAATTCTCTTATAGCCCTTCATCCCGGGAATCTCCTGAATATTTTGCAAAAACCCCATCACAATCGGATCAACGGTATGGTCGCGCATAAAGTACGAACAAACAAACATTCATTGTTATATATTAGATTATTGTAGTACATTTGAATGAAGCATAACATAATTTCTTAATGGCATTTTTTTTATTTTATGTTTTTATAACTTGACTTCTTAATTTATATTTTGTGATAGTATCGATACTTCTACATGTATTTGAGGCATTTTTTCACCATCTTTTCTGATTGCCTCGACAGTTTTGGAGATTATTTAATCGATACTCTATTTACTTTTTCCTCCCCTTTAGAATAAAATTTATTTCAAGTACAATATTATATTGTCCACCGCTGTGGTCTCGAGGTAGCGTGCTGCCTTGCCACGCAGCGGGCCCGCATTCGATTCCCGGTCGGGACAGATTCTCCAACAAATACTTTTAAATATACGAGCAAACATTGAACAAATTCCTTGATTTTACTGAGTTGTTTACTAAAAAATAAATTAATAACCTATAATGTTGATTATAATATACTGTTTGATGTGTTTCATTATTTCTCCACTACAATATTGCGATTCAATTTGGCAATAAATAATGTGATCAAATTGCAGTGAATATACATAACCAGGGAGCGGGGTTTGAGTAAGTAAACAGACGCTTCATATTACTATAAATAATATAATTATCCCTTATTCTTCTTCAGTAATAGATCTTGGACTACATCTAGACGCAAATTTAACCTGGCAAAACACAAGTGAAACACATATGTAAAAAGACTTTCTCCATCTTACATTATCTTAGACGTTTAAAGAATTTTCTCCCAGTTTCGTTAAAACAAATCCTTGTGCAGAATCTTGTGTTACCACACTTCGATTATTGTGACATTATATATAATGATCTAAACTATGACTTGTCGCAGAGACTGCAGCGTGTTCATAATGCTTGCGTTCGATTCATTTTCAATATCCGCCGTTATGACCATATTTCCGAACACTTTAATAACCTCTCTTGGCTCCGTCTTACTGACAGACGTAAATTGCACTCTCTTTCACTACTTTTCAAGCTTCTGAATTCCTACATCCCTACTTACCTGGCGTCTAGATTTGAGAAGTTATCCTCTTACCACAATATTGACACTAGATCACAAGATAGCAGTCTGCTAACAATTCCTCTTCACAGCACTTCCTCCTATTCTACTTCCTTCACAGTAGCCTCTGCCCGCTCCTGGAATCTCCTTCCTCAAGATATCAGGGGTTGCCGCACACTTGGTACCTTTAAGTCACGCTTATACAGTTACCTGTTGTCTAATAATTAATTTTTCTCTATTTATTTAATTGTATACTATGTCATTAATCTTTTCCTGTTTTTTTATATATATTGTACATATTATATATTTAATTCGTTAAATTTAGAGTAAATCAAAATACATTATAAATATTAATTGTATTGTATTCATAACTTGTAATCGTTTATATATATATATTGTAATTTAGATTTAAGACTATTTTTTTGTTTGTATTTTTTTTAAACCTGGTTGAGTGGTAGACAAGGCCTTAAGGCCTTAACTCTGCCAGGTAAAATAAAGCTATTATTATTATTATTATTATTATTATTATTATTATTACTATTACCTGCACACGGAGTATGTACTTCGCAGGACTCGTTCTTCTACAACAATGTGTTTCTTATCGACTGTTTCATTTATTCGCTGCATACTGATTAGTAAAGAACTATACATTTCGGAAGTATATTATTGTACATTGCAATAACTATAATCATGATGTATGAGAAAAATCTCTGCACATTAAACCCTTATTCAAAATGAAGTAGTTTCATTGCACACTACAAATAACTAAACATACGATTATTTGCTTCCTTCTATAATTCCTTATCCTGGTGTAATTGTTTTTGAAGCAGGGCGTAATACCTTCCACCGAACATCATTTTGTTTATACTGAACACTGCAAAGTCACAGGTGCGTCATCTCTCCTTATAGTCCGTGCATTCTTAATTTCACTGTAAACTTACTGGAACCCCGCTCCCTGTACATAACCTCACGTTTCTGATTTGTTTTCAAACGTCGCCGTTTACATTAAATATATAAATATTTTAAAATACCGGTAACTATATTTAAATAATGACTTTTGAGTAAACAGCTTAATTCTAACCGTTAAATAGTCCTAACAAATGCTACTCTTGTTTTCCAAATCCTCTAGATAAATTCACTCCTCACTTCGTGACTGGTGAATTTATCGATAATTTGGAGATAACTCATGGCATTACTTATGATAAACCGATACCATTCGAAAACTAATGTAATGAAATTTGCATGTTTGTTTATGAAGTTTAAAAAGTATGTCTCGTTGTTGAAAGATGACATCTGACTAAACAAATAATATTTTGCTACGCAATATATCATTGTTAAAAATAAGTATGTTCGATTGTTATATGTCATTGATAGCAATATCTTATGATTGTGTCATCCGTCTGAAGGTCCTTCGTGATGACCTCTTTATGTACCCCACATTGGTATACCTGCACGTGTGCGCAAGTATCAAATACGATTCTCACATACTAATAGATATAATATGTGCATGGAAGCCAGGTGTAATATAGTAATGCGTAATTTTTCTACACCTTCCGCATTAATAATATCTATAAGTTTTTTTTCATTAAGTAATAAGTTTGTAAAAGAAACACTCTTAGGCCATTGTAGTACTTATTTTTGCGCGATAGAGCGTTCTGTCGTACTTACAGCAATGGCGACCATGAATGAAAGTTCAATGTCCTAAATTTCGGGGTTGCCAACCTAAATGACTATACTGTGATATTACATATTACCTATCTCGTGCGGGAAATAAAACCACTGCCCTTTATATATACAACGTACAATGTATATACAAAAATATATCCAGCAGGTAGTGTTAATATACATTATACGTCAATACTAATAAAATTCAAGATAATAATGTTTTATTTATTCTGGCAGAGTTAAGGCCATAAGGCCTTCTCTTCCACTCAACCAGCACAAATACAAATAAATATTTGACAAATATAGATATACACTATACTAATTATAAACAGTTAAAGACACATTAAATGTAGCAATGTAAATTTCATGCACAAACATTTTATACGATAATAACAACAACAATAATAATACGATAATAATAATAATAATAATAATAATATAATGATGATAATAATAATTATAATTATATAATAATATAAATACGATACATTATACGAGAAACACCAATTAATATGTATACCTTACACTGGGTAATAATGAAGTCGAGGTTAGAGCAAATATAAATTTAGATTTCTTTCAAAAGATGCCAATGTCCGGCAGCCCCTTATTTCTTGTGGTAGAGAATTCCAGTTGCGAGAAATGGAGATAGTATATGATATAAGCAACACCTAAAAGATTTCATGTACGCGGGTGGTAAATCAAGCTATACCAAACATCTCATTAACGTCGGTCACCAAATGAACACAACACAATAGAAAATATTCTCACGATAATTCACAGAGAAAACATTCCAGCAAAGTTAAATATATATGAAGACCTTGAAATTATAAAAGAAATAAACACCACCTTACTTGATGAGAACGCACCCCAATCGAACAACTCATTATACGATATCGCCAAAAACAATCAGTTGCTGCTATAGACACTGAGTCTACATTGTCGTAAACTACAATAACTAGTAGCAGAAGCTCATCCTGTTGATGATGGAGGTTAAATTCCGAAAGGCCTCAAGATGACATTTTAAATATAATACTTTAACACAGTTGAGGACGACGGAACCTGCCAAAAGATACATATTTTAAGTTTTTATCTTATATTATACGAAACAAATCGCTGCATTTTAAATGAACTGAACTTTAATTGAAACAATATAAAACAATACATTCGTACTTGCCGCCATTTTATGACTTATTGGAGTCACGGCCTGCTGTAGTTTAAACTAAATTATTTTCGGCATTTACCGTGTAAAGATTGGCCACACTATTACGTTAGTCAGTTGTTTATAATGAACGCAAATATTTCCAACAAATATGTTATTATTTTACTGTTTTTATTATTTTGAAAACATCGCGCAAAAAAAATGTACAACGCACGTTTGTGAAGTGTTTTACAGAATCTCGGAAATTAAATACCTCGGTTTTTAATTATATCCTCGCTTCTGTAAAATCCACTTCCCACCCCGCATTGTAATATATTATGTGGTTCGCTCTCCGTACTGGGACTTTTCGGTAAGAGACTTTTAACTTCAGAATGCAGTATATAAAACTATACAATGTTACTGTAAATTATCTTTCCGATTACAAACTTGAATATCTATCTATCGTTAGGAGACATTTAGAAACATTATATTGGTATCAATGGAAAGAGAAACTCAAATATATTTTGTTATGTCGGTGAACTGTTGCATATTTATTAATTTCGTTGCTAGGGGACGATATAACAGAAAAATGGTTGCAAACAAAGACACGAGGGCATTTTGTGTGCTAGATTTTCACCTCATTCCTTGTGATATTTTTTCTGTGGGGTTTTATAAAATAACAAGTGTATCAGCCACCATTACCACCACCTACCAATGAGGATCCCCGTGTCCACATCCATAGACCATTGCAGTGATGGATGGTCGAATGCTACAACGTGTATGGAAGGAAATTGACTTGAGACTTGATATGTGTCATGTAACACAGGACCACACATTCAGCACGTGACTTACTTACGGTTGCGAACCAGATGTTTCTCTTTCTGTTTTTATGTTTTCCAGTAAAAAAATTGTTGGGAGTTTCTGTTGATACCAATTTCATGTTTTACAATTTTTGCTGATTTAAGAGTAACACATGTGATTTAACTGAATAGATAACAAAAAAAATATTTGAGTTTCTCTTTCCATTGACATCAATATCACGTTTTTAAATGTCTCCTAACACTGTATTACACTCGATTTTAATATAATAATAATAAATTGGTAAGAGGCACTCGAAAGAGCATTAAGTTATAACTTTATGATTTGTCTTTTATGAGTTCGTTCAGTGATCCTGTCCATATTCTGCATTGTTTGTAATGGTATCGCTCACACTTTTGGTCGCATGTCTTGCATTCACACGAATCTCTCGGTTGGTGGAATTTTGTATGTTTGCACATTTTGTGATGATATCCGTGTGTTGCTAAACCTATGATTCTGTGCCTTTGTGGTTGGTTACTTCCAGTCCACTCTCTGTTTACCATGGCATCTGAGGCGTAGAAATCTTCGTCGATCTCTTTTTCTCTCTGTTTCTTTTTTTCGATGACTTTCTTATATGGCTCCGTTGCTGGCAGTAGTATCCTTTGCCTCAGGTCCTCTAGGAAGTAGGTTTCTCTCGCTAGCATATAGGCCATTCTGTTTGGTGTGTATTTGCTTGCACCTAATGCCTTTTTGATGAATCTTGGTTTTACTTTTTCTAACCTCTTCAAATCGCTGGTCGATAGTTTCTCCCATATCAGTTCTATCCCGTAGGTGACGATCGGGGTGATCACTGATGCGAATAATTTCATGGCTGTGACTATTTTAACGATGTGATGTCTTTGATACTGCACATTTTCATGTGTATATTTTATTTACATTAGTATGTGAAAAACATATTTGATGCCTGCGTAAATGTACATGTTTGCCAACTTCCTACATCAGTGATTAGGTCAACTCTGAGACAACATAAACATTGAAGATAAAATAGCTACATAATTACTCATACATTTATATTAGGACGACGTTATGCAACAACCGGCTAAGCGCCATTTTTAAAGAAATTGAGATTTTGGTGTCATCTGTTGCACTGGCTCATGAAGTGAATGTACGCACACTTTTAGCGTCAAATATTTAAATATAGCCTTATCAAAGAAAGAAAAAATTAACGCCATCGATCCTATTAGAGATTGTATGTTTTGCAATTAGATCTTCATAAATGCTAATATAAATTTTGCATTATGCAGAATTATATTAAACAATAATATGCATCATGCAGAATAATAGCGAAACAATTTATTGTGCAATGAAAACAAAATCATGTAAAACTACTGGTTATTATTGTACATTATTGTGTAATTTGACACACATTTAAGTCATTTCCACTTGTTTGTTGTTTCTATTATTTTATAAACAATATTATATTATATTGCGATACAAGTGAGGTAAGCACTTGTTACTGATCGAGAAAAAGTTTAAAAAAAACGAGCCGCTTGCGCCGAGTTTTTTCAATTTTCGAGATCTGTTACATGCTTACCTCATGTGTATTGCATACTATTTTTTGGTCGATGTGACTAATTCTTATTAAATATAATAAATGAATTAAAAGATTGGTTGGATGTAAATGACTTCTATGAGAAAGAAACATTTGGTGATCGTTGCTATGTAGCTTTTCATTTGTTTTATTATAAGCAAGGATTGTAGGCTGTGGAGACATTTTTATATGTAGTACCGTGATTAGAATCTGTTTGATAATTTTATTATGGAAGGAGTCACGGTAGATGATAGAGAAATTAAAGAAGCCTGGAGAGTGGGATGTTCTGCATTAATTCCGGAAAAAGTCTAAAGAAAGGTACGAGTTAGTGTACAAACATTCAAGAAATGTTTTATTTTACTTACCGAACGTGTGCTTTTCGAGTCCATATCAGCATTGCGATTTCTTTTGTTTGCATAGCGACCAGGTTATATGTGGGAACGTTGACTTACTTCCAGTAACAACATTGTTGGTAAGTGTAAGAAATTAGTCACATCGACCAAAAAACAATAAAATCTATGTACCTTACGAAATACATTGCCAATTTAAGGGGTAAGAACTGTACGATTAATGATCGGAAGAGCACGTCTTTTGTGTGCATGAATTTCTCTCATTCACAAATTAAACGTATTCGTCAGCGAAATAATATGAGAAGTTTTTACGGGTAAGTTTGTTTCAATATAAGCAATAATTAAAAATGCGACTGTTTATTTTCTGTGAATAATCCTATGTTTTATTGATTTAAATGCCATATTTGAGGGAGCGGAATTTTATGTAATAAAATATAAGATTACAATGCAGGTAGTATATAACTATTTGTGTGTGAAACAAGATAAAAGACAGTCAAAAGTCTTACTTCTCATTATACTATTCAACTGTTTGTGTGTGGAATCAAAACAAAAGACAATCATAAGCCTAACTGCTCATTATACTATGTTGCAATCTTAACTTTTAGTACATAAAAATCCACTCCCTAGTGAACATACTAATGATATAATTTGTGGAATGGATTCTGTTAATTCTCTCTGGAAGAAATATTGATTTTTCTCTTATTTCTTATCTTTATTCTAAATTTAGTATAATTAGGATTTTTTAAAAATGTGTTTGTTAACTTTCAGTTAGTTAGACTGAGCAAACTGTTTTATTGAACTTTTAGATAATTAAGCTGGAAGCCAGATTAAAAGAAGTAATTGAATTCCTTGGGAGTACGTAGTTAAAATTCCACAATGCGTGCAGATGAACACGTGAACGTAAACGGGGACGGGTTCTCGTTTAATTTCCGACGAGTTCTCTCGTGTACTTACATGCGTTCACACTCTGAAGGTCACAGAAGTATCGGTCCTTTAAAAATTTCAAAGCAGCAGAGATTATAAAATAAAAATAACACTGAGAGTTCAAGCTGATCGTATCCACTAACTAACTCACTGGCACTATCGAACCCATAGGTTCATGGCAGCGCGGACATAAGCTCTCAATACATCCCTATCCTGAGCTAATGTTTTCCAATCATTCCATGTTTAATCTACTTCCCTCAAATCATGGTTAATGCTATTCTCCCACCTCATTCTTGGTATACCAGCTGGGCGTTTTCCCTCTGGTTTTCCTTCAAGAAGCTTCAATGCACGTATTTCAGTCCCCACTAGGTTATTATTAAATGAATTGTTAATTTTTAAAATCATATTTACGAATGAATAAAAAAATTGATGAAAAATTAATACAAAAAATGCAGTGTATTAAATACCACAAACATAAAATAGTTGACATTTTAAAAATATGAATAAACTAATGTGCACAGTTTTTGGATTTATTACAACATTTGAAGCGTTTGGTTAATAGGTTATGAATTGCTATTTGCGATATTAATATGACCCAGATTTCTTAGTCTATAAAATTCGAGAACTCTTTCCTTCGAAGAGGAAAATAACAGTCATCAAATATGTGTAACATGTTAAAGAAAGTTTTTGAATATGAAAAACGTATCCGAGTTCGAGCCCGACTAGGTTATTTCAGTTTTTTAAAGCAAGGAAATTTAGATAATGATCTTCCATAGAAGATGAAGTTAAAAACCTTCGGTTCCGTGTCGTATAAAATGTGTAAGATTTAGAAGTATACTCGGATATCCAAAACAGTCGACCAGAATTTCGAAAAGTAGCATCATCTCTCAACTCTCCCTAATACTAAAAGGAATTATACCTTCCTGTGGCTAAATATATTGGCTACATAAAAATCAGTTTAAGGTACTCAAAAATACGCAACATTTAAATCGGTGGCACTATGAAACCCAGAGATTCATGATTGCAAGGATGTAAGCTCTCCATACACCCACATCGTCTGCTAATATTTTCCAATCTTTTCTCTTATAATTCATCTCCCTTAAATCATGTTTAATGTTATTTTTCCCACCTCATTCTTGATTTACCAACAAGACATATCCATGTCCCTCTTTCGTTCCCCATTCGTGTCACATGTTTTGCCATTATTATTATATCTGGTTTCCCGTAAAGATAATGTAGCTCACTAATATTATGTGTGTTGTGTTTTTGTGAATTATACTTCTATGTGTGTGTTTTGTATGTGCATTGTTTTCGTGTATGAGTGTAGTTTTGCATGTGTTTTGCGGTGTTGTGAGTTTTGCGTATGTTCTGAATTTTTGGGTGTGGTGTGCGCGCGCGTGTTTTGTTTCATGCCAAAAATATTTCGTGTATTCATCACAGTTATAAAAAAATATAAAGGACTTCATATGTGTTTGTGAATAAGTTTTAACCCTTAAATTGGCAAAACAATTTGTGGTATCAGTTATTTAAATGTGGCGGACCGCACTGAAAACGAAATCGTGCTTAACTGTTATTATTATGTATATTTTGTAATTCCACACACATTTCAGTAATTTCTTATCGTTAGCTGTCTTCTGTTTTATTAAAAGTATTGGATAAATGAATAAAAGTGTAATTTATAGCTTAATTGACAGAGCGATTTTTCTTTCCAATAACATATTCCATAAAACATTGAATTGGTTAAACATATTTTGCTGAAAACGTATTATCCACAAGAGTTTATTAATCAACAAGTCAAGAGAAGATTGAAAATGTTGGAAGACAGAAAAGCATCTATGGAATTAGATAAAATAAATCTAGATGTTGAACAACAAAGCTTTCCCTTGAAATTACCTTATGTAAAAGGTTTAAATGAAGGATTGGAAAATAAATTGAAACCATTCAAATTTGTTTTTGCTGATAGTGTTCCTAATAAACTTCAAGGAAATTTAATAAAAACTGGCAAAGATAAAATCGATACTTGTAAATTGACAGATGTTGTATACAAAATCCAGTGTGAAAAGTCTTATGTAGGCCAAACAAAAAGCTTTATAAGGAAAAGAATCGACGAACATAAAAAATAATATCAGTACACCAGGTGCAGAACTTTCAGTAATCAGTGAACATATAATTAATCAAAACCATAAAATGAAATGGTATGACATAAACATTTTACACAAAGAAAATAATTACCAAAAAAAGATTAATAGCAGAATGGCCTAATGAAAAAGAACAAAATAAAGTATAAAATAAACAAAAAAATTTAAATGAATGGTATGGAACATAATTATGATTCCTTGCTGAATATTTTAAATTATAAATTGGAATTTTAAATTTATTCATTTAAATTTGTATATATAAAAAACTAAAATTTTCTTGGCGTTGTAATATAGATTTATAAACAATCGTGTCTTGAAAATGATCTCACATAAGGAGATTGAAACGTCGACTTAATAAATTTATGTTTTGACTGAGATAACGTTTATTTCTTTGTAATTATGAATAAAAACATTGATATATCCTACAGAATACATTGTGAACTTGAAGGTTAATACTGCACAAAGAACTACAGTAAAACCTATCTTAGCCGAAACCTCTATAAGAAGGAAACCTGTGGAGACGAAAACAAATCTTCAGAACGGTACGAGTTTATATGTAAAATCGTCCTGTATAAGCCGAAAACTTTCATAGCGCGGAAACGCAATGGTTTTTAAAGTATCAATAATTAATTTTTACCTCAGTAAGATGGAAAATTATTCTTAAGCACGTTCTAATTAGAGTGTTAATGACCACACACGTGAAAATTCTGCATATGACGCTTTCTGCATTATATCGTTTTGCCTTCTTGTGTTGCCATTGTATTGCGGGGAAAAGCTTGCTTATGTGTGGCAGCGGGAAATCGCTCGCTTCTCCTTGCCTGCTTACGTTACCTGCGAGGGAGTTGGAAAACTCTTCAGTCTTCCTGCCAAGACGGAAATATATTTAAGGAACCGTCATGTTCCTTCATAGACAGGTTTTACTGTACGTAGATTGTATTTTCACAAATTGTTACATGTAATTTGAATAGTTTACTTAATTTAATATAAATAATTGTATATGGAATGGACAGCGGAATACATGAAGATGAACAAATTGTAGACCATAGGCTTATAGATTCTGTACAGATGGGAAAAATTAGTTTACATTTTTAATACTGACTGATTTTGTGGTCAAGAATGTTAAGATTTCTACTATTTTATACTCGGAAATTATAAAAAAATATGTTTATCTTTTAGCATGTGATTGTATCAGTTCGCTCGGAGGTTACATACCTTAAAAAAACAGGAACTACCAGATTTGTTCCGTCATACAGCCTGCTAATGGGTTATGCTATCAATGAGTCGCTGCTTTTTGTAATAGTAGCTGCACCTGTGAAGCGAACTTATGTGTTTTTTCCCCCAAAACGTTTTTAATTAAACAACCAAAGAAACTGCAGTAAGACGAAATGTAATTTGGAAACATAAGTTTAGGCAATATTTTAGGTAATAAAATGAAGTTATTTTAGAAAAAAAATATGGAATAACAAGAGAAATGTAAAATCTGAAGAAATATTAGTAAAATATTGACAGGTAAATTGTATTGCAATACATTAAACATTTATGTTTATAAAATGCAGTAAATTACATTTTAATCACATGATTTTATTCTAAAACTATTTTTAAGTTTTTCGTTTCGGTGAAATCCTACTATTAATGACCCGATTTTGCTATTAATGGACTCAGCCTTATGTTTTTTAATTGACGACTGATATTTACTGTGTTTGGTTCCGAAAAATAAAAACAAAAATTGTCGCCACTAGAGCAATAAGACGCGCGCGCGCACACCACACACACACACACACACACACAACACACACACACACACACACACACAATTGATCATGGTCATTTTCTGTGTCTACTAGAGAAGATGTGTAAATATATTTTAAAAATTAAAAAATGTTTCCATGAGAAATATTAGGGTACATCGAATTGCAGAAAATGCCATTTTTTAAGAATTATTACAATTTATATAATTTCCATTAAGTATCACGAAATAAAATTGTGGTCCCATGCAGAAGAAAATTAAATTATGATATGAAAATTTTAAACTTTTATAGCCAAATTATTTCTTGATATATAATTCTCTATGTTAAATAATATTCATGATCTGGCAAAACTGTAGTGATATTTTATCATAAGTAATGCCACGAGTGGTTTCCAATTTATCTAGAGGATTTGGAAATGAAAAGTGGCATTTGTTAGGACTATTAACGAATAAAATTAAGTTGTTTACTCAAAAATCACTATTTAAATATAGTTGCCGGTATTTTAAAATGTTTGTATATTTAATATAAACGGGGATGTTTGAAAACAAATCAGAAATGTGAGGTTATGTATATTCACTGCAACTTGACCATATTATTTATTGCCAAATAGGATCGCAATATTGTAAGAATGCATCCTAGTGGAGAAATAATGAAACACATCAAACTGTATATTATAATCAACATTATAAGTTTTTCATTTATTTTGTTAGTAAACAACTCAGTAAAATCACGGAATCTGTTCATTATTTGCTATATTCAATGTATTTGTTGGAGAAAAATAATGCTCTGACCTGTTCAGAATATTAAAAATGAGCTTTCTTTATCACAAAAGCAGGAGCTGATAAAGGTAAATCGATAAAGAGCGATGTGAAACACGACTGTCATTGGTTGTAAAACAAAATTCATTGAAACATGATTGGTCATTGACTACCATTTGGGTCATGAGTTAAATAGTCAAATACATTTATATTTTATTTAATGCTTACTGAATAATATACGTATTATTAATATTGGCCTACATATTACTAATTAATATTATCTTCGGAGACAATACTAATAAAATTCATGGCAAAATTCCGTTGAGGTTAAAATTATAATGTAAAATGATAAAATGATGTACGTTTTATGCAGTCTCCTCAACTGTTAAAATTATTAAAAAATTGCAGGCCTTTCGGGACCAGTCCCATCCTCAGCCGAAGGTTGTATGTTTCTCTTCAGCTACAATTCAGGTACTACCTGGATAGTAGGTGGAGACGTACGTACACCCTTCTGCTGAGGATGGGACTTGTCCCGAAAGTCTTATAATGTTGTAATCATTTTAGCAGCTGAGGATGCACAAAAGGTACATAATATAATATAAAATCATCAGTTACATAGCAGAAATTGAATAATTATTCATTTTGGTAAAAATCCTATAAAGGGAGGGAGATCTCCGAGGGAAAGAAGAGATAAAAATAGTATAATTTTTATCTTTTTTATTATCGATTAAAAGGTTTGATTAATACATGAAACTTGAAGAGTTTGCCTACAAACTAAATGCAATATGTAGTGATTATAATTTTAAAATATCAGTAAGTACAACAAAAGTAAAGGCATTTTATGGAAGAAACACTCTGCTTGCAAAAATAATAATTAGAGACGAAATTATTGAACAAGTATACCACTTCAAATATTTGTCAACTTTGGATATGATAAAGATATTGAACATAAAACCCATTAGTTTCAAGATATTTGTGGCACAATAAATAGAGCATTGAATAATAAAGCCCATAAACAAACAAAATTAAAATTTTATAAAACAATGGCAGTCCCTGTCCTTTTGTATGGATGTGAATCTTGGATTATCGCTACCAAATAAGAAAGCAAAATCCAAGCAGCCGAGATGAAATTTTTAAGAAGAGTAAAAGGATGAACTAGAGTGGACCAGATAAGAAACGAGGATATCCGTGAAGAACTGCAGATCTACTCCATAAAAGAAAATATATTTAACAACAAGATTCAGTGGAAACAACATGTAGAAAGAATGGAAGAAAGTAGATTACCAAATAAAATCTTACATTATTTTCCGAGAGGAAGAAGATATGTCGGACGTCTCGGAATAGAAGGTCTTAGATCTATTAGTGAAGGCGGAACAGGCAACTAATGCCTAAACCAGGAAGTGAAGAAGAAGAAGAAGAAGAAGAACTTGAAGAGAGTGTATAATTAAGATAATTGCTAAGGTTAAAAGTCAGTAAATAGTAGTAGTAGTAATAGGACTTTATTAGACTACAATACTGGCTACAAAATATATACGAAAATAATAAATAATAGATTGAGAAACATAACAGAAGTAATAATAAGTGAAAATCAAAGTGGATTCAGAAAGGGAAGGTCATGTATAGACAATGTCTTTACACTGAAACAACTCATAGAAAAGAGAAGAGAACATAACTTAGAAACTCACATAGGATTTATAGATTTGGATAAGGCCTTCGATCGAGTAAACAGACAAAAATTATGGGAAATATTACGAATGAAAGGATACCCGCTGTGCCTTGTTGAAACAATAAAGACATTATATGAAGACACAAATATAATTATAGATACCGGATTCAAAAGAACAGATGCAATCAAAACAAATACTGGATTACGACAAGGATGTAGTTTATCACCCACTTTGTTTAATATATATATAGACGATATTTTTAATAAATGGAAAGTTTTAGTAAATCCAGGAATAAGAATGGATAATAAAATGTGCATAAATAATCTTTTATTTGCTGACGATGTAATCATAATACAGAAAAATGAAGACGACTTACAGAAATCAATGCATGCATTAAATGAAATATGTAAATTATACGATCTAAAAATTTCTGTAAGGAAAACGAAGACCATGGCTTTTAGAGGAAGAGATCCAGTGAGAACCAAAATTATTTTAGAAAATCAAAGTATAGAACAGGTGTCTAGTTTCAAATATTTGGGCTGTGATATTGGCTACAATGTGGAAAGAGATATTGACTCCAAAATAAATAAATTTCAGACGGTGTGTGGAACAATACAGAGAACATTCAAAAATAAAATTAGAAAAGAAAACCAAGATAAAAATGTATAATGTTATGGCGGTTCCCACAATATTGTATGGATGTGAAACTTGGGCTCCAGTGAAAAGACAGAAGGATAGAATACAGACGGCAGAGATGCGGTTCCTAAGACAAGTAAAAGGATGTACAAGACTTGATAGAATAAGAAATGAGGATATAAGAGAAGAATTGAAAGTACAGCCTTTATTGGATAAAGTCACGAATTACAGACAGAAATGGATTGATCACATGGATGGAATGAGCAAGGAGAGATATCCATTGTTAGCCAGAAATTATCAAGCAAGAGGAAGGCGTGATGTTGGAAGACCTAGAAGACGTTGGGCTGATGCATTATGAAGTCGGAACGGGCAATTGCCTAATCCCTGGAGTGATGATGATGATGATGATTAGACTACAAGTAAGATATAGACAATGTTATTTACAAATATGGGTCCCACGGGCAGTAAGCCGTACGTGCTGTTGACAGTCCGTTAAAATAAAGTAATATATGGTAATAGTATAAAGAAAAAACAAAAAGAAAACAATAATATTACAATTACATAAAGAAAATACAGTAATATTACAATTACATAATAATACAACAACATTATACATTAATTATATAGAATTATTAAGAATTAATGGTAATGCAAAGTGAGTAAATAATGAAGTAAATTGCCCATATATTTTCACCCGTAAGTTTGGCTGCAATTATTCACCCTAAGTGATTGATTGTTGAATAGGTTAAGATTTTCCTAATTGAAAATTTGATTAATATAAAAATGTTTATATCTTCGGAAAGTTTGTATAAAATAATTAACTTACTGAATTGCGTAATGTGTTCATTGTGTGGTCATTATAAATTATATCGAATTTTGACAATGCTGTTAGTAAAAAAATATTATTTTAAATAGGGGCACAAAATTAGGTGGAGAGGTTTATAAAGGTGTTATCCATTGAAAATTTACTTGTAAATAAGCTTACAAATGTTCTTGATGTGATTTTTCTCCGAACATTTTCATGCATATTTCCAGAATTTTTGCGATGTAGCCCTTGGGTCTAAATTTCTGCATGGTAAAACTTCATAAAATAACGGTCTTCACGAATATTGCAATCTAGGTTGCAACATACTTAACAGGGGGAGTGATCGTGTTTAAAAATTTTGTTTGCTAATTTGTCAGTTCATCATTTCAGAATAACATTCGCATTCGTGTACCTTATTAATTTGACTTGCTATGCTAAATGGCAATAGGAATAAAACTAGGGCACTGGACAAGAATCTTCCTGCTCTTTTCTCCAACACGCTGTTCAGATATACGCACGTGACATCCTTACTGAGGAATCTTCGCACGCAAGCACGCAAGCACGCACGCACGCACGCATATTCGCATCAATGAACGTAAAGACCCACGCGTGTTCTACAGAAGTATTACCACGTGCAGCAAACAATTGCTAGACACGAGGTCAGTGAACTAATCTGGTCAATGGATTGTGAAATTTACTGGACCAAAATGACGCATGCATTCAATTGCACTTATTTTACACTAATGACAATGAAAAGCTGTTTAACACTTCCGGAGAGTAGTTAACGCCGCATTGGTTAGTAATCAGTGCCACCTATTGACAGATTTAAAATACTAACAAATGTTTTATAGTTAATTATGTCTTTTAAGTCAGCCGCGGTGGGTTAGTGGGTATGTTCTTTGCCTCTAGTACAAAAGGACGCGGGTTCAAATTCGGCTGCACTCGATGAATTTTTAGGATAGAAAAATCCTAGTGACAAGTCCTCCGGGAGGGACTTCAAGCCATAGGTCCCGAGTCTCAAGATATTCAGGCTTATAAAAGAACCGCAATCCTAAATAAAGAGGCATCTGTGCAAAATTTACCGACTGTCATCATATATTGCAGGCTATCCGCTCAAGATTTTAAAAATACATTACGAAACTCCGTTGAGGTCAGTGCGTTAAATTTTTAAGAGATAAAAAAACAGAACCTGATATCTCAGTCGTCCTTAATAATTTGCAGTGTTGTTTTATAGGAGGCCTTTCGATAACTTAAGTATCATCTTCTGCTTTCATTTTGGTACTGACTGCTGTTGATAATTATTTTGTACAGAGGGTTTATATTGCTGGGTTCGTTTTCGTTCAACAGGTGTTTGTTTGTGGTCTCCTTGATGATTTCTAGTTCTTCGAGAACGTTAAATTTCGATGTATCGTTTTCTCTATGTAGGATCGATAATTAATACATTACCTATTGTGTTGAATTGATGTCCTGCTTCTATTATGTGTTTTAAAAAACTGGATTTACCCTCATCTTTCATAGTTTATAAATTGAATTGGAATAGCTGTGACAAATTTTATATTGGAAGAATTACTAGAAACTTCACACAAGATTTAACGAACATTTCAGAGATTCCCTGAAAAATAGGGGTAAATCCAGTTTTTCAAAATACGTAATAGAAGCAGGACATCGGTCCAATACAATAGACAATGTATTATCGATCCTACATAGAGAAAACGATACGTCGAAAATCAACGTTCTCGAAGAACTAGAAATCAAGGAAACCACAAATAAACACCTGCTGAATGAAAACGCACCCAACAATATAAACCCTCTGTACAAAATAATTACCAACAACAGTCGGTACCAAAATGAAAGCAGAAGATGATACATAAGTTATCGAAAGGCATCCTATAAAACAACACTGCGAATTATTGAGGACGACTGAGATATCAGATACTGTTTTATAATTCTTAAAACTTTAGGGCTATCCGCTCTTAAAGCGATCCTCATCCAAACGAAACCATGTAACCAGCTCGCTTTTCATTGGTTATGGACACCGACCTACGATATACAAGAATATACTTATTATTCGTGGATTAAAATAATAATATTCAAAACATAGAAAATATTCAAAAATATACCTAATCAATAATTACAATTTAAAATATTAAAATAAACAGTCAATATGCCAAATTCACCAATTAATGATTAAAATGGTCAATATGTTTATACAGCTAAGCTGTCATTCTCAAGACCAGATATTGGCTGAAGACAAACATGTAATTAATAAACAAAATCAGTTAAAAACAAACTACGCCACATGACGCAATCAATCACAAGTAAACAGTATAACATGATAAAACTAATCCTCTTTTATTTCAATCAAAAGAAGAGGGCGCTTGTACGGAATAGGGCCCTTGTCTTCATTCATAATTGTATCCTTATCTCTATAGATTTTCAAACTTTCAAGGACGTCAAAGAATTTGAAATTAATGACCGAACGAATCAGCCTAAGGTTACTTTTATTGACAGCATGACAGTAATCAGAAATACTTGTGTATTAAAAATTTAGAACAGTTTATTACGTATGGATGATCCATTTGAGTCGTGCTTCCGTCGATTCTGTTGCAACAAATGGCTGAAGATGTCGAGTCTTCTGTTAATGTGTTACCATGTAAATTTTTAAAACACAAGTCTGGCAAACCTTTGACCAGTGGTAAAAAAAAACAGTTATTATAACTGTATTTTAAAGTTCAGTGAAAAATCACACCAGCTTTCTTGTATCTACCCCATTCAACAGTCACACATATCTTATATACTTTACATGTACTCCCTGTCAATGTCACAGTAATTGTGGCGCGAATAGCGGAAATATACAATTGGCGTTTGTTTATGTTAAGATCGCTCTAAGGGCGGATAAGGTGTACGGTAATATCTCACTGAGGCGATGTGCTGACCAGATATCACTCGCTGACATCTAGGGACAAATAATCGTAACTAAATTAGCTTGATGTCCCAATTCCTTAAAAAAAAGTTAAACTGAAAATATATAAAACTATTATTCTACTAGTTACTTTATATGGATGCGAAACATTGACCCTTACTGTAAGGGAGGAAAGGAGATTACGAGTATTTGAGAATAAAGTTCTTAGGAAAATTTTTGAACCAAAGAGAGAGGAACATACAGTTGAATGGAGAAGACAACATAACAATGAACTACATGGTATGTATAGAAAGCCAGATATAATAACAGTAAAGTATCGCAGACTGCGATGGGTAGGACGTGTGGCATCAATGGGGAATGAAAGACGTGCATGGAATCTTGTTGTAGGAAAACCAGAGTGAAAACGCCCAGTTGGTAGACCAAGAATGAGGTGGGAGAATAACATTAACTATGATTTGAGGGAAGTAGATTATACAGGGGATGTTTGGAAAACATTAGTTCATAGGGATGTATGGAGAGTTTATGTCCGCGCGGCCATAAACCTATGGGTTCGATAGTGTCAGTTAGTTAGTGAGCATCCTAACCCTCACACGGGGAAGCAAATGACATATAATATAAATGTTAATCTTAGAAAAATATTGACCTTAAAGTGATTATTCTCTTTAATTTAGGTAACTCACATATCTTGGGTTAAATTAATACAGAGGGCATCGAATTACAAACTGAATATTTTAAGATAGGTAGGTTCCTGACTCTGCTCTTGAAGCATAGGACCCTCGGGAAAGCGCACCACCGGACTCTGTCCTTCGTTGAATTATTTATTTCAATCCAGCTTTTCTCTTGTTGTTTAATTCCTGTTATTACAGTGCTGCACCTGTAAGTTAGTCTTCCCTGTTTTCCAAGGCAATCCCTGTGGGTTCCATCCCAGAGACCTTTTAATATATTATTTATTAATTTGTTTTGACCAGCCTCATGGGCTAGTGGTCAGCGTTTCTAACTATAGTTCATGAGGCCCGGGATTCGGTTTCCGGTCAGACCATACGAACTTTTTTCCTGAAAGGGAATTATTCCTGTGATTTCCCATGTTCTGGAATTTAGATTATGAACTTCCCTCGCAATTCATTATCATTTATCACCCATCATATCAACTGGTAAGAAGAAACTTCCTGCTGAAGGATGCCCTAGAAGGAATGGTCAACGGAAAGAAAGAGGCAGAAAAAGATATCAGATGATAGACAATATTAAAAAAAAGCTTTGTATTGCAGATACAAAAAGGAAAGCTGAGTTAAGGAAAGAGTGGAGAATGCTGAGTTTGCAGTGAAAGACGTGCTCTTGAGCAAAACACTATGAATGAATGAATATCATCGGGGCAACGTAACTGCGCCCTCCAGGTGCCACAACTTAAGAAGAAATTAATTAAAATTCCGCCAATGCCAGAGGAGAAAGCCAGAAATGTCATAAAAGACAACCTGGTGGCATTGGACAAAAAAATATTTGTTTTACCTGATTACGAAAAGATCACAGGGAATTTATTATGAATTAGCTGTAAATACATTAGTAACGTAGAGTTAATAATGAAAGATAGCACAAAATATAAAAGAATAACAAAAGAAAGCCTACACTATATAATATTAGCTACAAATACGTTCGGCAAGCACATTTGATGAAGTGTTTGTTAGTGGAGCGGGGAATTTGAGACGGGCAACCGAGACAAGTAAGAATGACAAGTGGCATAAATTAATATTATCTTCACCTGGTAATGTAGAAACACGTGTTCAGAGAACGTTCAATAAAATAATTGAAAATAGGTCTACATATTACAACTATTAATTAAAAATAAGAAAAATCAGAACAAAAGTGTGGGATAATTGTGGAAACTTAATGTAATGTCTCATGCAAAAGTAGAGAACGTATCAAATAAAAAAAATAGCATGATAGAACTAATAATAACACTCAGAAATTATTTATATTTATGGTGTTACATTTTATAGGACTCGGGGGAAAACGGAGCTTAACCCACGTATTAACAGAAGGTATTTTATGAATTTATAAATCAATAACGACCAAGTTCTAATATCTAGCTCAGATGATGGTGTACAGAAATCACTCTTTCAATTAAATAACGTTATACAGATTCACAATTTCAAAATATCAATAATAAAACGAAGATCTTAGCTTTCAACGGATCAGATACCGTAAAAGCTAAAATAATTCTGGAGGGGAAACCCATTGAACAAGTGAACCATTTTAAATACCTGGGTTATATAATTTCCTATTTTAAAAATAAAGATCTGTTTAACAAACTTTATAAATTTAATTATATATGTGGCACAATTAGAAGAGAAGAGAATATCATAGAAGCAGCTGAAATGAGATTTCTGAGAAGTGTGGCTGGCTGCAAACTTATAGATAAAAGAAGTGAAGATATTAGAAATGAGCTAAATATTTTTATAATTTTAGATAAAATAAAATAATCTAGAAAAAATGAAAAGAACATGTTCAAAGAATAAAAGATGATCGAATTCCAAAAATTATACTTAATTACTGGCAAAAGGAGACAGGAATGTTGGTATACCGAAAAAGAAATGGGTTAAATTTTTGAATGAGAATCTATGAGACCGGAACAAGCCACATGGGCTTAATCCGTGATTGTTGATATTGATGATGATGATGATAAATCAATAACCTGGAGGGACACGCCGCGCCGTAGCGTAGTGGTTAAGGTGCTATGCTACAAGCCGGAAGGTCGAGGGTTCGAGTCCCAGTGTGGTCAGGACTTTCAAACTGATCCAAACCTTCTGGCGGTACTATGGCCCTGATGTCGACTTAGCCTCTATCGGAAATAAGTACCGGACGCTTGTTCTGGGGGTAAAGACGGTCGCCATGCAGGGCTGACAACCCGGCTGACGCTAAGTGCCTATTGTCTAGTAAAAGTGGGAGACTTAACTTCTTACTACCCCAATGGCCTCCTAAGGCCTGTAGTGGGTTCATTTTACCTTTTACTAGTTGTTCTATCACTCTCAAAGTAGCCATATACTGCTCTAGAATTACATGCTTTGATAAAAAAATTCTTATTCTAGCAGCACTTTTGTAGTAATTATTTATTGAAAATAGTGTCATTCTCACAAAGTGGGTGATAACGAAATAATGTTGGTTTTCATGACAGTATAGGTGATCCTTCTAGTACCGAGAATCACGAGTTCAAACCCTGCCGGGGTTATTGGATTTGTGGGATAAAAAATCGAAGAGAAGTCCTCCGGGAGGCATTTTGAACCTTGGGCCCCGAGTCTGAAAATTTTCGGTCTCGTAAAAGAACTAAATTAGCACCTTCTAACCTTCCTTCTTCACGTCCTGGTTTAGGCATTAGTAGCCTCTTCCGTCTTCACTAATAGATCTTAGACCATCTCTTCCGAGGACGTCCGACATCTCTTCTTCCTCTCGGAAAATAATGTAAGATTTTATTTGGTAATCTACTTTCATCCATTCTTTCTACATGTTCTTTCCACTGAATCTTGTTGTTAAATATATTTTCTTTTATGGAGTAGTTCTGCAGTTCTTCACGGATATCCTTGTTTCTTATCTGATCCATTCTAGTGCATCCTTTTACTCTTCTTAAACATTTCATCTCGGCTGCTTGGATTTACTTACTTCTTTGGTAGTGATAATCCAAGGTTCACTCCCATACAAAAGGACCAGGGACTGTCATTGTTTTATAAAATTTTAATTTGGTTTGTTTATGGACTTTATTATTCAATGTTCTATTTATTCTGCCACAAATAGCTTGAAACTGATGAGTTTTATGTTCAATATCTTTATCATATCCATACCTGATATCAAATCCTAAATATTTAAAGTGGGATACTTGTTCCATAATTTCGCTCTAATTATTATTTTTTCACGCAGAGTGTTTCTTCCACAAAATGTCATTACTTTAGCTTTACTTACTGAAATTTTAAAATTATAATCGCTACATATTTCATTTAGTTTGTAAGCAGCCAATTATAACAGATCTTCATCATGGTGTAGTCAGACTAAATCATCAGCGAAAATTAAGTTATTAATACTTGTGCTATTGTTCAATCTAAGGCCTTTGTCTATTATAATTTCCCATTGTTTTATAATGTCGTCGATATATATATATATATATATATATTAAAAAGAGTGGGCGATAGACTACACCCTTGTCTAACTCCTTGATTTATTAATATTTCTTCTGACCTTTTTCCGTCAGTTTTTATCACTACTCTATTTTCTTCACATAAGCCTTGATCTGATTTTATTAGGTGTGGATATCCTCGTACTTTTATTATTTCCCATAGTTTAGATCTATTTACTCTGTCAAAGGCCTTTTCAAAATCAACGAACAACAAATATGTTGGCAGGTTAGTGCCTCTGAGCATAATTTAACAAATCTTCCCTATCCAAGCTATGCCTTAGTTGCCTACTAGGTATCATTGAGGCGATGCCGAGCACATTGACATCTATAAGGAAATAAGCATAACTGACCCTTCAAATGTTTAATAACCTAAAGTTTTACAGTTATATTTTAATAGTTAAATTAAATTAAGTTACTTTTATCTTCAGATTCCTTTTGACTTTTATTTGGTCAATACAATTAGGAATCAGACAAGACACCACAAATAATGTTTGAGTTCTTTGTTTTCATTGAAATATTATGCACAGTATGGTATTCTGTCAAATGCAGAACGTCTTAATGTAAAGGCTCTTAATTTATTTTCCCATAACACGGAAGAGAACCGGACAAAAAATCGAATATGTACACTGCATCAACTGCCTTTTGTTGTCTGTATAGTCTCTTCAAACTGTCCTTAGTATGACGTATGGTCTCCTCGAACAGCCAATACTTCAGCACAACCGTGTCAATTAGAACAAATCACCATTGTCACCAGCGAAAGGCGCAACCAAAGTACGGACAATCTCGTCTATATGCCTTAGACGGATGTTAGAGCTGTCAAATTACCACCTTGGATAATGTAGAGGTTCGTATGTCCACCAATACTGATGTCTGCCCAAATATTCAGTCCATCACCATATCGCAACAATTCCTGAACAAAGGATGGATTGTTTGGTGATTCTTGTATACGTCGGTTTCTACGGTATGTGTGGTGTCATCTTGTTAATGGGACACACACCATAGCGCCATGTTTTAGAGGCTTCCTGCACGAAAACAATTGCGGACAGTTTGAAATGACACACTGCGCGTTGTTGATAAGGAAGAGGTGTTGTGTTTTGAGTCCTATTACGACGGTCTCTTAACAACGGATAACAGCTAACCCTTGCTGCTGTTGTTAGTGGACGACCTTGATCTTGTCTTCTGTTTCCTATTGTTTGGAAAGTTTAAAGATGACACTATTACTATGGATACATTTTTGCTTTCATTTTTTTTAGGAAAAGAAAGCGAATGCAGCTGACACTATTCCTGAAAACACAGCTTTTGCAAGTTATTTTCCATGATTCCCTATTTTTTAAGAGTGTAAATAAAATACAGTTATCAGCATTCATTGCTAGTCTAGTTCCTAAATATAGGTCTACTTTTATCTACTGTTGGTTTTATCAGTCCATTATTACAGCTTTTATTATGCTATTGTATTCCTTTTAAGAAAAGTGAGTGATATGAATATAGATTTAATTGAAGAAGGTTAACCTTTATTTTTTATCAAGTCTAGTTTTACATGTGAAATGATTATTAATATCATATGTGACTTTTTTCATGTAAAAATAAAATTTGTAAAAGTTGTAACCTTATTCTGGACGGCTATTCAATTGCTGGTCATCTATAAATAGGATAAAGATATTCAATTCTGTTTTGGTTAACCAGAATATTTTGTGATCGCTATAATTAATTGAAAATAGATGTTTATTCAGGTAAATTTATTTGGATATGGAGACAGTCGTGGCTTACTTTCCATTACACAACAGATTCCAATTAAGCCTACACATTAATTTTTTATTTCAAGCAAATTATGCAAATTTAAAGGTATATTTATAATAGAAAAATGCTTCTAAAAGTGTGAGTAAACTAAATACAAGGCTAAGCGAAACTATAGAATAGGGATATAAAGTAGTTAAGGATGTTTACGTCTGTTATTAAATATTAAGAAATTTACAAGTAAGAATGTTTTGAAGACACAAAACTTGTCATTTTGTGAATTATGCAGAGAAATGCCAATAGCCAGAGTTTAACTTATATCAAATTAATCATATTAGCTAATTTGCCTATTATTTAGTAAAATATAATTTTGTAGTATAAATATTGTTTCAATCATTGTACAAATATTATGTTTATTCCACTAAAATAGGTAGAATACACACTTTTAAGAAGTACGAGTAAATAAAATTTGAGATGTAGTGATGTGCATTCTATAACCTCTCCAGCCTTTCTCAACCTCACCTGCACGTGGTACACCCTGCTTTTAACTAACGAGGTAATGGGGACCGAGTGACGGCGATATAACCATTCCATCAAATATGGAGGCAATTCCATACTTTGAACGCCTGTGACTAGAGGCTATAAGGTAGCAGTCCTACCACTAGTCTTGCTCTGTGGATGGCTGGTAACCAACCCAGGGGACTTCCTATTACTCGAAGAAACTTAAGCAAAGACTGGAATGCAAGACCATCTTCGCTAGGTTTACCGTACAGGTCACACGACCTAAAACAAATTTGTTAATGATGATGATGATGATGATGTCTTAGTGTAAGATAGCTTGGGAACATAAATTTCAGCTATTTGAACAGCAATTTGAACTGGGATTGGAGGTTAATTTTTAAATAATCGTGTTGCTGTCACAAAAGAAAAGTAAATGCTATTTTGTATGTCACTTTTCATATGCATTCACGTAAACACACGCACACACACACGCACACACACACACACACAGACACACACAAACACACAGACAGACACACACAAACACACAGACAGAACACACACACACACACGCACACACAATGAAGAAAAAACGTTTTCGAATCATCATCAGTGGAACGACATCCCTATTTGGACCCTGGCCTTCTTCAGAAGCCCTCGCCATTCCAGTCTGTTTAGTGCTTCAGTCTTCAAATTGTTAATTCTCAAAAGATTCGTATGTCCTGTCAGACAGTCTTCCCACCTCAACTCAGGTCTTCAACTCTTCTGGTCCCCTCTGGCATAGTATTATTTATATTATTCACTGTTCTCTAATCACGGGCACTCAATGTATGTCGAGTCCACTACATTCCAATCTTCTGACCTTGATGAATTTAACAATATCCGGGTCTATAAACAGAGTATCATTTCATGATTGTATGTTTCCCTCCATACTTCATTCTCTTCCACTGGACCAGAAATATGTCTCAAGATTTTTTCAAGTGTATTTATTTGTTTCTCATCATATTATTTCGTCAATGGCCAAGTTTCAGAAGCGTATATTAGCATTGGTTGCACTAATACCTTATACTTGGTAACTCTTTATTTTTCATAAGTAATGCCACGAGTGATTTCCAAATTTTCGTGAGTCGTGAATTTATCTGGAGAATTTGGAAATCAAGATTGGCATTTGTTAGGACTATTTAAAGAATACAATTAAGCTGTTTACTCACAAATCATTATTTAATTATAGTCATTTTAAAATATGTATATATTTAATGAAAACGGCGATGTTTGAAAACAAATGAGAAACGATTGGTACGCTTCATTTGCTTCTTTTGTTCATCACTGCAACCAGATCAAATTATTTATTGCCAAAGCATCGCAATATTGTAAGAATGCACCCTAGTGGAGAAATTTATAACCAACATTATAGGTATTAATTAATTTCTGATGTCCTATGATGTAAATAAGTCAATTATTTGTTTCTGCAACGTCATTTCCTGGAAAATAACTAGTTTAAGAAAGTGCAAACAGTGGTTTCTATTTTTATGGCATAATCAATTGCTACAGATGTTTTTTTATATTATCTCCCGCATGCGCTATCTGCTGACATTCATGCACTATATATACAATCTGGTAGCCGTATTTCTTGGAGGGTCAATCACTGCAAGATAATGCTATGACCTATTCAGAATGTTAAAAGGGAGGAGCTTTCTTTAATATGATGAACTTCGGTTGATAAATTCGAGGCGAAACACGACTGCGATTGGTTGTAAATAAAAAAATCATTGAAATGTGATTGGTCATTGACTCCCATTTGGGGCATTAGTTAAATAATCTGTGTAATAATGAAGATAGACTATTAAATGTTTCCTCAAGCCATAAATACACCTTTTTGCACTGACTATTCTCTTCATATTTCAGTGCTAATATTATTACTGTTGACATCTGATCATAGATATGCGAAGCTAGATACGGTTTCAAATGTATATGATCCAATTTCAAGATAAGTAGTCTGTTTACATAATGATTTTGTGTCACCGGCATATGTTTTGTTTTCTTTCCATTTATATGTAGCTCCCTTTTTCGTGTTTTTGAATTAATACTCCAAATCAAAGGGAAGAGGGAAAGGCCTTCAATAAATTGGAAACACAATATACATTTATGTATCTAATGGCTGGTATTGTGGCTATTTTTTAAAATATGATCCATTCCCCCCCCTCCTTTATACGGTTTTTCCTTTTTATTTTACCTTTTTTTTTTTGTTTTGCCTGTTTTGTTAACTTTGTTTTATCCTCACATAGACACAAGGACAGGACACACACACCCAGATCCAGGGTGGAGATTTAAAATCTCCTACCCCGCCAGGAATTGAAACCGGGTCGCCGGAGTGGAAGGTAAGTACTCTACCGACTACGCCACGGCGAACGGACATTTATAAGACCATCAACCTACAAAGAAAATAACATAAAAACAAACAGTAAATAAACAGTTAACGTAATATCAATTATGGTGGAAGTTTGACATCTTCCTCCCAGCCTCCCAGTAGCATTTTACTTCTGTGTGTGACTGCAGGCTAGGGCATGTTGTAAGGTGATGATGTCACTCCATACCTATGTTTTTGTTACATAGTACACAGGATGATGTTCGCATTATCCCAAGACCAAAAATTAGTTTTGTCAGCAAGTCATGTCCCGTTGCTAGGCGGAGCAATGAAACTGCGGTTCTTCTAGGGTAATCTGGTATTTCTAGAATTGTTTTTCTCCAGGGTTTATTAGCTGTTCTAGAAGCAATTTCATTTTTGTTGTGCATTGTATTGTTTTTTTATTGTAACTTTTGCTGTCTGGAATGCCATTGGTTTTTGGTAGGTAAGTCGGAGCATAGCTCCCTTCTTAGTCAAATAATCTGCTTGTTCATTTCCATATATAGAACAATGTCCATTGTAGAGCTACTATTTTGTTGTGTCCTGCAAGTTCTTTCAGAAGTTCTAATGCTACCAGTAATGAATAAATTAAATTTGGAGAGGTCTTCTGTTAGCTACAATAAGATGAGTGGATAAGGACAATCGGAAGATGTGTTACATATTAAACATCCAATTATGTAGGCCTGTATAGCTTAACATGATCTTAACACATACTACAAATGTTTGAGATTTTGCCCGTTTAAATTAATTTTTTGCGGGATAGTGCGTTTTGTCGTACTTACCAGCAATTGCGACCATTATTGAAAGTTCAACTTCCTACATTTCGGGGTTGCCAACTTAATAACTGCACTGTAATAATACATTTACACACACATGCGGGAAGTTAATCCACTGCTCTCTATGTATACTACGTACAATGTATATACAGAAAATATCCAAACGTTAGTGTTAATATACATTATACGAAACAAATCACTGCATTTTAAATGAACTGAACTTTATTTGAAACAATATAAAACAATAAATACGTACTTGCGGTCATGTAATCAATAATTGTTCTCAAGGCCTCCTGTTGTTTTAACTAATAAACATTGCCCACTCTGTTAACGTTAGTGTATTGTTTACAATGAATGCAAATATTTCCAACAAAGATGTTATTATTTTACCATTATTTTATTATTTTGAAAACACCATCGCGCAAAAAATAATATACAGCACACGTTTGTGAAGTGTTTTACAGAATTTCGGAAATTAAAAACCGAGCGACAGCGAGGTTTTTAAACATTTTCCTCAATTCTGTAAAAACCACTTTCCAACCTCGCATCATAATATACTAGGCCTATTTTAAACAATGTGCAATGTTGATTTGTGTATTCACTTTATTAATAATTGGGCCTAATACGTGCATTCCATAACTTAATGAAAACGTGAGAAGCGTAGAGTTGCCGACAATTTCCAGTTTTATCTTTTCTTTATCGCAATTTAACCTCTCACTTTATAGATACTTTTTACATGCCACACGCCGCCCAGGCCTTAAGTGGCACGACTTGTCGGTAGAGGATTTTTGGACTGTGGATTACACACATAATTTTTGACCACACAAGGACATGGAAAGGCTCCCCGAATGACGACTCAGCTCAATGTGAGAATCTCCTACGAGACAACACAACATTAACGACAAAACACGCCATTCGCATACATATTCATACTAAACATGACGAATATGATAATGAAGGCCAGATGATGTTCAGGGACTGTTTTTGGACTTGAACTTTTCCTGCTGACATTTGTTTTAAAGGTGAATAAATCCTCCCCCCAAAAAGATCGCGCAAGAAATTGTTCTGAGCGGGGATACAATTTCCAGTTTATAACTATATATATTAATAGTTCACAAATGAGATTCCTCCGATCACTAACTGGAGTAACATTAAGGGATAGAATGAAAAGTGATGAGATAAGGATGCAGTGGAATAGTAGAGAAATGGTTGAACATATACAAAATTATCAGATTAAATGGTTCCAACACGTCCAGAGAATGTCAAATTCCCGTTTACCAAAGATGATTTACCACCTCAACCCTAACGGCAAAAGAGACCTCGGAAGACCCTTCAACCGATGGAAAGATCAGTTTTTGTAGTCGCAGAACGGGCATCATCACCCAATACTGCATTCGGAAGAAGAAGAAGAACTATATATTCATATCATCCTCGTATTTGGCATTTATATTTTTTACAGTTAAAATGTAACAGAATGCTAACAGTTAACCCCATTCACATTATAGTTCTTCTTGGCTAAAACAAAACTTGGTTTATGCCCATTATAGTCATGATACTAGGAAAAATGATGCACTAAGCTGCAGTCGCCCACACAATTTTGTAGTGTTTGGGACACATCCAATGTTAATAAAAAGACTGAACTCTATGATGCTACAGGTCTAGAAGGCCTTGGCCTTCCAGGAGCCTCACATCCACTTGTGTTAAACATTGAGATAACCGATCAGAGCCAGTATAGGAATGATACAATACCATAATGTAACTATTCATGACTTCGAAGGCATTTACTCTTTTTAAATATGGTATTTTTTTCCCAATATTTATTATTGTAGTATTGTTTTTTTAGAAATTCAGAAAAAACTTACCTTTTTACACGCTTTATATTAGCTTGACCTGTATCTATCTGTGTAACGGAATCTTTCAACACGGTTTTCACCCACTTAAAACATTGGATCGACTTGAAACTTTGTATACTTGCAAAGGACCAATGACAATACAATAATTTCATAAATGTTTTCTATGATCCTGGCCCGGATCATCAGGACATCAAAAAAATAAAGACCGCTATAATAGATTGCGGACTTATCGACTTTTTAGTCTATCATTGTAAGAAATTAATATTATATCCTCTGGTAGCTCAGTTGTTAAGAGCTGTGGACTGTAGTGGTATATAATTTCAGCAATCCATAGATCGCTGGTTCAAATCCGGCCCGCAGATTTTTTTAGAAGAGTATTACTTTTAGCTCATACTACAATAGTATCGAATTTAAAGATATTTACATTTTTATCTTATTCTGTAAAATATTGACAGTTTTGTAAACTTATCACATTGTAATTTATCCAAAAATATGAGAAGGATACGATTAACTGAAACTATTTATCTATATTAAAATATTCAAAAATATTATAATAAATGTTAGATAATAATTTTAAAAATATATATAATTATATTCGTGCGTAGGCACTAACAATATCGTAAGCAATTAAATTTTCATGGGATTCCGGTTTATGACAATCAATTAAAGTAAAAATTAAAAAATAAATAATAGTTTAAAAAACTAAAACAACAAGCTTTATTAGAAAACCGAACTAAAAAATGAAAAATAATTTTAATTTCCAACACGCTTCGGATAAAATTAAAGTGGTAACAAAAAAATCATCTCCAATAAATCTAGAATAAAACTAGAGTTATCTACAAAAAAAAATAATTTTACCATCAAAAGCGTGGAGTGCTTTTTATGGTTTTTCGTTTTCTTTTTAGATACTTTACTTTTACCAATATCTGTTTATTATCAAATATATTAATTTTATAGAGTACGCCACGCTTTTGATTGTTAAATTACTTTTTTTTGTAGATAACTCTAGTTTTTTTCTAGATGTGTTGGAGATGACTTTTTTTGTTGACCACTTTAATTTTATCCCAAGCGTGTTGGAAATTAAAATTATTCTTCATTTTTTAGTTCTGTTTTCTAATAAAGCGTGTTGTTTTAGTTTTTTTTAACTATTATTTGTGTATATCATACATTGTGTTACTGATATCAACTCTCTTCAATTACTAAATTAATGGATCAAATATCGGAGTTAGAAACTAGTATCGTTATCGCATATTAAAAACAATATATCGTCCTTTTCCTACATTCTTAACACTTTCAATCTTCCAGGAATAGAATCTGTCTATTTTGACATTAATATATATTTCTTTATACGCTTTATTCTAAAAAACGTGTAAATCCCTCATTATTTATCTTTAGATTAAGCCTGTTTGTAAAAACATTTTCTGCATTATTTATCGGTGTAAAATAACTAGCATTGTTTCTATGAATTCTTCTTACCATTAAAAAAATATATTAATTATTTAAAGATATACTTTAATGATAATTGTAGGCCTACTCCTTATTCTAAATTTGAATATTTTGCTGTTCTTTTTTTATTATTATACCAGTAAATAAAAACTTGAAAACTTTTGGAAAACAAATTTCCCTGACAACTTATAATTTATATTTACTGTTATCTCTGTGACACGATTTTTGAAGATATCAGTTTAAAATTGTTTTGTGGTTTTGAGACCTCTAAAATTCATTAATTAATGGAAACCCACATTTTTCTGAATGTTCATTTAAGTTTCACTAAAAGTTTAACGCCTTAAAACATGATCTAAACATGGAAATTGTGTATCAGATTACTATAAAAGCGTGAAACGATGTAATGAACCGAATTTTGTTGTTTAGAATATATAGAGACAGAGCAAATTTAATTTCGAATATAATATATACGCTGGAACTCGTAAAGAAGAGGAAAATAAATTGGATTGGCCACTGGCTAAGAAGAAACAGCCTTGCTGACAGATGCCTTAGAAGGAATGGTCAACGGAAAGAAAGAGGCAGAAAAAAACATTGGATTGGCCACTGGCTAAGAAGAAACAGCCTTGCTGACAGATGCCTTAGAAGGAATGGTCAACGGAAAGAAAGAGGCAGAAAAAAACATCAGATGATAGACAACATTAAAATAAATGTTTTATATGCGGATACAAGAAGGAAAGCTGAGTTAAGGAAAGAGTGGAGAATGCTGAGTTTCCAGTGAATGGCCTGCTCTTGTGCAGAACACTATGTATGTACACACACACACACAACATATATATATATATATATATATATATATATATATATATATATATTAATTTTGGATCGATTAATAAATATTTCTAGAGGAATGTCCTGTATGTTCCATAAAATTTCTTATGATCACTTAGATGCTAAAACATGTTTGTTGTACATAAAGTGTACGGTCGGATATTAATTTTCAAACAAATTGCTGAAGTATTATAAATGAGTCATAATCTGATACCCAAAATATATTTAAAAATTCTAGCTGTGGATATATACTTTAAGGTACATTTTTATCGTAAAGATACTATATTAACTTACTTAAATATAATAAAACTTTTAAATTTCAGCACCCTCCCTCCTTAAGTCGAAAAATGTAAGTACTACTTGATCATTTTTGGATTTTATACAATGATATTAGGTCTTTATATTCCGGTTAACAAAGACAATATATTTATAAATATATAGAAGATGGAAACTAACTGTTAATTTCCATGACTAATAATCTTTAACATGAACATAAACGTTTCTAGCACGAAAAGGCGAACTGTTAAAACGAAGCAGACAGAGTGGCGCTGTCGGCGCACCTAAACTTTCGTATGCAATTCGATCGAAATTTCTTCACGAGTACCTTCGGCGCAAGCGCAATGTCATTACTGAGACATGTAGCAGGTAAGATAACATAATATGAAGGTAGAAACAGGTAGCATTGCACGTAAGCATGCGTCTCTAATAACTCTCTTATTATGACAGAATATTTCAAATTCCTTACCTAGTTGGTGTTTGTGTGGAAGACATAGCAATTCTCTGCCAACAACCTAAACTATTGATTTCCCTGAGATTTCTGCGCCTTGTACCAAGGGATCTGCAGGATTTCTAAGTCACATCGAGACAAGAATACTTGTACACAACTAGAATGCGAACTATTGTGTCTTCTGTCCCACCATATGAGCTACCACCCCTTTGAAACACTGGGGTTCTGTTGCCATGACGTCTTGATGCGGGGTGGAGAGGGTTTAGGAGATGGCGTCGACGCAAAGCGACGTCGGAGGGTAGTATGTAGTACAACTAGGATCAGTAAATATCTTTAACTTCACTGGCTTGTGACTTTGATTGATCTGAATTTTGTTTGTTTCCGAGGCCCGTAGAAAAATGGATGAGCAGAGCTATTTACCTTCGCTGGGTAAACCCTTTCAATATTTTCTTCTATCTCTGTCCCTATTTTATTATTACTATTATTATTATTATTATTTATTATTATTATTATTATTATTATTACTGTTATTATTACTGTTATTATTATTATTATATACAAAATATTTACAAAGACAACACCATAAAGATTAAATTAAATAACATATTTTCTGAAGAAGGAATTATAAATCGTGGTGTGAGACAAGGCTGCCCCCTATCCCCAACACTCTTTGCAATTTATATCAATGAAGTAAGTAGTATATGTGCTGGAACAAAACATATAAATTTGGAATAAGAATATCAGAAAATAGAAAATTAAACACCCTATTGTTTGCAGATGACCAAATAATAATAGCAAATTCCGAAGATAATCTACAGAAAGGTCTGTATGAACTTAACAAAATTACAGAAGAATATGGATTAAAGATATCTACAGAAAAAACAAAAATTATGGCATTTCAAGGTGTAGATCCTGTCAGAAGTAAAATTGTACTGGACAATAAAATTTTTGGAGCAGGTGAATAATTTTACATATCTAGGATGCAATATCTCATATGAAGAAGAAAAGGATGTAAATGCAAAAATATCTAAATTTTTAAGAGATTTTAGGGTTAATAAATTCTATCTTCAAGCCACAGTTAGTCCAAAAGCATTCAAGACTGAAAGTGTATAAAACACTGGCTCTTCCAACTCTTTTGTATGGTAGCGAAGTATGGACGTTGAAACAGAAGGATATACAGAGACTTAGATCTGCTGAAATGAGATATCTTCGGAGGACTGCAGGATACACACTACTAGATCACAAAAAAAATGAAGACATCTTAGAAGAATTACACATGGAATCTTTAGAAAACAAAATTTCTGATTATAAGTCAAGATGGATACAACATGTTCATCGAATGGAAGATCACAGAATACCCAAACTAATGTTAAGATATCAACCTGCGGGAGAGAGAAGACCAGGACGTCCACTCAAAAGACTTCTGGATGGTGTTTCTCTTGAGGCCGAAACAGGTCAACAAATGGCCTAAATTCGTGAATGTACTATGATGATGATGATGATATTATTATTATTATTATTACTGTTATTATTATTATTATTATTATTACTACTACTACTACTACTATATATTATTATTATTATTATTATTATTATTATTATTATTATTATTATTATTATTATTATTATTATTATTATTACCATTGTGTCCACCGCTGTGGTCTCGAGGTAGCGTGCTGCCTTGTCACGCAGCGGGCCCGGGTTCGATCCCCGGTCGGGGCAGTTTTTCTGGGTGAGGTTTTTATCGGGTTTTTTCCTCACCTGTAAGACAAATGTCAGGAAAACTTTAAGGCCCAAACGGTCCCCGAAATCATATGACCACCATCCTTATCATTATCATCCTTATCATTATCATCATCATCCTTCACCGGTGTGGAAAGCAACGGGAAGCTACCACACCTACACAATTCCCTAGTAAAGCTGCAAGCATAGCATGAAAATGCTATGATTGCAGTGAAGGACCTGCCTTCAGGCAGAATTACTATGGATGTATTACCATTGTAATTACAAATATATCAAACCATAATTCAGAGCATTTTAACATATGGTGCAGAAATCTGGCAAATTCCTACCAGGGAAATGAAAAGAATTTTAAGTACAGAAATGGATGTTTTAAGAAGATCAGCTGGAAAATCTAGAATGGATAGAATACGAAATAAAGAAATAAGGGAAATTATGGGTGTACAAGAGGAGCCGGACATCATGGACATTATAGAAAAGAAAAGATTGCAGTGGTATGGTCATGTCAAAAGAATGCCAGAACAAAGATTGCCAAAAATTGTTATGGAATGGATCCCAATGGAAAGGAGGAAGAGAGGAAGACCGAAGAAAACTTGGATAGAAGGGGTACAAGCAGCTATGAATATCAGAGGAATGGAGGAAGATCAATGGATTGACAGAAAGGAATGGTGTTTGGTTTCCGGAAGACGGCGGCAGCTGCCATAATAACGGATGATGATTACCACTGTTATCATTTTTTCTTTCCTTGTCAACACTATAAGTTATTGTGTAGCCAATACTATGTATGGTATTATCAACATGCAGATAATTAATAATTCTTAATACTTACTTACTTATTTACTGGAACTATCGAACCTGTAGGTTCATGGCCGTGCGGACATAAGCTCTCCATACATCCTATCTTCAGTTAATGTTTTCCAATTATTTCCTGTATAATGCATAATCTATGCTTCCTTCAAATCATAGTTAATGTTATTCTCCCACCTCATTGTTGCATTCTTGGTTTTCCTACAAGAAGCTTCCATGCACGTCTTTCATTCCCCATACGTGCCGCATGTCCTGCCTATAGCAGTCTACGAGACTTAACTGTTCTTATTATATCTAAAAAGTAAAGTAGTCCCACTACAGGCCTCAGGAGGCCCTTGGGGTAGTAGGAGGTTAAGGCTCCCACTATTTCTGGACAATCTGCCCCCACCACGGGGGCAGATGAACGAAATGAAAGAGATAAATATGGAGAAAGGGTGGAATGAAATTGTGGTAGGGGAAAACGGAAGAAAACCCCGAGAAAAACCTGCCCAAGTTCCGTTTCGTTCAGATTTCGTTCACATTGGTTTACTTTTAGTTTTCGTAATGTTTTTAATTACTGTTTCTTATTATACTTTTATTTATAAGCAATGGATGGTTGTTCTTAAAATTTGTTCACTTTTTCATATTTTCAGTGTTCCGTGATTTTGAGATACGGTAATAAATACCAAAGAGAATGTTTCTTCCTTGAAAGGGATATCTTAAAAAACAGAAACATTATTTTCTCAACTTGAAGATCAGGTCTTTCTATATAACTTTCTTACTTGACAAACTTAAACATTTTGAGTCGGCCGCTGTGTGCTAGTGGTTATGCTCCTTGCCTCTGGTCCCGAGGGTCGCGGGTTCAAACACGGCCGGGGTCGATGGATTTTTTAGGACGGAAAAATCCAAGGAGCAAGTCCTCCGGGAGGGACTTTAAGCCACGGGTCCCGAGTCTGAAGATTTTCAGGCTCTTAAAAAAATCCTTAAGCCTGAATGAAAAGGCCTCTAAGGAAAATTTACCGAATTTTCCCGTCCTAGTACTACCTTGGTTTCCTAGATGTCAGTACGAGGCGGAACGCTGACCACGGACCACTCAAAAAATGACATATATACGAAAACAAGTGTAACTAAATTAGTATGGTTCAAATTCTTCCCTGTAGGGGGAGAGCGCCTAAATCTCTGTAAAGAGAAAATATAGGCTTACAACACAAAACAATAAACATTTTGAAGCTTAGGACCATGATCATTTGATTTATAAAAACATATTTAGAAGTTCCTAATAACAGAACGAAATATTTAATACGAGTAGGCCTAAAATCAAATTTATTATAACTATTGCACACGATATTTTATTTAATTGAAATTTCCCCATGAATGAGTATAACTCATTTATGTGAGAGCTAGAAATTATTGTTATTGTTATTATTAATATGTATCTTATTCTTTCATAAAATATTGTGTATATACATTAAATTAGGCCTGTGTATCAGGATAAAACTGATTTTTACAAAACTGTTAATATCGTTAATACAATTATCAACCTATTAAAATTCTGGTAACATATCTGAAATATAGAAGTAAGATGTGAAATTTTATCAATCTAATGCAAATTTTTCATTCGTAAAAATTCAAAAACTGGCCTTACCCATATTCGGAAGCAAAAATCGTAGTATCGTCAATCGTTTGGCAACTTGCCATACTTCGGACATTATCAACTTACCGGTATTTACAATCCATCCATAGTAATTCTGCCAGAGGGCAGGTCCTTCACTGCAATCACAGCATTTTCATGCTATGCTTGCAGCTTTACTAGGGAATTGTAGGTGTGGTAGCTTCCCGTTGCTTTCCACACCGATGAAGGATGATTATTATGATGATGATAATGATAAGGATGATGGCCATGTGATTTCGGGGACCGTTTGGGCCCTAAAGTTTTCTTGACATTTGTCTTACAGGTGAGGAAAAACCCCGATAAAAACCTCACCCAGAAAAACTGCCCCGACCGGGGATAGAACCCGGGCCCGCTGCGTGACAAGGCAGCACGCTACCTCGAGACCACAGCGGTGGACGTATTTACAATAGTATATTACAATAAAAGGTTGGGAAGTGGTTTTTACAGAAGCGAGGTTATGATTAAAAACCGAGTGATAGCGTTCACAAACATGAGTTGTACAATATTTTTTGCGCAATGGTGTTTTCAAAATAATAAATAATAGTAAAATAATAACATCTTTGTTGGAAGTATTTGCGTTCATTATAAACAGCTGACTAACGTTAACAGTGTGGCTAATGTTTATACGGTACCGTAAATGCCGAAAACAATGTATTTGAGAATATAAGCAGGCCGTGACATCAGTCATAAAATGGCGGCAAATACGAATTTATTATTTGATATTGTTTCAAATAAAGTTCAGTTCATTTAAAATATAGTGATCTGTTTCGTATAATGTATATTAACACTGCCTTTTGGATGTATTTTTTTTATATACATTGTACATAGTATACATAAAGGCCAGCGGTTTTACTTCCCGCACGAGATAGGTGGTATGTAATATTACAGTATAGTTATTTAGGTTGTCAACCCCAAAATTTAGGAAATTGAACATTCAATCACGGTCGCCATTGCTTTAAGTACGACAGAACGCACTATCGTGCAAAAAATGTATCTTGTATAAATTAACGTGAATTTAACTAAACAATTCACATCTTAATAGGCCTAAATGCCAGTTTACTATTTACTGGCTTAAGAGAATATAACTTCTCTCTTCAGACGATAATATTGCGCTTCATATTAAATTATCTATATTTCATTCTTATTTACAGGAGCTTGAACATCAAGGTTCCAAACGCATTAGAATATTCTGATTTACTGTAAGTAGATCTGTTTTATATTTAAACTTTGTAGAGAAATGTATTTTTCCGTACAAATTCATTTATATTTTAAGAGACTGTGAAATGATATGACGAAGTGACTCGTGTCAATAAAATTTACAATCAAGAATTTACATTAATGGTTACAAATAATCAACAATACATCTCAATCAGGTCTGTCGTCCCCCAGATTAGAATCAGGATCTCTAGAATGTGAGCCTCAAATGTAACAGTCAATTCATTTCATAGATAATTAACAAATTCGTTTGTTAGCGTCCCGCGCCGTAGCCGAGCGGTTAAGGTAGGAAGCCTTGGCGCAGAGCTACGGGACTTGCGCTGGTTCGAGTCTCCAAGGGGGAAGAAATTTTCTCATGGTATTTCGGCCAGTATGGGACCGGTGCTCACCCAGCATCGTGAGGCAATTGGGTAGCTACAATAAGTAGCGGCTCCAGGTTGAGGAACCAGCTCTAACGGCTGGGGGACTCGACATGCTAACCACATGTCACCCCTACACTGGTTGTTGATCATCTACCTCTGTGATTGACACATGTGGATGTGAAGGGCCAGCAGCCGGCTGGTAAAAGGGCAACCGCTGAAAAGTGGAAAGACCCTCAATCGGAATCGTTTGTTAGCACCAAATATCGTTAAAATATAATATATATATATATACACACATATATATATATATAAATTAACCTTCTTAAACATAGGCTCAATTCTGGAAATGCACGATATTATGTATTACAGGGACTCTTGGTGTTCCAACTCCTTTCAAAAAGCTTTAAACTGAAAATATATGACTGTTATCCTCTCAAGTATATTATATGCATGCGAAACTTGGGCTCTAACTTTAAGGGAGAAAAACAGATTACGAGTACTTGAAAATAAAGTTCCTAGGAACATTTTTGGACCAAAAAGAGATGAACACACAGTTGAATGGAGAAAACTGATTAATAGTGAGCAACATGGTTTGATAAAGGAAACCAGATTTACTAAAAACAGTTAAGTCTCGTAGGCTGCGATGGGCAGGACATGTGGCACAAATGGGGAATGAAAGAGGTGCTTGGAAGCTTCTTGTAGGAAAACCAGAAGGAAAACGCCCAGTTGGTAGACCAAGAATGAGATGGGAGAATAACATCTAAGCGAAGTAGATTATACAGGGGATGATTGGAAAACATTTGCTCAGGAAAGGGATGTTTGGAGAGCTTATGTCCGCGCAGCTATGGACCTACAGGTTCAATAGAGCCAGTTAGTTAACCTTGATATGCCTTACTCTATTTAGCTTAATCGATAAGCGGAAAGGAAGTGTACACATAGGACTGAAGCAATTTATCATTGACAACTTCATAATATAGTAAAACTTGCTCAAAGCGGAATCGCATGGGACCAATTTTTTTCCACATGAGACAAAATTCCGCATTATAAAAAACTAAAACTTATTTATAATCTTAGATTACAGAGTACCGAAAACAGTCCCATGCGTCAGCTTTAAAAATGTTTCTTAGGCGCGTATCCTCAAATTAAAGTATGCGGTTTCGGTTTCCGCTCACCAACTACACTTTTGTCCACATCCTTTGATTCCCCGCAAATGTTATTCCACACTACATTGTGCTGTCTTTTAAAACTGTCCATCCAACCTGAAGATGCCTTGAAATCGTTATTCCTTAGGGATTTAATAACAGCTAGAGCTTGACTTTGGAGCATCGGTCCGGGAATTTGGAGATTCATTTTCAATCACTTTCACTTTTTCGGTTTAATGACAATGATACATACGTTTTAGCATCTTTATTCCGTAGATTCAGAACGCCACCTGTGAAAGATTGGTCTCAGAACTTAAACTAATATAAGATTTTACAGTGCAATGGTTATTTGTAAGACAGATATCTGTATTTCGCATAACAGGTGTGCAGTGAGGCCGAAATAACATTTCAGGTACAGGTAGATTCTCTACTTCACCCGGCGGTCGGAATAATGCCTTTTTTTGGCCTAACGGGAATTCAGTGAAGTGGAAACTAATTTGTTTCTCTGTCTTTCACTTTATAAAATTCATGAATTGTGTAGAAATATCCTTCCATTTCCGCGTTGAACAGATTCCGTTTTATGCAAAATAATACACGTAAAATTAATATTATTTTGCCGAGAACAATAAATCTGTTCACATTGGACAGATTTCCGCATTATTCACGTTCCGGATTAAACAAGTTTTACTGTATAAAAAACACCACTTGCCTACCTCATATCACTCGCTGTTGAAACTGATTGATCAGCGGAGACGACAGGGCAGGACGTCTTATATAGTCAAACTTTAATACGAAATGTCACTTCAACTTGAAGGATGAAATTGTGTAAAATAGGATACCGTACTATAAATGCAGCAAACTGACACCATAACACTGTCTTCGGATATTGTGGGATGTTAGCTAGTTCTCGCAATTACAGTCCACGAGGCAGTTATCACATACCCCTCCCTAACCCCTGTCTCATATCTGGAGTCCCCTCCTACATGATGCTATGTTTCCCTTTTATTCCAGCCAGACGGGAATAAAAACGAAACTGCAACATTACAGCAGCACAATTAAAACGGCATCCTTTCGTTATATGTAGTTTTTATTGGATACTTTCAATAGCGATTAATTACACTGCCGCACCTTGGGACAGTTGGTGTCACTGGAACTTCAATAACATCAGTTTGATTCCATTTTTTTTTCAGACTTAGGTATGCAGCATTTCTTGTACTTCATAGCATAGCAGTTCAGCTCTTTCCAATCCCATTGAAAACGACATAATTCTCAGCAAAACAGTAATTTCTCGTGCCAGTTATTTAAATGTGACGGACCGCAGTGAAAACGAAATCACGCATAAATGTTATTAGGTATATCGTGTAATTCTACAAACATTTAAGTGATTTCTACTCGTTCATTTTCTTGTGATTTATTAAAAATATTAAATAAATTAAACTGTGTTTTTTATGTTTAGTTGAATAAGTAGGCCTAAAAAGAAAAAAATGTTCTAAATTTATATCGTAATTATTTTAGATACTCCGTGCTTATTAAGCGGCGTTGCCCGTAATCTACTTATCCCAATCTTCTTGACATCAATGAGCTGAAAAACAAAAATGGTTATTGAGAGCTATCCGTAAATGAATACCCGCTATGCGCTGCTACGCTTGCCCAGGAATCTACTCATCCCGATCAATCTTAGTATAATGAGTTTAAAAACAAAAATGGTTATTGTGAGTTATCCGTAAAAGATAGGCATATGCTATCGCGGACTTTTTGTACATTTTTTTTAGATTCGGTATTCAATTCTGTATATATTAATTTGGTGTATTTATTATGGTTTAGGCAGCGCAAGCCATTTAACCGTAAAAAAAAGTTCCGAAAAACACCCCTTTAACTACAAAGGGTAATTTTAAGGGTAGGGGGTTGAGTATTACAACTCTGTTATGGCCTAAAACCTCCCGGGAAACTCCTGAACATTTTGCAAAAAGCCCCATCACAATCAGATGAACGGTATGGCAGCGCATAAAGGACAGACTGACAGACATATATTCGCTTTTATAATGTATCATGTAGTATGTATATAGATTACATCTGATGTTAACTTATATGTGCCCAAGGAATATTAATGCATACAACAATATCCATTATACATATAATAATAATAATAATAATAATAATAATAATAATAATAATAATAATAATAATAATAATAATAATAATAATAATACTGCAGATTACTTCACTCAATATAACCAAGGTCCTCAGGCGGTTTTTTTTTCTGAATTGTTTTAATCCTCGACGTTTGTGCGCATGAATTCCGAGACACACTACATGTTTGGTGAATATACGGCGCCGACTTAGCTTCCCCCTTACAGTTCTCTGCCCCTAGGGATGATAATGTTTTGTATATTGCAGAAGTTTAGCCAGGGCATAGCTTAACAATTTGGCTTCGCACTAACCCATATATTTCAATAATAGTCGGAACATCCGACTTGTCGCGCCTCCATCCCCCCCAGTGAGACCGCTTTCCAGTTATTGAATTTTGGGGGAAAAATATATTTAGATAGCGGATTAATTTTTAACGAGCGCACACATAATCTCAAGAGCACTGGAGATCTAGAAGGGTAACGCTCTATTTAACGTACTAACAATATCAACTGCAGTGAGAATTATAATGTAGTATTATAGTTAATTATTTTGTTGGGATTTGCTTCTTAATTATCAAAGAGGAGCATACAATATCTTGAAAACGATTATCTAGAAATACTTTCCACCAATAATTCGACACAACGTGCCCATCTTGGGACCCAAAGGTAGTGTGTTAGATTCCAGAGAAGTTCCAAGAATTTTTTTTAGAAGGAAATTTAAAAATCGCGAATTCTTATGAAATTGAAGTTATGATATCAATTAGACATCTCGCTGCATAAAATATAACAAAAGTATGTTCTCTTTTTCCCTTGGTTTCACACACAAACAGTTGAATAATATATACAAATGTATTGCAATCTTATATTTTATTACATACAAATCCTGACTCTACATACATTATATCTTCGGCATTTAATTTTTTTCTCGCTTCGAGAATAATACCAACTCACTGTGATTGGTGGTATATTCAATACCTTCAAAGCTTGAAGCTCATATATATTTCCCCCCCCAACTGCAGCCTTTAGGTGGTAGCATCAATTAAAGGTCAAAATCTTGGTTCAGACCAAAGGTATCATATATGCGTAAAACTCTCTTAAATGCCCCCTACAAAAATCAAACTTTTTTGTTTATTGAAAATTTATTTTGATCCTTATGAACCCATTAAATGTGAAAATGAAATTATAATTGACAAAATCTCAATTCAAGACCTCCATAAAATCCACCCCAAGATTTGAAATGCTACTATTGAACCAACATGGTAGATAAAAAAAATAATATAATTTTACTATGTTATAATCATATTTGTTATGGAAACATGCAAACTTATGAATGACATGTTTGACATTGACGATTTTTTCTAAACTAAGAATCAAAACCCCAGACCTTCAGCTCTACGTACTGATGATCTACCATAGAGCTATCCAGACATTTCTTCCCATCCAAGCAGTTCCTAGTTCCAAAATAGCCTTTTTCACAAAAACAAAAAGCATAAAGATAATTTGATTAAAAAAATAAGTGTAGAATTGAAAATCCTGAAAACTTCTAGGTAATCATCATAATGAGAACTCTACATTTGGACAAATCCCCATGATGTTCGAAGACCTTCAAATTGCTTGTAGTAATGTGGTTAGAAGCCTGGGAATATGCTACTGTAATTTATATAATGATTTATTCTACGAGAAAAAATATATATTTCCTCCAGAGTAACCTCATCCATGTCTACCACCTTCTGCTTACATGTGGAAGGTGTCTTCTCCATTAGCAAGTCCATCTCTGTCAGTGTCCCGAGGTGACTGCCTTTCAGCATTGGGAATAGTTCATACAGCGTACCGCTTCCCTCGAAGTGATTCTTTCATTTTTTTTAAAGAGATCGTAGTCAAAAGGATTACAGAGTGAGTATGACGTATGTTAACGTATCAATGTCATCGATGCAGAAGATTCGCCACATCATTGTTAAAGAGTGTGACACCTCGCATTGTCATGAAGGATGGTGAAGTTTACTGCCAGCAAGTGTTGTCGTTTTCGTCTTAGTGCCAGACGAAGTTGTTGTTTCAAGAAATTGCAGTAGTACACAACATTTACCCTTTTGTCCTTGAGGTACAGGATGATGCAGTACGTGCCAATGGATCCCATATACCACAATCGTAATCACCTTCACGCCATCTTGTTTATGATGCAGTATCGTTGGACAAGGTGAACCGCGTTGTTATAATAATTTTTATTGCCACTTCAAGCTTGGTTCGTATGAATGAGCCCAGGTTTCGTCCATAATGAGAATTTTCCGCGGAAGTCGCCATCTTCCCTCTGGTAGCGGTCATTAATTGAATAGTGATGCCCTGATTGCGCCTCGGCGATGACATGCAATATTCAACATGCTGCAATTTTGCGGAACTCAAGAATTTAATGCAGAATATCGAGTATGTTTTTGTGACATACGCCTATCTCTGTGGCCAATTCATATGCAGGATGAATAAGTATAGCCATACTTGTAGGTGAAAATCTGTGACTAGTCTATTTTCCTATTTATTCACATCAACGATCAACATCCAACAAGGAAGCAAGGAGCTGAATTGTGTGATAGTCAATTTAGGGTTGTCCTGAATGAGGACTGTCCCGAACATCTTCACATCCTGCCACTGGCAATGCTGGATCACCACATACTTCAGGTAGTCTCTGATAAATCATGTGGATCACGACCTCGTGCAACTTCAATTTTGATCTGCGAACATTGCTCCAGTTTTGAAAACATGTTGGTAGAGTGGTTGCACTATCCACATGAAGTTCAAAGTACCGTAGAACACCACTGAATAATGAAAAACTGTCGCTATTCACTGCACAAGCTCATCTAGCACTCTACTTTCAGATCCACAAGGATGAATGATTATGACAAGATCGCAGTTTGCTGGAAGTGTTGCTTCAACTTTTTATCCAACCTCATTCAGACAATGATCTGAGATCGGCCGCGTGGACTAGTGGTTATGCTCCTTGCCTCTGGTCCCGAGGGTCGCGGGTTCAAACCCGGTCGGGGCCGATGGATTTTTAGGAAAAATCCAAGGAGCAAGTCCTCCGGGAGGGACTTTAAGTCGTGGGTTCCGAGTCTGAAGATTTTCAGGCTCCTAAAAGATCCTTAAGCCTGAGTGAAAAGGCCTCTAAGCAAAATTTACCGAATTTTCCCGTCCTAGTACTACCTTGGTTTCCTAGATGTCACTATGAGGCGGAACGCTAACCACGGGCCACTCAAATGACGTCTATACGAAAACAAGTGTAACTAAATTAGCATAGTTCAAATTCTTCCCTGTAGGGGGAGAGCGCCTAAATCTCTGTTAAGGGGAACATGGGCTTACAAGACAAGATCTCAGTTGGAATACACAACTTAGGAAAGGCATTTTCACTGATCCTTACTCTAAATAACATTAAAACTTTCCTACCATTTATGAAAAGCTTTAGTTCAAACATCAGTGACGCACCATTTAGTTTTTGCGACTTTAAAGTTAAACCTGACGCCAGATAACTCTGCATCCTATTGTAAGAAGTCCCGCGCCGTAGTCGAGTAGTTAAGGCAAGATGCCTTGGCGCAGAGTTACGGAACTTGCACTGGTTCGTGTCTTCATGGGGGAAGAAATTTTCTCATGGGATTTCGGCCAGTACAGGAACGGTGCCCGCTCAGAATTGTGAGAAATCCTGGTAGATACGATGAATAGCGGCTCCAGGTTGATAAAATCAGCTATAATGGCTGGAGGACCCGATATGCAGACCATGTCACTCCTATACTGGCTGGATGATCGTCTACCTCAGTGATTAACACACATTGAAGTGAGGAATAGCAGCCGGCTAATAGGATAAGGGCCTTGTAGGCCTGTCGCGCACTGGAGTTTTTATTTTAACAAAGAGAAAGTTACGCAGACAAATTTATGCAGAAAATATAATATATAAGAATAAATATTAGTTAGTCTTTTCTATTTTGTGAGTAGTGAAATAAGCTTTAAGAAAGTGAATTTCTGGAATCACATATTTTGTAATTAAAGGTTCATTCATTCATTTGAGAATTTTCCTCATCATTGAGAGTTTTCTCCAACCAATCTTAGTAATTAACATGAGTTTTTTTTTAAATACATAAATGACTATCAGTTTGTAACAAACATTTACAAATTTCCCTTAATTAAAGTTCTCCATCGTTCTCTGTCCTCTCTGTGTCTACATCCGTTAAACAAATTTCCTCATTGAATTTTGAATGTTACTCTTCCAGGTTGTTCATGGTCTTCCTTTTCTGCTCCTTCTTTCAATTTTATATGCACAGACAGCCTTTCCATCCTGCATTCTTCTTACGTGTCCATACCATTTTAGCCTTCTGTGTTCAATCTCATCCATCGTACTTCTTTCTGCATTCAACCATTTTCTAATTTCTGTGTTCCTAATTATTTCCAGTCGAAATTTTCTGGCAGCTCTTCTCCAAAAATCCATTTCAACTGCAGTTATTCCGTTGGCATGTTGTGTCATTGTCCAAACTTCCGATCTATATAACATTATACTTTCTAGTATGGACTTATAAATTAGTTGTCAATTAAAGGTTATCTAATATAAAAAAAATAATGTTTGTTTGTTCGTATTTTATGCGCTACCATACCGTTTATCCGATTGTGATGGGGCTTTTTGCAAAATGTTCAGGAGATTTTCGGAATGAACATAGGCAATAAGTGAGTTGCGATAAACAACTCCTACGCCCTTAAAAATGGCCTTTGTACTGGAAAACGTGAAAAAATAGCTCTTCGGACGCTTAAATGGCTTACGCTGTCTAACCATAACAAATATCAAAATTAACGTACAGAGAATTGAATATCTCATAAAGCTCTACAAAGAAGTCCGCGACAGCATATGTTTATCTTTTACGGATAACTCGCAATAACCATTTTTGTCTTTAATTGATGCCAAGAAGATAGAGATAATCTGATTCCCGGGCAAGTGTAGCAGGGCACGGCTGGTGGTAAAAACGCATTAACATTTATTTAGGAGTAGCAGCGCACGCCGTTTATTAGCTAGTATTATACAAATATAAATGTTTGATTAGAAATTATTTTAAATTATGTATGTTATATTGCTGCCAGAGAGGTCAATATCCTTACGTAGATAATAGAGTTCCATTCCATATCTTATGACGTAGGTCGAGGGCAGAATTATCGTGCGTCAAGCCTATTAACTTGAGCATTACCCTCATCCACAGATTTCAGCGCGTACATTTTATACTGTATGTAATAGGCATATCAATAAATTTGGCCATAATACCATCCCTCGAAAAATGTATCATAGCTTCGGTTGCAAGAGCGTAGAATCTACCATTCTTAGATAGTTCTCTTACATAGGTACAAAAATTCACAATCATGTAACCAATCGCTTCAATTAACTTTAGTTTTCGTAACTTTAGCATCGATCTCAACGATGTTCTGTTTGATCCATATCTTCTCATAACACTGTATTCTATTCTTCAACTGTTACGGTTTCAGTTGTTAAATCTTGAAATTCCCTCCCACGTATCATCAGAGATTGTCAGACGGTATTAGAATTCAGAATTAAATTCAGAAGGTACTTATTAAATCATCATGTAACACTACATTCATAAATTCATGTAATGAAGTACCGTAAATCTATTGTTACTTTTTCTTATTTTACTTACGGTATTTTATTTCTATGTGATGTAAATTAAATTATATACATTTACATTAATACAGCGTGTGTATATCATATGATAACTTTATTGAGCTCAATTAAATTAATATTTTGCAATTTTTATTAATTATGTCAATTTTTACCAATCCTGGCGCGACAGGCCTAGAAGGCCGGGCCCTTAGCTGGCTGCTGGCCTCACATCTACATGTATCAACCACAGAGGTATATGATCATCCAGCCAGTGTGGTGACATGTGGTCAGCATGTCGAGTCCCCCAGCCGTTATAACTGATTTTCTCAACCTGGAGCCGCTACGCATTGTATCTACCCAAATGTCTCACGATGCTGGGTGGGCACCGGTCCCATACTGGCCGTAATACCATGAGAAACGTCAATTTTAATTATTGTATATTTTAGGAAAGATCAGCGTCATGGGCTAGTGGTCAGCGTTTCTGACTACTGTTCATGAGGTCTCGGGTTCGATTCCCGATCAAACCATAGGATTTTTCCCTTAAAGGGAATTGTTCATGTGGTTAACAGGGGGGTTGATATGATTATTCTAGAAATTATTGAATTATAAAATGAAAATAATCTTTCGGTTGCCCATGGTCTGGAATTGGGTTAAGTTTAGGTTAAGAACTCTCCTGGCGCTTCATTATCATTTATCACCCATCATACCATCGGGGTAACGTAACTCCGCCTTCCAGGTGGCCCAACCTAAGAAATGGATTACTATTCTGCCAATGTTAGGGGAGAAAGCCAGAAATGTCATAAATGACAACCTGGTGGTATTAGACAAAAAAAAAGGAAAAGTTTATAGATTATAGATCCATTCGTTCTAAAGATAAAATATAACATTTATTAGTTCTGAGTGCAAGAGGGACCTAAATGGCTTAATTAATCAGTAAAATGCATAAATAAATAAAAAGTTAGAGCTATTCGACCAGCATCACAAACATACATACATTTACGTTAACGAACTCTCGCATATGTCTGGTGAAGTTTCCATGTGATTAACACAATTTAATTCGCAATCAGCCTGGAATCAGTAATAATACGCTATATTAAGAAACAGGCTGCGATGGGCAGGACATGTGGCACGTATGGAGGATGAAAGAAGTGCATGGAATCTTCTGGTAGGAAAACGCCCAGTTTGTAGACCAAGAATAACATAAATTATGATTTGGTGGAAGTAGATTATACAGGTTGAGGAACCAGCTATAACGGCTGGGGGACTCGACATGCTAACCACATGTCACCCCTACACTGGCTGTTGATCATCTACCTCTGTGATTGACACATGTGGATGTGAAGGGCCAGCAGCCGGCTGGTAAAAGGGCAACCGCTGAAAAGTGGAAAGACCCTCAATCGGGAAGTAGATTATACTCTGCCAGGTAAAATAAAGCTATTATTATTATTATTTATTATTATTATTATTATTATTATTATTATTATTATTATTATTATTATTATTATTATTATACAGGGGATGATTAAAACATTAGCTCAGGATAGGAATGATGTCGGCGCGGCCATGAACCTTTGAGTTCGACAGAGCCAGTGAGTTAGTTAGGTAGGTAAGTTAAGAAATATTACAAAAAAAAAACAAACATCTTTCTTCTGATTTTATGTAAGAGTGTAATTTTGCACTTTAGCAGAATGGTATGTATTTCTGAACTTTAGAATCTACGAAGAAACTAATTTTATTTTGTTTTCGTCTATAATTCGCAAAGTTATGTCTTGCTTGGTTCACTGCTGTGGTCTCGATGCAGGGTGCTGCCTTGTCACGCAGCGGGACTGGGTTTGATTCCCGGTCGGGGCAAGCTTCCTGGGTTAGGATTTTTCGGGTTTTTCCTCACCTGTAAAACAAATTTCAGGACATCGTCACTATCATCAATATCATTCCCGGTGTGAAAAGAAACGGAAAGCTACCATAGCTATAATTCCCTAGTAAAGCTGCAAAGCGTAGCATGGAAATGCTATGATTGCAGTGAATGACATGCTCTAGGGCAGAACACTGTAAATAATATTGTATTACTTCTGATATAGTGGAACATAATTTATTATAGTGTTAAGTTCGTGTTATTGGGAACACTGGAATCAGAAATAAATATAAGAGAAAACTTCGACATTTCTTAATTTACGGTTTACATACCGGTAATTGTAATTTAATTATCTCTAACTAATGTTCTATGATGTTCGATTTTCAATTGTTTAACATTTGAAAGTTGCATAGTTTCATAAGTAATGCCACGAGTGATTTCCAAATTATCGATAAATTCACGACTCACCAAGTGAGGAGTGAATTTATCAAGAGAATTGGAAATCAAGAGTGGTATCTGTTAGGACTATTCACGAATAAATTAAGATGTTTACTCACAAATCATTATTTAAATGTAGTTATTTTAAAATATTTATATATTTAATGTAAACGGCGATGTTTCAAAACAAATGAGAAACGTTTGTTATGCTTCATTTGTTCACCACTGCAACCAGACCATATTATTTATTGCCAAAGGATCGCAATAATGTAAGAATGCATCCTAGTGGAGAAAAAAATGTAAAACTTCATTACAGGTTATTAATTAATTTCTGATGTCCTATGATGTAAATATGTCAATTATATTTTTATACAACCTTAATTCCGGGGAAATAATACGTTTGAGAAAGTGCAAAAAGCGATTTATTTTCTTTATTATATGGTGTAATCAATTTCTACGAATGTTTTTCTATTATATCTCGCAATCAGAATCTATTTACATTCGTGCATTATATATGCAGTCTGGGAGCCACTCGATTAAATGAAAGTGGTTGGTTGTAAATCAAAATTAATTGAAATGTGATTGGTCATTGACTGTCATTTGAGGCATGAGTTAAATAGTCATTTTAAAATAGTTACGGAATATGTTCCTGTCAAATTCAACAGAAATTTACACATATTTAAATGTCAGTGTTGAATCAGCCCGAGTTTTTAAGTAGGTTTGCTATTACCGGTGGGGATATTTAGTTAAAGAAAGAGAACTATGAAAATATTTTGAATAGTAATGACAGATTGGAGCAAGTAAATGGTTGTAAGTTAGTAAATGATTATTTATATAGTGGAATTTAAAAAAATCAAATTAAAGACATTTTACGAAAAATAAGAAAAAACTTATTCCGGAATATAATAAACTGATTCAGCCATTATCACTGACAAGCTAACAATTTTATCTTTTAGATAGTATTTTCAAGGTGTAATATTGATCTAGATGTATGAGTCAAATTTTTATCAAGAAGTAAATACAGTGTACTGTGCATACAAAGTCACTCTCTGAATTCACGCATAATTTATTAATACAATTTTAATGTATAGGCCTATACATAATCCGAGTGAGTGTGTGTGTGTGTGTGTGTGTGTGTGTGTGTGTGTGTGTGAGAGAGAGAGAGAGAGAGAAGAGAGAGAGAGAGAGAGAGAGAGAGAGTGCGAATATATGGCTTTAATGTGGTGTATTCACACGCTTTATATTAGCTTGACGTGTATCTGTCTATCTATGTAACGGAATTTAACACGATTTTCACCCACTTAAAAACATTGGACCGACTTGAAACTTTATATACTTGTGAAGGACCAATGACAATACAATAATTTCATAATTTTTTTCTAAGATTTTGGCCAGGATCATCACGACATCAAAAAATAAAGACCGGTATAATAGGTTGCGGGCGTATCGATGTTTTAGTCCATCGTTGTAAGAAATTAATATTATATCCTCTGGTAGCTCAGTTGGTAGAGCGGTGGACTGTAGTGGTATATAATTTCAGTAATCCGTAGGTCGCTAGTTCAAATTTGGCCCGGATGATTTTTTTTTAAAAGAGTATTACTTTTAGCTCATACTACAATAGTATCGAATTTAAAGATATTTAGATTTTTATCTTATTCTGTAAAATATTGATGACAATTTTGTAAACTTACCACATTGTAATTTATCAAAAAAAATATGAGAAGGATACGAATAACTGTAACTATTTATCTATATTATAATATTAAAAAATATTACAATAATATTAGATAATTTTAAAAATATATAATTATATTCGTGCGTAGACAGTAAAATTATCGTAAGCAATTAAATTTTCATGGGATTCCGGTTTATGACAACCAATTAAACTAAAAAATAAAAAATAGTTTAAAAAACTGAAACAACACTCTTTATTAGAAAACCGAACTAAAAAATGAAAAATAATTTTAATTTCTAACCCGCTTGGGATAAAATTAAAGTGGTAAAAAAATCTTCTCCAACACATCTAGAATAAAACTAGAGTTATCTACAAAAAAGTTTATTTTTTTAGACAACTCTAGTTTTACTCTAGATGTGTTGAAGATGATTTTTTTTGTTTGCCACTTTAATTTGATTCCAAGCGCGTTAGAAATTAAAATTATTTTTCATTTTTTAGTTCGGTTTTCTAATAAAGTGTGTTGTTTTAGTTTTTTAAACTATTATTTATTTCAATGTATGCACCACTTCTTCAGACCTCCTTGCTTAGATTACGTATACTTTAAGGTGGGACCAACACCTTTAACCATTAAAATATGGCATATTTCAGTTTTTTCAGCAACAATGGTGGTTACAGAAATGACAGTTGGTATGTGATATCTATATTACAATGTGAGCATGTTCGTGTACTTAAGTGCAATCTAACTTCAGTCATTATGGTTAGATAAATATTGAAAATGCCAGCTGAAAATTTTGCATTGTCTTCCCGTTTCCCTCATAATTTTCCTCAATTTCAATATATTGTAATGATTCTTGTTTTATTTTACTCATTAATGTTGTAGCTATAAAATACACTAATTATATAGACAGTAAACATTTTTATTTTTCATTTTAAATTGATGCACACTCATTTTTGATAAAATTTACATTAAAATATGTTTTAAATAAAATATAATAGATTAATATAAAATTATGGAATATTCACCTGAAAGGTCCGTCTCCTCAACTTAATTAATCATTTAACTGTAGCGCTTTCGGGACTTGTCCCATCATCGGCAGGATATAATAGGTAAATTACTAATTGTAGTATATTTTGTTCATCTCTATAAACTACATATACGTGCAAAATGTCATCTTAATATCATGAAAATTTTGGGAGTTATCAGGGAAACTTTATTGAAAAAATTAAGTTACGGAAAACAAGCGACAAACTTACTGAAGATGTAGGTGCCTTCTAAAATTAAAGGGCTCACTCGAGTGACAGCATTGCACATTTTCAAACATGACACGAAAAGTAATACAGATAATGAAAATCTTCCACTAATTTAAATATGAAGTTTCAATCTATATGAAAAATTACTTTTTGACCCTCAAAGGTGTTGGTCTCCCTTAATGGAATGCACAGATAGTTTAGGATGAGTTTGTACAGTGTAAGTGTTGTATGAATATGATGTTAAGAAAGGTCAAGATGATATCAAGTGCCTAACCCTGTCGCAAAGCACCAAGTGGACCACAGGCTTAATGTTCCCATCCAAAGCATGAACCACTATTAACCACATGCCTTCCCAACATATGTACTGGATGCCTTCCCAATGTATGTTGTACTGTAGAGATTTGTATTTTAATAAAGGCATTGGGTTCTCAAGCTATCGATTAAAAATTTGACCAGCCTCATGGGCTAGTGACCAGCGTTTCTGACTACTGTTCATGAGGTCCCGGGTTCAATTCCCGGTCAAATCATAGGATTTTTTCCTTAAAGGGAATCATTTCTGTGGTTGCCCGTGGTCTGGAATTTAGGTTAAGTTTAGGTTAAGAACTCTCCTGTCGCTTCATTATAATTTATCATCATCTTATCATCGGGATAACGTAACTCCGCCTTCTAGACGCCCCAACTTCAGAAGTGGGTTACAATTAAGCCAATGCCAGGGGAGAACACCAGGAATGTCGAAATAACAACGTGGGGCATTGAATAAAACAATTATACAATATCACTTGTATAAGCAGTTTGATTGAACATTTTACAAACTTTTAATTTGAAATGTTCAACCTCACATGGGAACTGTCAACCACTGCATGCCGAAACCAACCTAGAAATTCCTTCCAGAGAAGCGTTGTGATGTATCAAGGCCGCGTCCAAAAATGTATCTGTCTTTTTAACTGCAAAACACAGAAATCGAAGTCAGAATCTAACAATTGTATCCCATGGTACAAAGCAGATAAACTCCCTGGATGAGAAAGAGCGGAGTGGAGTGAGGTGAGACGCAGCGCGGACGGCAGGTAGTGAGGGTTATCCAATCTACCAATTCGGGAGTTGTATTTACATCCCTATAGTTTAAATGAGAGATTTGGCGTTTGATTTTAGTGTCTTGCAGTTAAAAGGCAGATTTTTTTTGGACACGCCCTTGATACATCACAACGCTCATCTGGAAGAAATTTCAAGGTAAGTTTCGGCATAAAATGATTGGTATTTCCCTTGTCAGTAATATTTAATCTAATAATTCGTTTACTTAAAATTGTACTCTAAACGCTCTCCACTTAATTACAATATGTGCCTTGATCTGAAATACAGCTTACTGATTACTTTTAGAAAATCCACTATAAACAGATTTTCGATATACGACGATATACACATTTTCAAACCTCGCCTCGAATGGAATCCAGACCCGCTAGCCAGGACGCAGACATGTTACCATCTGAGCAAGCTGCATAGCAATTTATTTTTGTATAATTTCGTAAAAATATTAAAATAACGAATTTATGTTGTAGAATAAACATCGTGTTCAGTGGTACATAATGTTTTTTGCGCGATAGTGCGTTTTGTCGTACTTACAGCAATGGCGACCATAATTGAAAGTTCAACTTCCTGGATTTCGAGGTTGGCAACCTAAATAACTATACTGTAATATTACATTTACACCCAAGTGCGGGAAGTAAAACCACTGTCCTTATGTATACTAAGTACAATGTATATACAAAGAAATATCCAAAAGGTAGTGTTAATTTACATTATACTAAACAAATCACTGCATCTTAAATGAACTGAACTTTATTTGAAACAATATAAAACAATAAATACGTACTTGCGGCCATGTTATCAACAATTGTTCTCAAGGCCTCCTGTTGTTTCAACTAATAAACATTGCCCACACTGTTAACGTTAGTCAATTGTTTATAATGAACGCAAATATTTCCAACAAAGATGTTATTATTTTACTATTATTTATTTTTTTGAAAACACCATCGCGCAAAAATAATGTACAACGCACGTTTGTGAAGTGTTTTACAGAGTCTCGGAAATTAAAAACCTCGCTATCGCTCAATTTTTAAACATTTTTCCTCGATTCTATAAAAACCACTTCCCAACCTCGCATCGTAATATACTATTTAAAACAACCTGTTTCAAGTTTGAGAAGTAATACAATATTTATGTCAGTCAGCTAGAAAGAGCTTTGTTTACAGTGCAGAAATTTGAGAACTAGCAGCTGACATTGAAACAAGCAAAATGAGATTTATTATACTGAACAGTAAAGTTGAACGTAAATCACAAGCACCTTTCAAAGAAAAAAAAAATATATTGAAACCACAGTTCAAGAGTTAACTCTTAAATTGGCAAAACACTACTTACTTCACTTGCAAGACAAATGTCATAAAAACTTTAAGGCTCAAATGGTCCCCGAACATAACCTGGTCGTCACAATCATCATCATATACGTCATGTTTTGTATAGTTTTGTGTGTGTGAACGATGCCTTTTGTCTTAATATTGTGCTGTCTCGGAGGTGGCCCTGGATTCCGCTGTCCACTCATTGGTGGAGGCATTCCATGTCTTTGTGTGGTCAAAAAGTATATGTATGATCTAACGTTTAAAATCCCTATCCCGACAGATCGTTTCACTGTGAAGCCCGGGTAGTAGGGGCCTTATGAATCACATTAAAGTAGGCCACCTAAAAAGGAGAGGTTAAACTACGATGGAGAATAAGAAGAAATTACTTAATTACTGAGTGATTGTTAAAACATTAAGAATACAATATTGTATTTTTTTTACTTTTATTTTACTTTAACTAACTCACTGGCACTATCGAGCGCGTAGGTTCCTGGCCGGACGGACATAAGCTCTTCATACATCCCTATCCAGAGCTAATGTTTTCCAATCATTCCCTGTATAATCTACTTCCTTCAAAGCATAGTTAATGTTATCATCCCGCTTCGTTCTTGGTCTACCAACTACCAACTACCAACTGGGCGTTTTCCTTCTGGTTTTCCTACAAGAAGCTTCCATGCACGTCTTTCATTCCCCATTCGTGCCACATGTTCTGCACACTTAACTGTTGTTATTATATCTGGCTTCCTATAAAGATCATGTAGTTCACTGTTAAGTAGTCTTCACCTTTCACCTGTCTGTTCACCTCTCTTTGGTCCAAAAATTTTCCTAAGAACTTTATTCTCAAATACTCATAATCTCCTTTCCTCCCTTACAGTAAGGGCCCATGTTTCGCATCCATATAAAATAACTGGTAGAATAATAGTTTTATATATTTTCAGTTAACGTTTTTTGAAAGGAGTTGGGACATCAAGAGTCCCTGTAATGCATAATCGCACGCATTTCCAGAATTGAGCCTATGTTTAATTTCTTTGTGCATATCATTTCTATTTTTGATTATTGTTCCTAAGTATTTGAATTCAGCTGCTTCTTCAAAATTTCTTCATTTGTCAATAGCTGTACATTTCCATTATATAATGTATTTCTACGTGTAACCATATATTTAGTTTTATTCATATTTACTTCCAGTCCCAATTTCTTAGTATTACTCAATAGGGCGTGCGTGTTGGCCTTTAGAATCTCCTCGCTATCGCCCAATAGCACTACATCATCAGCATAAACTATCAGCTTATTAATACCATTGAGTTGTAGGCCTTCTTCATCCTCTAAAGATTTGATGGCATGCTTACTTAATATATCTAAATTCCTTTATGATTAGAATTGTGAAATAAGCGAACTAGAGTTTAAGGATTGTAAGCTGAATTTAAATCCCTGCGATAATAATCCCAGTTTCATACGATCGATAAAGTAAGCCCAGTATTAACACTGTTGACAAGAGTATAATTTAAGAATGTAATCTGCGCTACACCCACAAATTTTACGTGCCATCATATAATTTGCAATGTAGAAACACCTTCTAGCTCTTTAATAACACTTATTTAAGAAGCACGGAATTCCTTCTCACCTCATCTTACCACTTTACGTAATGTATTCGAGAAAAATGTTACGTATCATGCTGCATTTTTATACTTTCTGGTTTCATCTCTAATTTCACGTTAATTTTCTTCATGTCTGATATCCTCCTGTGATATTTTCACATCTGCTTTCTAACTTTATGGATAGTTGAATTTAACTAATTTAATTCTATAAGATTATTTGTTCAGTATAAGATAATAAATATTTTAAGATATATATTGATGATCCGATTCAAGTAGAATATTAGTATGGCGAGTTTACCTGTCACTTCTACTTAATACCTATGTGAAGCCACTACTGGTTGTTACAGCGCTTTAGTACACTTCCCACTTTTCATAACTTTGGCATGGTATCTCCAGAATGCTCTTTTATATTTCTTCTCACAATATTGTTTTCTACTCGTCACCTTTCACGGGTTTCGTTCCTAAATTCCCTTCTGGTTATATCACGAATTATCTGACATTATTGAAAAATGAATTATAAGGTCATTATTAAGAAGTCATGTAACACTCTTCTAATAAAATTATATAATGTAAGCCAAAATATATTGTTATAACTCAATATACTCTAAATAGTGTAAATAAACAAATGAAACAATTATTTAGTAACTTGTAATAATAAAAAACAATTGAAATAAATCCATTTAATTATTTCGTCACTTTTTAGTTAGAGAATCTTACGTATATCTCTCTTATTTTACTTTTTTATCTTGGTATTTAGTAACATTTAATAATAATAAAAAATGAAATAAATTAATTTAATTATTTCATAACTTTTTAGTTAGAGACTCTTACGTATATCTCTTATTTTACTTTTTTGTCTTAATTGGTGTTGTAACTCGCAATAAACATACTTTATATTTCAGTATAACACTGGTCAACATGATTTTTGTCTCATGAGTACCAATAGTTGTACTTAATGCAGTTTTTGTATCGTGTTTTCAAATATGTATTCGGAATTTCTCCATCACCCACAGTTTTTTTATTTAAATTTCAATTAATGGATTTAAATAATTACTTTTTAATAAACGTTTTTTCGTCCATTTGTCCATTATAAAATATAACGGGGAACACTTTCATCAGGCGATTTCAGCTATGGAAAAGAGATATCAAGGCAAATGGAATCCTAATAAGCTGGCCGATTATTGTTGGACCATCAAGAGGGATGCTCCACAGGCGAAATATAGCAGAAGATCGTCATTTCTTAGTTTCTAGGTGAGTCCGAATGTTCGAATATTGTGTAGTTACGAATGTAGAAAATATTAAAGTGTTTGAAATTATAAATGTCTGTCTCTCGAAAACCTTACGTGATGGAGAAAACCCGATATCATATTTGAATTCAGGAGAAAAAGTACTATCAGAATCACATATTTTTCTTTGAGACAAAAAGAAAAGTTTCTTTTTTGTTGCTGAGTGTAATTTGTATTTACTGAGCTCATGCTCCATATGATTACATTATATTTTTGAGAATTTAACTCTATTAGGCCTACAGCACGTAGATTTGTTACTTATGTTTAATTTTTAATGATAATGTATATTATTAGGAGACGTAGTTTAATCTAAAACATAATATAGGCCTACATATAACATTTATTAGTTCGGCTGATTATAAAAAAACCTTAACTCGCTAGTGAAATAAATAAATACATAAATAAAGCTATATTTACAAAAGAGTTCAATCTAAGACGCATCTAAAATTCAGTAATAGATAATCAGTCAGTCATTATCTTGCATAGAAGATACAGGTCGTTGGGAGTAAAAGACATTCTTCTTCTTACTTCCAAGTATTAAGCCAAGCTATATATACGATCCTATATAAAATTTCCCCCTCCAGCGTTTTCTTAGGACGTGCCCATAGATCTTTGTCCTTCGTTGGTATATAATTAATAAACAGCTTTGGGGATCCGAGAATTGAACTCATTCGTTTCAAGAGATGGTGGTTTCCAATTTAAGTTAGTACCGTTTAATATATTCCAAAATTGGCGTAGTCTTGAATTCTTTTAAGATCTCGGTGGGCGAAACTTTTTAACCGATCCCATCTGGTGTAACCCGCTGTTCTGCGCATGAATCTCATTTCACAAGCCGTTATTCTGCTTTCATGTCGTCTTTTTAGTGTCCATGCTTCAGTACCATAGGTCAACACTGGTCTAGCCAAAGTGTTATATAAACGTAATGTGGTTTTTTTGTACAAGGTATGGTTTCATAACTTGATTAGTAATTCCCAAACTTCTATAGTATTTTTTTTCAGGGATATCCTTTTCATCCCAGATAGGTCGCATAAGTTTGATCCTTCCGGGAAATTCTAGTATAAGACTTGACAGACTTCTCTGTTTCAATGTAAGATTATTTTTCCTTGCTCTCTTTAATAGGTAAATCTAGTTTATTTGAGCTTATTTGGGAATGAAAGAGGCACATGGAAACTTCTTGTAGGAAGACCAGAGGGAAAGGGTCTAATAAGAAGGCCAAAAATGATTTGAGGAGGTGAAACATACAGGGTTTGTAGACATTCCTGGCTTGTGCCTTGATTTTTAAAATTATCTTCCGAGTCGTGGTCTAGTTTTGATAAAATTCGACGTTTCGTTCACTGCACCTTAGGGATACTCAGGAGACTGTACTTGCGTTCCGTGAACTCCTCACCCTGGAAGACTATTAATAGGAATCATATGTTACAGGGAATGATTGGAAAAGTTAGGTCATTACAGAGAAACATGAAGAGATGTCTCCGCGACCAGAAACCTCATACATACATAGTGTTCTGCCCGAGAGCAGACCTTTCACTGCAAACTCAACATTCTTCACTCCTTCCTTAACTCAGCTTTCCTTTTTGTATCCACATACAACCCACTTATTTTAACATTGTCTATCATCTGATGCCTTTTTTCTGCCTCTAACTTTCTTTCCGCTGACCGTTCCTTCTAGGGCATCCATCAGCAGGCAGTTTGGTTTTAGCCAGTGGCCAATCTAATTTATTTTCCTCGTCTTTGAGTTCCAGCATTGTTCTTCCTTCGACCACTCTGTCTAGCACATCTTTATCTTTTTTCTCTCCATTTTATACGTTCCATGCTTCTCCATATCCACATCTCAAAATCTTCCAGTCGCTTTTACTCATTCCGTCGTAATATTAAAGTCTCTGTACCATACAATGCTACACTCCATACAAAGCACTTCACTAGCTTCTTCCGTAATTATTTTACCAAAGGTCCGCAGAAAATGCTTATTTTCTTGTTAAAAGCTTCTTTTGCCATTGCTATCCTCTGCTTTACTTCTTGACCGCAATTCATGTTACTACTGATAGTACAACCCAACTATTTGAAGCTGTCAACTTGCTCAGTGGCCTCATCTTTAGTCCTCATGTTTATCTTCTTGGTTTCCTTCCTATAATCATGACCTTCGTCTTATTTATATCTATCTTCATCTCATAATCCTCGCACTTGTAATTTAGCTCCATCAGCATGTTAGTTAATTAGTGAGTTAGATGGATAGTTGTGCCTAATTAGCATTAATTTTTCTTCATGGTTCGTATCGATGCATTAAAGGCGCCGGTGGGATGCGACAACATATCTGACTCCAGCGTCTTGCGGTTTCTCGAAACAATAGTTCGCAGGAGCTGATGCTTAATGGAGCATAAGTTGTGATTTTAATCAGATGAGATGTGGAAGGAATGGCAAAGTTGTTAGTGGATGAATATAATTATCGTCATCCACGTGAAGGTCAGGGTCCCGATGAACAACAGCCTTACGTAACAGACTGCATAGTTTTGCTGCATTGCGCAACCATCTGTGGAATGTTAGCGAAACAATGCAAGCATTGCTCCTGCAGGATCTCCTGTTCTTCGGGAATATTTATAGACTGTTACAGAAAAATAATACTTACTTACTCACTGGCACTATCGAACCCGAAGGTTCATGGCCGCGCGGACATAAGCTCTCCATACATCCCTATCCTGAGCCAATGCTTTCCAATCATTCCCTGTATAATCTGCTTCCCTCAAATCATAGTTAATGTTCTCCCACCTCATTTTTGGCCTACCAACTGGGCGTTTTCCCTCTGGCTTTCCTACAAGAAGCTTCCATGCACGTCTTTCATTCCCCATACGCGCAACATGTCCTGCCCATCGCAGTCTACGAGACTTAACTGTTCTTATTATATCTGGCTTCCTATAAAGACCATGTAGTTCATTGTTATGTAGTCTTCTCCATTCACCTGTCTGTTCATCTCTCTTTGGTCCAAAAAATTTCCTAAGAACTTTATTCTCAAATACTCGTAATCTCCTTTCCTCCCTTAAAGTAAGAGTCCATGTTTCGCACCCATATAATATAACTGGTAGAATAATAGTTTTATATATTTTCAGCTTAACGTTTTTTGAAAGGAGTTGGGACATCAAAAGTCTCTGCAATGCATAATAGCATGCATTTCCAGAATTGAGCCTATGTTTAATTTCTTTGTGCATCTCATTCCTATTTGTGATTATTGTTCCTAGGTATTTGAATTCAGCAACTTCCTCAAAATTTCCCTCATTTGTCATTAGCTGTCCATTTCCATTATATACTGAATTTCTACGTGTGACCATATATTTAGTTTTACTGATATTTACCTCCAGTCCTAATTTCGTAGTGTTACTCAATAGTGTGTGCGTGTTGGCCTTTAGTATCTCCTCGCTATCGGCCAGTAGTACTACATCATCAGCATAAACTAACAGCTTATTAATACCATTGAGTTGCAAGCCTTCCTCATTCTCTAAAGATTTAATTGCATGCTCTAGAACAAAATTAAATAGTAGAGGAGATAGTGCATCTCCTTGCTTCAACCCATTCTGGATTTCAAAAGTGTCTGAAAACTGTTTGCCTACACGCACCCTACTCTTTGAGCCATTTAGACACATTCGTATAAGTCTAACTAACTTTTTAGGACAAAAACAACATTTTACAAGCGAGACCTTTTGTTCATTATCTCTTAAATCTGTGGCAGATTTTTATCACAATGCTCATGGTTCATGACAGACTTATACTACTTCAAGAAAGTTGTTCTACCTGGGTTTCAGATATTTCAGTGAAATAATCAAGTAAGCTAAATTTTGTACGACTATTTACAGCTGGAGACCAAGCTCTGTGTGTTTGCGGGGAGAAGTGTGGAGAGTGGGAGGAGGTATCTCGTAGACTGCAATGGGCAGGACATGTTGGACGTATGGGGAATGAAATACTTGCTTGGAAGCTTCTTGTAGGAATGCCAGAGGGAAAACGCCCAGTTGGTAGACCAAGAATGAGGTGGGAGAATAACATTAAATATGATTTGAGGAAGTAGATTATACAGGGAATGATTGGAAAGCATTAGCTCAGGATAGGGATGTATGGAGAGCTTATATCCGCGCGGCCATGAACCTACGGGTTCGATAGTGCCAGTGAGTGAGTGAGTGAGTGAGTGAGTAAGTAAGTAAGTGGGAGGAGGTACACTTCTACGCTTCTCATATACTAACAGCTGAGTCAGCAAATTCCTTTCAGACACAGGGAGCAGTAACTCATGACCCAAATGGGAGTCAATGACCAATCACGTTTCAATGAACTTTATTTTAAACCAATGGCAGTCGTGTTTGACCCCGCTCTTTATCGATTTCTCTTTATCAGTTCCTAATTTTGCAATAAAGAAAGCTCTTCCTTTTTAATATTCTGAACAGCTAGGAGCATTATTTTTTTCTTCCAACAAATACATTGAATATAGCAAATAATGAACAGATTCCTTGATTTTACTGAGTTGTTTACCAAAAAAATTAATTAATAACCTATAATGTTGATTATAATATACAGTTTTATGTGTTTCATTATTTCTCCACTAGGGTGTATTCTTACAATATTGCGATCCTATTTGGCAATAAATAATATAATGAAGTTGCAGTGAATATACATTACCTCACATTTTTTTTTATTTTTCTAACATCGCCGTTTACATTAAATATATAAATACTTTAAAATACCGGTAACTATATTTAAAGAATGACTTTTGAGTAAACAGCTTAATTTTATTCGCTAAATAGTCCTAACAAATGCCACTCTTGATTTCAAATTTGTCGATAATTTGAAAATCACTCGTTACATTACTTATGATAAACAACGTGGTATTAGTCGCTCGTCGCATTTTTGTCATAAACAGTAATGGCGGAGCTTCACACAAGGTAAGCGTTGAATCCGAACCGGCACATTCCATAAGTGAGTATAAACTTTCTAGTCCGGAAAAAAATGAATGGTCCGTATATTAATAGACGTCACTGCCAGTATTGTTCACAGATACTAGAAGATTAAAGGGCATTATGAAAACCTAAAAGCCGGAGGAAAAAAAAATCCTATTACACCTCAAGAAAAAAGAAGTGCACAATAAAATATGTACGCATTTTCCAATCCGACAGATGTGTCATATGCAAAGACCCGGACCTGATCATGGACAAACACCACCTTCTAGTCTGTCCAGCTTTAAATCCAACTGCACAACACTCTAAGGACCTTGTTCGCTTGTACTGGGAAGCCAGAGAGAAAATGACTTAAGCGTCAAATCTCGCCATTAGAAAACAACAACAACAAAATATGTACGCAAGAATCTTATATAGTGTAATAATTAAATCCATCAAATTCTGACCCGTGCACATTGTAAATGTAAATGTATTTCCTTTCTTTTGAAAAAAAAACAACAAATTCCATTACTAATACTATTTCAATAAATCCCCAAAGCCATCTATATTGAACAATTTTAAACGTAACATGCTAGAGGGGTTTAAGACATCCTGCTGCAAACAGGGCCTAAGGGTCCATGATTTCTAATTTTAAAAAAAAAACTGGATTGTGTTGTCAGCAAAGAATCGCAATTGTCGACTTCTTGAATCTGAAAAGTTTCTCCGACGCTTCAAGGAAGATATATATTCAGTTCCAGAAAAATAAGTTTGTTTCTAAGAAAGATATACAAGATGAAGTAAATTGATTAAACAGCAAAAATATTCATCACAGAAGTAAAACAAAATTACTATATAAACCCTTTATACCGCTATTGTATACTTAGTACCACCAAACTCGATTTGAATATGAGATGATATCTGGTTGGATTTCATCACAGGCAGGTGTAAAGCACACACATACATGTGCCCAATCCATATCATTTCTCACGGGTTTCTACACAATACAGGTACATAGTTATCGGTTGACACTTTAAGATCACGATTTTACATAAGTTTCCGAAAATAGAAAGGAGTTCAGGCACAAAATTTAAAAAAAATTGTAGGTATAGAAACGGAATTAATATTTTGTTTGATGCTAATAACTCAGGAAAACTTAAGAAAAATCCTATAAATAGATGACTCATAAATGTATTTATTCTTGAAGTTAGGGATAACACATTACTGCAACTTAATTCATGGAACTGATAGATTGACGAAGCAATCCTCAATACTCCTGAAATAGAGTATAACCTAAACAATAAGACTATTCAAACTCAAGCAATTCCTCCCAAGATTACTAAGTTTGTGGAGCCATTGATGTTTACTTTTCCAATAGTATTAAATTGTCATTGGGCGACTATAAGACCATTTCAGATACAATTTTATAATTGAAAATAGTACAAAAAGATTGGACGATAAAGTTTTTTTATAATTAAATTATATTCTGTTGTTTAGTATAAATTCCCCCTCTCCTGTATTATAGGGCATGTTAATATACGCATGGCGGAACCTTGGATATGTAACAACAATTCTAGACAGTGGTTTCCTAAATGTTCTCGAAACTCTTCTGCAAGTAAGCAATAGCGTTATATTCATACCAAGTATTTTAATACGTCATTTAAGAAAATAAAATCGACTTATCTACTATCGTTTAATAGTATATTACGATGGGAGGTTTGTAAGTGATTTTTACAGAATCGAGGAAAATGTGTAAAAACCGAGCGATAGCAAAGTTTTTAATTTCCCAGATTCTGTAAAACACTTCACAAACGTGCATTGTACATTATTTTTTTGCGCGATGGTGTTTTCAAAATAATAAATAATAGTAAAATACTATATTTGTTGGAAATATTTGTCACTCTAAACAACTGACTAACGTTAATAATGTGGGCAATGGTTATTAGTTGAAAGTACAGGAGGCCGTGATACCAATTAGTTATAAGTATAAAATGGCGGCAAGTATTTATTGTTTTACATTGTTTCAAATAAAGTTCAGTTCATTTAAAATGCAGTGATTAGTTTCGTATAATGTATGTTAACACTACCGTTTGTATATTATATATATTTATTGTACATAGTATACATAGAAGACAGTGGTTTTACTTCCCAAACGTGGTTTGTAATATGTAATATTACAGTATAGTTATTTTATTACAGTATAGTTTTATTACAGTATAGTTATTTAGGAGAAACTCGGAACCAGATAGATCATGTATTAGTGGATAAACGCTGGCACAGTAGCATCATTGATGTTAGATCAGTTAGAGGGACAGACTGCAATTCGGATCATCATCTGGTCAGAGTGAAAATCAGACAACGGCTATCGCTTATGAGAGGAACGAACGCTAAAGATGATTCTGTAAAATATGAATTAAAAAACTTGAAAAATGATGAAATGCGGCAAGAATACCAAATCAAAATAGCTAATAGATTTGAAGTACTGGAATCTTCAGATGACAATGTGGCAAACGAAGAAGAAACTGATATAAATAAAGAATGGGAGGCTATAAGAGATACTATTAAATTGTCAGCATCAGAAAGCATTGGTTGTTTAAAAAAGAGGCAAAACAAGAAATGGTTTGATGAGGAATGTGCCGACATTGTAAAGAAAAGAAAGCTAGCAAAAATGAAATGGTTACACGAGCCAAATGAGGTAAATTTAGAGCAATTGGGTAGTGTTAGAAGGGAAACCACCAAGTTACTAAAGAGTAAAAAGAGGGAATATTTGAGAGAGAAGATTAATGATCTTGAAATGAATGCAAAAAATAGTAACATTAGAGAATTATATCAGGGAATTAGGATAGAGAAGAAGGGGTTTCAGGCTAGAACAAACATAATTCGGAATGAAAATGGGGATATGATTGCAGATTCTAGGAGTATATTAAATAGATGGAAAGGTTACTTTAATCAGCTATTAAATGTACATACAGAACAGGACATTGAGGAGGATAAGTTACAGACAGCAGAAATGCTAGTCGCAGAGCCAAGTGCATTAGAGGTTGAAATGGCGATTGAAAAATTGAAGATGTATAAAGCACCAGGTTCAGATGAGATCCCAGCAGAACTGATAAAATCAGGGGGAGAAAAATTGATGGACAAGATACGCTGGTTGCTTAGTATGATTTGGGAAAAAGAAGCTCTTCCAGATGAATGGAAGGAATCAATTATCTTACCAATTTATAAGAAAGGAGATAAAACTGATTGCAACAACTACAGGGGCATCTCATTACTTTCAACTTCGTACAAAATTCTAACAAATATATTAGTAAGCAGACTTACTCCCTATATTGATGACATTCTAGGAGATCATCAATGTGCATTTAGAAGAAACAGGTCTACAACAGATCAGATTTTCAGTATAAGACAGATTTTAGAGAAGAAATGGGAATATAATGGTACTGTACATCAACTATATGTAGACTTCAAAAAAGCATATGATTCAATTAAGAGGGAGAAGTTATATAGTATCCTGCTGGAGTTCGGAATTCCTAAAAAGTTGGTTAGACTTATACGAATGTGTCTAAATGGCTCAAAGAGTAGGGTGCGTGTAGGCAAACAGTTTTCAGACACTTTTGAAATCCAGAATGGGTTGAAGCAAGGAGATGCACTATCTCCTCTACTATTTAATTTTGTACTAGAGCATGCCATTAAATCTTTAGAGAATGAGGAAGGCTTACAACTCAATGGTATTAATAAGCTGTTAGTTTATGCTGATGATGTAGTACTACTGGCCGATAGCGAGGAGAATACTAAAGGCCAACACGCACACACTATTGAGTAAACACTAAGAAATTAGGACTGGAAGTAAATATCAGTAAAACTAAATATATGGTCACACGTAGAAATTCAGTATATAATGGAAATGGACAGCTAATGACAAATGAGGGAAATTTTCAGGAAGTGGCTGAATTCAAATACCTAGGAACAATAATCACAAATAGGAATGAGATGCACAAAGAAATTAAACATAGGCTCAATTCTGGAAATGCGTGCTATTATGCATTGCGGAGACTTTTGATGTCCCAACTCCTTTCAAAAAACGTTAAGCTGAAAATATATAAAACTATTATTCTACCAGTTATATTATATGGGTGCGAAACATGGACTCTTACTTTAAGGGAGGAAAGGAGATTACGAGTATTTGAGAATAAAGTTCTTAGGAAAATTTTTGGACCAAAGAGAGATGAACAGACAGGTGAATGGAGAAGACTACATAACAATGAACTACATGGTCTTTATAGGAAGCCAGATATAATAAGAACAGTTAAGTCTCGTAGACTGCGATGGGCAGGACATGTTGCACGTATGGGGAATGAAAGACGTGCATGGAAGCTTCTTGTAGGAAAGCCAGAGGGAAAACGCCCAGTTGGTAGGCCAAGAATGAGGTGGGAGAACAACATTAACTATGATTTGAGGGAAGTAGATTATACAGGGAATGATTGGAAAGCATTAGCTCAGGATAGGGATGTATGGAGAGCTTATGTCCGCGCGGCCATGAACCTTCGGGTTCGATAGTGCCAGTGAGTAAGTAAGTAAGTATAGTTATTTAGGTTGGCAACCCCGAAATTTAGGAAGTTGAACTTTCAATCATGGTCGCCATTGCTGTAAGTACAACAAAACGCACTATCGCACAAAATATTTAAAAAAAGATTTATGAAGTTTATTAATTATACATATAAGTAATAACAAGGGTTTAAATGTATAAGAACTAGGCTTGTAAGACCTTGGAAGGTTCATCGTACTGAGTTTTCGACTCTATGGGAGAAAAAGCAGAATAATAACCAGCAAATACACAATAAACTTGACGGGAACAAAACAAGTATTCCTCAGAAATACACCGTGTCCACAAATATAGTATCATACTTTAAACTACTACTACGTCGCTTTGGATAATCGTATCTGATTGAAATTGGTGACAATCAAAAGAGAAACTCAAAAAGGTTTGTGCGTGTTAACAATGGAGAATAATTGACAACAATACAGAAACTAAACTAAATTTAATCGTGTTTTTGTGGTTGGTATGGATTCGTTGTTGGATATTTAGCAGACAAGTTAAATGAGAATGTCTGCAGCGTCACTTGTAGGGGCCACATTCAATGCCTATGAGGTATAGATTTAATATTACTTTTTAAGAATTAATAATGCGTTTTTGCATTATTTAATAAAAATAGACTTAGGATTTGTTAATATATTTACCTAATGCCTTGTATAAAAAGCGTAGATTAATTCATTGTAGTTTATTACTTTCTTTGTATTTTTTTCTTTTCTTTTTACGTATAGTAGATTCGAGCTGTTATTCCTTTTTTTTATTCATTGTATCATTAATTTAATTTTAATTGTATTTAGTTTCATTGTATTATTAGACATTATTTTCATTATTATTCAATATGACAGATAATTAATTGTTCAATGTCTATTATTGTATTTTTTTTTGTCTTCATATGTAACATGTTTTGTCCTGTTTAATATGACTATTATTGTAATTTTTTTGTATTCATATGTAACATATGTTTGAACTGTATAATATGACTATTATTGTAATTTTTTTTGTATTCATATGTAACATATGTTTGTTCTGGTGAGTGGAAGAGAAGGCCACATGGCCTTAACTCCACCAGGCTAAATAAATCTATTCTAAATCTATTCTATTCTATAGCAAAAACTCTTAGAGTTTTTCCTTTCATTGTCACCAATTTCATTTAGATACGATTATCCAAAGCGACGTAGTAGTAGTTTAAAGTATGATACTATATTTGTGAACACGATGTGTGTGTGTGTGTATATATATATATATATATATATATATATATAATATTTGTAAGAGAATACATTCTTACTTATTCAAATAATTTATCTCATACGAACAGTTAAGTCACATAGACTTCGAATGCCAGGACATAAGGCACGAATGGAGAATTAAAGAGGAGCGTGGTAACTCCTTGTCGGAAAAAGGCGCCCAGTATTTAAGCAAAATAACATTAATCATGCTTTGAGGGAAAATAAATACACAGAGAATGATTATAAAATATTAGTTCATGGTAGGGATATATAAAAAGCTTACGTCCGCGCGGCCATGCACCTCCGAGTTTATCAATCAGTTCATACTATGTCTTATTTCAATACTTTATGATGTTATAAAATGGCCGGAAAATGGAACATTGCAGTACCATGTTATACACAAACAGGACGCAACTTTCACCAACATTATGAACAAACAACACAAACTTAATCAGTAATTTTACAAGCATTCAAGGTTAAAAAATATAAAATATGTGGGCCGAGATAACAATTTTATATAATCAGCACTTTATTTCATAATAAAGTTAAATATAAATGAATTATTTCATTTTATAGAACTGTACTTTAACCTGTTTCTATTTCCATTTCATCAATTGGCAATACTGATCTGTGATAATTGAATTAGCCTTCATTTGTTTGGTAAACAAACTACTGATTACCCATTCATAACTATAATATGTTTCATATATAGGCCTATTAAATATATTATTTTTATTCATATTTTATCTTGAAATATTCCTCTAACTTCATTATTGCACAAGAACATATTTTTGTATCGTTGTTGAATACAGTATAAATGTTAGTATCTATTTATTGAAGTAATGAAATTCGATATAATAATAAACAAATTATGTACGTTGTAATGATTCAAAATGTCCTATATTTCGTTTTGAAGTATTTCAATTCAATCAGGAAAACTTCACTTTCAATCATTGTAAAGCAAATACTTTGCTATATCAATAAAACATAGCCCTATGAGTTTGATCAGCATCCCTCGTAAAACTCTAATTCCCAAAGCAAAAGATGGAAAACTTAGGATGACCAGTAAAACGAATGTGAAGAAACCGTTGGTTCTAATGCATGGAGAGATGGTGATGGCATGATATGGAGGAAATATAAGTAACATGTCCTATATTTACTATTTTATTTAATGATAGCGTTGCAATTGAAATCTGGACATGAAAACTTCAACAAAATTAATTTTACTTATTTGTTTCATGTGAGATTTTATAGAAAAGATTACAGTGGTATGGCCATGTCAAAAGAATGCCAGAGCAAAGATTGCCTAAAATTGTTATGGAATGGATCCCAATGGAAAGGAAGAAGAGAGGAAGACCGAAGAAAATTTGGATAGAATGGGTACAAGCGGCTATGAATATCAGAGGATTGGAGAAATATCAGTGGATGGACAGAGAGGAATGGTGTTTGGTTGGTTTCTGGAAGACGGTGGCCAGCTGTCATGATACCGGATGATGATGATGATGATTCTTTCACATGCCGTAAATATACGACACGGAACTCACAAAGGAACCCATACTGAGTATTTATTTACGCCCTGAAAAATCGACCCTGATCGAGTATAAAATTGCGAATCTTGGAACTAGAGACGAGCTTGGTACCACTAGTCCACCGGGACAGACAAACATGTCTACTTAACCCTTAGGTTGGCGATGTATCTTACAAGATACATTGGTTTAATTTGTTTAATATTTAAAAGAATAGAAACAACAAGTGAGTAAAAATTACTTAGTTTTTTAATTGCATTTCACAATAATTATTTAGAGCATTGACTAATGGTGATTTTTGTTTTCTCTGCGGTCCGTCACGTTTAAGTAACTGGCATGAAAAAATTAGTGCTTTACCGATTTATTATAATAATAATAATAGAAGATCAGTAATTTCAAAAGTTTTTCTTTTACTGATCACTAATATTCACTCTTTGCTGTAGTCACTAATTGATTTTGTTCGGTTTTTACACTCTGTGATATAATAAAGTTTACAGTTACCAGCGCATAGCGCACATCTTTAGTCTTCAGTTGGCTGATGGAATTTTTTATTTTCGCAGATTTTATGATGAAAGCCATGTATCGCTAGTTTAGTTACGTGTCTTTTGTCTTTAAAGATTAATTATGGGTAACTGTAAAAGACCTTTTTGTGGAATGATATCCATTAATTTTCGAATTTAATTTCGAATAATCGAAAGACGACGATTCTGGTTAAACCTACTTTTAAACGTTGGTGAGGCCTCTACCTCAATGTGTGAAGTGATTTTTAAGAACCAAAATTATAATAAACATTTTATGAAATTCATAACAATTTTCCCAAGACACTTTTAGACAATTTATGCAATTCATAATACACATTTGAACCATATGTTAATAATAATAATAATAATAATAATAATAATAATAATAATAATGATTTATTTTAGCTGGCAGAGTTAAGGCCATAAGGCCTTCTTTTCCACTCAACCAGCGAATAGTAAAATTATACAAAAATTACGTACATATTACAATTTTAAGATATTAAAATACAGACTAAACAAAATACAATGATGATGGATCTAATACTAGCTAATGCTAACAAAAACATAGAATATAATAAAATTAAAATGATATAAAATAAAGTAAGTAGCTTCCTACATGATTATTAATAGAATGCTCTATATAGTTGTTATGTAGTTAATGTTTTCATTGTGTCGAACTTAAGATATCAGTTAATTTGGATTTAAATAATGATAGCGATTGACAGTCCCTGACATGACTGGGAAGTGAGTTCCATGCTCTAGCCATAGATATTTCTGTTTTACAATATATAATGTTACATTGCTACAGTAAGCTACTACTCCTAACATGCCTTTGTGGCGAAATAGGGTTTCAAAATGTTTGGAGATTCGATGATGATGATGATGATAATGATAATGATAATAATAATAATAATAATAATAATAATAATAATAATAATAATAATAATATTTTAATGTTGTGTGAATTTAAGCTTCGCGTATTAACGATTCAAGACGAGGGGTGTATAACGTGATGTAATTATTTAAAAACTATTTTTATCCTAGCTGAGAATGGAAATAGACGTAAATAGGTAAGAGGCAGTTTTATAAATTAAAACTTTTATGAGCATGATATATGAGTGGCGGTGGGCGACAATTGCTTTCCAGATGATGGATGTAATTGCCTTGGCGGCGTTAGTTCAATATTGCCGCACCTTTTTGGGGAATAAAGAGCCATTTAACTGACAAGCCCCTTATTCTGTACAGTAGAATATTAAATGTAAAACCTAAAAATAACTGCGTTTGTAGAATGATGTACGTTTAAGCCCTAATTTTATAACAATTTATTTATATACAGATTTTTAACGTTTACACATCTTTCTGTGCCTAAAGTTTTATTTTCTTTCTCCATTCGTCTCTGTCCATCCACCCCAAGCCCTCCAGTCCTCTTGTTCCCTTTCCCAGTTCTTATTTCTTGCATCCACGAGTTTCGAGTCTTCCTTTCCTTCTTCTTCGAATGGTTTTCTGGGTAACCTTTCTTCTTGCATTCGTCGTACATGCCAATACCAATTAATTGCTTATATCTTATATAATCTAGCTACTGAATATCTAATATTCATTTTTTTTCTCGTATGACAGTATTTCTTATTTTTTCTAATTTTGAACATCTTGCTGCTCTCCTTATGAAATCCATTTCCATCGACATGAGTTTTTGTTCTAAGCTATTGTTTTAACAATAATTTATTTTATAATTTTTTTATTTTAGGCCTACATAAATCTTTGTTTCATATTGCCGTTATATGCTTTTATACAGCAGGGATTACGCATTTCTGCTAAATATATTCTTTGATCTATCCATGGTTGTCCTTGATTCTTCTGCCATTTTATTTACATAGCTAATATGCGCTTCCATTGCCATGAATTATGGTATTGTATGACTGACCAATTCAGTACTTTACTACGCTAAATTTAACTAACTTCACTCAAATTAGAATTTGATGAAAGAAACGCCAAATAATCTAAACACTACTTTAATTTAATCGCCTCTGTGAATGTCTGCGCTTTTATATTATTTTATTTATTTATTTTAATAACTTCGATGTTCTTTCTTTTGTTTGCATAAATGTCCAACACATAGACACACACAAACATATAGATAAAATGAAAATACTATAAACGTAACACCAGATAGAGTTTTACTCCATAAAAAATACATCTCTAAGGAATAGCGTAAACTAAGCGAACTCCTCAGCAAATAGAATATATTGTCCGATTATGCTAGGTTACGGAATATATATTTTCTCTTGATAATTATAGTATATACTAAGTTTAATTCCAAGAAAACAAAAATTGGACCTGATAGAACGTGGAAATATATCACATTAAAATTTCAGCTTCCAGTTAACGTCCATTCCTAACGGTCCGATTCTTCTAATTAACAAATTCAGTATTACTTTTTATATTCTGATGTTGCATGCGAAGTTAGTTGCGAGAAAACATGGCGACAGCTAGAGTGGTTTTTAAGTTTCAGCTTTTGGGTAAACCTTAATTTTAGATGGTCGGATTTTGATGACTTTTGAAGAAAACGGTTTCCCTTTCATTCGAATAGCATATGCCTAGTTTCATTGCGAAAAATCGAAAATTGCGGCCGCTAGAACGATTTATGTTTGATTCACATTAACCCATAAATTGGTGAAACAATAATTTCTCGTGCCAGTTATTCAAATGTTTCGGACTGCAAAGACAACAACATCATGTAAAACTATGTTGTTATTGTATATTATTACGTAATTTAATACAAACTTAAATCATTTATAATCATTTGTTTTTTTATTGTTTTATAAACAATAATGAATACATGAATTCAATGTATCTTATAAGATAGATTGTGAAGCTATATCTACTTCTAAAGGTCCGATTTTTGCTGGTTAACGAACTTGGACATACTTTTTAAATTGATAACTACATTTTAATCATGGTCATTTTCGGTTTCGTGTAGGTAGGATGGATGAAACTATTTTCTAAAATATTTGCAAATGTTCATGAGTAGAAGAACTTCGATAGTTAATTTTCTTTGGATTCCACTAATATAAATTGCTTTATTATAATACAGGGCTATTCAAAAAGAAGGAACAGACTTCAAACATTTATTTCTTCCAAACTACAATACATAGAAACCCAGTTCCAACATTCCTGAAGAGGGAAAAGTTCACATTTCACTATTTTCTGCATTCAATATGAGCACCATGTGTTACACGACAAATATCAAAATGGTCACTCATTTCTTACCACACACGATTCAGCTGGTCTCTAGTTACCGAATTCACATCTTCAACAATTCGATGTCGCAGATTTTCAAAAGTGTCAGGCATAGGGGGGATAAAAATACGGCCTTGTACGTAAAACCCACAAATCGCAATCACACAGGGTTAGGTCTGGTGATTTGGGAGGCCACCGGCGTTGAAATTGATCTGCTCTACCTCTTGCAATCCAACATCCTGGAATGGTGTTATTCAGGTAACGTCGGACGTGGTTAAAGGAATGCGGCCGTGATCTGAACTTCAAACTTTTATCTTTCCAGGAACGTTGGAATTGTGTTTCTATTGTTTGTAGTTTAGAAGAAATAAATGTTTGAAATCTGTTCCTTCTTTCTGAATAGCCCTGTGTAAGAGTAGAATGTTGAAAATATAAAAATTGAATTAACTTTTATTATTAATTAATTAGGCCTCTTACAAAATCCCTGCATCTCACGTGTAATTTATCTATAGGCACAATAATGTTGTGCGGAGATGACTTTGTTGTCTCTCAGTAAGCGGATCTAGGTTCGATTCCAAATCGAGTGAACTTTCTGCTGAGTTTTGTCTAAATTTTTAAAACTACAGAACAACTACTGTAAAAATTCACATTTTCCTACAGTAATTATTTGGTTATTCCATTAATCCAAAATCATGTCATCTATACAATGCTTCCCCTTTTTCAATTATTACATGAAATCGAAAATAATTAAATTGATCTCTTACCATTTATTAGCAAATTGCTTTAAATTTCTGAATTTGGAAAAAAAAGACCATATATATATACATATATATATAGTGAAAAATTATTAATCTTGCTTGTTACTATGGGTACCAGATTGCTTCCACTTCACCAGATATGTACGACTTTCCTATTCAGAACCTACATAATGCAGTGCTATTGTCGATGATTATGTCTTCGTTGTAGCGAAACGAGAAGATAAGCAATGTTGTCCATGATATCAAGTAATAAAGAACAAGTGGTATTGAATAAGTGATCGGACAGCTGTTTTTTTTAACCTGTGTACCGCGCCCTGGGGCGTCTTGAAAAACTGCTAGGGCGCCCTGGGTCTTTTCACGTCTATCCCAGGTTTCAAAATTATAATGGATTTGAAGTGAATGGTACTTTTTAAAAAAATATTTTGTTTTAATTTCGCTTGACAATGTTTGTTTAATGTTTTTTGAATCAGAAGTGCAATAGGCTATATCGAGTTTTGTCGGGAAAAACTAAACTTTTTAAAATGCTAATTGAAAAATACAATATTACCTAGGACTATTTTCTTTTTCATAGTAGTAACTTTTTTAAATGGACATGTTGAATATGTTGTATGCTAGTACACTTTTTCTTAGACTGTACATTTACATTAAAATAAATTAGTAGTATTTTAAAAGACTTTCCAAAATACTCTACTAAAACAAAGGTTAGGCTAAATTTTAAAATATCATCACACTTTTCTATAAGTTATATCCCGCAGCGAATAGTCGTAGTGAATAAGGGAGACAGAGAATAAAGGAAATTAAAATCCCACTGGATTTTGGTTTTTAGGCGACTAAGATTTTCTTTGGATCATGCTGTAAATATTATGGTAACATTTTGAAAGAAGTTAGTAACTAAAATCGACCTGTCCCGGATATTTGCTTGCGTGATAGAAAGATAAAAAATAGTATTATTTTAAGGAAAAAGTTTCACCAATCATTATATTTAATAGTCTAATTTACCCACAAACATAATAAATGTTTCCTTATTTCAGGATATAATATATCTTTCTTACCCAAAGAGTTCGTAATTGAAACTTTTATTGGTGAGGAAAGTGTTCAAATACCGTGCTGAGGTTCTCTCTCTCTTAAAAGACTAATCCCATTAATCAATAACTATATTCCTAACAGTCAAGCCGGATTCAGACCAGGTTACGATATAACGGATCAAATTACAAAGCTCGTAACAGAACTACAAAACAACTCCAACAATAGAAACCAAACAACAGCTGTAGTATCATTGGACATTAAAAAAGCATTCGACACAGTATGGCTAAACGGTCTCCGTTTTAAACTAACACAATTAAACCTACCCGACTACTTAGTCCGATGGATATCGGACTATATAAGAAATCGAACAGCATCAGTTAAAGTAAATTCTGCCCTATCGGAACCGTTTAAACTGAGAGCTGGAACGCCTCAGGGAGGAGTCCTAAGTCCCACTCTCTATTTAATATATGTCTATGATATTCCCCAACCACTAAATAATAAAATAGGACTCTACCAATTTGCCGACGACACGCTATACTGTGCCATGAACCGCAACATAAATGACGCCACTAAAAGCCTAAATAATCAGTTAAAATTGTATGAATCCTGGACAAATAAATGGAAAATAGAAATAAACCCAACTAAAACACAAACTTTAATAATCAGACGGAACAATATTAAACAAAGACTAAAAGAAAAACATAAAATTATAATAAACAACATTCCCATCTCCTACTCCAACTCACTAAACTATCTGGGATTCACATTAAACAGTAAACTAACTCTAAATTCGCACCTAAAAAACATTCATAATAAAATAAGAAAACCATCTAATACAATCCTATATTTAACGAGAACAATGCCTCACTTCACTACACATATCCCAACGCTATTATATAAAACTTTACTCCGTCCTATAATACTATATGCTTCTCCAACTCTCACAGATATCAAGAAGACGCAACTACTAAAACTAGAAATTAAAGAACGTAAGCTATTAAGACGAATTCACCAACTCTCAAATAGAGAAAAGAATTCAATAACTTACGAACATAGTAACATTCAGCCATTGTCAGATTACATCATTCTCAGAAATACTAAATATTACCTAAAAGCATCGAAACGACAGCTTTTATCTCAACTCATCCTCAACACTCCGCCAAATACAATATTAGCTAACCTAAAAAATCTTCACTAAAAACAACAGCCATTCAAACGAACACTCACATCGAGAAACTTAAGCTTTCTTCTCTCCCGTCACTCCATCCTGTCAATTACCTCTCCCAAAAATGCCAGGTATCCAGCGCGGCCAGCATTGGACCGGACTTTTAAATCTAGCTGACCTCCTTTTACACGCCAGACATTTTAAAAACAATCAACGAACCTATTAACCTAACTAAAGTAAAATTAAAAACAAAAGTAAGAGGGTAGCAAAGGGCAACAAATAAGACCCTCATCTACTTAGGAGTCTAAATGGCTCCATATATTATTGATTGATTGATTGATTCTCTCTCTTTTTTTTTTTTCCAGCCCATGCTGCGATGAATGAATGTGCGATGAAATCCAGTAACCGCGAGCTATTTAATCCCCATTAAAAATTGTTGAACTTCTGTAAAAACACATCATTGTACAAAAAAATACATAGATTGCATCGAATGACTTTAGACGAAATATGACCTTATTCATTAAATCATCTATAAATAATAATTCATTTATATTATTGGAATGACTTATCATTATTCACTCGATGCAGATAGGCATTATACGTGTAGTTTTTCTACAATATTATATTTATAGACAACAACATGTAAAGTACTTACTTTTATCGAAAACTAAGAACTGTCGAGCGATTAGCAGTACTAACTGGGCTGGTGCCGGTATGTAAATAAGTACTGGAGTGTATATATTATTAATATAAATTACAAGCAACTTATCGTAACTGTCGGAAACTGAACAATGATGGCGTTATAACCACATAGGCCACTGCTTTTTTTTAATAGGGAGGAAGTTATGTGGGCAGATGAACTACAGAATGCCGTTATGTTGCAGGTTATCACGACATTACAGAATTTCATTCTATCCTACAACGTTTTATAATAATTATATATAAGATGTTATCAATTAGCAATACATAAAATTCAATAAATAATAAAATTTAATTAAATAAAATTTAGCGCATTGTTACAAATCATGGATAATCCATTCCTCAATTATTTTAAAAGTCATATACATTTTTACCACAGACAGAACTGAATTCTGGAGGCGACCTGACACGAATTTCATCATTTCAAGAGAGAATAAATCAAGAATAGTCTAGAATAAGCTATAAGAATAAATATATGTCAATTAAAAGAAATATATTAGAAAAAAATATTCTAGCTGAAAAAATAGTTCAAAATTTTACGAATCCCCTGTATAAAAGATTCTTATTTGTATAGGAGAATAGAGGAAGGAAGAGACGGGCAGACGCAGAGAATCCTGGATTTTTTTATTATATAAAACTTTCCTCATTAGAGGATTGCCACAAGGACAAATTTATACAGACTATCTCATGCCCCAATTGGGAGTCAGTGACCAATCACATTTCAATTATTTTTTATTTACAACCAATCACAGTCGTGTTTCGCCTAAAATTTATCAACTAAAGTTTATCATAATAAGGAAAGCACCTCCTTTTTAACATTCTGAATAGGTCATAGCATTATATTGCAGTGACTGGCCCTCTAAGAAGTACGGCTACCAGATTGTATATATAGTGCATGAATGTCAACACGTAGCGCATACAAGAGATAATATAAAAACATTTGTAACAATTGATTATACCACAAAAAAAAAAGAAACCACTGTTTGCATTTTCTTAAACGAATTATTTTCCAGGAAATGACGCAGAAAAATATAATTGACATATTTACATCATAGAACATCACAAATTAATTAATACCTATAACGTTGGTTATAAATTTCTCCACTAGGGTGCATTCTTACAACATTGCGATCTTTTGGCAGTAAATAATATTATGATCTGGTTGCACTGACGAATAAAAGAAGTAAATGAAGCGTACCAATCGTTTCTCATTTGTTTTCAAACATCGCCGTTTACATTAAATTTATAAATATTTTAAAATAACTATATTTAAATAATGATCTGTGAGTAAACAGTCTAATTTTATTCGTTAAGTAGTCCTAATAAATGCCACTCTTGATTTCTAAATTATCATAAGTAATGCCACGAGTGATTTCCAAATTATCGATAAATTCACGACTCACGAAGTGAGGAGTGAATTTATCTAGAGAATTTGGAAATCAAGAGTGGCATTTGTTAGGACTATTTAACGAATAAAATAAAGCTGTTTACTCACAAATCATTATTTAACTACAGTTATTTAAAAATATTTTTATATTTAAAGTAAACGGTGATGTTTGAAAACTAATGAGAAACGATAGGTAGCCTACGCTTCTACTGCTTCTTTTGTTTATCACTGCAACCAGATCATACTATTTATTGCCAAAGGAACGCAATATTGTAAGAATGCTCTCTAGTGGAGAAAAAATGAAACACATCAATCTGTATATTAATTCATTTTTGATGTCGTATACATTTAAGAAAGTGCAAACAGTGGTTTCTTTTTTTGGTGGTATAATCAATTGCTACAAATGTTGACATGTAAGCACTATTATATACAATCTGGTAGCCGTATTTGTTATAGGCTCAGTCACTGCAAAATAACGGTCAGACCTGTTCAGAATATTAAAAAGGAGGAGCTTTGCTTAATATATGATAATCCTAACGTTGATAATTATTTCGTGAAACACGTCTCTGATTGGTTGTAATACAGAAATCATTGAAACGTGATTGGTCATTGACTCCCATTTGGGGCATGAGTTAAATAGTCATAAGTAATGCCACGAGTGATTTCCAAATTATCTAGAGAATTTGGAAATCAAGAGTGGCATTTGTAAGGACTATTTAACGAATAAAATTAAGCTGTTTACTCACAAATCATTATTTAACTATAGTTATTTTAAAATATTTGTATATTTAATGTAAACGGCGATGTTTGGAAACAAATGAGAAACGATAGGTACGCTTCTACTGCTTCTTTTGTTTATCACTGCAACCAGATCATACTATTTATTGCCAAAGGAACGCAATATTGTAAGGAGGAGCTTTCTTTAATATGGTAATTATAACACTGATAAATATTTGGTGAAACACGACTCTTATTGGTTGTAAAACAGAAATCATTGAAACGTGATTGGTCATTGACTCCCATTTGGGGCATGAGTTAAATAGTCTACGTAAATTCACTCCTCACTTCGTGAGTCGTGAATTTATCGATAATTTGGAAATCACTCGTGGCATTATCATCATCATCATCAACAACAACAAGGATTAAGCCCAATGGTCTGTTCCGATCTCATTATAGGTCGAATTGGTCCTTCCATCTCTTCAATGGTCTTCCCAACGTTCTTCTCCCTTTTGGTTTATAATTATACATTCTTCTTGGTATGCGTTGTTCATTCATTCGTAATACGTGTTGAAGATAAGCATTTTGGTAATATGTTATTCTTTCGCAGAGATTAAATATATTAAGTTCTGTTCTTATATCTTCATTTTTCTTTTTATCGGTCCTTTGGTATCCTGCTATTGCTCTCAACATCTTCATTTCAGCAGCCTCTATTTGTTTACTATCTGCCTTTGTTAATGTCCAGGTTTCACATCCATATATAAGAGACTTGTGGAAAGCAACGGGAAGCTACCACACCTACAATTCCCTAGTAAAGCTGCAAAGCATAGCATGATAATGCTATGATTGCAGTGAAAGACCTGCCCTCGGGCAGAATTACTATGGATGGATGGATATAAGAGACTTATGACAATTTTCTAAATTGATGAAATACATTTTGTAAATGTATTAAAAAATGTCATATCGTAATTGAAGTATATCCTATGTAGTAGAAATTTTTTAAAGATGGTTCCTTAAAATTCAATTCATCCTCTAATGGCAGTGATGGCAATTTGAATTAAGAGTTTTAAAAATCCCTAGAAATTAATCATCAAATATAGGGTAAAATCTACTTTCTTATAACATAGTCTGATTTCATCCAATCCATAATTTCCAAACCATCTCGCAACATACTCCCTATGACTGACGTGTTTTCTAGATCTTCGCTTCCCTACATTAAATTGCCATTAACTCACATCTAGCACTCGATTTTATCTATTTTGTACTATAAATTCATTCATGGTTTTACTCTATTGTTAAGTAAAATTCAAGCCACAATTTGTCCTGTCCTCTCCGTGTGTGTGATAGCGAAGTTTGAAATCAAGGAAATTTGAATTCAGTGTAAGTCTAAAGCTGTAATTAAAAGAAATATGATGTGCTACTAAGGAACATTTATTCAATGCTAGTGTTTGTTTTCAACGATTATATTCAATTAATGAATTTTTTTAAAAATAGATGTCTAACATTTCTTCCAAAAAGGGGGAAATTTTGCAGAAGAAAACTGCTCATAGATCTAGCTCAGAATTTGCCCCTTCAGAGTAGTTACATGTATTATCTTTCTCGTCTGTCGTCCTCTTCCGGGTAAAAATATTTCGAAACAACTGAAATGGATATAAATAATTTATTCACACCAATACATATAATGTTAAGACAGACAATCCTTGCTTAACGATGGGTTATGATTATTGCATTTTTCTTGTTACAGTGCAACCAACTAAAAAACGTCTACATAACGAATTTCCCTTAGGTCTATAAGAGGATATACAGTTAATTTACGTTTTGTTCATTTATTACTATGTCCACCGTTGTGGTCTCGAGGTAGCGTGCTGCCTTGTCACGCAGCGGGCCCGGGTTCGATTCCCGGTCGGGACAGGCTCCTGGGTGAGTTTTTCTTCGGGGTTTTTCCTCATCTGTAACACAACTATCAAGGAGCTTAGGGCCCAACGGTCCCCGAAAATCATCCGACCACGGTCACCCCTAATATTGTCATCACCATCCGTCACCGGTGTGGAAAGCAACGGGAAGCTACCACACATATAATTCCCTAGTAAAGCTGCAAAGCATAGCATGAAAATGCTATGATTTCAGTGAAAGACCTGTCTTCGGGCAGAATTACTATGGATGGATATATATACTGTTACAAAGTAAGAAATCGGTTAATTTGGCGGTATCAGGGCAGAATATACGCATTTGGATCTGAAATCTGTGAATTCGATCCCGGATTATAGTTGATGGAATTTTTGGAATGAGAAAAATTAAGGACACAGTTCCTTTGGAATGGAAGTTAAAAAGTCAGTTCCCGTTACAAAGATTTGTATATGGTTAAAGAATTATCTAACATTAAAACGTTTAATCTTGGAAGAAAAAAAGCATCTCATTCTAATAGGCTTAGTTTCATTCTATTGTTGTCTATATTGTTGGATTAATAATTTCATGCTCACTTCTAGTTCCGAAGTTGGTCATGATAAGTAATAAGGGAAATTATATCAAATCCAGGGAGAATTAAAATATAAACTTTGAGTTCACACCCAGCTCCGATTGCTGGATTTTTAAGATAAACTATCTTGATTATGGTTTTTATCGGAAGGGAACTAAAACAGTAGATCTTGTTTATATTTACGGTATATAGAATAATCTTAAGTCTGAAATAAGAGGCCTCTGAAGAAAATTTGTCGGCTGTTTCACGCCTAGATTTGAGTTGCGACAGTAATTACCTCAGTTGTTAATTAATGCCATTAAATAAAATACTTATTATTTACCTCCATTCTGATAAATCTAACTCCCTGGTCTAGCGATTGAAATAGTCTTATAGCAGATATTACCTCCACGACTCAATAGAATCCTGGACTATCAGCCTGATACTGGCCTCACTTCCACAACGGTCAATCACAGAGGTGATCCATAAAATATAATCTACCCAGCATATGTGGATGACATGCAGTTAACGTAATAGATCTCTCGGCTAATGTAACTGGTTTTCTTAACTTGGAGTCGTTAATTAATGTAGCTGTCCAAATTCATCACTAGGGAAGGACTTTAATGCACTATAAAATACAGGATAATGCATTATAAAAACGCAATAATGTACTAACAATTACAAAAAATGCACTAAAAATAATGCATTATCTGATATATAAAAATTAATGTTTGCTCATACTTCATGCGCGGCCATACCGTTGATCCGATTGTGATGGGGCTTTTTGCAAAATGTTCAGGAGATTCCCGGGATGAACATAGGCTATAAGAGAGCTGTGATACTCAACTCCTACACCCTTAAAATCTCCCTTTGTAGTGGAAAACGTGAAAAAAGTAGCTCTTTGGACGCTTAAATGCTTACGCTGCGTAAAGCATAACGAATATACAAATTAATGTACACAGAATTGAATATCTCAAAACGCTCTACAAAAAAGTCCGCAACAGCATATGTTTATCTCTTACGGATAACTCACAATAACCATATTTGTCTTTCATTGATGCCAAGAAGATCGAGACAAGTACGTAGATTCCTGTGCAGGCATAGCAGCACATGGCGGGTATTCTTTTACGGATAACTCACAATAACGAATTTTGTCTTTTAGCTCATTTATGCCATGAAGATCGAGATAAGTAGATTCCCGGAAAACACCAGGTAATCAGCACGGGGAATCTTAAAATAATTACGATATAGAGCCTACAGTTATAATTATTTTTCATTTTACTTATTCAACTAATCATAAGAAGTACATTAATTGTTGTTTTTCAGTTCATTTATGCCAAGAAGATCGGGATGAGTAGATTGCCCGACAACGCCGGGTAAACAGCACAGGGTATCTAAAAATAATTACGATATAAATTTTCCCCTGTACCTATTTAACCAAAAATAAAACAGATTAATTTTCGTATTTCAGCTCATTTATGTCAAGAAGGTCGAAATAAGTAGATTCCCGGGCAACGCCGGGTAATCAACACGGAGTATCTCAAAAAATATACATTTATAATTATTTTTCCTTTTACTTATTCAACTAAAAATAAAAGCACATTAATTTTTATTTATTTAGGCGTAGTAGCGCACGCCGGGTATTAGCTAGTGCATTATAAAAATGCAATAATGTACTAACAATTACCATAAAAATGCACTAAAATTAAAATTATTGCATTATTATATTTATAAAATTCAAATTTTAGGTAAATATAAAGCGTTCACTTTTTTACACGCTTTATATTAGCTTGACCTGTATGTATCTATGTAACTGAATCTTTTAACGCGATTTTCCCCCATTTAAAATCATTGGGTCAACTTGAAGCTTTGTATACTTGTAAAAGACCCGTGACAATACAATAATTTTAGTCCTACGTTGCAATGTTCAACAAACAACTGCTGTAAATTGTCGAAGGAGAAAAACATTTTAGCGCCTCTTAATAATGACTTGTACATCGAGATATTCCTTTCCACTTCTGGCGATACTAAAGATTAATATTTAAAATAAACTAGCCTATCACTGGATTGTAAGCCCCTGGCAGTAATCCTACATAATAATTATTTTCACCTGACAGAACATAAACTATTAATCAAATATTTTATTTTTACTCAAAACCATTATAATTTTCTTCAAAACATCCTTTCCCATTTCCCCACTTACTTTCTCTACATAATTTACTTCAGTTTTCACTAGGATCCTTTGCTCCACTAATTGAACTCCTGCTATCTATAAACGAGTCCTATGTACAATTAGTTGGAATATGGGAAGGCAGAACCTCTTCTCGTTTCATAAAATGTAAGTTCAAGTCAGTTTTTATACTGGTAAAGACAGCAAAAGTAAATTATGTTTTAAAAAATGCACATTTCCTCGCGAAAACACATAAAACTGCCAAAAAGTATGTTTGAGTAGTTGAAATAAACACTAATATGCTAGAAATCCATAATCAATGCAATACTCCAAAAATTGACAAAAATGTAAATAAATGCAACCACAAAGTTGTCGGTTTAAGATCCTTTTCCACCAAAACGCATTTATATCTAACTGAGCATTGTATAGTTCTCATAGAAAAAATGTGCAAGTGTATAAAAATCCTTGCCTATCAATCACTATTCTGTGTGGAAAACGGTCCCAAACACTGGCTGCAATTCAATAAGAGAGTATTTCCTATGGGGCTGGAGCAGCCCGCGGCTGTAGCTTTGCGCGGTCTGGTACGGGAGATAGGCAACGTTAAAAACAAACAATACGATAGCCGAGCGTGTATGTTGAAAATTCTACAAGTAACGTTTACGAGACAGAAGTGATTTATTAGGAATTAATAGAGTAGATATTTGAAGTTTTTTTTTCTCGTATCACCTGCAACACGTAGTTTTTTTTATTAAAACGTGTTAACATTCTCATAGATATATTGATGATCTCACATTTCGAATCGTCATTCCAGACGATATTTTATTACACAAGTTGTCCTTCATCAAATACTTGCTTGCAATAAATAAATTCACCGTTTTTACAATTTTCATTAATATAATCCGGTAGCAATCACCCAATTTATAGTAAATAAATGTTATCACTACAAATATTTTTTATTTTTCATAGCCTATGAGAATAAAAATTACGTTTATAAGAAGCTAAAAACTTTTACAACGTATATTGAGAAGTGGGTCTAAATATATCGAGTTATTTTATGTTAGAAGAAATTGATCGGTTCCATACTTTATTGGAGGACCTACCAAATACATAAAGAGTGTTCTGAAAAGGGGTATAATATTTACATATACCATTATTATTAATCGAAACAAAGTAAACAATTTATTTTTTTATTTAGGAATATTCCACAATACAGTGTTTCTCCTTCAACCCAAAGTGATTTGACGCCAGAGGTTCCTGTCTAAAGCATCTTCTTCCCTCAAATATCTAGCTTCTATACTTCTCTTCACTCCATCCATCCATCGTTCTCTAGGCCTGCCTCTTCCACTTATTCCATTAGCTTTCCAATTAAGCATCTTCCTTGGTATTCTTTCTTCTTCCATTCTTATGAGGTGCCCATGCCATTTCAAACGTTTTTCTTATATTTTTCCCAATATTTTTTTATCAACTTGCATAATTTCCCTTATTGTGCTGTTTCTAACCTTATCCCTTTTTGAAATTTTCGTCAATCGCCTCCAAAAATCCATTTCTACTGCTAACAGCTTGTTGGCTTGTTTTCTACTTACTGTCCAGGTTTTGGACCCATATAATAAAATGCTTTCTAACAGAAATTGAAATATAGATTTCTTCGTTTTGTATATTATATTTCTATTCCAAAGCACTGAGTTCAACTTACCAATGATTCTTCTTCCATCAGTTATTCTTCTTTCAATTTCTGTAGTTGAATTCTCACTTTTATCTAAAATACATCCTAAGTATTTAAAATTTCTAACATTATGTATTCTTCCTGAATTACATTTTAGCTCATCTGTTGTATCCAATGAAATATATTGTTTTATTATAATTTATCTGTAATCCCCATTTTTTGTATTCAACCTCTAATTTTCCTTAACATGAAAGATTCATCATCTGGATCCTGAGAAATCACCACCTGATCATCTGCGAATAGTAAATAGTGGAGGTAATAATTATCTTCTATTTGAATTCCCATATATATATGCAGTGTCTTGACCAATTCTTTGTACAATTATCAATATATATCAATAACACTGAACAACAAAAAAGGAACTTTTTTTGTCTCAGAAAAAAGTGATTCTGATAGTATTTTTTCTCCTGAATTCAAATATGATATCGGGTTTTCTCCATCACGCAAGGTTTCCGAGGGACAGGCATTTATAATTTCAAACACTTCAATATTTTCTACATTCGTAACTACACAATATTCAAACATTCGGACTCACCTAGAAAGTAAGAAATTACGATTTTCTACTATATTTCGCCTGTGGAGCACCCCTCTTGATGGTCCAACAATAATCGGCCAGCATATTAGGATCCCATTTCCCTTGATATATCTTTTCCATAGCTGAAATCTCCTGAGTTAGCTGATTTGGTTTTATTTTAAAATGGACAAATGGACGAAAAAACATTTATCAAAAAAATAATTATTTAAATCCATTAATTGAAATTGAAATAGAAAAAACTGGGGCAATGGAGAAATTCCGAACACATATTTGAAAACACGATAAAAAACTGCATGAAGTACAACTATTGGTACTCATGAGACAAAAATCATGTTGACCAGTGTAATTTATAAAACATTAATAATAAAATTCATAGTTTCTGAGATTTCATCATAGACAAATTGTTTACCGTTCTATCTTCTAATCACTGTAAAAAGTAAGTATTTGAATTTTTTTCTGGCACAGAAGTATGGATTATGAAGGCATCCGTATATATGTTATATATAAAATGTACAGGTGAGTTTGCATATTTAGTGATTTCCTAACGATGTTGTTTAAATGAAAACTTATTAACTCAAATTGGGATGATATTTTATTGAATGGTAAGGAAAATGCTATTTTTATACTTTTAAAAAGTTATATGATTAATATGATTATCATTTTCCCAAATACACTATTTTTGTGTCAAAATATGGTAATCCGGTATTTAATCCATTTGTTATAAGAACGGAAATAAATGAATACCAGTAGTACACACAGCTGCTCGTAAATAAAGAAAAATCTAGCATATAAAAATTTCTTAAAGTAAATAAATAAGCAAGAATAAAACTTTCCCTAGAAATTTAAGGCCAACCGGAACCTTTATGAATATTATAATAATTATGCATATATTCTAGGAACATTTTTAAATACTATGAATTGAAATGTTGAAAGAATATTCAGAATATCGAATTGTAAATGTAAAATTGATTTTAAAACTTAGTTTTTATGTTCAAGACCAGCCTGAAGGGCTAGTGGTCAGCGTTTCTGACTACTGTTCATGAGGTCCCGGCTTCGATTCCCGGTCAAACCATAGGAATTTTTCCTTAAAGAGAATTATTCCTGTGGTTGCGCATGGTCTGGAATTTAGTTAAGTTTAGGTTAAGAACTCTGCTGGCGCTTCATTATTATTTATCACCCATCATATCATCGGGGTAGCGTAACTCCGCCTTTTTTTTATTTACATATATGTTACAACCCGTGTTTCACCAATGGTATATCACGGGATATTTACAGTTTTACAATTGTTCAATTATTGTTCTAGTTGTTCTTGTAGTTGACGGAAGATCCTCGTAAGAAATTCTGCAACGTTGACTGTGTTAAAGTGGAACTTCAGAATATTTGGCGGAGTAGCAATTTGAGTATAGCTGGTCGATCTCTGGAGAACATGTTGCATTCAGTCATCAGATGGTGGGCCGTCTGCAGTGATTTTTCTGGGCAGTTGCAGTAAGGTGAAGCAGTTTTGTTTATTTTGTGTAGGTAGGATTTAAATAGTCCATGGTTGGTGAGAAATTGTGTGGTTATATAGTTAGACCATAGGGATAGGGACAGTCTATAGGGTATGTTGGGGATGAACATTTTGGTATGGAAGGCGTCATTTGATTTGGTGTAAATTAAATTCCAGATTGTTTCATAGTATTCTTTTAATAACTACTTGCCTCGTGTTATAGGGATGGAGTTATAGTCGATAATATTTTTGTAGCTAGCGGCTATTTTAGCCAGATAGTCAGCTCTTTCATTCCCTCGAAGACCTGCGTGACTTTTAACCCAGTGGAGGTCAATCTTTCTCGTCTTTTTGAGTACGATTAGCTTTTCTCTGGTTTGGATCGCCAAAGGGTTGGTTGATTTTCTATTAGCTATGGCTAGAAGAGCGGCTTGTGAATCTACGTGGATAGCATATGTTGAAGTTACATCTTTTTGTAGTTCAATCCATTCAACTGCCATTTGAATTCCAAGGAGTTCTGCCTGGAAGACTGAGCATTCTATGTCAAGTCTTTTCATATTGGTAAATACCTCCTTTGAGTTTTTCTCGGCTACCATACCTGCTCCCACATGCTTAGCCGTTTTAGACCCATCCGTGAATATTAAGTAGTCGGCACTCCCTACAGTTCCAGTTGAATCTATTTCTATATAGCTATCTTTGGGATGAATTCCTTTTATTAGTGTTGGCATTTCAGTTCGTTTCAGTAGAGGGATTATAGCATTGGTGGCTTGGCCTCTGGATATTGCTTTAATGTCGTTGTGTAGGAGTACTGTTGGGTCCATGGGCATGACGCATGCTAGAGCTTGGGGAGCATTGTATGAAACTGTTGTCTCAAATTCAGAAGTGGGTTACAATTAAGCCAATGCCAGGAGAGAACACCAGAAATGTCGAAATAACAACCTTGGGCATTGAATAAATATAGCATTTGTTAGGACTATTTAAGGAATAAAATTAAGCTGTTTACTCACAAATCATTATTTAAATATAGTTATTTAAAATATTTATGTATTTAATGTAAACGGTGATGTTTGAAAACAGATGAGAAATGTTTGGTTATGTTTCACTTGTTCTTCACTGCAACTTGATCATATTATTTAAAGCCAAATAGGATCACAATATTGTAAGAATGCACCGTAGTGGAGAAAAAATGAAACGTATCAAACTGTATGTTATAACCAACATTATAGGTTATTAATTAATTTTTTTAGGAAACAACTCAGTAAAATCATTATTTAAAAACACTATTATCAAATGTGTAGGTCGAAGGAATCTGTTTATTATTTGCTATATTTAACGTATTTGTTGGAGATTTGTTGTTGTTGCTTTGCCCTGTTCAGAATATTAAAAAGGAGGGGCTTTCTTTATTTTGGTAAACAAAATTAGATAAATCCCGGTCTGAGCGTATAATTTTTCTCTTCAAATATGATTTATCCATCATTGAGATATATGAAATTAATAATAAAAACATCGAAACATCCAGTTGAAACATGACTGCCATTGATTGTAAAACAAAATTAATTGAAACGTGATTGGTCATTGACTCCCATTTGGGGCATGATTCAACAGATACTTCTGAACATCTATAAAACTTTATATTTCAACTCCCAGTGTACGCTACCGTTGGTAAAATATCGGTCCCAGTGGAAGAATACGCCTATGGCTCCCGGCGGTACATCATATGTAATTATATGGAGAACTCTCGTTTTAAGGTTAGGTTTTTTGAGTTTTGAAAAGTTGATAACCATTGCGTCATGCTGGGTTTTTTTTTCTATATATCATAATAAACAATTTGCGCACTTAGATAAGAGCAAGTTAGGTTGGTCACGCACGCTCAGAGTTTTCACATGGGTTAGTTAGATAATTGAATTGTTCTGCATGTACATCCCAGTGTATTGTTATCCTACATCCGCACACGGAAAATAACTTCAACCTTGCTCCAAGGTCTTTCTTTTACCCATTGCCCTGCAGGCGTCACGTGTTCAGTGTCCACCACCCTCTTCAACTGCGCAATTAAATGTTTATTATATCCTTGCTTATTATTTTAATGCGCCTATAATTAAGCCTACATGGATGTCCTTGACCTGTCTTTCTTCACTAACTGTATATTTTAATATTTTATTTACAAAAAAGGCAAAGCTGTACTATTGCAATTTCTTTCCCCAAATGCCCCAGGTGTCATTTCGACATTTCTGGTGTTCTCTCCAGGCATGGCGTACTTGTAACCCACTTCTGAGATTGGGGCTCCTGGAAGGCGGGGTTACAGTGTCCCGATGATATGAGAGTTGATGATGGTAATGATGCGCCAGGAGATGCCGTAAACTAAACTTAAGCTAATTAGGCGAATATGATATTGATGATGATGGCCCCAGATGGTGTTCGGGACCGTTTGAGCCTTAAAGTTTCCTAACATTTATCTTACAGGTGAGGAAAAAACCCGAAAAAACCTCACCCAGGAAACTTGTCCCCACCGGGGAACGAATCTGGGCCCGCTGCATGACAATGCAGCACGCTACATCGAGACTACAGCGGTGGACGCAAATTTAATATAATATGAAAAAGAAACTGTGAGACAAAAATTATCATAAGTAATGCCACGAGTGATTTCCAAATTATCGATAAATTCACGACTCACGAAGTGAGGAGTGAATTTTTCTAGAGAATTTGGAAATCAAGAGTGGCATTTGTTAGGACTATTTAACGAATAAAATTAAGCTCTTTACTCACAAATCATTATTTAACTATAGTTATTTTAAAATATTTATATATTTAATGTAAACGGCGATGTTTGAAAACAAATGAGAAACGAAAGGACGCTTCTACTGCTTCTTTTGTTTATCACTGCAACCAGATCATACTATTTATTGCCAAAGGAACGCAATATTGTAAGGAGGAGCTTTCTTTAATATGGTAATTATAACACTGATAAATATTTGGTGAAACACGACTCTGATTGGTTGTAAAACAGAAATCATTGAAACGTGATTGGTCATTGACTCCCATTTGGGGCATGAGTTAAATAGTCCTCTAAATTCAGATAAAATTATCTCGCCAATATATACTTAAAAAAAATGGGGATACCGTTTGGTAATTAACCAAAGTGTTGTAATTTTTATCTTCATTAATCACAAACACAAGCAGTAATACAAGTTATAATGTTAAACGTTTCGGGTCATGTGACCGTGGTCTATAACTGCTGTTTCTTCCATACGTTTCTCCCTTAACTGCGGAGGGCATCATCAGGAAGAAGGTCTGGAAGAAATACCAATTATAGACCACGGCCACATATTCCGGAATCTATTTACATTATAATTACCGGCCGTGAAAGCCTGCATTTCCACTATACTAGAAATAGTTTGAACAAAATCAAATGGCAGATTTGTAAACTATATTTCTAGAATTGATATTAGAAATTAGTCTTAAATTATAGATTTTGCGAATCGAAAGGCATTTTGATCATTCCGTATATACTAATATCTAAATATTAAGTATTTGTTTTACTTCAATCTACTTATAGACGCTTTAACGTCTAAGTCATATCGCGTTTAGGATCTTTAGGTGTAGTCAGTAAGCTATATGTTTATATTCTGTTTACCATATGTTTTCTTGTATTCATTTATTTTAATTTTATTGATGTTATGAAATGGTCAATATGATCAAATTCCACACAAGCACTAGCCTTGACTCTTGAGAGAAACCAAGAAAAAAATAAGTTGATTAGCATAGGGATTTAACTCAGATCCTCCCGAATACGAATGCTACTATAGAAAGTAAATAAGACTGAAAAACACCACTATAAAATAATTTAGTAGGAGTAATAGCTGAGAATTGACTTTTATTAATTCTATTTATTTATTTTATTTAGCCTGCTGAAATTAAGGTCATGTGGCCTTCTCTTCCATTCACCAGGACAAACGTATGAAATTTAAATGCAAAAAATGTCCACCGTTGTGGTCTCGGGGTAGTGTGCTACCTTGTCACGCAGCGGGCCCGGGTTCGATTCCCGGTCGGGACAGTTTTTCTGGGTGAGATTTTATCGGGGTTTGTCCTCACCTGTAAGACAAATGTCAGGAAAACTTTAAGGCCCAAAAGGTCCCCGAAATCATATGGCCATCGCAATCATCATCATTCATATTCATCTTAGATTAAGCTTAGGATCAGGGACTCTCCTGGCGCACCACTATCATCATCATTACCCATCATATCATCGGAGCAACGTAACACCGCCTTCCAGGCGCCCCAACCTCAGAAGTGAGTTAGTACGCCATGCCAGGAGAGTAACCAGGAATGTCGAAAAGACAACCTGGGGCATTTGCAAAAAAAAAAGTTTTCATTAATAATTTTATTATCAGTTTCTGTTTTGGAACGAAAATATCACAAAGGAAGCTAAAATGAAAATTTATGAGAGCATAATACAGAATATTCTGTCATATGGAAGTGAAACTTGGTCTTTGACGGAAGTACAAAGAAATAAAATTAGAACAGTTAAATTTGATTATTTTAGAAGAAGCCTCCAAAAAACAAGACAGGATAAAATAAGAAATGAATTCCTTTGGAGAGAAATGAATGTCATCACATCGGTTGTTAAGAGGATAGAAAATCAAACGCTTAAATGGCATGGTCATTTATAAAGAATGGAAAATGAAAGATGGCCAAAAAATATATACCCCCTGGAAGAAATAGACATGGCAGACCAAGATGGGAATGGAAAACCTACGTCAGAACTATAATGGAGGATAGGAATTTGGAAGAGGGACATTGAAATGATAGAGATCAATGGAAACTGAAGACGGCAAACCTATAAATGGGGGAAAGCCGAACAAGAAGAAGTTTTATTTGAAGAGAAAAATTATACGCTCAGACCGGGACTTGAACCCGGGACCCTTGGTTCTCTAGACCAAGTGCTCTACCAACTGAGCTACCTGAGCAAGTACCGATCTAAACGCAAATCTTTCTCTATATACATTGTAATTCCCATCCACCAAATGCTGTGAAGCCATGCTTCTATCTTGCAAATGGCGGCTCCTTTATTAAGAAGACATATTTGGGAATTATACATTACAGCCAGTACGGCTTTTTCCAAGTTTTTATTATTGATTTCGTACATCTCAATGATGGATAAATCATATTTGAAGAGAAAAATTATACGCTCAGACCGGGACTTGAACCCGCGACCCTTGGTTCTCTAGACCAAGTGCTCTACCAACTGAGCTACCTGAGCAAGTACCGATCTAAACGCAAATCTTTCTCTATATACATTGTAATTCCCATCCACCAAATGCTGTGAAGCCATGCTTCTATCTTGCAAATGGCGGCAATTTTTCTCTTCAAATATGATTTATCCATCATTGAGATGTACGAAATCAATAATAAAAACTTGGAAAAAGCCGTACTGGCTGTAATGTATAATTCCCAAATATGTCTTCTTAATAAAGGAGCCGCCATTTGCAAGATAGAAGCATGGCTTCACAGCATTTGGTGGATGGGAATTACAATGTATATAGAGAAAGATTTGCGTTTAGATCGGTACTTGCTCAGGTAGCTCAGTTGGTAGAGCACTTGGTCTAGAGAACCAAGGGTCCCGGGTTCAAGTCCCGGTCTGAGCGTATAATTTTTCTCTTCAAATATGATTTATCCATCATTGAGATGTACGAAATCAATAATAAAAAAAAAGAAGAAGTTTGTTTTTTAAGGATGGTAAGGATAGAACAGAATTCCATGTTCTAGCAACAGAAACTGTAAATGATTTCGAGTAATAGGTAGTGTGATGAGGAGGGATATAAAGGACAAAGTGCTGATGGGGTCGGGTATCTAATTTATGTGTATCAGAGAGTCTAACGAAGCGATTTGATAAATGATACAGTAATGACGTGTGTAACATTTTGTAGAGAAGAGATAGGAAATTGACGTTTCTACTCGTACTTAACTAGATGGAGAAAATAAAGAGGATATCTTGCGAAATGAAATTAGAAAGAACGGAAAATCAAGGAAGATGCCAATGCAGAAAGAAGATGCTGATTTTAGAAAAATGATAATTAGAGGATGGTCATTTCTGGTACTAAAAACAAGAGGAATAGTGTGAAGAAAATCAAAACAATAAGTCCACCAAGAAATGAAAGCCAAGGTTTGTGAGTCGTCAAAGATGGAAATAGACTAGTTTCAGCTGCTCTCATTTTCTAGTATGTACTTACATTCATTATAGATGAGTTAATCGGATTTAATTGAATTAATTTGAGTCGCTAGTGATAAAAATCTACGGTTCTGAAGTGGCAGTCCCACGAAGGCACTCTGCAATTGTAAGCTAATAAATCGACTAACTTAAATAATAATTTGTTACTTTGCCAAAGTATGTTGTCATATTATAACGTTGGTTGGTGATTACCATGCTCTCCTCGGGTTCCGAAGTTCGCGGGCTCAAATCCGGTCGGAGACAATGCCTTTCTTTTTTTTTTTTCCCCTTGTAAACCCATGTTTCCCTTAACAGAGATTTAGGCGCTTTCCCCCTATAGGGAAGAATTTGAACCATACTAATTTAGTTACACTTGTTTTCGTATAGATGTCCTTTGAGTAGTCCATGGTCAGCGTTCCGCCTCATACTGACATCCAGGAAACCGAGGTAGTACTAGGACGGAAAAATTCGGTAAATTTTGCTTAGAGGCCTTTCATTCAGGCTTGAGGATATTTTACGAGCCTGAAAATCTTCAGACTCGGGACCCACGGCTTAAAGTCCCTCCCAGAGGACTTGCTCCTTAAATTTTTCTATCCTGAAAAAAGGCATCGACCCGGCCGGGCTTGAACCCGCGACCCCCGGGACCAGAGGCAAGGAGCATAACCACTAGTCCACCGCGGGTTTACGATAAGTATTGAGATATCTCAACAAAAATATTAATAAAATTTCAGTTGTGGGGATGTTTACTTGAGTTAAACAAAATACTGTCTTGGAAAGTAATGGCAAAGAATATATTGAAAACCACTGTGTATGTACTCATAATTAGATTTCGGTGTTGGCCTACTATAAAGAACTCCAGAATAACTTTTTTGGTTTGATGAAACTTTCAGCCTTGGAGGCTTTGCATGTCTCCCCTGTGTTTCAATAGTAAAATTTATTTTAGAAAGGAGGTTAAGCCTCGCTTTCTAATGTCAGATGAAAATTTTAAAAAAATGCTTTAAACGTAAGTTTTTATTATTTATTTATTTTGTTTTTATTATGATTTCAATTATTATTATTATTATTATTATTATTATTATTATTATTATTATTATTATTATTATTATTATTATTATTATTATTATTATATTAAGTTACTATAATATGTAGCATAAAGTTAATTCTAAAGTTATTTAATTACTATTTTATTCTCTTTATCTATTTATTAATTATTAAAATTTGTAAATAATCTATTAAAATTTTAGCCTATCTTTTATCTTTCCGAGACTTGAGGTCCTGAATGCATTCTGTAATTTGTTTTATGATTTAAATTTTAATTTCAATATTAGTTGTATATTTGCCTGCTTGCGAGATCTCTTTAATAATTGACCGTCGCCGTGGCATAGTCGGTAGAGTCCCTACCTTCCACTCAGGCGACCCGGGTTCGATTGCTGGCGGGGTAGGGTGTGTGTGTGTCCTGTCCTTGTGTCTATGTGAGAATTAAAGAAAGCTAACTAACAGGTAAAACAAACAAAGGAAAGGGTAAAACAATAAGGAAACCCAGTATAAAACTAAACTAAAAGTTTTCTTTCATTTGTAATCGATTAATAAGCGTTTTAGCTGTGCACCTCTAGCTGGCAGCGTAAGTGGCAGAGTTCCTGATAAGTTGTTTATTTAATGTGTATCTAATGTTGAGATGTAAAGTAGGTAAAGACGGTGAAACATAATAGAATATATATATATATATATATATATATATATATATATATATACACACACACACACAGTAAAATAATTAAATTGTTGGCCACGGTGACCTAGTGAATATGTTCCTTATCTGTACTGTAGTCCCTAGGCTCACGAGTTCAAACCTAGCCGAGGTCGATGCGATTTGAAAGAAGGAAAAAAAAACACGAATGAAAACTCCTCCGGGAAGGACTTCAATCCGTGGGTCTCGAGTCTGAAGATTTTTAGGCCTAATTCCCTATTATTCGTCACCTCGAGACGATACACTAACCACATGTTACTTGCTGACATCTATAGGAAAATAAGGGAACGGAATTAGTCTGGTAAGAAGCATCCCACTAGGGGAGCACCCATACCTCCAGAGAGACGAACGAGGATCAATCAATCAGTCAATCAAAATTATTTAATTAAATTTCGGTAATTTTCTTAAGGTAACAAGCCATTGGGCTAGATTTATTTTTAACTAATTAGGCCTAGTATATCTATTTTCCTTTAAATATGTTCTTAAAGTATTTAATTTCTTTTACGTATTTGACTGATTTTATATCCCTATTTTGAACATTTGAAACCAGATTTCTGATATTACGTTTATTAATGTTGACTTAAGAAAATAAGTATAATGTATCGTATTGATATAATATTACTTTTCGAATACATTGACTCATGGCAAATAATTTAACATGGAGCAATTTTTGAAACAATCATTTGTAATAATTCAATAATCTGTATCATAATGAACAGAATTGAATTTAATTTCAATCTTTATATTATTCTATTTCTTAGTGCATTAATCCAATACATAATTCGAAAAATTAAGCTAATTACATTTTACTAATTACGATAATTAACAAATGTCAACTGCGTTTAATTGACTGAAATTAAATATAGGAGGCTGCAATAAATCTGATACTGAAATAGTCGAAATCTTGCTGGGTGTTTAGTTCTTGGTAATAAATTCACTTCTATGAATATTTAATTTAAATCAAATTCTTTTTCACAAGTATACATAGGACTATAAAAGTTCTGTTTGTTTCAAAATAATATTGAGTAACGCTTAATGAGTTTGACTGAATTTGACTGAAACAATTTAGATATTCGTTATGATCGGTTCTGTGGAATTGTATCGAAGTATTTACTTGAATAACGAATTTTCATGGTTTTAGATTTTATATCAATAATAATTATACTTTGTTGGGTATAGACTATCTCCTTTATTTAATATTTAACAGTACGCATTTTTATTTTGCTACGGTAGCGAAACTATTATAGAAAATGATGATCTTGTAGAAGATTTCCGGCCGTGAAAGCCTAAGTCAATATATTATAGAAAATTAATTACAAAGACAATAAACGTTATGTCATTTCATCGACTATTTAACTCATGCCCCAAATGGGAGTCAATGACCAATCACGTTTCAATGATTTCTGTTTTACAACCAATCAGAGTCGTGTTTCACGAAATATTTATCAGTGTTATAATTACCATATATTAAACAAAGCTCCTCCTTTTTAATATTCTTAACAGGTCTGACCGTTATTTTGCAGTGACTGAGCCTATAAGAAGTACGGCTACCAGATTGTATATATAGTGCATACATGTCAACATTTGTAGCAATTTATTATACCACCAAAAAAAAGAAACCACTGTTTGACTTTCTTAAATGTATTTTTTCCCAGGTAATATCCAGAAAAATATAATTGTAATATTTACATCATACGACATCAGAAATGAATTAATATACAGATTGATGTTTCATTTTTTCTCCACTAGAGAGCATTCTTACAATATTGCGTTCCTTTGGCAATAAATAGTATGATCTGGTTGCAGTGATAAACAAAAGAAGCAGTAGAAGCGTACCTATCGTTTCTCATTTGTTTTCAAACATCGCCGTTTGCATTAAATATATAAATATTTTGAAATAACTACAGTTAAATAATGATTTGTGAGTAAACAGCTTAATTTTATTCGTTAAATAGTCCTAACAAATGCCACTCTTGATTTCCAAATTCTCTAGATAAATTCACTCCTCACTTCGTGAGTCGTGAATTTATCGATAATTTGGAAATCACTCGTGGCATTACTTATGATAAAGTATTTTTATATATAAGTAAAAGTCGTCCTACTTCTGTATTATTGAAATTTACTGTGTATATTATATGGATATTTCAATTGGCAATATATCCTAAAAGGTACGATGTTTTAATATAATATTTAAAAAACAGTATAAAAACGAACTAGTATAAATTATTAAATGTATGTCAAATTACGTAATATAGAGCAATAACTTAAATTTGTGCTAGATTTTGTTTCCATTGCGGTCCGACATATTTAAATGACTGACACTAGGAAAAAGTATTTGGCAATTTAATGGTTAATACTACAGAGTTTGTCTTAATTGTTTAGAACATGAGCTTTATTAAATTAAAGGTTTTAAATTCACATTAATTTATTAGTTCTTTATAGGCCTACGTTCCCAAAAAAAAATTTAATGTTTAATGTTGTTTAATTTTAACACAAGATAACAACATAGACTCTCTCTTGTGTATATCGCAACATATGACATCACATCACTCCACGTCACAAGAAAGCATCTTACCAAATACTCTTCTGAAACAAACGATACAAATACTGCATCAGAAGTAAGCCCTAAGTTACTACTGATTGGTTTAAGAGACCATTACTTGCTTTCAGTCATCTGATGACTCTCTTATCTTGGAAATTCAATTAATACTCGTAATTGTATTTGTTGAAAGTCTTTCAATAACGATTGGTATAAATCAATGATTGGCCCCTTATGCCGCCGGATTTGACCTCAAAGGAGACAGCACATGTAATAACTTACTAGTGTGAATCGCCCTTCAAAACTTTTAACTTTCCACCATCAAGATTTGCGCCATAATTTTTTTCAAAGTCTGTACGCATATTAGTTGGTGTTTTTCGTATAATTTATCATATTTATACTATATTATTATTATTATTATTATTATTATTATTATTATTATAATAATCGTATAAAATGTTGTTTGTACATAAAATTTCCATTGCAAAATTTAATATATTTTTAATTCTTTATAATTAGTATAGTGAATATATAATCTAAATTGTCAAATACGTACTTGTAATTTGTGCTGGTTGAGTGGAAGAGAAGGCCTTATGGCCTTAACTCTGGCAGAATAAATAAATAATAATAATTTTATTATTATCAATATATTTAATACATTTATAAAATTTATTATAGATCCGTAGACTTTCATTGTGTTATTTATTAAGATTATTACCTAGGAATTTTGTCTTTATTCACTCCAACCTTTATTGAACTTACCTCAGTTATATGCTCAACTGTATTCTTCCTTCAATAAACGTAATGTGAATATCGTCTTTTCTACCACATTCATATAGTGTACTCCGGAGTGTCCATATTAAGCTATGAAAACGCTAGAACTATTGAAAAGAAACTCGGGGATTGCATGTTTAATCTTCATGAATTAGCACGCCATGTTTTATGAATGCTCCACCCAAAATTCGCTTTAATATTCGTGACTGCTAATGTGATTAAGTTATATTAAAACATGTAAAAGAATGTGTAATCTGAATTTTAATTCAGTGCCATAATATTCATTTTAAAGCAACTATCAATCTGCGAAGAAAAAAATCACAGGCATGACATGATTTATCTCAATTTTCCGTAATTATCTAAAAATTGAAGGTTATTCGTTATTCAAATAAATATCTAGATATAATTCCAAAGTACAAAGTTTAATGTGTATCTAAATTGTTTCAGCCAAATCCAGTCAAACTCTGATTTAAGTGTTACTATAAGGAAGAAGTCCACCGGGAGGAACTTTCTGAGTCTGAAGATTTTCAGGCTAGTAAAAGATCCTTAAGCTTGAATAAAGAAGCCTCTAAACAAACATTTACCACCATCAACGTCCTAGTAATACCTTAGTTGCCTGTTAGATGTCTCATTGGGTCGGCGTGTTGACTTTTGCATACCATCCATGACATCTACGAACAAATAAGGTACTAACTAAAAATTAACTTGGTCGAGTAACTCCTAACAAAGGAGAGGCTATGGCTCAGCAATGGGCTACACCAGTATAGATAGATAAGATTGTTTGTAAACAAAATAGTCCTACATTCTTGTGAAAAAAAATCAAAAACATAATATTGATAGAAGTGAATTTATTACGAACAACAAAACGATAATGAACATTTTTACTCTATTTCAATATCAGATTTATTGTAACCTCCCAAATTTAATTTCAGCCAACTGGACGCACTTGACATTTGTTAATTAGTTTTATATTTAACTTTTAATGCACACATTTAAATACTCCGTAATAAATTTAATTCATTTGATATAATCGGCCGCGGTGGACTAGTGGTTATGCTCTGGTCCCGAGAGTCGCGGGTTCAAACACGGCCGGGGTCGATAGATTTTTTTAGGATGGGAAAATCCAAGGAGCAAGTCCTCCGGGATGGACTTTAAGCCGTGGATCCCGAGTCTGAAGATTTTCAGGCTCGTAAAAAAATCCTTAAGCCTGAATGAAAAGGCCTCTAAGAAAAAATTTCCGAATTTTCCCGTCCTAGTACTACCTTGCTGGGGGCACGCCGTAGCGTAGTGGTTAAGGCACTGAGCTACAAGCCGGAGGGTCGAGGGTTCAAGTCCCGTTGGGGTCAGGATTTTTAAACTGACCCAAACCCTCTGGCGGCACTATGGCCCTGGGGTCGACTCAGCCTCTAACGAAAATGAATACCAGACGCTTGTTCTGGGGGTAAAGGCGGCCGTCACGCAGAGCTGACAACCCGGCTGACATAAAGTGCCGATTGTCTAGAAATAGTGGGAGCCTTAACCTCCTACTACCCCAAGGACCTCCGGGTCTGTTGTGGGATCACTTTACTTTTACTTTTTTTAGTACTACCTTGGTTTCCTAGATGTCAGTATGAGGCGGAACGCTGACCACGGACCACTCAAAATGATATATAGGCCTATACGAAAACAAGTGTAACTAAATTAGTATGGTTCACATTCTTCCCTGTTGGGGGGAGAGCACCTAAATCTCTGTTAAGGGAAACATGGACTTACAAGAAGAAGATGTAATAATGTCGATTACTCAGGAGGAGGTTAGATTAGATTGCCATAATAACTTATACCGTGCGAATACCTACTAATAAGGGAAAAGAAACCGTAGAAAACTGAACATATTTTTAGCAGTTGATTTGCTTTTATTTTAAGAGAAAGGCAGGAACAAAATCATAAATAATGAAAGAGAGGAAGAGAACTAAAAAGTTAATTGAATGATAGATTTAATGGAGGAAGCTTGTTTCTCATTAAAATTTGTATTTCGTTTAGTAGGCCTACATTTACGTTCTATTAGAATGTTTTATATACCGGTACTACTATCGGTCGCGATGGACTAGTGGTGATGCTCCTTGCCTCTGGTTCCGAGGGTCGCGGGTTCAAACCCGGCCGCGGTCGATGGACTTTTCAGGACGGCAAAATCAAATGAGCAAAGTCCTCCGGGAGGGACTTTAAGCCGTGAGTCCCGAGTCTGAAGGTTTCCAGGCTCGTAAAAGATCCTTAAGCCTGAATAATGACGTCTCTAAGCAAAGTTTACCGACCTCAACGTCTTAGTAATACCTTAGTTGCCTGTTAGATGTATCATTGGGTCGATGTGTTGACCGCATGCCATCCATGACATCTATGAGCAAATATGGTAAGTAAAAATTAACTTGCTCTAGTAATTCCTTACAAAGGAGAGGCTATGGTTCAACAACGGGCTACGCCAGTATAGATAGATATACTTCTTCCTTATGAGTCCAACGTCTCACCTTTATAGGTACTTTTTACATGCCACGGGCCACTCGGGCCTTACAGTAGCACGACCTGTCGGGAGAGCGATTTTTAACTGTGGATCACATAAATACTTTTTTTTACCACACAAGGACATGGAGGACCTCCCCAAATGGTTATATATATATAACATTAGTCCACCACAGTGGTTTCCAGGTAGCGTGCTGCCTTGTCACGCAGCGGGCCCAGGTTCGATCCCCGGTCGGGGCAGTTTTTCTGCGTGAAGTTTTTATCGGGGTTTTTCCTCACCTGTAAGACAAATGTCAGGAAAACTTTAAGGACCAGACGGTCCCCGAAATCATATGGCCACCATCATCATCATCATCCTTATCATTATCATCATCTTTCACCGGTATGGAATGCAACGGGAATCTACCATACCTACAATCCCCTAGTAAAGCTGCAAGCATAGCATGAAAATGCTATGATTGCAGTGAAGGACCTGCCTTCGGGCAGAATTACTATGGATGGATATAGCATTTTATATAGTATGTATTGACGTCTTTTAGTTTTTTTAAATAAATAGAATGTATTAAACGTGTTAAATATGTTTTTTTTTGTCCAATACCACCAGGTTGTCTTTTAAGATGCATTCTTTCCTGGCATTGGCGGAATTGTAATCCATTTCTTAGGTTGGGGCACCTGGAAGGCGGAGTTATGTTACCCCGATGATATGATAGGTGATAAATGATAATGAAACGCCAGGAGAGTTCCTAACCTAAACTTAAGCTAAATTCCAGACCACAGGAATAATCCCCTATAAAGAAAAAAATCCTATGATCTGACTTGAATCGAACCCGGAACCTCATGCTGAAACGTTGACCACTAGCCTATCAGACTGGTCCACATGTTAAACATGAGAGAGAGAGAGAGAGAGAGAGAGAGGAGAGAGAGAGAGAGAGAGAGAGAGAGAGAGAGAGAGATTTTTTTAATATTATGCTTTACTATTTTATTCATAAAATTAGTAGACTAATAGAGCTGTTGATCGACAACAGGTACTTGAAATAAATATTCTGATTAGCTACGCTGTTTATGCGTTTTATATTCGTGTGTTGTAATTGTTGTACGTTGCTTTCAATCGTGATGATGTGTCAGACATTGTAACCAGGAAATGGAATAGATATAAAATAATTTTACATCATTATTCGTTTTCGTACTGTATTTTAATTGGAGAGGAAGCGTGTTTAGCCTCCACCTGATAATTAAACAACAAACGTTGCTCCAAGAGAATTCCATTGCATAGTACCTTTGTCTAAAACTCTTTGAATGTTTGCATCTTTTATAGTTTTTTTTTGTATGTACCGTCATCCTCAACTTCAATAACTCATTTATAATATTCGTAAAGTTTTTCGAAGTCTTGGCTTCATCTTCATGACTTTTCTTGTTATTGAATGTATTTATATATTATATTAGGGTGTCCATAATACTCTCAATGTAAAAGGGAACATGTACAAATAACAATTATAGGAAATGCCTGGGACATTTTTTAAAAAGTGGGACATTAACAAAATATAAAGAAAGTTTCAAAAATTGTATGAAACAAATTATACAAATTATAGAAATTGTACACATGTTATACTTATTTTTTATTGTCCATTAAAATTATTTACTCAGCTACATTAATCTAAAACTACTGAAGTCATTGTTTATTAATGTTTAACAATATTTATTTATAGCGTCCACCGCTGTGGTCTCGAGGTAGCGGGCCCGTGTTCTATCCCCGCTCGGAATAAGTTTCCTGGGTGAGATTTTTTCGGGGTTTTTCCTCACCTGTAAGACAAATGTCCGGATACTTTAAGGCCCAAACGGTCCCCGAACATCATCTAATTAACTAACTAACTCACTGGTACTATAGAACCCGTAAGTTCATGGCCGCGCGGACATAAGCTCTCCATACATCTCTATCTTGAGCCAATGTTTTCCAATCATCCCCTGTATAATCTACTTCCCTCAAATCATAGTTAATGTTATTCTCCCACCTCATTCTTGGTCTACCAACTGGGCGTTTTCCCTCTGGTTTTCCTACAAGAAGCTTGCATGCACGTCTTTCATTCCCCATTCGTGCCACATGTCCTGCCCATCGCAGTCTACGAGACTTAACTGTTCTCATTATATCTGGCTTTCTATAAAGACCACGTAATTCACTGTTATGCAGTCTTCTCCATTCACCTGTCTGTTCATGTCTCTTTGGTCCAAAAATTTTTCTAAGAACTTTATTCTCAAATACTCGTAACCTCCTTTCCTCCTTTAAACTAAGAGTCCATGTCCCGAATATCATCTGGCCATCATTATCTTCAATATAATATTCACCTCATTAGATTAAGTTTAGGTTTAAGGCCTCTCCTGACGCATCATGACCCATCATCATCACCCATCATATCATTGGGGCAGCGTAACTCCGCCTTCCAGGCTCCGCAACCTCAGAAGTGGGTTACAATAAGCCAATGCCAGGAGAGAATACTTGAAATGTCGATTGACAAACAGATGGCACTGGACATCTAGGGCCCTTCCCCCACCCCTTGGGATACCTCAGTCGTCATGACCATACTCCCAAGTCCTAGGTGCTTGTCCTCCCTATCCTATGTTCACGTCCACGTTCAAGTTCACGGTCCTTAAACCAACACCCCTAGGGAGAGGGTGTTGGAGTTTGCAAGTTCTGGGAATTGCTGAGCTACATAGTACATCAGGTCGCTCATTCCTGACGACCCCACAGTTGGTCCATGAGCCTAGCCGGGAGGACTGCTGTCGCAGATCCACCGACCATTCCCCTGTTCTGCCTCCAGGGACGTGTCCTGCAGCCGTTGTGAGACCGGCTAGGGCTACAAGCCCAACAGTGTGAGACTTTTAATACATCCAGGTGCTCATCTCCTGGCGACCCCACAGTTTGTTGACGGGCCCGTAGGCTGAGCCAGGAACCAGTACAGTTGCTCCCCTCTGCACTGGTCCGAGCCGAGCCCTGGTGTGCCCCCAGGGACGCCTTCTGCAGCTGTTGTGGGCCAGCACGGAGCTCGCAAGCTCCAACAGATGAGCAAATAGTACGACAAGGCGCTCAACTCTTGCCTACCCCACTAATGGTTCATGAGTCCCTTGGACTTGACCGGGAGGACTCTCTACCAGATCCACCGACCTTTCCCCCAGTGCACCAACTGGGGACGTGTTTGGTTGCTGAAGTGGGTCCAACCTGAGCATTAGTACGTCAGGTCGCTCAACTCCTGACGACCTCACAGATTGTCCTTGGGTCACTCGGTTCCAGAGTCGGCGCTAAGTCCCACAGACCAAAAGATCGCGCTTCCTCCTTTCCCGAGCTTATTGACCTGGTGGTAATTCCCAGCATTACGCCCGGTATTGTCCCAACCAGCCCGTTCGCAAGACTAAGCCTAGTAGTGTAGCTGCTGTGAGGCAGCCCACTGAGCAATGTAGGCATCCAAGGTGCTCATCTCCCATGGTGCCCTCACAGATGGTCTCGGGTTCCATTGAACCAAGAGAAAGGGACTTCTGATCCCCAGTCTCCCACCGCTCCACCAACAGCGGCCCATGCTCCCGCTTGTGGGCCGGGACGTACAGGCTTGACAGCAGGCCCCTCTTATAAATTTTTCTGCTGACCCCACTCATGGTCCGCGAGTCCATCGGACTTGGAAGGGAGGACTGACTAGCAGATCCACCGACCTTTTCCGCACTACGCCACCGAGGGGACGCGTTTTGCTGCTGGAGTGGGCGCAGCATGAGCTATGTAGTACGTCAGGTCGCTCGAGTCCTGACGACCTCACAAATGGCCCGAGGGTCCGGACTGGACCTAGCCGGGAGGAATGCAAGCAAACCACCGACCGTTCCCCTATCCGCCACCCGGGGAGTCGCCCTATTGCTGTTGTGAGCACAGCTGGGGCCCGACGGACCCCCAGGGAGATGGCATTGGACAAAGCATATTTATTGATCGCTGCAAGGGGTATAAAAAAATCCCCTAACTAAATCTATTTCATTTAAGTTAAAATTGTATTTCTCAACCGCCAAAGTACCAGAATAACAGCAGGAAATCTCCGACATTGGCTGCACTGACGAAAACCATGGATTGACAATTTGAAAAATGTACCAGTTACCAATATATGAGAGTAAAAAACAAAGATTATAGACCAAACAGTGTATCGTGGTCATACAACTGGCGCTTTCTAAAGTTCATATTTCTAATTACGTAGTAAAGAATAAAATGAAAGTCGCCATTCATAAATACATTGACAAAGCATCGTCCCAAAAGCGGGACATTTGATCGTCCCCAAGAAAACTTTTGGGACAGCCGGACATTTTCCAAAAACAAAGCAGGACTGTCCCGGTAAAAACGGGACGAATGGACACCCTATATTATATAAATAATGTATACATTTAAAGTATGAATTCAATGACAAGAAAAGTCATGAAGATGAAGTTAAGACTACGAAAAGCTTTACGAAGATTATAAATGAATGATTGAAATTGAGGACGACGGTACATAAAAAAATATATACAAGTTTTATCTATCTATCTATCTTCGGATTTTTACAGCTGCTGCCGTCTTCCCGTGCCAAACCTCCAAAACCTGCGATCTTGGGCATTTTCAATGCTTAGCTCTCTTGCTTGCATTAATGTATTCATGTTTTCCTTCCATGTTAACTTTGGTCTCCCTCTTTTCTTATTTCTGGTCGGATGTCATTGATATAGTTGCTTTGGCCATCGCCCATCGTCCATTCTTAAAACATGTCCTAACCACTTTAATTCCTTCTCAATTCTTTCAATTTATAAAAAGTTTTATCTTTTTTTTCTTAAACTTAATTTGTAGGATCTTCATCCTGTTTATTTCCAAAATCACTCCTCGGAGGAAGACGTATTGGATCAAGCCTCGGATGAAAGACGGAAACAAAATACGACAAACGCTAGGAAAAGGTCTACGATTTGGAAAAATAAAAAGTTTTATAATTATAATAATTATAACCTCAACGGTGTGAATAGAAAAGTGATGCATATTTTCATCTATTTTTATTTTTAATTAATTTTTAATTGTTGCCTTATACGTAATTATTAGAGCTGTTAAAAATTTAAATATTTGGGGTCACTTTTTGATGAATCAGGGAGTTGTAAAGCTGAAGTAGATAGCAGGTTAGTACAAGCACGAAGAGCCATAAAAATGTTGAATGGAGTACTGTGGAGTAGGACCATGTCAAACCACACGAAGAAGAGGATTTTGAAGTCTGTTGTGGAAAGCATAATGACTTATGGTGCTGAGGGTTGGACTTTGGTAGAGGGACAAAAAACCAAGATCTTGGCAGTGGAGATGGATGGAATAAGACGCAGTGCCAGGGTGTCTAGATTGGAAAGAAGAAGAAATGAAGAAGTGAGGCAGATGATGGATATGGAGGAGACAGTGGTGGAAAGCATTGAAAGACGAGCTCTTCAGTGGTATGGCCATGTCAGGAGAATGGAGGGTGATAGGTGGCCCAAAACTCTTTTGGAATGGTCACCTTCTGGTAGAAGGAAACGGGGCAGGCCAAGAACAACTTGGAGAGGAGAGATCCATAGATTGATGAACGACCGAGGTCTGGAGGAGGATGAATGGCGTGATCGGCAAGAATGGCGAATGGGAATACAGGGTAACCGCTGAAAAGTGGAGAGGCCCTCAAAAGTAAAAGTAAGTAAGCTTTACATGCTTTATTATATAACTATGTGAGCATAAGACTTTTATGTCACGGGACAATATTCACTAAGAAGATAATTTATTTCACGCCCCGTTTAATTCCTTTCATTTCAAGGAAATATCAAGCAAATCAATCTGTTCTGTTTTTAAGACATCGATTCCAATGGAGCGTGAATCCTTTGAAGGACATAGGTTAAACTTGTTTGTTATGTTTCACTCTTTATAGATAATGCACAGGCCTACAATTAAAATATGCTGTTATGGTACATTGTCAGCTAAAATTTTCAACAATTTATTCCTATTGGTTTTTTGTCGAAGGCTTTTTTGAAGTCCACTTCTCTTACAGGTGCGGAAAAACCCCGAAAAAAACCATTACCCAGAAAACTTGTCCCGACCGGGGATCGAACCTGTGCCCGCTGCGTGACAAGTCAGCTCGCTAACTCGAGACCACACCGGTGGACGGAATTAAAAAAAAATGAACTGCGACGAGAATACCAGATCAAAATTGCTAAAATATTTGAAATACTCAAATCCTCAGATGAGAATGTGGCAAGCGAAGAAGAAACTGACATAAATAAAGAATGGGAGGATATAAGACAAATTATCACTATCAGAAAGCATAGGTTATTGTAAAAAGAGGCAAAATAACAAATGGTTTGATGAGGAATGTGAGGACATTGTGAAGGAAACAAAGCTAGCAAAAATGAGTTAGTTACACGAGCCAAATGAAGTAAATTTAGAAAATTTGGGTAGGATTGTTCGGGTAATTATATCAGGGAATTAGAATAGAGAGGAAAGGGATTCAGACTGAAACAAACATAATCAGGAATGAAAATAGAGATATTATTATTTCAGATTCCAAGAGTATAATAAATACATGAAAAAGTTACTTTAATGGGTTATTAAATATGCAAGTAGTGCAGATATTGAAGAGGCTGATTTACAAACAGCAGACATGTTAGCCACAGAATCAACTGCATTATAAGTTGAAATTGCGATATAAAATTGAAAATTTATAAAACATCAGGTTCAGATGGGATCTCAGCAGAACTGATAACATCAGGGGGAGAAAAATTGATGGTCAAGATACGTCGGTTAATTAGTATGATTTGGGGAAAAGAGGTTATTATAGTAAATGGAAAAAATCGATTATCGTGCCAAGAACGGAGATAAAACTGATTCACCAACTACAAGGACTGTCATTACTGTCAAATTCGTTCAAAATTCTTAAATGTATTAGTAGGCATACTTACTTCCTACACTGATGACATAATAGGAGATCTGCAATGTGGATTTAGAAGACACAGGTGTACAACAGATCATATTTTTAGTATAAGACAGATTTTAGAAAAGAAATAGGAATATAATGACACTGTACATCAACTGTATGTAGACTTCAAAATATTATACGATTCAATTAAGAGGGAGACGTTATTTAGTATCCTGCTGGAGTTCGGAATTCCTGAAAAGTTAGACTTATTCGAATGTGTCTAAATGACACAAGGAGTAGGGTCTGTGTAGGCGGGGAACTTTTCGGATACTTTAAATTCACAGTGGATTAAAGCAAGGAGATGCACTATCTCCTCTACTATTCAATGTTGTACTAGAGCATGTCTTCAAATCTTTAGAGGATGAAGAAGGCTTACAACTCAATGGTATTAATAAGCTGTTAGTTTATGCTGATGATCTAGCATTATTAGGCGATAGCGAAGAGATACTGAGGGCCAATACGCACACACTAAGAAATCGGGACTGGAAGTAATCATAAATAAAACTAAATAGGCCTATATGTTCACACATAGAAATGCATTATATAATGGAAATAGACAGTTATTGACAAATTAAGGAAATTTTGAAGACGTGGCTGCATCCAAATATCTAGGAACAATAATTAAAAATAGGAATGAGATGCACAACTAAATTAAATATAGGTTCAATTCTGGGATATGCATGTTATTAATCATTACAGGGACACTTGTCCCAACTTCTCTCAACTAATGTTAAACTGAAAATATATAAAACTGTTATTCTGCCAGTTACATTATATGGATGCGAAAGATACACTCTTACTTTAAGGGAGGGGAAAAGGTTATGGGTACTGGAGAATAAAATTCTTAGGAAAATATTTGAACCAAAGACAGGTGAATAGAGAAAACTACATACTAGTGAGATATATTACCTTTATAGGAAGCTACATATAATAACAGTTTAGTCTCGTAGACTTCGATGGACATGGCATGTGGCGCGAATGGGGAATGAAAGAGTGGCATGGTAGCTTCTTGAAGGAAAACCAAGGAAACGGCCAGTTGATAGACCAAGAATGAGGTGGTAGAGTAACATTAACCATGATTTGAGGCAAGTAGTGTATACTGGGGATGATATTAAAACTAGGGATGTATGGAGAGCTGCCATTATCCTACTGTTTCGATAGTGCCAGTTAGTTAGTTAGTTAGTTAGTTAATCTACTGTCCAGTTAACTGTGGATTCAACACAGAAGGACAAACGTTTTGATTTCTGTTATCCTAATAATTCCAAATAAAATAAAATTAAATATAAAATATTTATTGTATGTAAAAAATATTGAAATAGTATTTTAATGAATTCTCTCTTAAATATGATAAATGCTAGCTAAAATTAAACGCAATAAATACGTATTGGGAGAGACAACCTTTTTACAAGTTTAGAGTAAAAGTAAACACCATATTTGTGTCTAGCATAATGTCTGATCGAGGGATGAATGAAACGATATTTTGATAAATTATCTTTGATATATGTGGATGCCAGCAGCATAATCACAGGAACAAATGGAATAAACACTACGGTGAAATTCATGAGTGTGGAGAAGTGGTAGAATTATTTTTTTGGAACACAAAATATGGCATGAGAGGATATGGGATAAACCCCTAGAGAAAGCTGCCGATTCATCTACCACGAACCCCACTTGGAGTTACCAAGGCGCGAATTAGGGTCCCAGAGGTGGATGTCGAGTGACTAACCATTTTGACCACGGATGCTCTTACACGTTTGCAGTATATTAGCTCAATTAAACCATTTTGGCCAACCTTGGTATCTTTTTGCCTTGTGAAGGCATTTGGGCAGATGAAATTATTGAAGCCTTTAATTACCTTATTGTTTCATGATTACTGCGCAGTATTCCGCTCCACCAAGTACAAATACTTTGATATATCATTGTACGAAGGTTAAATGTAATAATTGTATATTGTTTTTCTTTTTGCAAGAATTAAATATTTTTGGTTGGTTCCAATTCTAAATAACATAGCTGCCGTGTCCATCTCTTTCGCGGACGGCCCCGATTTATTTTTTCCTCCTCTTGGTTGATAGTTCAGACTTTTTGAAGGCAATATGTTGGTATCCATTCTGCAGACATGTTCATGCCATTTTCTCATACATTATTCTATATTTTGAATATCCATCCATAGTAATTCTGCTGAATACAGATCTTTCCTGCAATCATAGCATTTTCATGCTATGATTTGCAGCTTTATTAGCGAATTGTAGGTGTGGTAGCTTCCCGTTGCTTTCCACACCGGTGAAGGATGATAAGGATGATGGTGGTGATGATGATGGCTGGATGGATTTTCGGGGACCGTTGGGCCCTAAGCTTCCTGACATTTGTCTTACAAGTGAGGAAAAACCCCGAAAAAACCTCACCCAGAAGCCTGTCCCGACCGGGAATCGAACCCGGACCCGCTGGGTGACAAGACAGCTCGCTACCTCGAGACCACAGCGGTGGACATTTTGAATATAAATACTCTATTTATTGAAAAAATAATATTTCTTAACATTTTGTATTCTTTTATTTATTTCTTTCTGGATATTATATATGTATATATTAGTCCCATTAAAAATGAGCCCTTAAATTAATCAGTTATGAAGTAATATCAATTTTACTGTTTGGGACTCGCTGATAGCAAGTGCCAATTCTAACAAAACCATCAGTCTTAATCAATTCCGTGTAGGCCAGCGAGCAGATAATCCTAATCCTAAATTAGCGAAACACTGATTTCTTCTGCCTGTTATTTAAATGTTCCGGACCGCAAATAAAACAAGATCATGTAAAACTCGAAGTTATTATTGTTCAGTATTCATTAATACTGATAACACTGGTAAACAGTGTGTTGGTTGCCCTTGATATAGATTAATTTCGGATATATTTATGCTCACAGTTCATGAAACTATCAATGATTTTGGAAGATTTGATCTGGTTTTTTTAAATCTTTATTTTCATTTTACACTATAAAAATCCGAAAATATATAAAAAAAAATATAACAGATATATTTATAATGTCAAATTGTTTCTTTGAAAAATTAGTATACAACGACGTAAATACAAAAACAAAATGTCGAAAACCTCTGTTATACTTAAATGAAACGCCTTTTATAAGATTTTCTTCTATAATTTTTAGGGGACAATCTCTTTATAAAGACCAGCAGTAATCTGCCATCATGTGACGGTCCCATCTACCCTGATACCTTTCCTCCATTACTTTTAAATCCTGGTGAAAGCACTCTCCCTGTTTGTCACTATAATTCCCTAAATTATCCGGAAATCTATCCAGATGACTGAGGAGTAAGTGTAACTTTATACTCATATTTGCTCCAAGAATCTTGAAGCTTGTCAACATGTTTTTCACAATTTCTTTATAATTTGAGGCTTTATAGTGACGTAGGAAATTTTCTACTATCAACACAAAAACCCTTCCAAGCTTCACTTTCTGGAACAGTCATAACTTTGATAAAATTTGCATCTTTCATCAATTACCGAATGTGAGGACCATAAAACATTCCGCCTTTTAACTTTTCCATACTGAGCTTAGGAAATTTTCTACAAATCTATTTTGAAACATTCTCCTTCCTTGTCCAACGCTTTGACGAATTGTTTTATCATATCCAGATGCACGTCGTGAGTACTTTAATGTTGTAAAATAACTGAGATCACGGCCGATGTGCAGAGTGAGGGGTGCGAGAGTGGGGATCACGTGATGTTTATATGCACGAAAAAATGCGCAGAAATCAAATCATGACCGGAAACAAAGTTATTATTAACAAGCCGTTTACTGTTTGATATAAGATATGCAAAAATCATAAAAAAATAGAGCACATTCAGCACTTTCATGAATATATTCGTAAACTATGTACTTGAAAACATAGAAGTTCGCTGAGATATCCAGGGCAACATTTTTTTTTTTTTGTAGAGCTGTGTAATCTTCAAGAGAGCTGGACTGATTACTTGGTGACGACTAAAGCAAGACAAAGGGATAAACGATTTGGTAGAGTAGATAAAATCAATATGGCAACCTGGAACGTAAGAGGACTAGCGCACAAGGAAGGACAATTAGTACATGAATTGAAGAAACAGAAAACATATATGTATCATTACTGAAACAAAGAAAAAACTCGAAGGCAGTTCAGAGCTGGGAGAATATATCTTATTCTACAGTGGAGTAAAATAATATCATTGAACAAGTGAAATCCTACAATTATTTGAGTTTTAATGTATCATACTACCAAAAAGAAGATATAAATATAGACATACAGAAATTTCTAAGAATGTGTGGAACAATAAGAAGAACTCTAAAGAATAAAACAACTCAGGATACTGAACTGAAATTTTATAAAGTCATGGCCGTTCCTACTATTATTTATGGCAGTGAAAATTGGACTTTGACTCATTCAGATATGAAAAAAATAGAGGCAGCGGAGATGAAATTTTTAAGGCCAACGGCAGGCTACACTCTTATGGATCAGAAAATAAGTTCTGAGATAAGAGATCAATTAAATATTTTTAAATTGACGGATAAAATTGACAAACAAAGACACAATTACTACATCTACTAAGAATGCCAGATGATAGACCTAAAATTATTTTAAACTACAGACCTACAGGATCTAGAAGTCAAGGAAGACCGTGTATAACTGTAGGCTTTCACGGCCGGCGTCTTGATCAGTCTGCAGCCGACTGTTGAGGAGTTCACAGAGAGCACGCAGTATCTCCTGATGATGTCTACCGCAGCAGTAGACGAAACGTCGAGTAGAAGAACGACTGGACCACGGCCTATATGCCCGGAAGACGAACCTAATAGGGATCAAGGAAGACCATTTGGTAGATGGACAGACCAAATCTCTTGAAGTCGGAACGGGCCAGAGTACCTAAGCCTTGATGTTGATGATGATGTTATGTAATTTGACACAAATGTAAGTAATTTTTTTAACCATTTGTTTTTGTGTTTTTCTATCCATCCATCCATAGTAATTCTGTCCGAGGGCGGGTCCTTCACTGCAATCATAGCATTTTCATGCTATGCTTGCAGTTTTACTAGGGAATTGTAGGTATGGTAGCTTCCCGTTGCTTTCCACACCGGTGAAGGATGATGATGGTGATGATGGCCATATGATTTCGGGGACCGTTTGGGCCTTAAAGTTTTCCTGACATTTGTCTTACAGGTGAGGAAAAACCCCGATAAAAACCTCACCCAGAAAAACTGCCCCGACCGAGGATCGAACCCGGTCCCGCTGCGTGACAAGGCAGGACGCTATCTCGAGACCACAGCGGTGGACGTGTTTTTCTATTGTTTTATAATAATATGTATGTACGCAACAGGGGAAGTAAGTAGTACATCACTTTTTTGAGCCCAAGCTTTAGCGAGGGCTAGCAAATAAGTTCGAGACTAGTAATGTACTTACTTCCCGAATTGTATGTATAATTTTGTTCACTCCTATACTAATAATTATGTTTAATTTTTACACGCTCTATATTAGCTTGACCTATGTAACGGAATTTTTCAACGCGATTTTCACCCACTTAAAATCATTGGATCGACTTGAAACTTTGTATACTTGTAAAGGACCAATGACAATACAATAATTTCATAATAGTTTTCTAAAATCCTGGCCAGAATAATCAGAAAATCAATAAAAGTGTCTGTGTAATTTTGTAACGGAATTTTTCAACACGATTTTCACCCACTTAAAATCATTGGATCGACTTGAAACTTTGTATACTTGTAAAGGAACAATGACAATACAATAATTTCATAAATGTTTCTAAAATCCTGGCCAGAATCAGCAGAAAATCAAAATAATAAAAACCGGTATAATAGGTTTAGGACTTATCAACTTCTTACTCAATCGTTGTAACAGCTCAGTTGGTAGAGCGGTGGACTGTAGTGGTATATAATTTCAGTAATCAATAGGTCGCAGGTTCAAATCAGGCCCGGAGGGCTTTTGTAGTATGAGCTAAAAGTAATAATCTACTAAAAAATAGTATCGAATTTAAAGATATTTACATGTTTATCTCATTCTGTAAAATACTAAAACTAAAAAAATAAATAATAGTTTAAAAAACTAAAACAACACGCTTTATTAGAAAACCAAACTAAAAAATAAAAAATAGTTTTAAAAAACTAAAACAACACGCTTTATTAGAAAACCGAATTAAAAATTTGAAAAAAAAAATTAATTTCTAACACGCTTGGGATAAAATTAATGCGGTCAACAAAATAATAATCTCCAACACATTTAGAATAAAACTAGAGTTATCTACAAAAAATAATTTTACCATCAAAAGCGTGGGGTGCTCTATATCAATTAATATATTTGATAATAAACAGATATTGGTAAAAGTAACGTCTCTAAGAAGAAAATGTAAAAATCATAAGAAGCACCCCACGCTTTTCATGGTAAAATTATTTTTTTTTGTAGATAACTATAGTTTTATTCTAAATATGTTGGATATTATTTTTTTGTTGACCACATTAATTTTATCCCAAGCGTGTTGGAAATTATAATTATTTTTCATTTTTTAGTTCGGTTTTCTAATAAAGCGTGTTGTTTTAGTTTTTTTAAAACTATTATTTATTATATTTCGTGTGAATTTATATGTTAGTTTCAAAAGTTCAATTGTTTGATAGCAAGGGAATGTTGATAAAACAAAACAACTGCAATTGTTTATTGTTGCCTGAGTTAGTGGCAGACATTTTAAATAACAGTTCCAGACTGCATATTAATTACAAATATGATTAATTGTGAAGTAGAGGAATCTTCCAAGGATTTGGCAACGTATAGTTGACTTGGCAGAAGACTATAAATGGAGTTCGTAATGTCAAAAGTGACCTAAATATTTGTTTTGTGATGTTATAGCAGTGCTGCCATTGCTTATCGAATGCCCTAGAATCTTCATTTTTTCAAGTATTGAAAACACATTAAAGAACTTTACTTAAAAACGTTTCTAAGAATTGTATCTTAATAATTACATTCGCGCAGTAATCATGAAACAATAAGATAATTAAAGGCTTCAGTAATTTATCTGCCTAAATATCTTCACAGTGCAAAATGATAACAGGGTTGCCCAAAATGGTTAATTGAGCTAATATACTTAAACGTGTAAGAGCATCCGTGGTGAAAATGGATGCCATCCGCCTCTGGAACCCTAATTGGCGCCTTGATAACTCCAAGTGGGGTTCGTGGTAGAAGAATATGCAGATTTCTCACGGAGTTCACTCCATATCTTCGTGCCAAAAAATTCATTCCACTACTTCTCCATACTCATGAATTTAGTTTTATTCCATTTGCTCCTGTGAGCATGCTACAGGTCTGGCCTGCTGACATCCTCATATATAAAATATTTATAATAATACCGTAGGGGTTTCACCTCATTTAATCCCTCGATCAGACATTACGCTAGACACAAATGTGGGGTTTACTTTTACTCTAAACTTTTAAAAGGGTTTTCTCTCGCAATACACATTTATTTCGTTTAATTTTAGCTTTCGTTTAGCATATTTAAGAGGGAATTTATTAAAATACTATTTCAATAATTATTTTATTTTAAATATTTTATATTTCATTTCATTTTAACTGGACTTATTAGGATAGCAGGAATCAAAAAGTTTGTCCTTCTGTGTTGCATCCACAGCTACTGAAGAGTAGATTAAATAAGTAATTCGCTAGCACTATCGAACCAGTAGGTTCATGACCGCTCTCCATGCATCGCTATCCTGAGCTAATGTTTTCCAAACATTCCCTGTATACACTACTTCTCTCGAATCATGGTTAATGTTATTCTACCACCTCATTATTGGTCTACCAACTCACCATTTTTATTTTGTTTTTCCTACAAGAAGCTGGTTGAAGAACCGCAATCCTGAATAAAAAGGCATCTGTGCAAAATGTAACCTTGTTCATCCATCCAAGTAATACCTTAGTTGCCTATTAGAGGACTCATTGAGACGATGTGCTAACCACATGTCACTCGTTGACATCTATAGGGAAATAAGCGTAATTAAATTAAGCTTGGCTAAGAAACTCCCACTGGGGAACACCCATGATCCCACGAGGAATGAATGGGGCATAGTCAGTCAGTCATGGAAATTAAAATAAAGATATGTTTATTTCCCTAATGTGTACAAATTATATAATAACTAACTCACTGGCACTACTGAATCCGTAGGTTCATGGCCGCGTGGATATAAACTCTCCATCCTGAGCTAATGTTTTCCAATCATTCCCTGTATACAAATTATATAATAATAATTTTTAATAATAATAATGATGATAATAATGCTAGTATTAATATTATTGTTACTGTTATTAATAATTTATTTATTTTAATTTGTTTGTTCTAGGTAAGTACAAGTGTGATCTGCCTTTATTAGCCCATACAGTTAAAAGTAAGTTAACATTTTTATTCTTTTAAAGATTGTAAAACTATTTTATTTCATGCTATGTCTCACTTCAGTACTTCAACATTTTACCAAATGCTCTAAAATTTAAAAAAAAAAAAAAAAGAATTGTACTGTCACCAATATATGAACAAATAATGGAAAACTTAATTTGTAATTTCACAAGTAAACAGTCGTAACTGTTAGTTAAAATTTATTATTATTATTAGAGAATTCGGACGGAATGAAGCTACTTAAGTTATTTTCATGAAAATATTTTAAAAAAAATTACGCATCTTCATCGATCGTACTCAATAGACCCCGAAAATGACCATGACAAATATGTATGTACAGTATATATATATCTGTGTGTGTGTGTCTGTCTGTGTGAGTCTGTTAACGCTCTAGCGGCCGCAATTTACGTGTTTTCGCAACGAAACTCAGTATTAGACTATTGACAAAAACTGAGGAAGGTATTCACCAAAAATCAGAGAAATAAGAATATTAGAAGTGTGTGTTTACATGAAATCCGAAATTTTATATATATATATATATATATATATATATATATATTGTTTTCACTGATGTTCAACAAGTTAAAATAAGTGACACGAAAATGATTCGTCAGTTTAAGAGTCAACAAAAGAAAGATTGGCCATAATCGGGCCATAAATTTGGCTAGTTGAGGAATTTACATTCTTCACTCGATAGCGGGAAAAGTGACTGCAAGCATTGAGTCATCAATCCGCGCTGCTCACGCAGTGTCCAGTGGCCGCAAGTCGAGTGAACCTTACTGATATGCCTACAAGTATATAAATGTACGTAAAACAGTGATGAGCATGGAATAAGTTTTGACTAGATACTGATATTATATACATAAAAATATTAAGTTGTCCTTTTATGGACCCTACTATCTGGCAGCTCTTAATTTCAGCGGGGAGTGAATTTCAAGTTCGTGAGGATATAAAATAAGTGTATATATATATAATAGAGAAATTAAAGTGAGAGACTATATATTTTGAGCTAGAATTTAATATATCTTAAAAGGCAGAACATTATAGTGTAAGATTGTAAGTCAATTAAACGTCAGTTTTAAAATATTTCCTGTCATTTCGTGTATGAAAACAGTCTGTCATACAGTTTTATTATCTTATCTCTGATAATACAAACCTTTGATCACGAAAATGTGTTTTAAAATGTGAATCGATCAATGACTTAGTAAAAAAATACCAAAATTTGTCATTGCATTGAGAAACCGTGTAATGATTTCATTCAGAATATATTCTATAATCTATGATCTGATCTATGGACTCAATACTTCATCACATTGTTTGTGTTTAATATTGCGAAATATAAATGTTACATTATCTATGAGACTTTCAGTAATAAAATGTCCTCTGGGCACGTTACTGGCGTTCCGCAGAGTGAGATGTACGATGGGATTGCCATCTTAGATGGGACTAGACATCACAGCCCCCAGTTGTATGAACCCCAAATGGAGGGCTGCCTCTTTCGCTCCTATGGACGGTGAGGACTTCTCCCTTGTTACCCCGGGAATGGGTCTCCAAATTTTTCCTCTGGAGAAAGGGTGCTTCCTCCGCACATGTATTTCTATCATTTGAAGTCTTCCAGATAAAAAAAGAAGTGGAAGATCTTAGAAATGAGCTAAATATTTTTAAACTTTTACATAAAATAATTATAATCTAGAAAAAACTGGAAAGAACATGTTCAAAGAATGAAAGATGAACGCATGCTAAAAATTATACTTAATTACAAACCAAAAGGAGACAGGAATATTGGTAGACCGAAAAAGAGATGGATTCAACTTTTTGAATGAGAATCTATGAGAGAGGAACAAGCCACATGGGCTTAATCCTTGATTGTGTTGATAATAAACGTTACAGCTTATACAGAACAAAAAAAAAACTAACTCACTGGCACTATCGAACCCTTAGTTTCATGGCCGTGCGGACATAAGCTCTCCATATATCCTTATCCTGGGCTAATGTTTCCAATCATCCCCTGTGTAATCTACTTCCCTCAAATAATGGTTTAATGTTATTCTCTCATCTCATTCTTGGTCTACCAACTAGGCGTTTTCCTCTGGCTTTCCTACAAGAAGCTTCCATGCACGTCTTTCATTCCCCATTCGTGCCACATGTCCTGCCCATCGCAGTCTACGAGACTCAACTGTTCTTATTATATCTGGTTTCCTATAAAGACCATGTAGTTCACTTTTATAAAGACTTCTCCATTCACCTGTCTGTTCATCTCTCTTTGGTATAAAATAAATAATGTAACTAAATCACGTAAATATATAGGATGAAAAATAAAAATTAGTTTGATAAGCTTAGAAGATGCTTCATACTAGATTGAAGTTTTATAAAACATTGGCAGTTCCTGCATTACCATGGGAGTGAAACTTAGGTAGTGACCAAAAGATCACAAAATAGGATAAAAAGAGTAGAAATGATCTTCTTTAGAAGAACAAAAGGCTGTAGAAGATTGGATCGGATAAAGAATGAAGATATAAGATCAGAGTTCAATATATATCTACTTAATGATAATATCAAAGAACATAGAGATAAATGCTTTAGACGTGTAGAAAGAACGAATGTAACAAGATTACCAAAAGCAGCATTTAACTACAAACGAAGAGGTTCAAGGAATGTAGGAAGACCAGTGAAGATATGACGGAACAGGCAATTTACCTAATGGTGTGAAGAAGAAGATTTTATTCAGAAACTTTATTTTTTTCTGTCTTCATTCCATTTTCTTAATTCGATCTCTCCCTATATAGAAATTTGTTATATTTCCACACCTCCCGGGAGGAAAAATTAAGCTAATGCAAATGAAAAAAAGAATGCAAATACATGAACTACCAGTAGTGATTAAATGACCATATATTATGTGGGGACCACGCCCAGGAAATTTGACACGATGGATGATCTTACGAGATCAAGTTACCCGTTGATCACTGTGTTGAACGCCAATATTTTCGTGTTTGCATTTTATTAAATTAGTAAAAATGAAATGAGCAAAACTGTAGATGCTGTATATATTTAATATATTAAGTGGAGAAAAATATGAAGGAGATACTTAGATATAAACCGACAAAATATTTTGGCTGAATGTGCGGGAAACGATCACTGTTTTTTACAAAGAGACCTAAAACAAGTTTGGGGAAAAGAATCTTATATACTCAATCTAGGATTTAAAGAGAGATCAGGGCTTGCTTGGTTCAGGTTAGGGGCATGGAAATTTTTAAAAATTACGATCACGATATGCGAATATATCCAATGTGGGGATCTTTGAAGACGAGGTACATATATTAGGAAAATGTAACAATTTAGAATATTGGAGGCATCAGTTATTACCGGAAAGAATTTCTAAATTCAAATCGTGAAAGATTGGCATGCTACGAGTTACTGGTAAACCCAGAAAATTGGATAAACTTGGGTAGGTTTCTGGACAAAACACGGAAAATAACAACACTTATTCAGGAATAAATAAATGTGTTAACAAATTGCAATACCATTAATTCTTAATAATTCTTCATAACTAAGTTAATGTACGAGTATAATGTAATTGTATTGATATCTAATTGTAATATTATTGTGTGCGTTTTTTTAAACACCAAACTTACTGTAATGGACTGTCAACAGCACGTACGGCTTACTGCCCATGCGATCCATATTTGTAAATAATATTGTATGTATCTTACTTTTAGTTTATAAAGTCCTTATGTATATGTTAATGCATGAAGGAAAAACTTTGCATCCCTTTTTAAGCGATGTATAATTTTATATAGGCCTATATATGAACACCTCATATCATGTTTCATGAATGTTATAAAAGTAATTTGTCTTGATTAAATATTAAAGATAGTGAAGTTTTGGTAATGGTAGGTCTTTTAATGGTGTGAATAGTTTGACAAACAGCATACAGTATCAGTGATCGCAGAAATGAAACACTTCAAATAACATAAAAAGATACCTTTTGAAAATATAGTTCATTGCATTTGACAACTGTTCATTAATGTAACATCCATGTCATCGACAAAAGGCAAAGTAACGCGATAAAAACATGAATTTAGCCTATGTTGTTGCAATTAAAGTCAATAGAGGGGACAGTATATAATTTTATTAATTACAGATTGTATTTGAATGACAGATTCCCGCAGAGATATCTCATGGCCTTCAGATCATTCAAACGGCATTTTGCCTTTGACATACCATATACATAGCATGACAGTCAAATTATGTATGGACTAATATCCTGGTGTATATATAATAAAGAAACTAAAGTAAAAGCTCCTTATTCGCGGGGGATGTTCCGTAAATATGCCGCGAATACAGAAATCGTGAATGTGGAATGCTAATTTGTGTGGGTAGGCCTATATAGGGGATATGTTCCAAAAGTTCCAAAATAAAAATTATCAAAATAAAATAAATTTAATGAGATATTTTGAACAGTTTCTATTAATTACACTGGTCAACATGATTTTTGTCTCATGAGTACCAACAGTTGTACTTAATGCAGTTTCTTTATCGTGTTTTCAAATATGTATTCGGAATTTCTCCATCAACCACAGTTTTTTTATTTAAATTTCAATTAATGGATTTAAATACTTTTTTAATAGACTTTTTTCGTCCATTTGTCCATTGTAAAATAAAACGGGGAATACTTTCATCTGGAGATTTCAGGTATGGAAAAGAGATATCAAGGCAAATGGAATCGTAATATGCTGGCCGATTGTTGTTGGACCATAAAGAGGGATGCTCCACAGACAAAATATAATAGAAAATCGTAATTTCTTACTTCCTAGGTGAGTCCGAATGTTCGAATATTGGTAGTTAAGAATGTACAAAATATTAAAGTGTTTGAAATTATAAATTCCTGTCTCTCGGGAACCTTGCGTGATAGAGAAAAACCGATATCGTATTTGAATTCAGGAGAACAAATACTATCAGAATCACATACGTTTCTTTCTGAGACAGTTTCTTTTTTTGTTGATCAGTGTTATTATTGTCAGGCTTTGGCAAGGGCTTAAAGAACTTAGTAATTTTTTCCTATTTTGCCGCTTTTAAAAGGTCTTTCAATTCAGATTGGTATAAAACTGTGAATTCTGCGACGTAATTCGTTATTTTGTCTTCTGATTTCTTGATGAATGTTACAGTAGCTTCATTAACATTGAAATAGCGTGATATAGACACAAACGACTCGCCAACGCGTAAAAGGTAAAGCATTTCTGTTTTTACTTTAAACGGCAACACTACTTTTTTTAGGAACTAATTTTCTTCCCTTTTACTCGACATTATAAATTGTTAACAAAGCAGAAGAGACACGTGTTATTCAATCAAAATTATTGCAACGAATGACAAGTTGAAACAATAAAACACCGATCTGGTGAGGGCGGCATTTATAACGGACATAGCGGCACGTAAAATACCACGGCGGTGATTTTTAACGACTTTTAGGCTTAGTGACAATAAGGTTTGTTTTACTTTGATATTAATTTGTCCATTTCATTTGAACCGGTCTTTGTACAAGCCGCCTTGAACGTGCATGCAGTAAAAAAAGTTGCCGATGCATTAATAAAGTTACTAATCCTTTTAATATACCGATTCGATCCGCGAATAAAGACATTTTTAGCCGCGAATACAGGAACTGTGTCGCAATTTTTTTAAACCGCGAATAATGAAAACGTGAATGAGGGAACCGCGAATAAGGAGCTCTTACAGTATATAAAATGTTTGTATTTAATCCGATTATGAAGGGGCTTCTTGCAAAATGTTCAGGAGTTTCCCCGAGAAGGTTATAAGCTGTAGGAGAATTGTAATACGTCCCGCGCCGTAGCCGAGCGGTTAAGGTAGAAGCCTTGGCGCAGAGCTACGGGACTTGCGCTGGTTCGAGTCTCCATGGGGGAAGAAATTTCCTCATGGTATTTCGGCCAGTATGGGACCCAGCATCGTGAGGCAATTGGGTAGCTACAATAAGTAGCGGCTCCAGGTTGAGGAACCAGCTATAACGGCTGGGGGACTCGACATGCTAACCACATGTCACCCCTACACTGGCTGTTGATCATCTACCTCTGTGATTGACACATGTGGATGTGAAGGGCCAGCAGCCGGCTGGTAAAAGGGCAACCGCTGAAAAGTGGAAAGACCCTCAATCGGAGAATTGTAATACTCAAACCCTTCACCATTAAAAATCACCCTTTGAAGTGAAAAACGTGAAAAAAAAATGCTTTTTGGACGCTTAAATGACTTACGCTGCTTAAACAAAGACATATAAAAAGTACACATAATTGAATATATAAGAAAATCTACAAAAAAAAAATCCGGGACAGCGTATGTCTATCTTCTACGGATCACTCACAATAACTATATCTGTCTTTCAGCTCATTGATGCCTAGAAGGTTGTATGACTAGACTCCGCCAAGCGTAAGATAAAGGCTCTTAAGATTGCGCACTTAGTATATTTATGACCATTGTAACATATTCTTAGTATTACTGACAAATAGTTTTTTATTAAATGAATTCCTTGATATTCAACAATATAAAAAGATAAAATAAATTGAGAACATGAAACTTGAACCCCTAAAACTTTTATTTATAATATGTTGAAAATGCACAATCTTATAGGTACTGTCCTCCAAGAATGCGCAACATGTCCTCCAAGATGGCGCATATAGCAAGAGTCACATTTAAAATGTCAAGACCCTTCATAGCTTGTGCCACCATTGTTTACAACCACTGCATTGCACCCAGTCTTCAGTGATAGGTTCTTCATATGCCTCGTTACAACCAGGACAGGAAATATTTTCTTCTGCGAAGGTCCGCTCTGATGATGGTGAGGGCATCGCATGATCGTCGAATCGAATAGTTTTTTTTGTTCATTTAGTAGTGAACTTTTTTTTCCTTCTTTGAGAGCATTCTTGTAGGGAGAGGAGGATAAAAATCTCAGATTTTTTTTTAAGTTCTTCGCTTCTTTGATTCCACAGCTTTTGGTAACGGAGATAACTCAGCAGGTGAGATTCTTGATCTCTCGTTATCATTTGAGCTCCTTAAAAGTCGCTGCCACATCTATTAATGGCAGAATTCTGTGAGACTTCTACAGATGTTTCATCCTCATGTCCATAGCACGGAATGTCACTTCTGAAGGAGCAAAGTCGTCCTCTGAGAAGATGTTCTGTTGAAAGGGTGAATTCCAGTTTTCTCGAACGCACGTACTGCCTTCTCCATGTTTGCCACCCTTTCATAAGCGGACCTGAATATATTGGCAATGTTGCTCTGCGCAATACCAATTCCAGGATGGTTCACCAACCATCTGCCAGCCTCTTGGGCATAGGCTTTTTTCAGCGGAGCGAAGAAGAAGCCAACATCCAAAGGCTGAAGCATGTGGCTTGCATGCGGCGTCAATGGCACAAGAGTTATAAAATGTTCCCTGCAATATAAAACTGCTTCTATACTGCAGTGGAAAACATGATTGTCCAGTATGAGAAGAACTGTATCCTCTTTTGTTGGCTTTGCAAAGTTGCAGAAATGTTTCAGCCAATCGGTAAACAGCTCTGTGTTGATGAATATCTGACTTTCGCCATTTTGAATTCTCCTTCTAGCTTCATCAAGAATTTCCTGCGTAAATATCAACTTTCTCTCAGATGTTCTAGTATATGTTGCCGCCATGATGTACTTAATTAAAAATCTAGAAGAAAAAAAATATCGCATTTTGGAATTCATTTTACAAAACAAATTGTGCCTCTAAGATTGCGCACCAATGCGCGATCTTACAGGTTTCTACGGTGATTCAAAGTTTAGGCAACAGATAGCAGTAGTCTTCAGTTACAAACACAAACGAGTAATGCACACGTAGTTAAGAAACTCAATTTTCAGTAAGAATGTTTTTTATCCATATATATAAGTTCAAAATTGTAACAGTGCTTATCATAATTATTGTTAAAGTTATAGTAAGATTTACTAAATTATGTTCTTTCCTAGCAACTCTATATCAAAACACTTTCAGCAAAATTTCTCACACCAAAGAATACAGTCTTACAAGACGTCTTCCCTCGATATAATAACAGCCAGCAGTGTTGCCAATAGTACAAAAAGCAACTGCGCAATCTTAGAGGATGCGCAATCTTACCTGCCTTTACCTTATAACACAGCGGGAGTTCTTTTACATATAACTCTCAATAACTAGTTTTGTCCTTCAGCTCATTTATGCCAATAATATCGAGTAATCAGCACGGGATATCTGAAAACAATTACGATACAAATTTATAATTACAGTAAAATTTGTTTAATCCGGAACGTGAATAATGCGGAAATCTGTCTAATGTGAACAAATTTATTGGTCCCGACGAAATAATAGTAATTTTGCGTTTATTTATTTTGCATAAAACGGAATCTGACCAACGCGGAAACGGAAGGATATTTCTCACAGTTCATGAAAAAATGTTTATTAAGCAGAAAGACACAGAAATTAATTAGTTTCCAAATTACTCAATTTCCATTATGCAAAAAAATAACAATAAGGAATTATTCCTGCCGCCGGGTGAAGTATAGATTCTACCCGTATCCGAAATATTATTTCGGACTCACTGCACACCCATTATGCGAAATATAGATACATTTTACAAATAACCATTGCTCTGTAAAATCTTAAATTAGTTTAAGTTCTGAGACCGATCTTTCACAGGTAGCGTTCTGAATTTACGAAATAAAGATGGCTAAAATGTATCATTGTCATTAAACGCAAGTGAAAGTGATTGAAGTTAAATCTCCAAATTTTCGGACCGATGCTCCAAAGTCAAGCTCTAAATCCCTAGGAAATAACGATTTCAACGCATCTTCTGATTGGCTGGACAATTTAAAAAAAGACACAATGTAGTGTGGAATGAAATTTGCGGAGAATCAAAGGATGTGGACGAAAGTGTTGTTAGTGAGCGGAAACCGAAACTGCATACTTTTATTTCAGGATATGCACCTAATAGACATTTTTAACACTGACGAAACGAGACTTTTTTTCGCGCGTTACCGCCAAAGTCGCTCATACATACTATACTTCACTTTTTAAAGGCAGCGGAACTACAGTTAATCCAAGGTACATACAAATACATATACGGCAAAGTATAATCTAAGATTTTTAATAAAATTTAATGTTTTATAATGCGGAATTTTGCCTAATGTGGAAAAAAATTGGACCCATGCGATTCCGCTTTGAGCAAGTTTTACTGTATTGTCTTTCTACTTATTCAACTAAACATAAAACATATTTTATTTATTGTAATATAAAGTCAACAACCATAAGTAGAGATTAAAGATGTTACGTTTGGTTTGAAATCAGTTGTTGAAGAGAGAGCTGCTACATCTAGGAGCGATTGACCGAAATAATAACTGTCGCCATCTACACAACTCGTAGTTCTGACAGGTACTACGTACTGTTAATACTAGATGTCATACAAGTTTTACTTTTGAATACATTTCAGGTTTCAAGTCGAATATATTTCGCTTATTTATAGACGCATGACGTCTTAACATCTAAGGGCACATCGCATCTATATATTAACTTACTTTTAATTATACTATGAAATGGATCCTAGTAATGAAATCCACAAACGAAGCACTTATCTTGACGTCTGAAAAAAAATCAGGAGAAAAACCTCAAGTTTGTCGACACCAGGATTTGAACTCAGGATCTCCCGAATAAGAGTTTTAAGCACTGTTGCTTGAGCCAACTAATCCACTGAGTTGAATTTATCTTTCAATAAAAAAAAATTTGAAAAATAATGTAAGAAACTTAATATGCACTGCCCCAAAATGAAAAATAAGTTAACCTGTGTTACATTAAATATTATTTAAAACTAGTATTATTACCATTTTTTGGACATGGGTTCTGTCATTACTTCTGAAATCAGGAATAAACACATTGTTTTGCAGGCTATGTTACAAATCCTTTAGTAATAACATATGATACAAATCTTAGTCCAATTGGTGTTTGTTTTTCGGCGCAGATGACATACGCAATTAAATTAGTACAAAAATTATGATAGGCAAAAATAAAATTGAATTACAAGCCATCATAGTCAATCAAAATACATTATAAATATTAATTGTGTTGTATTTATAGCATGTAATCGTTTATGTATATTGTAATGTAGATGTAAGAGTATTTTTTGTATTTTTTAGACAAGGCCTTAAGGCCTTAACTCTGCCAGGTAAGATAAAGCTATTATTGTTTTTTTAAATATCTAAATATCCAAAACTGAGAATATTCCAAGATTTCTTGTATTCATTTTTATAAGAAAATATGTGTCGCGAAATGTGCAACCACCTACTCAAGACTTCAAGAACCATGTTATTCATAATGGTTTGCGTCATTTTACATGTTTTGCAGAACGAGGCAAGATTTTTTGTTATGGCGCACTTTGTACCGACCATCAGACCGATGACTTCTATCTCTCTTAGTTTATAACAGTTCTTATAATATGAGATAGATTACTGTATTTTTTCGAAGTTCTTCAAGGTTGTTATGCTATCTAATTTTTTATAGTTATAGAAGATATACCTATAGTGTTCTGGTCTATGGCAGGTCCTCTGCAATCATAGCTTTTTCATGCTACACCTTGCAGTTTTACTTGGGAATTATAGGTGTGTGTTAGCTTCCCGTTGATTTCCACACCGGGGATGATAATAATAATGACGATGGTCAGATGATATTCGGGGACCTTTTGGGCCTTACAGATGAGGAAAAACTCCGGAAAAACCTCACGCAGGAAGCCCCGGGAATATAATTTTTTTTTTGCTTGTCTTTATACCACATTACTACATCACAGCATGTTAGTTTAGTTGCACAATATTTGGAGATTTAATAGATGGAAACGTTAATTTATAATTTTGTGTTAACCGTATAAAGGTACGAAATAAATTTATTTAACTTATAGTGCAGGTCTAAGTTCAGAATAGTCTACTATTTCGTAAGTTGTTGAAAACAATAAATAATTATTTGATATACCTTTTTAATGGAAGAATAACACTGGGGAACAGTGATTTTGGTGCCTTAATGTTTTCACATATTTATGGGTATATTTGGGTCACTGATTCCAAAGATGATTTCAGTTTCGTCCTATCAGCTCTAGTTTTTGAGATAGAGTTTATTCAAATTATATACCAGTTCAAAAATACTGGTCCACATATACAACTATATTACTCGCATACAATTAAATACAAAAGAACAAATACTTTCTTTTTCATGAAACAACTGTATCTATATAACTACCATAATTTATTTACACATTAGTCTCGTTAGAATCATTAATTTTCCTCCATCAGGTCGCAGAATCCCCGTTTCTGTGATTTCCTCCGATGCAATGATCTTGGACATTCTCGGTGGATGCTCCAACAGTAGTCCGCCATCATATGTATATCCCACCGTCCACGATACCTTTCTTCCATTGTACTTAATTCCTGGTGAAAACGCTCACCCTGTTCCTCACTTACATCTCCAAGATTGTCTGGAAATCGATCCAAATGACTGTGTAGGTAGTGTAATTTGATGCTCATGTTACAACAACTAGTGCACAAAAAGCAGTGAGCATATTCTCCACTAGTTCATCACTATTAGGAGACTTATAGTTTCCAAGGAAATTCTTTCACTACCATACAGAACGAAGACCATGCGGCTGCTTCAGTATCATTCATTGAGTCTTGAAATTGATGGTCATTAATAAGTTGGCGGATTTGTGGTCCATCCAATATACCTGCTTTTATTTTTTCCTTACTCAGTGCAGGAAATTTTGTACATATGTAGCCAAAACATGTTCCATCTCTATTCAACGCCTTGATGAACTGTTTCATTAAACCAAGTTTAATATGCAGTGGTGGCAAGATGATGTTGTTTCTGTCAACCAAAGGTTCTGCAACGATGTTTTTTTCTCCAACGGTCATGCTTTCTCTAAGAGGCCAATGCCTTCTCACCCAATGTTGATCTTTGGCTCTAGAGTCCCATAAACATATAAAGCATGGGTATTTGGTGTACCCACCTTGTTGTCCTAGAAGAAAATTCACCATCTTGAGATCGACACACATTACCCATTGGTGATCACGGTAAGAGATCTTCTCTAGCACTGTAGCTATTGTATGTTGATTTTCACGCATAGAAACTGAGTGACCAATTGGGATTGACCTGTATATGTTCCCATTATGCAAAAGAACACATTTTAGGCTGCGTTTGGAGCTATCTATAAATAACCGCCATTCACTTGGTGTGTATTTTCTTACACCCAGCTTCATTAACAGTCCTTCAACATTCATACAAAAAACAAATTGATTTTCTACTGTGAAGAATGGCAGGAAGTCTGTTTCTCTTTTGCGATAGACTGTGACCTTTGTTCCCGGTAACAGACATTGTTTCTCTGCCAGCCTGGAAGCTAACAACTCAGATGACTTCTTTGGAAGACTTAGATCCCTTATGAGGTCGTTCAGTTCCGCTTGACTAAAACCGGATGAAACTGATGAAGGTCCTGGGAAATCGCTGTCATTTCCCTCAGAATAGCTTTCAGTTGAATCATCCTCTTCTTCTGGTGACTCTGGAAGACTGGTAAAAATTGGAACAGGTATCTCCTCTGAATGTGGAACAGGGCGTCTTGCGGAGCGTAGATTGGGATATACCCATCTATTCCGGTTTTTGCTATTGATGCCCTTTACATTGACTGAACAAAAATAGCAGTCATCACTATGGTTAATTTGTTCTCGCCAGATCATTGGTTCCCCAAATTTCAAGCATTTCCGTTTCCCCATTTGTCCATTGTCGTAGATGCTCTGTGCACGTTTTACATACAATGTGAGGTGCCCAAGGCTTATCTTGATCTCCCAGTTGTACTTTGAAATAGGCCAAATAAGCTCTTCTTACAAAGTCAGTTATAGGTTTTCTTTGTTGAGTGAATGTGTACTCCCCACAGATGAAACAAAACACATCAGGATTATTCACACATTTTCTTCGTGTTGAAGCCATGTCAGTCTAGAAAAAGGATAAACAATTGTCAAATTAGTAAAATTACATATGCAAACGGCAACAACAACATGAATATAACTTGGATTAAATCAATTAGTATTATGCAAACAATCGATTTACAATGGTGGTACATAAGAGCAGTATCATCAATATCTTGCAAACTAGAGCTGCTGCAACAAAATGGATGACATTTTTGGAATCAGCAGTGCCGAAATACCCAGAATCAGGTGAAAAATTTCAGGCACCAAGAAAAAAATATTTTTTTGTTCCCCAGTGTAATCATAATAAATCTTAAAATTAAATTGTTGAAACGTTATTTTCATCCTTTTCATTTATTGTAGGTTCAGTTATATTTGTTGAAATTTCAGCTTGCTTTTCAGAAAATTTTGTGATCATAATTGAGTAATAGGCACGTAAATCACTGAAAGTATAGTTTAAGCCGTTGAATGCTTCTCCATAAAAAAATTCTAGTTTAAGCAGTTCCTATATATAATGATGTTACATTTAACTTTTATTATTGAAGTGTAATGGAGCGCACATATAAGTAAACAAATTCATGTTGTTAAAAACGTTCAATGTTTAGGACTTACTATCACGGAGCACTTCGTATATAGAAACTTTACTGTTTGCAGCATATACACCGCTGCAATTTAATTTCCTGTTAATATATATACAGTATATCAGTTATGTAACAAACTACGTATTATATTTGGTTATTAGGGCAGCATATATACAAAGTGATTAGATAATTATAATGTCACTGACTTTAGCTATAAATCAGGTCACTTACTGCAGATATTATTACTTACTTACTCACTGGCACTATCGAACCCGTAGGTTCATGGCCGCACGGACATAAGCTCTCCATACATCCCTATCCTGAGCTAATGCTTTCCAATCATTCCCTGTATAATCTACTTCCCTCAAATCATAGTTAATGTTATTCTCCCACCTCATTCTTGGTCTACCAACTGGGCGTTTTCCCTCTGGCTTTCCTACAAGAAGCTTCCATGCAAGTCTTTCATTCCCCATACGTGCAACATGTCCTGCCCATCGCAGTCTACGAGACTTAACTGTTCTTATTATATCTGGCTTCCTATAAAGACCATGTAGTTCATTGTTATGTAGTCTTCTCCATTCACCTGTCTGTTCATCTCTCTTTGGTCCAAAAATTTTCCTAAGTACTTTATTCTCAAATACTTGTAATCTCCTTTCCTCTCTTAAAGTAAGAGTCCATGTTTCGCACCCATATAATATAACTGGTAGAATAATAGTTTTATATATTTTCAGTTTAACGTTTTTTGAAAGGAGTTGGGACATCAAGAGTCTCTGCAATGCATAATAGCACGCATTTCCAGAATTGAGCCTATGTTTAATTTCTTTGTGCATCTCATTCCTATTTGTGATTATTGTTCCTAGGTATTTGAATTCAGCCACTTCCTCAAAATTTCCCTCATTTGTCATTAGCTGTCCATTTCCATTATTAAATGAATTTCTACGTGTGACCATATATTTAGTTTTATTGATATTTACTTCCAGTCCTAATTTCTTAATGTTACTCAATAGTGTGTGCGTGTTGTCCTTTAGTATCTCCTCGCTATCGGCCAACAGTACTACATCATCAGCATAAACTAACAGCTTATTAATACCATTGAGTTGTAAGCCTTCCTCATTCTCTAAAGATTTAATGGCATGCTCTAGTACAAAATTAAATAGTAGAGGAGATAGTGCATCTCCTTGCTTCAACCCATTCTGGATTTCAAAAGTGTCCGAAAACTGTTTGCCTACACGCACCCTACTCTTTGTGCCATTTAGACACATTCGTATAAGTCTAACTAACTTTTTAGGAATTCCGAACTCCAGCAGGATACTATATAACTTCTCCCTCTTAATTGAATCATATGCTTTTTTGAAGTCTACATACAGTTGATGTACAGTACCATTATATTCCCATTTCTTTTCTAAAATCTGTCTTATACTAAAAATCTGATCTGTTGTAGACCTGTTTCTTCTAAATGCACATTGATGATCTCCTAGAATGTCATCAATATAGGGAGTAAGTCTGCTTACTAATATATTTGTTAGAATTTTGTACGAAGTTGAAAGTAATGAGATGCCCCTGTAGTTGTTGCAATCAGTTTTATCTCCTTTCTTATAAATTGGTACGATAATTGATTCCTTCCATTCATCTGGAAGAGCTTCTTTTTCCCAAATCATACTAAGCAACCAGCGTATCTTGTCCATCAATTTTTCTCCCCCTGATTTTATCAGTTCTGCTGGGATCTCATCTGAACCTGATGCTTTATACATCTTCAATTTTTCAATCGCCATTTCAACCTCTAATGCACTTGGCTCTGCTACTAGCATTTCTGCTGTCTGTAAATTATCCTCCTCAATGTCCTGTTCTGTATGTACATTTAATAGCTGATTAAAGTAACTTTTCCATCTATTTAATATACTCCTAGAATCTGCAATCATATCCCCATTTTCATTCCGAATTATGTTTGTTCTAGCCTGAAACCCTTTCTTCTCTATACTAATTCCCTGATATAATTCTCTAATGTTCCTATTTTTTGCATTCATTTCAAGATCATTAATCTTCTCTCTCAAATATTCCCTCTTTTTACTCTTTAGTAGCTTGGTGGTTTCCCGTCTAACACTACCCAATTGCTCTAAATTTACCTCATTTGGCTCGTGTAACCATTTCATTTTTGCTAGCTTTCTTTTCTTTACAATGTCGGCACATTCCTCATCAAACCATTTCTTGTTTTGCCTCTTTTTTAAACAACCAATGCTTTCTGATGCTGACAATTTAATAGTATCTCTTATAGCCTCCCATTCTTTATTTATATCAGTTTCTTCTTCGTTTGCCACATTGTCATCGGAAGATTCCAGTACTTCAAATCTATTAGCAATTTTGATTTGGTATTCTTGCCGCATTTCATCATTTTTCAAGTTTTTTAATTCAAATTTTACAGAATCATCTTTAGCGTTTGTTCCTCTCATAAGCGATAGCCGTTGTCTGATTTTCACTCTGACCAGATGATGATCCGAATTGCAGTCTGTCCCTCTAACTGATTTAACATCGATGATGCTACTGTGCCAGCGTTTATCCACTAATACATGATCTATCTGGTTCCGAGTTTCTCCATCTGGGGACGTCCAGGTGTATTTATGAATATCCTTATGCTGAAATGTTGTGCTCTTAACAATGAGATTCTTTGATGTGGCAAATGTGACTAATCTAACCCCGTTGTCGTTACTATCTTCATGAAGACTGAATTTGCCTATTGTTGGTTTGAATATATCTTCCCGCCCCACTTTTGCATTAAAATCTCCTAAGATAATTTTCATATGATATCGTGAAAGGCTATCAAATAAGCATTCTAATTCTTCATAGAACTCATCCTTGATCTTGTCATCTTTATCTTCTGTGGGGGCATGTACATTTACAATTATAAAATCATGTTGTTTACCCTTTAGAATTATGTATGATATCCTATCACTAACAAACTTAATATCTCGGATAGCGGATAGGATCCTCCTTCTGACTAAAAAACCCGTTCCAAATGCAGGTCTTTCTGCACCCCCGTAGTATAATGCAAAGCTTCCTGATTCCTGACTACCTTCTCCTGGCCACCTAACTTCCTGTAAAGCGACTATATCCAAGGGCGATTTATCTAGTTCCCGCGTTAATACTCGTCTCTAGTGCCCCGCTATTGTATAAAGTCCTAACATTCCATGTTCCTAGGAACATGTCCCTGTGTTTGAGCCTTTGGCATGGGTTCCCTGAAGTAGTCCCCGCCTGGAGAACCGAATGGGGGACTATTTGACCTCCGGAAAATTTTACCCCAGTTGAACCCATGTCCGCATTTCTTGACGGTTGTATTTTTACGGTGAAAGATCGTCACTCTTTCGACCAAGGTACTTTTTTCGTCTGGCTTATCACCTTCGACCAGTCCGGCATGGGTAACCCTATCGGCAGCAATGCTACCGCCGGCATAGCTCTCAGGATCATTTAAGCACGCAAGCCACTCCACCACGACAAGGTAAAGATACCATGGAGATATTATTATTATTATTATTATTATTATTATTATTATTATTATTATCTATTATTAATCGTCATCTATAAATAGTTTATCATACACAAGTCCGGTGTTTCCTCTCTATCTCTCTCTCTCTCTTTCTCTCTCTCTCTCTCTCTCTCTCTCTCTCTCTCTCTCTCTAATATAACGCCAGTTTCCTTTCCGGTCTTCGACTTTCAACCACTTCACACATTTATTTATGATAAAGTCCAACTCGAATGTTGATAGTTGAAATTAAGTCTACTTGATCTAAAGCTTTCAGTATATTTTTCCCCCTCTTAGATTTTACAATCATCATCCTAAGACGCGACAATATCAAAGGTGGAGCAGTATTTTAATGTGGTTGTTAGTCACCTAAGTTCACTGTTTTAATTATTGTGAATTGTTTGTTTGCCCTGCCTCGGTAGCTAGTCGGTTCCTGTTGTTTCAGGGTGAACGCTGAAATTCTCATCTCATATAGGGACCGAAAGGAGAGTTGAGTGGGAACAGACAATCATGAATAAAGAAAATAACTTCATTTTATTCAATTAATTAAACTAGGACCCTTAAAATACACTCGATACATGGTGCACCGTTGAATTGATGTTGACTTTCGATGCCTAACTGCATGAGGACTATCTCTTGTAGTTAAAATATTATTATTCTTGCAGTAATTAAGTCCCATGATTTAATATTCTTTCTCGAGTATCGAACCGGTCCCTATGAAATCTTTGATTAAGTCTTCCCTCCACGAACTGTTTTCTTCTTCTTCCTTCCAAGTATTAGGTCAAGGCCTGTTACGATCCTATAGAAAATGTTCCCTCCAGCGTTTCATAGGACGGCCCAGTGATCATTGTCCTCTTGGTATATAATTATAAACAGCTTTGGGGATCCGATTTGAACTCATTCTTTCAAGATGGTGTTTCCAATTTAGTTGGTACTGTTTAATATATTCCAAAATTGGCGTAGTCTTCAATTCTTTTAAGATATCGGTGTTCCTTTTCCGATCCCATCTGGTGTAACCCGCTGTTCTGCGCATGAATCTCATTTCACAAGCCGTTATTCTGCTTTCATGTTGTTTTCTTAGTGTCCATGCTTCACTACCATAGGTCAACACTGGTCTAGCCAAAGTGTTATATAAACGTAATCTGGTGTTTTTTTTGTACAAGGGATGGCTTCATAACTTGATTAATAATTCCTAAACTTTTATTATAACTAGTAATTTTTTCAGGGATATCCTTTTCATCCCAGATAGAGAGATAATATCCAAGATATTTAAATTGATTAGATCTATCTAAAATTTTATTCTGGAGACAAGATTTTACTTTGTATGGGGTCCTTCCCATGAAATGCCATAATTTTAGTTTTGTTAATTGATATTTCCATATTAAATTTGGCACCTATTTTTTGTAAATTATAAATTAATCGTTGCCACATCATTTTCGGAAAGTGCCAGAAGAGCTAAATCGTCTGCAAAAATAATAGCATCGAGTTTTGAGGTTTCCTATTGATGGGTATATATCCTCGTTGTGTTTTCCTCCATTCATTTATTAATTTATTCATGTATATAATGAAAAGCACCGGTGAAAGTCCACATCCCTGTCTTACTCCAGTGTTGATCTTTTCCCAAGAAGATAATATGCCATCTTGTTTAACAGAGATTTCATTATCTTTATAGATGTTGAAGATATTAGTAAATATATTGTTGTGGAACGTTATCATCAGCTAAAATTTGTAGTAATATATTTCTGTCTACTTTGTCAAAAGCCTTTATGAAGTCAACGAAGGCGATATGAGTTTCTATATTGAATTCCTTGTGCTCTTCTAATAGTAGTTTTAGAGTAAAGAATCCATCTGTACAAGATCTACCCTTTCTGAATCCATTCTGCTCTTCTCCAATTATATTTTCATAAATTTTCCTCAATTTATTCTTAACTATATTAGCATAAATTTTATATCCAGAGTTCAACAAGCTAATTCCACGATACTTATCTATGATTTGGCGACTTCCTTTTTTGAAGATTGGTATTACAATGGATTTGTTCCAGCTTTGTGGTGGTTCTTGTCCTTCCCATATCATATAAAGGAGAATAAGAAATCTGTCTAAAAATTTTTAGTTGAAAATTTAAATAATTCTTGATTAATGTGGTCTTCTCCGGGAGCTTTGTTACTTTTTAATGATTTACAACATCAGTTAATTCATCTATAGAAATTTGTTCCAAAGCAGTGTTATTAGAGATTGGTATTTGTAATAAATCATCCTTGTGTGTCCATAAATGATGAAAGTAGGTAAGCCAAGATTCTTTAGATATACAATTTAAATGTGCATTTTCTCTTGAATCATTATTTAAATTTTTTAAAACTTTATATATTTTTGGTTGAGGCCTAGTGATATCATTTTCCAAAAATGAGACAGCTTTGTCTATGTTTTTTGTGAACTTCAATTTTAGCTATGGCTCTCTTCCTATGATACTCTACTTTATCTTCATCTTTTTTGTAGACAGAAATTTTTTGTATGCTTCACTTTTATCATCAATTACTTTTTTTATGTTTTCATCCCATATCCGTAGTCCTTTTTTTCGATTCCATTTGGTTTTGATACCCAGGCTTTCATTTGCTGCTTGTGTCAAAATACTTTGTAGAGCTAGCCATTCTTCTTCAATATTTTCACCAACCGGTGTTTCTTGAACTAGACGATCTAATCTGCATTTGTATAGCCAGGTAATAGCGGGATCTCGGAAAAGACTTACTTTATAAGTATAGTCCACTTTTCAAATTTTACATTATTAATTTTATTTTTATTTTTCCATCTCGGTGGCATACGAATTGGACAAACAAGTAAGTAATGGTCTGATTCGATTTCAGGTCCTCTGTAAACTCTTGTATCAAGAACTTTAGATGCTAATTTTTCATTACATATAGCATAGTCAATTATTGATTTAAGACCCCTGGCTTCCCATGTATATTTGTGACTGTCCTTTTGGTTAAATACCGAGTTCATTATTGTGAATTGATTAAACATGACAAAATCAATTAACCGTAAGCCATTTCTATTAGAGGTTTGCTCTCCATATGGTCTCCTATATATGTATAAAATTTAGTATTATCAATTCTGGCATTTAAATCACCCAAAATTATAATCATATCATTATTATTAATTGTGCAGATAACTTTCTGGAAGTCATGATAAAATTTTTCACTTTCTTCTTCATCTCCTTCTACAGGTGCATATATACCTATCACTGTTAAGTATCCTAGAGATAATTTTATTTGGATTTAAATTATTCTTTCATTCCAAAAAGTATAGCTATGTATTGAATTTCTAAATCGTTTGTGAATCATACCGGCTACACCTGCTTGTGCATGAATATGTTTTTTTACACCACTATAAAACTGAATGTAATTTTGAGTTTCTTTGGTGCCTTGTAATTTCTTTTTTGTTTCTGATATTACAGCTAATGAAATCCCCTTTTTGCACAATATATCATCTAATTGATCATCTTTATAGTTAATCCCTTGTACATTCCATGTGCTAAAAAGCAAAATATTTTTTTTCTTCCAAGAGTTGTCCTTTTTCATGCTTTGGTCGTCATTAGTTTGATCCTTCCGGGAAATTCTCGTATAAGACTTGAAAGCATAATAATAGTCCCTTCGATTGGTTGCCGGCCAAAGGAAGGCAAGACCAGTGATGGGGCTGCCATCTTATAGCCTCTGGTCAGGCTTTTCTGGAGAAGAAAAGAAAATAAAGGAAAGAAGAAATGGAAGAAAGGAAAGACTCCCTAGCCCTCGGATGCCCTAATAGCGTCGGGGTCGAAAAAAACAAGAGTTAACCAAGAGAGGTTAGATAGTAAAGTTAAAAGAGTGCAAAACACAAGTAAGTGGAAGAAATGTTTTGCTCAGCTTGGGCACCTTGTGGTCGCCATCCACATATCCCCTAGATGAGGACCCCTAAGGGTACTGTTAAGTGTTAAGTAAGTTAATTTGTCCTCTTGAGTTTGATATCGAAGTCAGGACCCTTTATTCCCATATATGGTCGTACATCCTAACTCTGATTTTGATTGGTTAGAATATTCAATCACATGTGTCCTAGGGGCGTTAATATTTTTATTAAACTCCCACCTATTTCTAATTTCTTCTCACGGCTAGCCTGCGTGTTTACATTTTGGGATTTCCGCGCTTGTAAATTAAGTATGAAGTTTTCTCCCAAACGTGATTTTTCAAGCTAGACCCAGCTTAAGAATTTCAGGTCTAATTTGGGGTGCTACATATTTATGACCTCTTTTTATCTAGGTTTTCCTACCGCTCCTTGTGGGAACTTTTACCAATATTTATTTAATTTACTATGTATTATATATTCAGTTCATTCTTTGTTTATTCATTAATCGTATTTATTAAGCAACTATATGAATGGCATCCGAACAAAAAGAAGAAAAGAGGGAGACCAAAGTTAACATGGAAGGCAAACATGAAGACAGTAATGCAAGCTAGAGGGCTAAGCATCGAAGATATCCAAGACCGTAGGCTTTGGAGGTTTGGCACGGGAAGACGGCAGCAGCTGTAAAAACCCGAAGATAGATAGATAGTATTTATTAATCACTATACTAGATTAGGGCCGTATCTTATTCGCTACAAAGGTGAAAGTTTTGGCCTTCTCAACAATCCTCCTCCATGCCAATCTGCCTCTTGCCATATTCAAGTTGATCAGTTTTATTTTCTTTAGATCGTTCATTGTGTCATACTAGCATCTTATCTTCAGTCTTTCAACAGCTCTGCCTCCTATAGGTTTCCATTTATACAGTTTCTTAATCAGTCTATGATTATCCATTCTTATTAAATGTCCCAGCCAACTATTTCTGAATGATCTTATGTAGTTTACTATATTCTGTTTTTCTGATTAATTTGTTTCGTTCGTTATTTGTTTTGATTCTTGAACAGTTATCATTTCCTCTATTTGGTCTAAATATTCGTCTTAGAATTTTCCTTTCAAAAATTAATAATTTCTATTTTGCTTCTTTCAGGATCCAAGTTTCACTAGCATATGTCACCACTGGTCTAATTAGTGTTTTGTATAACCTTATTTTTGCTGTTGTTTATATTAATTTGCTTTTAAATAAGGTTATATTTGCAAAATAAGCTTTATTCCCATTTACCAATAAAAATATAATTTGTATTTTTTGAAAATGGAGAATAAAATACTTCCTTACTTACAGATGACCTCAAATTCTAGCTATTATGTATTAGTAAGCACGTGATCGTTATTTCACATGAACATGAATACTATACTGTTATGCCGGGCATCCATTAAGGGCATTAAGTAGTTAAATTGGATATTAATTTATTATATAGGTCCAGCGCTGTGATCTAGTGATAACGATGTTGCCTCAGATGCAGTGGACCCGGGTTCGATCATCAGTCAGGACAATTTTCCTAGATGCCAATAAACCAAAATAGTTCCCAAACACCATCTGGCCCCCTTAATCATCCATACAATATTACCCTTCTTATATGAAAGTATCAATTATTGGTGTATCATGTATTGAATGTTCGTGTTGTTTCAAGGCGATAACTTATCCAGGGAGGCCCTCCATGTTCTTATGTGATCCAAAGTTTAAGATCCTCTCCCAACAGGTCGTATTCCTGTAAGGCGCGGATGACGTGGAAACATAAAAAATCGCTATAAAGGGAGAGATTAAACTAACGAAAAGAAATGAAGAAATGTATTACATTAATTTATAATAGTGTTAGTGATTATTGTAAAATTATTTTCAATATTGCAAGTAATGTGCACGTATTGGAAGCCACGATCACTATTATAATGTTTGCATACTCAACATATTTGGTAAATTATCAGTTTTCGGTAATGAATATTCAATACAACAGCTAGAAAATTACATCTCTTACGAACGACGGATCAAGTTTGAACATGAACGCAGACAAATTTTAAGATCCTCGAAGGAAAGCTACTTTTGTACGAGTTGTATACAGTATTCTTGACCATCCATCCATAGTAATTCTACCCGACGGCAGGTCTTTCACTGCAATCATAGGCCTAGCATTTTCATGCTATGCTTGCAACTTAACTAGGGAATTGTAGATGTGGTAGCTTCCCGTTGCTTTCCACACCGGTGAAGGATGATGATGATAATGATAGCCATATGATTTCGGGGACCGTTTGGGCCTTAACGTTTTCCAGATATTTGTCTTACAGGTGAGGAAAAACCCCGATAAAAACCTCACCCAGAAAAACTGCCCCGACCGGGATCCACCCTGGCCCGCTGCGTGACAAGACAGCACGCTACCTCGAGACCACAGCGGTGGAATTCTTGACAATAGAACCTGTAATTTTATAAAATTAAAATATCATAAGAATTAATTTTAATAACGTCAGCTTAATTGATGCTGTGATAATAATACGTATTTCAATTAGGATATATCAATAAAGACGTAAAAAAGTGTAAAATATTTCACTGCTAAGTGAAATTATCATATTAACGTGGGTTTTTTTTAAAATTACATTATAGGAATAAATATGCAGTTTTACATGCTAATCAATGACCTACTTTTTATACTAATGCAGTTAAATATATTTAAAAAGAAAGTGTAATTAACATAAGTAATGCCACGAGCTATTTCCAATTTATCTAGAGGATTTGGAAATCAAGAATGGCATTTGTTAGGACTATTTAACGAATAAAATTAAGCTGTTTGCCCACAAATCATTATTTAAATGTAGTTATTTCAAAATATTTATGTATTTGATGTAAACGGCGATGTTTGAAAAGAAATGAGAAATGTTTAATTGTTTCATTTCTTCATCACTGCAACTTGATCATATTATTTATTGCCAAATAGGATCGCAATATTGTAAGAATGCACCCTAGTGGAGAAAAAAATAAACACATCAAACTGTATATTACTTACTTACTTTCTCACTGGCACTATCGAACCCTTAGGTTCATGGCCGCGCGGACATGAGCTCTCCATACATCCATATCCTGAGCTAATGCTTTCCAATCATTCCCTGTATAATCTACTTCCCTCAAATCATAGTTAATGTTATTCTCCCACCTCATTCTTGGTCTATCAAAGTCCTTCATTCCCCATACGTGCAACATGTCCTGCCCATCGCAGTCTACGAGACTTAACTGTTCTTATTATATCTGGCTTCCTATAAAGACCATGTAGTTCATTGTTATGTAGTCTTCTCCATTCACCTGTTTGTTCATTAGTCGCCTTTCCAAACTGTATATTATAACCAACATTATATGTTATTAATTCATTTTTTTTACAACTCAGTAAAATCAGTATTTGAAAACACGATTATTGAACACACAATTATCAGATGTGTAGGTCGAAGGGATCTGTTCATTATTTGTTACATTCAACATATTTGTTAGAGAGTCAGTTACTGCAAAATAATGCTCTGACCTGTTCAGAATATTAAAAGGAGGGGCTTTCTTTATTTTGATGATCAAAATTCGATAAATACACGACTGTGATTGGTTGTAAAACAAAATGCATTGAAACGTGATTGGTTATTGACTCCCATTTGGGGCATGAGTTAAATAGTCTATACTATTCATATATGTATTCACTTAAGGACATTTTATAACTGGAAGAGTGATTTTTATTCAGCGGTAAGTATTGTATTCTTGATCAAGGAAAAATAGACAGAAAGTACTTTGGATATTTTACTGAATGAATGTTGTTATATTTTTAAAAATCACAATAGAATACACATTTTACTTTCTAGTAATACAATTAATTTTCATATTTTATGACAACTTTAAGGCAATATTTATATTTATATATATATATATATATATATATATGGCGACCTTATGGGTAAACCAGTAAGATTATTTTAAGAATTTCTATTTTCTGTAATAATTTTAAATTAACGTTGAAGTTTCTGATTTTTCGCAAAATTCTAATCATATTGATAAAAATAAACTTTAAATAATATGAGGCTGAAACTTAGGTTCAAAATTTTCATTTTAATAACAATCTAAACGCTTATTTTCTTGAACAAATATGATCGTGTATACGACGATGTTAACAAAAATGTTTTTAGGCCAGCCATCATCTACTAGTGAGAAACTCGATTCGAATTAAAATAAAAAATCCAAAAACATTTAAGTATCCTATCGAAACCATCCCTAAGATTAAGGGACGGAGCTAAAAAAAAAGTGCATCAGTGCACTTAAAACCATAACAAATACACAAAATGAATGTACAAGAATTGAATATCTCAGAAAATTCTACAAAGAAAGTCCGCGGCAGCACATGTTTATCTTTTACAGATAACTCACAATAACCTTTTTTTTTGTCATTAAAAGCTACATTAAAGATAAGGATTTAACTAAAATAATTTTCAACAACACAATGTTCATAAGTAATGCCACGAGTGATTTCCAATTTATCTAGAGAATTTGGAAATTGAAAGTGGCATTTGTTAGGACTTTTTAACGAATAAAATTAAGCTGTATACTCACAAATCATTATTTAACTATAGTTATTTTAAAATATTTATATATGTAATGTAAACGGCGATGTTTGAAAACAAATGAGAAATAATTGGTACGCTTCATTTGCTTCTTTTGTTCATCACTACAACCAAATCACATTACTTATTGCCAAAGGATCGCAATGTTGTAAGAATGCACCCTAGTGGAGAAATTTATAACCAACATTATATGTATTAACAAGTGAATGATGACAAATCAAGAGCTTCAGAACATTTGAATACTACTACAGCTTATAGGTATTAATTAATTTCTGATGTTCTATGATGTAAATATGTCAATTATATTTTTCTGCAACGTCATTTCCTGGAAAATAATTCGTTTATAAAAGTGCAAACAGATGTTTCTTTTTTTGTGGTATAATAAATTGCTACAATTTTTTTATATTATCTCCCGCATGCTCTATCTGCTGACATCCATGCACTATATATACAACCTGGTAGCCGTATTTCTTTCTAAGTCAGTCACTGCAAAATAATGCTATAACCTATTCAGAATGTTTAAAAGGAGGTGCTCTCTTTAATATGATAAACTTTCGTTGATAAATTCAAGGCGAAACACGACTGTGATTGGTTGTAAATAAAAAATCATTGAAGTGTTATTGGTCATTGACTCCCATTTGGGGCATGAGTTAAATAGTCAAATTAAATATGTTAGTTGCCTTGAGCATTAAGCGAAGGAAGTATTTAATGGCAAATAATTGAACTATGTTATGCATCAACCGGCTAAGCGCCATTTTGAAAAAGTGAGATTTTGATTCATCTGTTGCAATGACTCATGAAGTAAAAATACGCCCCTTTTAGCGCCAAATCTTTAAATGTAGTCTTATTATTAAAGAAAAATGTAAACGCCATCAGTCCTATCAGAGATTATTCGTTTCTCAACAAACGGCTATGAAATCAGATCTTCATAAAAGCTAATCTAAATTTTGCATCATGCAGCTAAGCGCCAAATCTTCCTGGTCTTAGATTGTTGATGCATAACTGCCATCAAGGAAAATAACTTGCAATATCCAATATTGTTAGTTTGGCGCTACAATAAATAGTGAAGATTGATTTAAACTTTGAACTATTTTTCTCGAAACTTACATAATGGCACATAGCCTGTTGATGCGTAAAATCATCCAATTTTAATGATTATTTTAATGTAATTATTTTATAGTGTTCATATTAATTAGTACATTTTAATATATTGTTTAAATACATAAACTGTTAAATTATTTAGCCCACGCGAAGAACGTCGCGGGCCCCTCAAGTATTTTCATTAAATGTGGTAATTTACTAGAATCACTGACGACAATTAGCTATATTAGTTTGTCCTCTCAACATTAGACAATCGAAAATTAACTTCTCATAAAAATTAAAAAGAGTGACATTTGAAATGTCCCGCTCCGTAGCCGAGCGGTTTAAGCCCTTGGTACAGAACTATGAGACCTGAGTTAGTTTGAATCCCTATGGAGAAAGACATTTTCTCATAAAATTTTGGTCAATATGGGATTGGTGCTCACTTAGCATCCTGAGGAATTTGAATAACTACTAGACCATCTTCTAATATTGGTATGATATTAGATTCCACAATCCGTTTTGAGACTCATTGGTGGTCAACCTGAGGAAGTTGACTCTGAAAAGAAAGCCATATATGAGCCAACAATTGACTATTACAAAGACTATGCCCCAAATGGGAGTCAATTACCAATCACATTTCAATTATTTTTTATTTGTAACCAATCACAGTCGTGTTTCGCCTCAAATTTATCAACCGAAGTTTATCATATTAAAGAAAGCCCCTCCTTTTAACATTCTGAATTGGTCATAGCATTATTTTGCAGTGAATGACTCTCTAAGAAATACGGTTACCAGATTATATATATAGTGCATGAATGTCAGCAGATGGCGCATGCGGGACATAATACAAAAACATTTATAGCAATTGATTATACAAAAAAAACACTGTTTGCACTTTCTTAAACGAATTATTTTCCAGGAAATGACATTGCAGAAAAATGTAATTGACATATTTACATCATAGGATATCAGAAATTAATTAATACCTATAATGTTGGTTAGAAATTTCTCCACTAGGGTGCATTCTTACAATATTGCGATCATTTGGCAATAAATAATATGATCTGGTTGCAGTGATGAACAAATAAAGCAAATGAAGCATACTGATCGTTTCTCATTTGTTTTCAAACATCGCCGTTTACATTACATATATATATAAATATTTTAAAATAACTATAATTAAATAATGATTTGTGCAGTCAACAGCTTAATACTTTTTATTACGCTAAATAGTCCTAACAAAAAATGCCCCTCTTGATTTCCTCCAAATTCTCACTTCGTGAGTCGTGAATTTATCGATAATTTGGAAATCAAGAGTGATATTTGTTAGGACTATTTAACGAATAAAATTAAGCTGTTTACTCACAAATTATTATTTAACTATAGTTATTTTAAAATATGTATATATTTAATGTAAACGGCGATGTTTGAAAACAAATTAGAAACGATTGGTACGCTTCATCTGCTTCTTTTGTTTATCACTGCAACCAGATCATACTATTTATTGCCAAAGGAACGCAATATTGTAAGAATGCTCTCTAGTGGATAAAAAATGAAACACATCAAACTGTATATTAATTCATTTCTGATGTCGTATGATGTAAGTATGACAATTATATTTTTCTGGGAAAAAATACATTTAAGAAAGTGCAAACAGTGGTTTCTTTTTTTGGTGGTATAATCAATTGCTACAAATGTTTTTAAATTAACTCCTGCAAGCGCTGTGTGTTGACATTCATGCACTATATATACAATCTGGTAGCCGTGTTTCTTACAGAGTCAGCCAATGCAAAATAATGGTCAGACCTGTTCAGAATATTAAAAAAGGAGGAGCTTTCTTTAATATGGTAAATGTAATATTGATACATACAGGGGCATCTCATTACTTTCAACTTCGTACAAAATTCTAACAAATATATTAGTAAGCAGACTTACTCCCTATATTGATGACATTCTAGGAGATCATCAATGTGCATTTAGAAGAAACAGGTCTACAACAGATCAGATGTTTAGTATAAGACAGATTTTAGAAAAGAAATGGGAACTACAGTATATGTAGACTTCAAAAAAGCATATGATTCAATTAAGAGGGAGAAATTATATAGTATCCTGCTGGAGTTCGGAATTCCTAAAAAGTTAGTTAGACTTATACGAATGTGTCTAAATGGCTCAAAGTGTAGGGTGCGTGTAGGCAAACAGTTTTCAGACACTTTTGAAATCCAGAATGGGTTGAAGCAAGGAGATGCACTATCTCCTCTACTATTTAATTTTGTACTAGAGCATGCAATTAAATCTTTAGAGAATGAGGAAGGCTTGCAACTCAATGGTATTATTAAGCTGTTAGTTTATGCTGATGATGTAGTACTACTGGCCGATAGCGAGGAGATACTAAAGGCCAACACGCACACACTATTGAGTAACACTAAGAAATTAGGACTGGAGGTAAATATCAGTAAAACTAAATATATGGTCACACATAGAAATTCAGTATATAATGGAAATGGACAGCTAATGACAAATGAGGGAAATTTTGAGGAAGTGGCTGAATTCAAATACCTAGGAGCAATAATCACAAATAGGAATGAGATGCACAAAAAAATTAAACATAGGCTCAATTCTGGAAATGCATGCTATTATGCATTGTAGAGACTTTTGATGCCCCAACTCCTTTCAAAAAATGTTAAGCTGAAAATATATAAAACTATTATTCTACCAGTTATATTATATGGGTGCGAAACATGGACTCTTACTTTAAGGGAGGAAAGGAGATTACGAGTATTTGAGAATAAAGTTCTTAGGAAAATTTTTGGACCAAAGAGAGATGAACAGACAGGTGAATGGAGAAGACTACATAACAATGAACTACATGGTCTTTATAGGAAGCCAGATATAATAAGAACAGTTAAGTCTCGTAGACTGCGATGGGCAGGACATGTTGCGCGTATGGGGAATGAAAGACGTGCATGGAAGCTTCTTGTAGGAAAGTCAGAGGGAAAACGCCCGGTTGGTAGGCCAAGAATGAGGTGGGAGAACAACATTAACTATGATTTGAGGGAAGCAGATTATACAGGGAATGATTGGAAAGCATTGGCTCAGGATAGGGATGTATGGAGAGCTTATGTCCGCGTGGCCATGAACCTTCGGGTTCGATAGTGCCAGTGAGTAAGTAAGTAAGTAATGTAATATTGATAAATATTTGGTGAAACACGACTGTGATTGGTTGTAAAACAGAAATCATTGAAACGTGATTGGTCATTGACTCCCATTTGGGGCATGAGTTAAATAGTCTAGATAAATTTGGAAATAACTCGTGGCATTACTTATGATAAACACCAATTAGATAGTATAACTGTCACAGGATTGATGAACGGGGAAGAGGTACTATACCAGGATTCTTAGCTACATTTTGGAATTTCTTAGATTTGGGCAGAGTGTAGCTTTGTAAAATTGTCATCGCTGCCATTAAAGGATCAATTTAAATTTTAAGGAACCACATTTACAAAATATCTGCTTTATAGTGTGTATACTTCAATTACAATTTGAAAATGTTTTAATGTATTTCATCAATTTCGAACATCAATTGTCTGCATCACTGTGTCCTTGAGGAAATCCTCTAATGAGGAAAGTTGTATATAATTAAATATAGCGGTTTCAGACTGGGAAAACCAGCTATAACGGCTTTCGACATTCTGGTCAAATATCACCCCTATACTAGCTGCATGACCTGAGATTAACACATGCGGATTAGAGGCCAGCAGCAGTATGGTAGGCCAAGGCCCTTCTAAGTCTACCGTGCCTTGGAATTTAGTTCAGATATCTGAAACGCGATTCAAACAATAGTTATATTTATAAGTTATAAAACATTAATACTCGTATATTTTTTGTCCAATGCCGTCAGGTTGTCTTTTATGACATTTCTGGCGTTCTCCCCTAGCATTGGCAGAATTTTAATCCATTTTTTTAGATTGGGGCATCTGGAAAACGGAGTTACGTTGCCCCGATGATATGATGGGTGATAAATGATAATTAAATACCAGGAGAGTTATTAACCTAAACTTAACCTAAATTCCAGACCATGGGCAACCACAGGAATAATTCCCTTTAAGAAAAAATTACTATGGCCTGACCAAGAATCGAACCCGGGACTTCATGAACAGTAATCAGTAACGCTGACAACTATCCCATGAGTTATTATTACTATTTTTAATATTATTATTTTTATTAATATTTCTATTAATAATATTATTGGTATTATTATTATTACTATTATTAATATTATTACTATTATTATTACTATTATTATTACTATTATTATTATTATTATTATTACTATTATTATTATCTTCTTCTTCTTCCTTCCAAGTATTAGGCCAAGGCCTGTTACGATCCTATAGCTAATTTTCCCTCCAGCCGTAATAGAGTTTGATCCCTCCGGAAAAATTCTCATATAAGATTTGAAAGCAAATAATAATAAGTCCCTTCGATTGGTTGCTGGCCAAAAGAAGGCAAGAACCAGTGATGAGGCGGCTGCCATCTTAGAGCCGCTCTGGTCAGGCTTTTTATGGAGAAGAAAAAAAAATAAAGGAAAGAAGAAATTATTATTATTACTATTAATTATTATTATTATTATTACTACTATTATTATTATTATTATTATTATCTATTACTATTATTATCCTTACTTCTCTTCCTCTTCTTCTCTTCTTCTTCTTCTTCCTCTTCCTTCTTCTTCTATCTTCTTCCTCTTCTTCTTCCTCCGACTTGCCTCTTCCCTTCCTCTTCCTCCTTCGTCTTCTTCTTCATTCTTCTTCTTCCTCTTCCTACTTCCTCTTCCTCCTTCCTCTGCCTCTTCCTATTCACTCCTTTCCTCCCTTACTATTATTCTTCTTCTTCTTCTTCTATCTTTCTATCTTGTTCTTGTGCTTCGTTTTCTTGTTTCTTTTCTTGTTCTTGTTCTTGGTTCTCTTATCTTCTCTTCGTCTTCTTCCTTGTTCTTCTTCTTCTTCTTCTTCTTATTCTTCCATCTTCATCTTCGTCTTATTCTTCTCTCTTCATTCGTGGCGATGATTGTGGTGGTGGTGGTGGTGGCGGCGGCGGCAGTAGTAGTAGGTCCAGCCGAAGCGTAGTCAGTTAAGTGAATTCGCTACAATCCGGAAGTCCCAGGGTGATCACGATTTTTAAAAACCCGTCTTAACCTTCTGGCGCCAACCAATGCCCCTGGGATCGACCTCAGCCACTAAACAAAATGTGTACGTAGGTGAAAATTGCCTGGGGTAAACGAGGACTACACACCCGGCGCGGCGGACAACTCGTGCCAATATCTGAAAGGTTGGGAGCTTTAACTTTCTCTACAACCCCAAGGGTCCCCCAAGGCCCATAGTTGGATCCCTTTTAGTAGTACTACTAGTTTCAACTATCTACAAGATATATTTAAAATCATTGCTTCACATTATAAACATAAAATTTGGCGCCTATGATTCATCATATATAAGACTACTAAAACTTATGAAAATCCTTTAGACTAAGGGAGGTGCATGGGTGAATATTGACCATTTGAGATCAAAATTGGCAATTTTTTTGTGATTTTTTGTACTAAAAAACAGCCTGTACTCTAATATATATTTTTGGCAAAGTTTCACAGAGGCACTATGACGCTTCTAGTGCCCTTAAAGTGCTGATTAGGCCTGTAGTTTACACCATTTGTATTTAAAATGCATGCAAATCTTTAAACTTGTTTTTTTCTACACTTTTATTTTCACTGCATTTTTGTACATTTTTCAAAACTGAATGGATTCACAAATTTTACCCTAAAAGGTTCACATTTTACGCATGTTCTAAAAACAATGAGTAACAAATAGTATATGGGTTTCATGATTGAAGTAGTATTTTAAAGAAATAAAAAACAAAATGCATGCAATTATTAATTTTTTTTGTAATTCCACGCATGAGGTATATATTTTTTTTCTCCCTTTGTATTCACATTATAAGATTTCTAATGCATGATGTTTTTTCTAAATATTTTAGGGTCTTGTAAAAAAATCAGACAATTTTACTAAAAAATTGTGGAACCCATTTAATATAATATATGCAAATTTTTTAAATATAATATTTAATAACTCATAAAATAATGTCTCTCAAGAATCAAAACTTAACACAATCATTATGTATCATGCAGTGAATATTTGTACAAAAGATCAAGTCTTTAGCTAAAAAAATGTAGAAAATAGAAATTTCACCTATCACCCCCCTTAATATCTGGAAAATATTTTAATAATTATAGACTAGTATTTTTCCCCTGTATGTTTTTCGATGTTCTTTTATAAAAGGTATAAAAACTTATGTCGATGGAAATGGATTTCTTGAGAAGACCGGCAATATGTTCAAAATTAGGAAAAGTAAGAAATAGTGTCGTACGAGAAAAAAATGAATATTAAACATTCAATAGTAGGTAATATAAGAAACAAACAATTAAATTAGTATGGACACGTACAACGAATGCTAGAATAAAGGTTACCCAGAAAAACATTGGAATAGTGTCCACCTGGAAGAAGAAGGAAAGTAAGACCTCGAAACTCGTGGATGCAAGAATTAAGAACTGGAATGAGAACAAGATGACTGGAAGACATCGAGTGGATAGATAGAGACGAGTGGAGAAGGAAAACAAAACTTTAGGCACAATTGTAATAACGCATATAGCACATGTCAATCCTTAAGAGTATCAACACAAGTGGAATATCTAGGTATTATAATAATAGACCAATATTTAAGATACGACAAGCATATTTCCTTGCTGTGTAACAAACTACGTAAAACTATTCACAAATGTATCATCCTTCGATTATATTTACCAATGTATGTATTGTGATCTGTTTACTTAGCTCTGGTTCAATCAATTATCCAATAGGAATATTGGGTTGAGGTGGAATCGCAAATGCTATCCTTTCTCCCTTAACATTACTACAAAAAATAATCATAAAAATCTGCTTGCAGAAACCTTTAGATTGCCCTACAAATTTAATTTATTTAGAATTCAACGTGCCAAATATTAAACAAATTTTCAAACATACATTGCTTACTTATTTTCATAAATATAAAAAAGAATTTAAAGAGCACAATCGAAGTTTTTACAGTACCAGACAAAATACTACTTCTTTGCTACATGTTCCAAAATTTTATACAACTTCTGGATACAAACATAGCAGATATCTTGGACCCAAATTATATAATGAATTAATTAGATCCAATCCAGAGCTAAGTAAACTAAACACAGCTAGTTTTTAAAAAAGCAAATAAATGAATTAATTATTTGAACATTTTAAAATAACTATAAAGCATCTATTTTTGCTTATTATTATAACCTAATATATTACTAATTACTTTCTTCTGTATTATTGGTTTTAATCCATCACATTATATGGTTTATACTATTTTATTTATATCATTCTCCATTGCATTAATTCTTTTGTTAGAATAAGTTTTACTCCCAATACATTATTTTCTTATTTGTGCGTGTCAGTTTAAATAAAAATGAAAATGGCCTCTAACTTTATATGTATATACTCTTATTTGTATTATTCATGTAACTGAACTGCGCCCGAGCACGAGCATTTGCCCATTCGGATGTCAATACTGTATATAACATTTATTTGTAAATAAAATTTAATCTTATTTTTAAAAGAAATATGTGTAAACATTGAAAATCTGTATATAAATAAATAAATAACCTTAGTCCTGTGTGTTTAAATAATACATATTCTAGCCTTCTATGTAATAACCTAGCACAATTCTACAGGTTGTTGCATATTTAACACTTACCTGTCTTGGATGTCAATCGCTCTAGTAGCAACAGGCTTATATTCGGGTTCTCCATTTTCTTTGGCTGGTTTTGATTTGCAGCATCCCATGTTGTTGTAATAACACACCCACAACTGAAAATTAGGTATAAGCTAATACGATACGATGTTATTTCCTTGTTTGTAAGTGAGAAACTATAACCACACTGCCGCACATTTAACAGTGGTTCTCTTTATTTCCCCTGGAAATAGTGCTGACAGTGAGTCACAAGTGTTTACTAGGGGTGACCATGTCACATTCCATTACACATATAATTGGTTATCATATCAAACAGCTGCTTCCATACTGAACTTTTCACTTCAACAAGTGAATGAATGAATCAACATTCTACGTCGTATTTGTTCACTTGTTAGCATACCACACAGTGAGGAAATAAAATGTATTCACAAACTATACATGGATCATTTAACAATGATTCGAATTTGCTGATTGATTTATAAAATTGTATTATGTAAAATTTTATTCTGGTATTTTTACTAAATATATGTTCACACTTAGAAATGCATTATATAATGGAAATGGACAACTAATGACAAATGAAGGAACTTTTGAAGAAGTGGCTGATTTCAAATATATAGGAACAATAATTACAAATAGGAATGATTTGCCCAAAGAATTAAGCATAGGCTTGATTCTGGAAATGCGTGCTAATATGCATTACAGAGACTCTTGACGTCCCAACTCCTTTCAAAAAAGCGTTAAACTGAAAATATATAAAACAGTTATTCTCCAAGTTATATTATATGGATGCGAAACATGGACATATGGCACATTTTGTACTAAAATAATATAGATTTTAAAGTTGGTGAAAAGTAGCAATATAACTCAAATTTCAAGAAACTTTTACCCTAGGATTAAAGTATCATAACGCATATAAAACCTACCGATCAATTACAGGATTATTTTTATGTCTAAAAATTGAAGACGTAGTTAAATAACTTGTGTTATTTTATATCAGTATACCATATTTATATATGTATATGTATCCATGCATAGTAATTCCGCCCGAGGGCAGATCTTTCACTGCAATCATAGTATTTTCATTCTATGCTTTTCAACTTTACTAGGGAATTATAGGTGTGGTAGCTTTCCATTGCTTTCCAGACCGATGATGGATGATGATAATGATAGGATGATGATGATGGCCGGATGATTTTTGGGGACCGTTGGGCTCTAAGCTTCTTGACATTTGCCATACAGGTGAGGGGAAAAAACCCGAAAAAAAACTCACCCAGGAGCCTGTCTCGACCGGAAATCGAACCCAGGCCCGCTGCGTGACAAGGCAGATATATATATTCTGTACGTGTGTTTCTCACTCGACTCCTCCTAAACGAATGTATCGATTTTGATGAATGTTTGTGTGTGTCTGATTGGGTCCCTCGATGGTTTAGATCACAATTAATTGGACCCTGTAAAACCATTAGGAGTAGGAATTCACCTGAAGTGAAAATTTAAAAATCGCTCTAGCAGTCATATTTTTTTTTTATGCTTCACAACGAAATTCAGTATATCCTTTTAAAATAAACCGAGGTATGTATTATCCAAAACTGAGCCAAATGCGACAAGTAGAAGTGGAGGTTTACTTGAAATCCGAAATTAAAAACTGCCTTAAAGACTGGATCAATTTTGATGATTTTTTTTTGCGTGTGTTCGAGTGGGTCCCTGGATTGTTCAGATTCACAATTGGACCGGGTAGGTGGTGCTGCGATCGGGTTGTAGAATTTTTTAAGTCGCTTTTTGGATGCTTAAATGGATCAAGCTGCTTAAGCAATAACAAATACACCAAATTAATGTATACAGAATTGAATATCTAAAAAAATCTACAAAAAAAAAGTCCGCGATAGCATATATCTATCTTTAATTTAGAATAATCATTTTTGTCTTTCAGCTCATTGGATGTCCTAGATTCGCCGGGCAATCGTAGCAGCGTCGGTCACAGGCTTTCTTTCGTTTAACGGACAACTCATGACAACTGTGATAACAATTGGTCTTTCAGCTCATTTATGCCAAGAAGATCGGTATAAGTAGATTCCAGGGCAACGCCGGATAATCAGCACGGGTTAATCTAAAATAATTACCATATAAATTTCTAATTATTTTTTCATCAGTTACTTAGTTAAACTAAACATAAAAAGACACATTTAATTTATTTAGCGGTGATGAACGCCTGTTATTTGAACCCTAGACCCTATAAATCTCTTCCGTTTAGCACGCTTCCCTTTGCTCCACTCTGGCAATCCCAGTCCAAACCCACCCACACCCATCTATATATATATATACTTATATAATCTAGTATATATATACATATATATGAAAGGAGAAACATCGTACAACCAGGATATTTGGGATTGAGACCGACAAATTGGCTATTAGTAACCGAAACGATGTCAAAGACATTAATCATCGCGTTGATATATAATGTAATATATATATATAACATATATATATATATACACACAACCACCCGTATGTTTATGGATATGCGGTCATAAACTCTCCATAAATCCATATCCTGGGCTAATGTTTAGTGTTTTCGGCATTGGTACCAATAGGTAGACCTTTGTCGACGTATCAGTGAAATTCTCTAATCCCTCTCACCTAAGTCTCTTGGTGGAAAGAGTGAAATCTTTCGTATCTTTTTCGCCGTAAAAATACAACCGTCAAGAAACGCCGTCACGGGTTCCACTGGGATACAATTTTTCGAAGGTAAAATATACCTCACTCGGTTCTCCGGGCGTGAACTGCTTCAGGTAATCCATGACCGCAAAAGCTCAAACACAGGGACATGTTCCTAGGAATATGGAATGTTAGGACATTATATAATTGTGGGCCACTAGAAATATTAACACAAGGATTAGTAAAATCTCCCTTGGATGAGACACAATCAAGTAGAAAAAAATATGTTGTGAACACTATGATGTTTATTTTAATGTATTTTCCTAAATTTTCCCAAAGCACATATCCAAAAAAATACTTACCGAATATCTTTGATTTTATTAACACAAGTTTCTTGTAGAGTTCTCGTCCACTTGTTCTCAACAATTAAACTGATTGAGTTACTAATTTGCTATCATCTCAATATACTATCGATTATAATATTAATATGTGAGTATGAAACACATTGTGTGCCTATTATGGCACTCTATTGTGAAGTGTTATTACAAAACCCTGATTGCTGTGGTAAGAATTAGAATTAATTTAAATGCAACTTATTACTTCATAATTATATTGTTTTAAATTTAGCTTCTATTCAGACATTGTCTTCTTCTTCTTCTTCTTAAACTTAGTTTGTAGGATTTTCATCCTGTTTATTTCCAAAATCACTCCTTGGAGGAAGACGTATTGGATGTTCATTCACTGTCTATCCATCTCTAGGCTGGTCTTCCTCTTGTTTTTCTCCCGTCCATTGGTCTATCTTCTTTAGCTCTTTTTGCGAGCCGGTTTTCTTCCATTCTTTCTATATGACCCTTCCAATAGTTTCGTCTATCTATAATAAATTTGGTTATGTCTTGAATATGGCATTTGTCCCTAATTTCTGTGTTGTATATTTTATCAAATAATGTTTTCCCCTGAATAGTTCTTAAGATTTTCATTTCGCATATGCTTATTGTTTGTTTAGTTTTTGTTGCATCAGCCCTAGTTTCTGCTCCATATACGATAACTGGTTGAACTATCGTTTTGTATATACGGGTTTTGCTTTCTATTGACATATGTTTGTTGCACCAAATTAAATCTTTCATATATCCTGATATTTGTGCTGCTTTATCAGCTTGTTTCTTTACTTCTTTTATTAAATTTTTGGCGTTTGTTATTAATACACCTAAATAATTAAATTCTGACACATGTTCTATAATTTTTCTTTCCACTTCTAATTTGCATCTTACTGGTTCTTTTGATATCGTTAAGCATTTTGTCTTATTCGTGTTAATTTCCTTATTGTATTTTCTTGCATTTATATTAAATTGATGTAAAGATCTTTGTAAATTATCTTCAGATTCTGAAAGGACAACGATATCATCTGCGTAACATATTAAGTGAAATCTAGTGTTTCCCATTTTATAACCCAAACGCGGTGGTATGTTTTCAATAATGTTATCGGTTATAATATTAAATAAGAATGGACTTAGTCATCTTGCCTGATGCCCTTTGTGAGCGTTATTTCTTCAGTTTGCTGTTCTTTTACTTTGATTACTGTTTTGCAGTGTGTGTTAATTTATATTATTGCTGTAATCAGTTCATTAGGAATTTCATTCTCTCTCAAGATATGTACAACATCTTCAAGCTGTACTCTATCGAAAGCTTTCTTCATATCTATGAAACGTAAGAATACTGGTTTATTGAATTCCCATGATTTTTCCAAAATTTGTCTAACTATGTAAATTGCATCTAATGTGGAATTCAGACATTGTAATAGCAGTAAAACTTTTAACTGGACGCTATCTTAGCAATTTATATATACACTAGCTAATACCCGGCGTGCGCTGCTACTCCTAAATAAGTGTTAATGTTTTCACCAGCCGTGCGCTGTTATACTTGCCCGGGAATCTGTTTATCCCAATCTTCTTGTCATCAATCAAAAAACAAAAATGGTTGTGAGTTATCCGTAGAAGATAAACATATGCTGTCGCGGACTTTTTTGTAGAGTTTTTTGAGATGTTCAATACTGTGCTCATTAATTCCTGTATTTGTCATGTTTTAGGCAGCGTAAGCCATTTCAGCGTCAAAATAGGGACTTTATTTCACTTTTTTCACTAGAAAGAGTGATTTTTAGTGGTGAATGGGTTGAATATCACAACTCTCTTATAGCCTATGTTCATCCTGGGAATCTCCTGAACATTTTGCAAAAACCTCATCAAAATCGGATCAACGGTATGGCCACGCATAGAATACGAACCAACAAACTAACCAACAAACAAACATTGATTTATATATATATATATATATATATCATAACATTACCTTTACAAAGTATTGAACATTTAATTAGATATATTAAAACATAAATATATCTCATAACGTATCATTGTAACTAAAAAATTGCTAGGATTACGAAAATAACATTACAGTAATAATAAAATTCAATTAATTATTCAATCAAAAGAATATATCATTGTATAGTTAATTTTATGAGATAACATATATATATATATATATATATATATATATATATATATATGTCCACCGCTGTGGTCTCGAGCTAGCGTGCTGCCTTGTCACGCAGCGGGCCCGGGTTCGATTCCCGGTCGGGACAGGCTCCTGGGTGAGGATTTTTTCGGGTTTTTCCTCACCTGTAAGATAAATGTCAGGAAGCTTAGGGCCCAACGGTCCCCGAAAATCATCCGACCATCATTATCATCATCATCATCCTTCACCGGTGTGCAAAGCAACGGGAAGCTACCACATGCTGCAAAGCATAGCATGAAAATGCTAGATTGGACTGAAAGACTGCCCTCGGGCAGAATTACTATGTATGGATATATGTATGGATGTACTATGTATGGATATATATATATATATATATATATATATATATATATATATATATTAGGGTTATGACTTTTTGGACTTTTGTGAAATAAAATATTTCCTGTGCAATGAATGGGTGAACGTTTGCTTAAAACCATTGAGAAAGGCCTTCATTTCACTGATCTTCAAGAAAAGGTCACCCCCAAATATTGGTGACCTTTTCTTGAAGCTCAGTGAAATGAAGGCCTTTTTCAATGGTTTTAAGTAAAAGTTCATCCACCCATTGCACAGGAAATATTTTATTTCACAAAAGTCCAAAATGTTATAAGTTATAACTGTAATATATATATTAATTGCTAAGATAGTGTCAATATCTTGTTTAGCCTACTTTGTATAAGTCGAAGGCTCCCGTATTTTTTCTTTCTAAAGAGAGTAGAATACAATTAATTATTTACTTGTTTCTTTATTTACTGATTTATCATTAATAACCTAATTAGTACACCGCTGTGGCCTCGGTGTAACCTTGCTACGGGCAGCGACCCGGATTCGATCCCGGTCGGGACAAGTTTCCTGGGTGATGTTTTTTTCGGAGTTTTTCCTCACTTACAAGACAAATTTCATGAAACTTTAAGACCCAAGCGGTTCCCGAACTTCATCTGGCCATCATAATCATCATCCCAAGTTTGTATGGATATATATTATATATATATATATATATATGTGTGTGTGTGTGTGTGTGTGTGTGTGTGTGAATGCTGTGTTTCGCCTTATGTTGTGTTAGCTCGGAGGAGGCTCTGACAGTGAACTAATCCCTCATTTGGGAAAGCCCTCCATGTCCTGTGTGGTCAAAAAAGTCTGATGGAACCCCTGTATGACCTTCGACACGCTGTGACAAGACTAGCGACGCACGGTTTCCACTTCAAAGTGTGTAAGACCAAGACATATCACCAACCGACGAACGAGTGTAAGTGCGAGTGGTGCGGGAAAAAGTGTGACAGATACCACGCCATATGGTGCGAGAAAAGACAATCATCCCTGACACAACTGAGTGACAAGTGAGCAAGATAAACTATTTACTAATAAATGCATATTTTGTGCTTTACACCTATTAATTAATTTAGTTTAAATCCCTCTTCACACAGGTAGTGTCACTGTAAGACCCGGGTGGCGTGAGTCATGTAAAACTATCTATAAGGCCCCTAATACGGAATAGAATCAGTAATAAGCCAATTATTATTGTTTAATTCATATGCGTTTATAGTATATTGAGATACGAGTATGGTAAACACTTGATACGGATCGAGGAAAAGTTTTAAAAAAACCAGGTGCTTGCACCGAGATTTTTTTAATTTCCGATATTCTATTATGTGTTTACGACATGAGTATTGCATACTATTTTTTGCGCTATGTGTATTTATTGTAGTAATTAAGATCCATCCATAGTAATTCTGCCCGAGGACAGATCTTGCACTGCCATCATAGCATTTTCATGCTATGCTTTGCAGCTTTACTAGGGAATTATAAGTTTGCTTAAAACCATTGAGAAAGGCCTTCATTTCACTGATCTTCAAGAAAAGGTCACCCCCAAATATTGCTATCCAGACCGGTGATGGATGATGATAATGATAAGGATGATGATGATGGCCGGATGATTTTCGGGGACCGTTGGGCCGTAAGCTTCCTGACATTTGTCTTACAGGTGAGGAAAAACCCCGAAAAAAGCCTCAGGAGCCTGTCCCGACCGAGAATCGAACCCGGGCCCGCTGCGTGACAAGGCAGCACGCTACCTCGAGACCACAGCGGTGGACAGTAATTAAGATATTAGCTAAAATATTAATAAATACAATTGAAGATAAATGTTAGATTTCAGAAGGTGGATCGGCTATATGTGTTGCTATGGAGAAATAATACGTATTGTTGTCATGTCGTCACGAACTCAAAACAAATAAAAATCAAATAAAACTTAATTTCAAATAAAATAATAAGGAAGATACATCGCATCCGAGGAAAATTACACAAAAAAGTATTCTCATAAATAAAATTCTCGCATATTCCGCTAAAAAAATTAATGCAAATCCCTCTCTTATTATTATTATTATTATTATTACTATTATTATTATTATTATTATTATTATTATTATTATTATTAAATCCCTTATATTTGTTAAAACTGTATAAAACCAATTTTATTTGGGATTTATTGCTGATTATGGAAAACGTTTTAGACGTTGAGTGCACTGATGAAAAAATATAAGAGGCGTGGAAAGCTGGATGTGATGAATTAATACCGAAATTAATACATATTGCAACATCAATATTCCAAAATAAATGTTTTTATTAACCGCACTAGTGTTTTTGGTCATTTTTAAAGTGTTGAGATTTATTTTGTTTTCATAGCAACCAAGATTGTATGTGGGAATGTCAAATTACGATGCACATCAACAATAACGGTGGGTATACCCTATTTGTTACATATTGTAAAAAGTATATTATAAACAATTTTTTAAACATGTCATATGACTTCACTGATTCTGCCATTTTTCATTGAGTTCATGTAATATAATTTCTCATGTTCTGTAATTTAGTTTCCATATATATATATATATATATATGGTACGATAAGAAAAATAAATGCCTGGACGGGATTCGAACCCGGATCTCTGAGTCTGTACCTCAGTGTGATATCCACTACACCACCAGGCGAATCCAATTCAAACATTCATTTTTCTTATATATGTATTATATTCTCCATTATTACTAGATGTCGCGAGAACTCAGTCTTCACTGCCATCTAGTAACTGACTATAACAAGTAAGCAAATTAAAGAGAACATTTTTACTTTATAGCAGTGACGCTTTATATATATATGAATGTAATGGAGGTGTATAGAAATCAAAGGGTTTAAGTATATTTAACCGCTTTAGCTTTTAAAACTCTTCATTAGTCTCTCTAAACCGCATTGTCTTGGTGTCTTTTGATCTTTCAGGAGCCATATTTTTATCCTACAACTGAAAATGTAAGTTTTATTATCAAATTGATTTCCCATCTCACAAGGAATATTGAAACAAGTCTTTCTGAAATATCTACATTAAAGTTACTTTTATGTTATTTAATGCGATGAGTTATTTGATAAGTTAGAAATTATTTGTGCATGCTTTTATAAAAGTAATTCCATTAAACATATGGATCAGAAAGCTGGACAATAAATGAAAGGATGCAGAAAAGAATCTTGGCGGCAGAAATGGATGGATTACGGAGAAGTTATGAGAATATCCAGGCTACAACATATTCGAAATACATATATCAGACAAGAAATGGAGGCACAAGAAACTGTTATCGATAGGATAACAAAGAGAGTTTTTACAGTGGTATGGACATGTACAACGGATGTCGGAAGACCAAACAGGTTAGGCCAAACAGGTGTTAGATTGGATGGTACGGCTGAAGGAAGAGGGGGAGAAGTAGAAGAATATGGTATGAAGGAATATATGATGACATGATGAAGAGGAGTATGGAAGAGGTAAAATGGGAAGATAGGAATCTCTGGAAAGCAGGAATCAAGGGCGAACTGCTGTAAAGTGGAAAGCCTGTATTAGGTATTAGGTAGGTAATTCCATTAACCCTTAAATTGGCAAAACACAAATTTCTTCTGTTAGTTATTTGAATATGGCGGACCGCAGTGAAAACGGAATCTTGTATAACTGTTATTATTAGGTATATTGTATAATTAGACACACATTTAAGTGGTTTATTTTTATTCGTTTTGTTCTGATTTATTTAAAATATTGAATTAACTGAACTAACTGATGTATCCAAAAGGATACATTACGAATTTAAGGGTTAACATAATGTTATACATTTCCTTACCTTATCATTATCACCAGAAATTCCAAAAGTTAAATTCAAATAATAAAAAAATTGTAATCAAGTAATTATTGAGGAAATAGATAAAAAAAGATAATAAAATTAAATGTGACCTTGACATCCTTGATTTTAAGAGAATGTTATCTATGGAGGAGAAATGTGAATAACGCATAAAAAGGATAGTAGGCTAAAATTCAAGCTACAGGAATTACTTTTTGAGAGAAATTTTGAATAAATTTATAAGAAACGACAAAATTAGAAACATAGTGATAAGAGACAAATTAAAAGTAGAGAAAATTAATATGCCATGGAAATAAATATAACTTATTCAAATTGTATGAACACGTTACGCTCATGTCAGCGGAATGATTATAAAGGAAATGCTAATGACGAAACTAAGAGAGAAGATACCAAGTGGAGACCCAGAATCGGACGGTTAGAGAGGCTATTGAAGACAGAGGATAAGCATGTGCAGACATACAGTACATACAATTAAAACATGGGGAGCAGAAATTGTGGATATCTCTTTCTATTAGTCATCCCAAGCAATTGAAAATCATTTTAAGGAAGACATATTTTGTGTTAATTTTAGAGGTAGTTACAGTGTTATTTTTTTTTTTTTTGCGCGATTATGCGTTACAGCAATGGCGACCATGATTGAAAGTTCAACTTCCTACATTTCGGGGTTGCCAACATAAATAACTATACTGTAATATTACATATTGCAAACCTCATGCGGGAAGTAAAATCACTGCCCTTTATGTATACTACGTCATCATCATCATCTGCATTCATGGATTAGGTCTGTTGACCCGTTCCGAATTCAGCCCATCTCTTTCTAGGTCTGCCCACATCTCGGGTCCTTTAGGTTTGTATTTTGTTATGGATATCTATCTTCATTCATTCTGTCTATGTGTTGCTTCCATTTTTGTCTATATGTATCTATTTTATGTATACTACGTACAATATATATATATATATATATTATTTTTCTTATCTTGTCATATTAAGCTTGCATTGCTCAATGTCAAAAAGATTTAATTATAACATCGAAAAAGCGTCACTGCTATAAAGTAAAAATATTCTCTTTAATTTGCTTACTTGTTATAGTAGCTACTAGGTGGCAGTGGAGACCGAGTTCCCGCTACATCTGGTAATAATAGAGAGTATGTATAAGAAATATAAATGTTCTGGATTCGCCTGGTAGCGTAAGTGGTAGAGCACGAGATATCAACTCAGAGGTACGGGTTCAAATCCTGTCCAGGCATTTATTTTTCTTATCTTGTCATATATATATATATACTGTATATATATATATATATATATATATATATACAGTGTGATCAGTATAGCATTGAACAGCAGACGCGGGGTTTGTGCTGTGCGATGACGAAGGCTAACACGTGCAGGTACGAGACTTGAAATGTGCGCTGACTTAGCCGTTTACGAGTACATTTCACGCATTCACATCACAGTCAGCTCGCTTTTCCTCGTGAACTGAATGACCTGTGCATAAGTATAAACTGAATGGCGTGTGATGAGTGTAAACGGTGTAATGACTAATAATTTTTCTACTGAACAACGTGCATTTATTTATGATCAATATTTGTTAATTCAGTCTGCCAGCCAGGTATGAAGACTCTTTGAAACACGATTCCCGGGTGTAAGAATTCCAACACGTTCGACAGTACATAATCTGTACAACAAATTTTATGCAACGGGAATTGTCGAGACTTAGAAGGCACACAAGCCGCGTAGCGTTCTCACAAAAGAAACAATTGACTACATCTGTTATCGATTGGAGCAGTCTCCTAGAAAATCACTTAGGCGCTTTTCGTAACAAGTAGGAATTTATTAAGGCTATATACTAAAATATACTAACTTGTTAAAGTTGCATCCATATAAAATAATAAAGACACATGCTCTTCAACCAGGTGACCCTGTTCCAGCACCTGCGTCAGTAAAATTATTAAGTACGATAATTTGTAAAACAGTTAAGAAAATGTGTGTGGTTATATCACCGCGATCCTACGCTGTCAGTTCCCCGCCGCGAATGCATCAGCAGTGTATAGTGAAATTCCCGTGTCTGCTGTCCAATGCTATACTGATCGTACTGTATATATAAAAAAATATATTTAAAAGGTAGTGTTAATATACATTATACGAAACAAATCGCTGCATTTTAAATTAACTGAACTTTATTTGGAACAACATAAAACAATACATTCGTACTTGCCGCCATTTTATTATCATCATCAAGGCTTAGGCCCTCTGGCCCGTTCCGAATTTAAGAGATTTGTCCATTTTATTATTATTATTATTATTATTATTATTATTCTTATTATTATTATTAGGCCTATTATTGATAAGCTTATTATGTATGATTATTTTATAAATTATTTTGGAATTAACATTTTTAGGAAATAACACTATGAGTTTGAATAAGTTATGAGGTGATGTGTTAATTCCCAATTCTTTAATAATATTTGCAATGCCATAGTAGTAGCCTAATAATTTGTTAGTTTTGAAGTCCTGATTCCATTTCAAACACTTAACCCTAGATTAGTAATTATATTTTCCACAAATTCCCTCGTTTCAGACACGTTTCAAAATAGACCGCAACTATGAAAAAACTGGCAGTATAACTCGTTTAGTTAATTCCTTTCAGGTTAGATCGCAAACTTTTTATGCAACACTAAGTACAGGGGCAAGTCAAAATGTTGTGCAGGTTTTCAGAAATTTATTATGTGAGATGTAATGAACATATAATATCGTGAGACATATTGTATGAAAGGTAAACTCTCAAAGTTTAGTTGTCCACTTCTAAAGTTCCGCGTTCACCCGCAAGATGTCAACAGCAGAGCAGTAAAGGAAAATGGCGTTGACTGGGGATCAGAAGTCTTTCTGTGTGCTTGATTACCATGTAAACAACTCTGTGACTAGTGTTCAACGACATTTCCGTACCAGATACGATAAAGACCCGCCGGATGGGAGATCCATTCGTAAGTGGTACACACAATTTAGGGATTCAGGCTGTATCTGTAAACGAAAATCGACTGGCCGTCCGTCGACGAGTGAAGAGACAGTCGAACGCGTTCGCACATGCTTCGTGCGGAGTCCACAGAAATCCACCTACCGGGGAGCGACCAGAACTTCAACTACCACAAAAAACTGTATGGCGGATTCTCCGGAAACGTTTACAGATGAAACCCTACCACTTGAAACTGTTTCAAGCCTTAAAACCCGCCGATTATGCTTTGCGAGCGTCCTTCTGTGTTGATTTTCTCGCATTAATGGAAGAGAATGAGTTCCATGAGAGGGTAGTTTACAGTGATGAAGCGACTTTCCACCTTTCAGGAAAAGTGAATAGACACAATGTAAGGATTTGGGGAACTGGTAACCCCCATGCAACTCTGGAACATCAACGCGATTCTCCGAAAGTGAATGTCTTTTGTGCCATTTCCCATGCAAAGGTTTATGGGCCCTTTTTCTTTCATGAACGTACTGTGAACGGACATGTTTTCCTTGATATGCTACAACAATGGCTCCTTCCGCAGCTTGAAGCGGATAGTCCAGATTTCATTCTGCAGTTGGATGGTGCCCCTCCACATTACCATGGCAGTGTTCGAGACCATTTGAATACGGCTTTACCACAACGCTGGATAGGCCGTGCATCTCAGGGTGATCAACAACTCATTCATTGGCCACCTCGTTCACCCGATCTAACCCCGTGTGATTTCTTCATGTGGGGTCTTGTAAAGGATCATGTTTACGTACCACCACTTCCAACAACACTGCATGAACTGCGTGCCCGCATCACAGCAGCCATTGCTGATATCGACCGCGGACTGCTACAGAAAGTTTGGCAGGAGATTGAATATCGGCTTGACATCTGTCGTGTAACAAAAGGCGCTCACATAGAACATCTGTGAATATTTAAAAAAAAACTTTGAGAGTTTACCTTTCATACAATATGTCTCACAATATTATATGTTCATTACATTTCACATAATAAATTTCTGAAAACCTGCACAACATTTTGACTTGCCCTGTATATATAAGTCTTTGCACTCCGTAATATCCTTATGCAAACTCACAGCGTTAAGCGTTCTGTAATCACTACGTCATCCAGTAATTTTAATAAGTTATTTATTCTTCTTCTTCTGCTTCCTTCCAAGTATTAGGCCAAGGCCTGTTACGATCCTATAGAAAATTTTCCCTCCAGCGTTTTGATCCTTCCGGGAAATTCTTGTATAAGACTTGAAAGCATAATAATAGTCCCTTCAATTTGTTGCTGGCCAAAGGAAGGCAAGACCAGTGATGGGGCTGCCATCTTATAGCCTCTGGTCAGGCTTTTCTGGAGAAGAAAATAAAATAAAGGAAAGAAGAAATGGAAGAAAGGAAAGACTCCCTAGCCCTCGGATGCCCTAATAGCGCTGGAGTCGAAAAAAACAAGAGTTAACCAAGAGAGGTTAGATAGTAAAGTTAAAAGAGTGCAAAACACAAGTAAGTGGAAGAAATGTTTTGCTCAGCTTGGGCACCTTGTGGTCGCCATCCACATATCCCCTAGATGAGGACCCATGAGGGAAATAAGCTATTTGTGCAGTGAAAATATTGAAATAAAGAGCACAATAGTTTTGAAATTTTTGTCGCAGAAATTTAATGAATGAAAATTAAGCATAGTCAACATATACACAATTTTGAAGGCAGATAAACGGTAGGCCTGCTTATAAATTTCATCTCGATCTCTAAAACTCTCATGTATACCTTATGGATTGACATACTCTTAAAATTGCAGATTATACTATTCTTCTATGGACACGCCGTAGCGTAGATGGTTAAGGCAATGCGCTACAAACCGGAAAGTCGAGAGTTCGAGTCCGGTGGGGGTCAGGATTTTTAAACTGATTCAAACCTTCTGTGGCACCATGGCCCTGGGATCGACTCAGCCTCTGAGTACCAGACGCTTGTTCTGGGGTGACATCAAGCGCCGATTGTCTAGAAAAAGTGTGGACCTTTACCTTCTACTACCTCAAGAGTCTCCTATTGACTGCAGTGGGATCACTTTACATTTACTATTCTTCTTCCTCTACATTATGGAATTAGGCCATAGAACTGTTTCCACATCGAGAGACCATATCCTTCCATCTAGTTATGGGACGTCCAATATTTCGCCTTCCTTTGGGTTGGTCATCATCATCATCATTATCAACAATCGCGGATTAAGCCCATGTGGCTTGTCCGATCTCATAGATTTTCATTCAAAAAATTGATTCCATCTCTTTTTCGGTCTACCAATATTGCTGTCTCCTCTTGCTTTGTAATTAATTATAATTTTTGGAATCCGATCATCTTTCATTCTTTGAACATGTTCTTTCCAGATTTTTCTAGATTCTTTATTTTATCTAAAAGTTTAAAAATATTTAGCTGATTTCTAATATCTTTACTTCATCTTTTATGTAGAAGTTTGCAGCCAGCCACACTTCTCAGAAATCTCATTTCAGCTGCTTCTATGATATGTTCTCTTCTATTTTAGTTAAAACCCAAAATTAACTTCCATACATTGTGCCACATATATAATTAAATTGATTAAGTTTGTTAAACAGATCTTAATTTTTAAAATAGGAGATTACATAACCTAGGCATTTAAAATGGTTCACTTGTTCAATGGGTTTACCCTCCAGAATTATTTTAGCTCTCACGGTATCTGATCCCTTAAAAGATAAGGTTTTCGCCTTTGGGTTGGTAGTGAAGCAAAATATGTGGGAGTCTATTGGGTGTCATTCGTTCTATATGTTGGAGCCAATTAGAACTTGAGTTCTGAATTTTTTTCTATTACTCTGTAGATGTTTAATTCGGGAATATAATTTAATATTATAAATTAAATGACAAAAATATACCATACCATTGACATATTTTAAAACAAATTCTAGTATCTTTTGAAATTACATTTATAGACACATTAAAATATTTATATTTTATTGGATTATTTTTGGAGGCAAATTAAAAAAAAACGCTGACCACGGGCCAATCCAATGACATCTATGCGAAAACAAGTGTAACTAAATTAGTACGGTTCAATATCTTCCCTGTAGGGGGAGAGCGCCTAAATCTCGTTGAGGGAAACAAGGGCTTATAAGAAAGAAGAAGATATACCTTACCATATTTAATCTGAAATCTTATTTTCTTTAGGCAGGCAGATAAAATAAAAACAAACAATCGTTCAAAATAGAATTGAATGAGTTTAGTGAATGACAACAGAAGTCTTGAAGAATATTGTAAACCCCTGAACACGAGCTTACTACTCTTGTAATTACTGTGCTGTGTTCTGTTATCAAAATTTTAGTAGCACTGTGTCGTTTCATTACGCAATTACCAGTAACGATAAGGTGGAAGGAGGAGTTGGAGGTGAAACAAGGACAATGTAGTCCAAACACTGAGTTGTCATTGTTTACCATATTCACTCTTTTAGCAAGTTCGAAAGGAATGTAGCCATTGATATTGTACCCGTGAACATATACGTATTTTTAAATTGGAATCTTTACCTCAATCCTATTTACTAGCCACCTGAATATATATATGACATGAAAAGAAAAATAAATGTCCTCATTTGAACCCGAGTTTCTAAACTCTTTACGTTTTGCGCTGTAACCATCTGAACTACTCAGGAATCCCAAAACATACATTTATTTTTCCTTTATATATATATATATATATATATATATATATATATATATATCCACCGCTGTGTCTCGAGGTAACGTGCTGCCTTGTCATACAGCGGGCCCGGGTTCGATCCCCGGTCGGGGCAGTTTTTCTGGGTGAGGTTTTTATCGGGGTTTTTCCTCACCTGTAAGACAAATGTCAGGAAAACTTTAAGGCCCAAACGGTCCCCGAAATCATATGGCCATCATAATCATCATCCTTATCATCATCATCCTTCACCGGTGTGGAAAGCAACGGGAAGCTACCACACCTACAATTCCCTAGTAAAGCTGCAAGCATAGCATGAAAATACTATGATTGCAGTGAAGGACCCACCTTTGGGTAAAATTACAATGGATGGATATATATATTTTTTTATGCTCAATTTACAGGAGAGGTAGCGGGATATCGTTCCAACTACCATCTAGTGGCCACTATAACAAGTAAGCATATTTAAAGAAAATATTTACTTTATAGCAGTAACGCTTGTATATTTAGGTGTTATAACTATATTTTTGATATATATATACATTTATATATTTTATATTTGATATATAGGCCTATATATATATATATATATATATACAGGGTGTAAATTAATTATACCGCATACATTTAACTACGTATAGAGGGGTATTATATAAGCATTTAGAGATAATGAACTAATGATCTACGAGGAAAATGAGCGAGTTATAGGGAATCAAATTAAACGACATTTGATACAGATATATCAACAGTAGAGCATACTAGGGGAGAAAATTATACTATAATAACTTTATATCTTGGTATTAATTCAGAGATCCTCATTTCTAATAATTCATCAACAACGTTTATGAAATATTGTGTTTTAAATACCTTAAAATTTTGATCTGAGCAGACGATTGCACGCCACTGTACTCTGGTTAGTAGAATCGGTGCAACGTGAGTCTTAGTACAGAGTCAAACACGCAGAATATGTGTAGTTAACTTGTGGCGTCAAAGTGATGGATATACGATTCGAACACTGATGGTTCAAATCACGGCAGGTGACTTTTTTCCTCGCTTTCTTTCGTTCTTTCTTCACCGTAATATGTTGACACTGAAATTTGTTTAGTATTGGCATGCGCAAAATTCCTATTCTTCTATTGGTGGTTACATTAACATCTAATTAGAAGTTACTTCAGTATCAGTTCAGTTGCAATACATGAAAGCATTGCCGATATGCATCTGATTTATGGTGCAGCACAAGGTAATGGCGTAAGAGCTGCTGCCATGCACGCGGAGCGGTATCCGGATAGACGCCATCCTCACCGAACAACCTTCGAGTCTGTTGATAGGCGTTTGCGGGAGCATGGGACGTTGAAGGTAAACAGAGTAGACGTTGGTGCAAGACGTACGCGCCGCACTGCAGATTTTGAAGAAAATGTTCTTCATAGGGTGAAAGAGGAACCTTCTACTAGTACTCGTGCTATCGGACGTGTAATGGGTACGAACCATCAAAGTGTATGGGAAATCCTGCATGAAGACCAACTCTATCCCTTTCATCTGCAAGAAGTACAAGTCTTACAACCGCTGGACTTCGCTCAACGGGCAATTTGTTTGATTTGTTTCATTTTTTTCTCCACTAGGGTTCATTCTTACAATATTGCGATCCTATTTGGCAATAAATAATATGATCTGGCGGCAGTGATCACCAAATGAAACATAATAAACGTTTCTCATTTGTTTTCAAACATCGCCGTTTACATTAAATATATAGGCCTAAATATTTTAAAATAACCATATTTAAATAATGATTTGTGAGTACACAGCTTAATTGTATTCGTTAAATAGTACTAACAAATGCCACTCTTGATTTACAAATCCTGTAGATAAATTGGATATCACTCGTGGCATTACTTATGATAATATAATATTTGAGAGAACATTCTTATTTTGTGAGTTTATATCACATCTTTGCAGTTTTCTAATAACAATGTTAACATCGCAAAAAAATATATATATATATATATATATGTCCACCGCTGTGGTCTCGAGGTAGCGTGCTGCCTTGTCACGCAGCGGGCCCGGGTTCGATCCCCGTCGGGCAGTTTTTCTGGGTGAGGTTTTTATCGGGTTTTTTCCTCACCTGTAAGACAAATGTCAGGAAAACTTTGAGGCCCAAACGGTCCCCGAAATCATATGGCCATCATCATCATCAACATCCTTATCATTATCATCATTATCCTTCACAGGTGTGGAAAGCAACAGGAAGCTACCACTTACTTACTTACTCACTGGCACTATCGAACCCGTAGGTTCATGGCCGCGCGGACATAAGCTCTCTATATATCCCTATCCTGAGCTAATGCTTTCCAATAATTCCCTGTATAATCTACTTCCCTCAAACCATAGTTAATGTTATTCTCCCACCTCATTGCAGGAAGCTACCACACCTACACAATTCCCTAGTAAAGCTGTAAGCATAGCATGAAAATGCTATGATTGCAGTGAAGGACCTGCCTTCGGGCAGAATTACTATGAATGGATATATGATGCACAAGCTGGTTTATCTTTTCGAATTTTTAAAATGTATTTTTTTTTGCGGTACAGCCTTAGAAAATTCCTGACCATCAGTAACCAGCTGAATTCAGAATGAAATCGGATCGAAGTATTTGAAATTGAACGGTCTAGTACAAATCTTTGTATATCCCTGTTATTATGATACAAAAAGTTAGTTGAAACCAATTTAACACTTGCTACACATCATTCTGAGATACCGCTCTTATTTCCAACACCATATGTGAGTAGGAACTGCTCGTCCGTAATGGGATCACCCGTACATAACCCAGATGTTCATTTAATCCATATGCTAGATTTTCTGTTCAACTCTTACAAATTCAAGTAGCTGAGAACAAAAGCATTCAAATATGTTTTATTCACTCCTTTACTAATAATTGCCTAATTATCCTTTTGATTTTAGGGAAGTAAGTTGAATTTACCAGAGATGCCTTGGTTTCCATTGTCAATGGCATGTAATAGCTCAACTTACTTCCCTAGGGAATAAAAGTAATTAACTTAATTAATAATGTATAAATGTTACATACATAAAATTTTATTGAGTAATACAAACAATTTTATAGTGTCACACTTATTTCTCGTTTTCATATTTCAAATTTATAGAGAGTGAACACTTGTTACAATTATTAACACTAGCCACAATTAATCATATCTGTAATTAATATGTAGTCTGAAACTGTTATTTAAAATGTCTGCCACTAATTGAGACAACAATAAATAATTGCAGTTGTTTTATGAACTTTTGAGTAACACTAAGAGATTAGGACTGGAAGTAAATATCAATAAAACTAAATATATGGTCACACTTAGAAATACATTACCGGTATATAATGGACATAGCTAATGACAAACGAGGGAAATTTTGAGGAAGTGGCTGAATTCAAATACCAAGGAACAATAATCACAAATAAGAATGAGATTCACAAGGAAATTAAGCATAGGCTCAATTCTGGAAATGCGCGCTATTATGCATTACATAGACTTTTGACGGCCCAACTCCTTTAAAAAAATGTTAAACTGAAAATATATAAAACTATTATTCTACCAGTTATATTATATGGATGCGACACATGGACTCTTACTTTAAGGGAGGAAACAAGATTACGAGTATTTGAGAATAAAGTACTTAGGAAAATTTTTGGACCAAAGAGAGATGAACAGACAGGTGAATGGAGAAGACTACATAACAATGAACTACATGATCTTTATAGGAAGCCAGACATAATAAGAACAGTTAAATCTCGTAGACTGCGATGGGCAGGATATGTGGCACGTATGGGGAATGAAAGCTTCTTGTAGGAAAAGCAGAGGGAAAACGCCCAGTTGGTAGACCAAGAATAAGGTAGGAGAATAACATTAACTATGATTTGAAGGAAGTAGATTATACAGGGAATGATTGGAAAGCATTAGCTCAGGATAGTGATGTATGGAGAGCTTATGTCCGCGCTGCCATGAACCTATGGTTTCGATAGTGCAAGTAAGTAAGTTGTTTTTTATCAACATTCCCTTGCTATCAAACAATTGAACTCTTGTAATCAAGATATAAATTCACACGAAATATAGAAATTAAACATAATTATTAGTATAGGAGTGAACAAAATTATATGTATACGTAATATCCTGTATTTTTTTCGTTTTCATTTTTTGATATGTACTGCAGTAAACCAACATAAAATAGAAAATTGACACCGAAAATAAAAATATCCTAATTATAAAAATAACACCCTTAAACTCGATATCACCTATGTAAATACGTTTGAAACAAATTGTTGCTGTTTACTGTTTCAGATATATTAATTAGTAAACGTCTTAATTTATCATATTTACGATAATTTTAGATCGTCATAACTATGAACCTATAAATTATAAAAATTATATTTCGATATTAATACGTTTATAAATTAATTCACTTATTTTTAGGGATACATAAAATTAAAAAAAATAATTGCGAGATTTTTTGCTGTCCGATTTGATATGGATTATCATACGTAATTCGGGAAGCAAGTACATTACTAGTCTCGAACTTATTTGCTAGCCCTCGCTAAAGATCGGGCTCAAACACGTCCTTGACTAATAATGTACTACTTACTTTCCTTGTAACTATTACAGTACCCAGAAAAGTTTGTTAAAGTATTGTAACACAAGGTTAAATGATGGGACAGGAAAGAACAGGTAAGTCACTTTTTGTTGAAATGGACTTTGAGACGTCATTAGATTCTCATAAGTTAGGACTATTTAACGAATAAAATTAAGCTGTTTACTCACAAATCATTATTTAACTATAGTTATTTTAAAATATTTATATATTTAATGTAAACGGCGATGTTTGAAAACAAATGAGAAACGATAGGTACGCTTCATCTGCTTCTTTTGTTTATCACTGCAACCAGATCATACTATTTATTGCCAAAGGAACGCAATATTGTAAGAATGCTCTCTAGTGGAGAAAAAATGAAACACATCAAACTGTATATTAATTCATTTCTGATGTCGTATGATGGAAATATGACAATTATATTTTTCTGGGAAAAAATACATTTAAGAAAGTGCAAACAGTGGTTTCTTTTTTTGGTGGTATAATCAATTGCTACAAATATTTTTATATTAACTCCCCCATGCGGCATGTGTTGACATTCATCCACTATATATACAATCTGGTAGCCGTATTTCTCGCTGGCTCAGTCACTGCAAAATAATGGTCAGACCTGTTCAGAATATTAAAAAGGAGGAGCTTTCTTTAATATGGTAATTATAACACTGATAAATATTTGGTGAAACACGACTCTGATTGGTTGTAAAACAGAAATCATTGAAACGTGATTGGTCATTGACTCCCATTTGGGGCATGAGTTAAATAGTCCATGAAAATCACTACTATTTAGATGTGTGGAACAGAAAAAGATGCACTTTAGTCATAAGTTTATTTAGCTCAAAAGTTTGGGATACTGGTAAGGAAGTATGGTTGTTGTAAACTAAAAGTACGTTTTCCAGATTTCAAGGAAAAATGGCATAACTCTTTTTTTTCCTGAACCCTTCAAATCCTTTTAAAATATATATTTAATAGTAAAGTAAAGTGATCCCACAACAGGTCCGGAGGCCCTTGGGGTAGTAGGTTAAGGATCCCACTTTTTCTAGACAATCGGCACTTTATGTGAGCCGGGTTGTCAGCCCTGCGTGACGGCCGCCTTTACCCCCAGAACAAGCGTCCGGTACTCATTTCAGTTAGAGGCTGAGTCGACCTCAGGGCCATAGTGCCGCCAGTTGGGTCAGTTTAAAAATCATACTGTAGTTTTATTATGCGTGAAATGTAACTAAATCTGGTTAATAATCGAAATTAGGATCTCATATCATGAAATGATCTAAAATTCAAAAGGTAGAAGAAATGTTGAAAGACCGAAGACAGGATGCGCTCAACAGTTTAAAGAATGAGACCGGAACAAGCCTCGTGAGATTTTATCTACAAAATTGATAATCATGAAATAATTCACGAAGTATTGAAGAATGTTGGAGAATCTAGGTATGGGTCTTATAGAATAGTCAAAAACAAAAAAACGTTTTCCATTTGGAATATCTATTGACTTTTTATTTTTATTTTGATTAAGCAGTAGCCTTAATGGCTAAACTGTATTAACGAGACTTATTAATCGTCAGAATCGTGATCAGTAGACACTCTGGGTATTAAAAATGTGAAAAGAACAAACCTAATTTGTCCCGGTGCAATAGTGGTTACCATGCTCATATCTGGTTCTGAGATTTGTGGATTATAGCCTGAGTGAGATCGATGAGATTCTCAGTATAGTTTCCTTCGAAAGGGAAGTAAAACGCAACATTTTCGACCCTTTCACGACCAGTGTTGAATTGCAACAGTACTGATCTATGTTGTTAAATTATGTAGTTGAATACAATTTCTAAGTCACTGGACCTAAGATTGGGCTTGAACTCACGACGTCTAGTTCGCCGAATATTATTTAATTTGAGTTTGTTTTCAAATTGTGTAAACAATAGTAATTTTACACAAAAATATGTAATTCAAAAGTGGCGGCATTTTTCTTTTCTTTGTCGCGCTGCCATCTATTGAGCAGAATAAGGTACAAATCGATATCTCGTAATACATCGTAATACTTCAGTTCCAACATTACTTATTTGATGCAAAATTAGCAGTCTAGTAATTTTTCTAGTTTGAAATGAATTTACATCTTTTTAGCATATTTGTTTCCCTATTTTTATATGAGAAAATATTAGTTGTAAAGATTAATCATGTTATCACGAATTGAAATAATATGTTAGTATTTCTACTCCAGCTATCGCTTAGCTATTTTAATGAGTGCAATTGGCGACCCTGCTTCAAATAGAATTACATTCATAGAGAACGATCACAGAGTAAGTTTCTCTATGGAGAACGATTACAGTAAGTTATATTTTGAGGTTAATTTTTCACGCACACGTGCAATTTAGGTATGTATGAGTATTTGTGTTTTATGCATTAATATAATTTAGGATTTTGCGTGAATTTGACTCTGAGGATTAATAAAAGTTCAAGGTTGCTTTTGAAACCTAGGACAGGCTTGTGAAAGAAGATAAACGAAATTTGTAGTTAAGATTTTCATAAAACTGAATGAAGGTAATACTTGAAATTTAACCGTTCATTATATGAAGAAAAAAAACTTTTTAGTTTTTGTTTTTAAATCTAAGTCGATGCATAACTTCGTTATTTCTAAGAAATTGAATATTTCAAGGTTAGGGAAATTGTTATTCTTGGCTTCTTAAATCCAGTTGAATGGAACGGTTAAGTTTCCCAAGTAATTACTCAGGAAAATAAGTTACAACACCGTATTTTCAATTTAATTCTTCGGTTCTACCCATCAAGGATTAGGCTGTTAGATATGTTCTGAGGCTAAATTCGTCATTACATCTCCTGTGTGCTTTGTCTTGTCTCTAGATCTCTTGGTTTGTACTCTAATTCTTGTCTTGAATATCCTAAAGGCAGGATTTGAAGAACATGTTACCTACATTTATATTAGGACCTTGACAGCTTAATAGATGCTAATATGTAAAGCTGTAAATCCTGAGCAAATCTCACTTAGGAACATTGTACAGCTGTTGCAGCAAATCCTAGTGCCATGTGCAATTCTTGTCCTTGCAAAGCTGGGAGAGTGTGAGGGTGAGTTACTGGCACTAGAAAATCTGTACCTGAAGGACGGAAAACCCTAACTGAAAACTGTGATCTTTTAGTGCAGACTGTCCATTCTATTGATGACATTGCTAATGAAACAGGAAGGAAAAACTGCACTTAAACTAACGTGAAATATTTTCAGTCCTATAGAACAACAGCATGCATGCGCTGGTGTTTATAGAGCCAGCGATATCCTACAATCGAACCACATATTGATTATCATCCTTGATTACTATCCGTCGCTATGAAATTTAAATTACCAATATTTTCAGTAAATCCCCAAATCTATGTTAAAAAAATAGGATAAGGTGTATAAACCGTCGCACATGAATTCTTCTAAGTTCTATAGAATCGCTGTGCGCATGCGCGAGTTGCTGTAATGGTTAATGCAGCTTCTGGTAGATGGCTCTGAAGTCGGCGTTACCAACTTTGGGAATAAATTCCCAAACACTAAAAAAAATGGACATAAACTAACTTCCCATTTCCTAACCTAACAAAACAGTTTAAATGCATATTATTTATTTCCAAATACAAAAAAAAATGGACATAAACTAACTTCCCATTTCCTAACCTAACTAAAATATGCATATTATTTAACAAACTATAAACTAATTTTACGTACACTAACACTAAATATGGTTTTGAATTATTTTCAAATGTTGGTAACTGCGATGTGAGAGTCTCCTAGCGGTTGTTCCATGAAGCATTTCTGCGCCTCTAGAACTCGATGTACAATATTCGCATAATTTAGAAATATTTAGAAATATATAAATGTTTATAAAATGGTTCCAAAATGTTTAAAATAGTACCAAAGTTATTATAAATGGTTGAAAAGTGTTTAGTGCATCAGAGGCATAAGAATAGTGCATGGAAAATTGTGTGCAACGGTTTATACACCACAGCCAAAAAATATATTAATAATATTAAAATTACCAAACCTTTATTAAAAATGGGTGTACACTTACTTGTCACTCCCTAATGCTGATCCAACAAGCGATAATCCAAAACAGCGATAGAAAATTCATAGACTAAGTAATATACTCTGTAGAGAAAATAGCAGTTAGCATCACAATATTGTCTAACAATGTCATAATATTGTGATTTGCATATTTAAATAAATACTTCAAAATTGTCTAATAATGTTATAAAAATTGTTCAAAAAAGTTTAAAATATTAAATAATGTTAGTAAATACAGAAGAGGAGCTATAGTTTACAACAATATAAGTGAAAAATCAAGCGCAAGTAGAAGTGCAGTTGAGCCAAACAGGAAAAGGATTTAGGACAATTTCATTTTAATTACAAGTTTTAAAACTCGACATTTGCTAAAAGCCCATAGAGGCCTACAGTGCTGCGAAAATGATGTAGGTTTATGAAAATTGAAGTGTAATATAAAATTTGTCTCATTATGTTAGACCCACAGTCTTTTCCCTTCTAGAAATTAAGAGTCCTTCTATCTCCTTTTCAGTCTTCCAGGCAATCTCTTGCCATCTGCAGATAGACTCTCCCTTGCCATACATACAATTCTGGCTGATACCTTGCGAGATACATGTTGGTTCAATTTGATTCTTCTATCCACTCAATCACCTATTGCTTGACTGCCTTCTAATCACTTCACGGCTCAACAGTACATAACCTTTACCTTCATTTTCCATAGTATATTCTTGTAATACTGTTACTCTATTTAATTCTTTTGTCCTTACTAACATTTGGTAATATTTTAAACTTTTCAACGATGCTTATAACATTATTTTACAGTTTTTAGGTATTTATTTATTTACGAGAAACATGGTAACATTACAACATTTTTAGACAATATCATGAAACTTAACTATTTTTCCCTCCTCTTCCAATGTTACCACCATCAACAAACTCAATTATGCATCTTTTGTTAGGTTAGTGTACATGAGATTAGTGTACACTCCAGTAAATAATATGCATGTATTTTATTTTCTTAGGTTAGAAAGGGAGAAGTTAGTATACATCCATTTCTAATTAACGTTTGGGAATTTATTTATCTAGCGACAGCTCTATAAACTTTTTGTAGGACTTCAAAGATATGTGGTTCCACCTAGCGACAGCTCTATAAACTCATGCACATGCACACTGTAATCCTGTAGGACTTGGAAAATATATTGAGAAAGGTAAAATACTGTTTCCCCCCCTCTTCACTTCTTACCTTATCTCTTCTATTTTTTACGTAAGATTTTCTGGATAAGGCGTATAAACTGTCGCACATGAATTCTTCTAAGTTCTATAGAATCGCAGTGCGCATGCGCGAGTTGCATGAGTTGCTGTAATGGTTAATGTAGCTTCTGGTAGATTGCTCTGAAGTCGGTGTTACCAACTTTGGGAATAAGTTCCCAAATGCTAAAAAAATGGACGTAAACTAACTTCCTAACCTAACAAAACAGTTTACATGCATATTATTTATAAAAACGGACGTAAACTAACTTCCCATTTTCTAACCTAACAAAACAATTTACATGCATATTATTTAACAATCTATAAACTAATTTTATGTACACTAACACTAAGTATGGTTTCGAATTATTTTCAAATGTTGGTTGGTATCTAATGTCGAGCACTTGATAATGAAATAATTCGCTCTCTTGCACTCCCATATTTAGCAGAAAGGCTGGTCTCTTCTACAAAAGCTTGGAGTACAATAAACTAGTTGTAACCGTTCAGTAGTAGGCACCACATGTGGTGGTTACGTCACCCATAGAGAGAAAGTAGGTATAGGAAGGAAGGAGAAATGAACCCCTGGGCCTCGAATACTCTAATACCACCAGGGTCGAAAGAAACAAGAGGTCAGTCAAGGGAGACTGGATAGAAAAGTTGAAAGAGGTAATTGGTATGGGAAGGAGATGTAATACCAATTCGGTCAAAAAAGAAAAACTCACCAAGCTGACCAGTGCTTGTTGGTGAGTAGCCCTTCCCTTTGGTTCATCATGCATAAGCACCAGGAGAAGGTGAGGGATTGGACACTAGGTTACTGTCCATGTCGGTTCCTTTAAGCCTTCAATGGAAGGAATTAAAGGGTGTCCTCTCTGTTAAAGACAGTAGCCTTTCTGCAGCCTTAAATGTTGGTCACTGCAATGTGAGAGTCGCCTAGCGGATGTTACATGAAGCATTTCTGTGCCTGTAGAACTCGATGTACAATATTTGCATAATTTAGAAATATTTAAAAATCTTAAGAAATGTTTATAAAATGGTACCAAACGTTATTATAAATGGTTGAAAAGTGTTTAGTGCATCAGTGGCATAAGAATATTAGATGGAAAATTGTGTGCGGCGGTTTATACACCACAGCCGATTTTCTTTAAAATATTAATTTAATTTGTCTCTAGGATCTGTTTCATTCTAGATGTATCTGCTCTTGTCTCAGAAGCAATGGTCAATTTTGGGCACATGATTGCTTATAGATTCTTGTCTTGGTATCCTTATTTAAGTATTTTTTTTTTATATATAATCATTCATGCATCTTGCTGCTCTTGCTGCTTAATATGTAACTTCATTCTGCAGCTCCCCAGCTAGTTATCTCAATACCTGATATTTTATTACCATTACTTGTTTAATTATGTTTCTTTCTACTTCCTACTTGCATCTTTAGAGGGGTTTATCTATAGTAATCAATTTATTTTTTTGTTAATGATATCTTCATATACAATACTTTTAGAAACAAGATAGAATCTATATAATAATCTCTGCAAGTCATCATCACTATCCGCCATCAGAACCACATCATCAGCATAGCATACAGTATTCTTTATCGCCTATTTTACATCCATATTTAATTCTAATGTCTTATAATTTCATTCATTATCATAGGGCACCTCCTTGCCAAACTCATCTTCCGATTGGTATTTTTCAACATTTTCCCATCCACTTTTTTGTATTAAAATTTCCAGTAAATATACCACTAATAAGTAAAATCAGCCCATTTAGCACATCATTCTCTTCTAAAATATTAAAAACATATTTAAGTTGCAGCCTATAAAAAAACCTTTTAGAATATAACATAAAAAGTTAATAAAATTCTGAGGTGAACTAATGTTTTCTTCATAGTTAAATATGGGGAATAACATTATGTGGTTCTTATTTATGAAGAATGAGTCATTTTTTTACATCTTACCTCATAGTTTGTTTTCTTAAACATGGGAACTATATTATATTTGAAGAGAAAAATTTTCGCATAGACCGAGACTCGAACCCGGGACTTTTGGCTTTCCGGGCCAAATGGTCTACCAACTGAGCTACCGAGGCGAGTTGCGATCTAGATGCAAATTTTTCTCTTTATATGATGTAATTCCCTCGCACCAAATGCTTTGAAACCGTTGCTTCTATCTTTGCATATGGCGGCCCCTTAGTTAAGAAGACGTTAATTGGGAATTTAACACTACGTTATAAAGCCAGTAAGGCTTCTATTGATGTTTTTATTATTAATTTAACACTTCTCACTGAAGGATAAATTATATTTGAAGAGAAAAATTTTTGCCTAGACCAAGACTCGAACCCGGGACCTTTGGATTTCCGGGCCAAATGCTCTACCAACTGAGCTACCGAGGCGAGTTGCGATCTAGATGCAAATTTTTCTCTTTGTCCTACTGGCTTTATAAAGTAGTGTTAAATTCCCAATTAATGTCTTCTTAACTAAGAAGCTGCCATCTGCAAAGACAGAAGCAACGGTTTCAAAGCATTTGGCACGAGGGAATTACATCATATAAAGAGAAAAATTTGCATCTAGATCGCAACTCGCCTCAGTAGCTCAGTTGGTAGAGCATTTGGCCCGGAAAGCCAAAGGTCCCGGGTTCGAGTCTCGATCTAGGGGAAAATTTTTCTCTCCAAATATAATTTATCCTTCAGTGAGAAGTGTTAAATTAATAATAAAAACATCATGGGAACTATATTGTTTATTTCCTATCTACATAACTTAATGGGAACTATAGTTTTCAAAAGGAAACATCCCTTCCATTTTCATGTCATCATATCGGTTGAAAATGGAAGGGATATTTCCTTTTGAAAATTGCAGTTCCCCTGTTAAGAAAACGTAAACTATGAGGTAAGATGTAAAAAATTATTCATTATTCATAAACTAATGTTTGATTTATTTTAAAAATACAATAGGAAGTAACATTAAGAGGTTTACTCAATTAAGTTTTTTTGTCTGTATATTCTTACCTCTTATGGTTGTTTTCGTTGAACATATGTTCGAAGGCTTGTTAGCCTCATCTTCAGAAATTACAGACTGAAGATGCGACTAACAAGCCTTGAAACATATTTTCAACAAAAAACAACCATAAGAGGTAAGAATATACAGACATAACATCTTTGATTCCCATTTTAATATTCCTCATGAGTATGTTTAGTCTCTCTCTCTCTCTCTCTCTCTCTCTCTCTCTCTCTCTCTCTCTCTCTCTCTCTCTCTCTCTCTCTCTCTTTGGGTTTTTATAGCTGCTGCGTCTTCCCATGCCAAACCTTCAAAGCCTACAATCTTGGGCATCTTCAATGGTTAGCTCTCTTGTTTGCATTACTATCTATCTTCATGCATTCCTTCCATGTTAACTTTGGTCTCCCTTGTTTCTTCTTTCTGCTTGGTTGCCATTGATATAGTAGTTTCGGCCTACGCTTATCTTCCATATGTTTGCTATACATTAAATATAATGTTGGACAAAATTTAATATTTTATGAAAGTTTTACAGCTTCTCTCCAATATTGAGTGCTTTGCCAATATTTTAAAATGATTTTTATAAAAGTCTCCAATAATGATGCCATTTTTGTGTTGTAGTTAATTGAAAATTAATTATGGCTAAAAGTCTTAGAAGCAAACGCAAGAGAAAACTGAGGGCTATTAAAAGAGAACGCTATGCTAAGAAAGAATTGGCTCAACTGAAGAAAGTTTTGGGAATAAATGAAAATGGAGATGTTGAAATGGATAATATCTCTGATATAGCCACAGGTAAGTTTTAAATCATTTGTCAGCTATTGTTTAATTTAACACTGTTGGTACCTTCTTCCAAAATCGATACATTTTTCAACTCTTTGCCACAAGTGGGTTAGCCAACTAAGGCACAAAAATTACTGACCTTGATCTTGTATTATCTAATGACAATACAAAATACAGATCAATCCCCAGTTGGGTAGCATGCTTATGGCAGAGAACAAAAAATTGTGTGAATTAGCAGAAAAGTTGGCACTGAAAAGATCTTCCTTTAATACTTTGTTTGGAATGGTAAATGGATATATGAAACTATAATGTTCATGGGGATTGTAATAGAGATTGCTTGCTAACTAAATTATGACAGTGTGCAAACTTTTGCTTAAAACAAAGTAAGGGTACGGCAAAAAAAGTGGACATCCAAATTTCGAGATCATTTTGGTTTTAAAAATGAAGCTTAGGGACGTCGAAGATGAAAACATGAAACAAATTTGCAGACCATCCAGAAAGAAAGCTGTAAAATAACAATTTTATAAAGCACTATTTCCTATATTACCTGAAGTAAGTTGCTGCCATTGTGGTCGTGACATCAGATTCGATATTCAGACATTAGTCCAGGGTGAAAACATGTTTTCTGCAATAGAGATGAGAAAATAGAATAAATATTTTATTGTAATAAAAGTGCACTGCTAGATAGATAATCGGTTGATTAATGTCTTGACATCGTCCGATTCCTAATAGCCAATTTTGTCGGTCCATTCAATCTCCTGGTTGTAGATGTTTCTCCAAAAAAACCTAATAGAGTTAAGTGCACTGCTGTATTTCCAAAATTACATAGCAGAGTTTGAAATTTAATAAAAATCACATCCTCGTGTAGAGTTTCTTAAGAAAAAGTGGTTCAACTGAATAGATTGTCGATAATAATCGATAAGTCATCGTACATATTTCTCGAAAATAAACAACACAAATTAGCCCTTAGAAAATATTCAATGAATAGATGCCACTTATTTATAATTACTCTAACCTATGAAAGTAAAAAATGGAATGACATTTAGACAGTATTAAATTACAGGTATGTAAATAAATTATACTATATGTGTAAGAAACTAAAAACCAATCTAACCTAATTATATATATGAATAAATTACTGTAACCTAGTTTCTTTAGTGATGGTCCACAGATTTTCTTGTGTTTTCATCTTTGGTGATCCTAAGCTTCATTTAAATGCCAAATTTATATTGAAAAGGGGATGTCTCATACAGTGAACTATGAAATGTGTATTTTGTAGTGCTTATAAAATGTTATTTTACGGCTTTGTTTCTGGATGGCCCGCAATTTTTTTTTGTTTTGTTTTTTCATGTTTAGTGGTCCTAAGCTTCATTTTAAAACCAAAATTATCTCGAAATTGGGATGTCCACTTTTTGCGCCGTAACCCAAAGTAATGTGGATCAAGTAGCTCGTGAACTCTTCTGAGCTTTCTGGCCTGAAATCTGCTTGATTCTCTATTTACACTGTCCCACCACAGCAATATACTTCAATTCCTTATATATATTAGAAGTCCACCGCTGTGGTCTCAAGGTAGCATGCTGCCTTGTCACGCAGCAGGCCCGGGTTCGATCCCCGGTCGGGGCAGTTTTTCTGGGTGAGGTTTTTATCGGGGTTTTTCCTCACCTGTAAGACAAATGTCAGGAAAACTTTAAGGCCCAAACGGTCCCCGAAATCATATGGCCATCATCTTTATCATCATCATCCTTATTATTATCATCATCATCCTTCACAGGTGTGGAAAGCAACGGGAAGCTACCATACCTACACAATTCCCTAGTAAAGCTGCAAGCATAGCATGAAAATGCTATGATTGCAATGAAGGACCTGTCTTCGGGCAGAATTACTATGGATGGATATACATTAGAGGAAGAGAATGTAATCATGATGGAATATTTATGTGATATGACATAACTAACTCACTGGCTCTATCAAATCATAGCCGCACGGACATAGGCCCTCCATACATCTCTATCCTGAGCTAGTGTTTTCCAATCATCTCCTCTATAATATACTTCCCTCAAATCATGGTAAATGTTATTCTCCCACCTCATTTTTGGTCTACTAAATGGGCATTTTTCCTCTGGTTTTCCTACAGGAAGCTTCCATGCACCTGTTTCATTCCCCCATTCGTGCCAGCCACATGTCCTGCCCATTACAGTCTACGAGACTTAACTGTTCATATTATACCTGGCTTCTTATACATATCATGTAGCTTACTATTATGAAGTTTTCTCCATTCACCTCTCTGTTCATCTCTTTTTGGTCCAAAAATCTTCCTGAAAACTTTATTCTCAAATACTCGTATTCTGCTTTCCTCCTTTAAAGTCAGAGTCCATGTTTCGCATCCATATAATATAATTGGAAGAATAACAGCCTTATATATTTTGAGTTTTAACATTTTTTGAAAGGAGTTGGGATGACAAGAGTCCCTGTAATGCTTGTGGCAATGAACCAAAAAAATGTGTGAATTAGAAGAAACGGCACTGAAAGGATTAATTAAAAATCTTCCTTTAATATTTTATGCATGTTTAGAATGGTGAATGAATATATTTAACTGGAATGTTCATGGGGGTTGTAATAGAGATTGCTTGATAACTGAATTATGACATATTTATTATTTTACTTAGATTTATACTTGCCTAAGTGATCATGCTTTGATAAATGTTTTAACCTTCCTTCGGGCATATCTGATCTGAGAGGCAAAGGTTGTCAATTTTGTCCCATTCCACTGCCATCAGACGGCATTGACAAGTGGGCATCCGAGTAGCTGTTTCTTCTTACCTGCCCTAAACAACCACCCCACTCAGTTTGCTCTCGACCATTACCATGGTGGGTTTTAAATATTTTGTTCAGAGAAGCTCATTGCGCCCAAAATCGTTACATTATTGAAGGTGTGTTTTTTGAAAATATTTGCAAAAAGAAAATTATTTAACTTATTTAGACTAAACAATGTTATATTCTTGAATAATTTTGCTAAAAATCATAGGCTAAATGTTGATAATGTGAACTATTTTCAAGTATATTTGAACTGAACCTAACTTTATATAATACATTTGGGAATTTTTAACATTATGAGGTTTAATTCATAAAAAATTAAAAGAATCGTGATTACTTCTTACCTCATACTTCTATGTTTTTTTAAACACAGCACTGCAGTAAGCGACCATTGTCATCATCCTCAGCTGTTTTCACGACGCAAAAGAAAAAAATTGACAGTCATGAAAACAGCTGAGGATGGTGACGATGGTCGCTGATACTGCAGTGCTGTGTTTAAAAAAACATAGGAAGTATGAGGTAAGAAGTAATCACAATTCATTTAATTTCTTTTGAACCTAACTTGTTCTTACTTTTATATCATGTTGTTTGGCGGCTTGTCACAAATATATGTTCAATCAATATTATGTCCAACAAAAAGTTTTCTAACAGCAAATTTTGAATATTTTATTCTTTGGACATCCCTAACAATAGCATTTCTTCCACTTCCCGTTCAGATTGGCAAACAGTGTGTTAAATAATTTTTTTAAGCATGTGCTGATCAGGCACATTGCGCCCGAACTCGAAGGTCGTGCCTGCTGGAAGGTTAATAATTCTTACCTTTATAACAGACAAATCAATCTACTATGGATTTATTTTACTTTCTGGAACACAAATCACATTCATTGGTGCTTACTGGTCAATGAGAGTCCATGTCTGGTTGCTTGTTCCATATCTTATGGAGAATTATAAATTTAGGAAATAAGTATCGGCCGCGGTGGACTAGTGGTTATGTTCCTTGCCTCTGGTCCCGAAGGTCATGGGTTCAAACCCGGCTGGGGTCGATGGATTTTTTTAGGATGGAAAATCCAAGGAGCAAGTCCTCCGGGAGGGACTTATAGCCATGGGTCCCGAGTCTGAAGATTTTCAGGCTTGTAAAAAATCCTTAAGCCTGAATGAAAAGGCCTCTAAGCAAAATTTACCGAATTTTCCCATTCTAGTACTACCTTGCTTTCCTAGATGTCAGTACGAGGCGGAACGCTGTCCATGGACCACTCAAAAATGACATCTATACGAAAACAAGTGTAACTAAATTAGTATGGTACAAATTCTTCCCTGTAGGGGGAGAGCGCCTAAATCTCTGTTAAGGGAAACGTGAGCTTACAAGAAGAAGAAAATATTTCTGAACAGTGAAAAAAGATAAACTCAAATGTTGAAAAGGTCATTGGAGTCTATGAATTTGTTTACTTTGTTGCATGCTTTCTTTCATTATTAACTAGCATTATTAAAATATCTCTCTTTTATATTTTTAGTGACAGATGCCAAAACCATTCAACAGAATAAAGAGAATCCAGAGAGTGAAGGTAAAGAAGCAATGGAAACAGATGAGAAAAAACAGAAATACAGCAAGAAAACATTAAGAAATGAACATGGGAATTATCCTATTTGGCTTAGTGCCAGGGAAGTTAAGAAGAAGGCTATTGCAAACCGAATTAAGAAGCAGAAATCAAAGCGAAAAAACATTAGAAATAGAAAATTAAAGAAGAAGACTGTTAAAAGTGATAAGAAAGAAGATAAGCAAATGATCGTAGAGTAATATATTAAGGAATTCCTATACATTTTTCAAACTAATTAGACTTTATAACTTACAGAACTGTTAAATTACTTTAAAAGGTCCTCTACATATAATATGACTTTATATTCCTTTTGTTTTTATTATATACAACTTTCCTCATTAGAGGATTGCCTCAAGGACAAAGTGATAGACAATTAATTTTTGAAATTGTTTAAATACATTTTGTAAATACATTAAAAAATTTCAAATTGTAATTGAAGTATACATACTATAATGTAGAAATTTTGTAAAGATGGTTTCTTAAAATTGAAATTGATCCTCTACTGGCAGCAATGACAATTTTAGAAAGATACACTCTGTCCAAATCCAAGAAATTCCAAAATTTAGCTAAGAATTCTGGTATAGTACCTCTTCCGATCATCAATCCTGGCTATACTATCTAATTGGTATTTATCTTTGTAATAGTCAATTGTTGGCTCATATATGGCTTTCTTTTCACAGTCAACTTCCTCAGGTTGGCCACTTATGAGTCTTAAGAGATTGTGGGATCTAATATCATACCAATTTTAGAAGATGGTCTAAATGCAATAATATCTATTCGTCTGTTACTTCCATTAGTGGCCACATTAATGAAGATAGTAAATTATACTTTAACCATTAAAAGTAAAACTCTATCAAATAATACAAATTTACATTGAAAATTATTACAAATTGTGATTGCCCATTCATGTAATTTTTAACATCTTTGAAGTACATTCCAGATATTGTGTTTTGTAAATTGACAGTTTGTTTCATTTTGTCAGCTTTTAAGTATGGAATGGAAATAATAAATATTTCAATGTCTTTATTATTCATTTCATACATCTCAATGATGGATAGATTATATTTGAAGAGAAAAATATGTGCTCAGACTGGGATTTCAAACCAGGAACTTTCACTTTCTGTGTGAATGCTCTATCAACCAGGAATTTTCCTGGGTTCAAAGAGTTGGTAGAGTATTCACATAAAAAGCGAAAGGTCCTGGGTTCAAACCCTGGTCTGGGCGTATATTTTTTTCTTCAAATATAATGAATAAATATTTGATTATACAGCAATAAAAAGAGGGAAGGAAGCACAAAATGTATATTGTTTATTATTTTTGTTGCACATACATTCTCTTTACATCAAATTTCCTCTCACTTGCGTGAATGGAAGAGTGTTGTATTGTTTAATTACTCCACTTATTACATATACAGATCTTATGTAATTAACACTTTTGTAAAACAATACAAAGTAAATTTTTCTTTGTTATAAATGATTTGTATTGTTAATTTATGTAGAATTTTATCACTCACCTCATATTATCCTTCTTATTTTACTATAAACTAGTTTCGGGACTTAGTTTCCATTCCATACCCAGTATCATCATGACCATTGTTCTGCTGTCTTGAAGAGCCGTCCTTTGCTCCTTCCATTGGCAGACTGAAAATCCTCGAAACCAGGTCATTCTCCCTGGGAATTTCAAAGTTCATCAATTTCTCCTTTTCGCTCTTTTTGAATGTAGATATTTTCCTAAACAGTGAGTTCTTTTGGTTTTTCTATTTGTTTTAATAATTTAGCTTCCTTTTCGATAAGATGTTTTTCAGACCATGCATGGGCAGCCACTGCAAATTTTTCTACTTCCCCTTTCTTGACGTTCCTGAGATGTTCTTTCACTCCAGTTTTCAAATTTCTCTTAGTTTTTTTTATGTACTCGTAGAATTCATCGAGAAGGAAGCTAAATTATTAAAACAAATAGAAAAACCAAAACAAAAAACTCGCTGTTTGGGAAAAGATTTACATTCAAAAGAGTGAAAAGGGGAAATTGATGGACTTAGAAATTCCCAGGGTGAATGACCTAGTTTTGAGGTTTTTCAGTCTGCCAATGGAAGGAGCAAAGGTTGGCTCTTGAAGACGACAGAACAACAGTAGTGATGATACTGAGGATGGAACGGAAACTATGTTCCGAAACTAGTTTATAGTAAAATAAGAAAAATAATATGAGGTGAGTGATAAAATTGTACATAAATGAATATACCTCATAGTGTGAATTCCTAAAATATGCATTGTTATGTTCCAGACTTTGCCTGAATGCATTTATTTCATACTGCATCTCATTTCATGTCCGCTGTGCTGGTTCAGGTGGTAGCATGGCTGCTTCTTGACTAGCAGGCCCAAATTCAATACCCAGCAGTATTGAAAATTTTAATTATAAAATTTAATTTGAATTGTTTCTGTTGATGGCAATTCTTCCGTCGGATGTGGAAGTTAGCCTGGCAGTACCGTTGGCATTTTTGACAGGAGTAGACTATAAGTCAGCACTGGGTTTCACATTTTTCTTCTCTTCATCATCTCTCATACAACACACTTTATACTACACAAACATATAAATATGCACTCTTCCTATACTTCTCTCTGTACACAATACAAGAATACATCATCTGCATAAAGTGATCTGCTGAAGTGGTGCATAAATTGAAATTAGACATATTAATAGCTTCTATGTGCTCTATATGGAACCCAAGGCACAAAAAGTACAGTGGGTGGCATTAGAACACACACACACATCTCATTTCATATTTTATGGTTTAATAAAATGGCTGCCAAATGGATTATTGCAATACATGTATACTTTTTTGTAAAACTTAATAATGTAGCTTCACACCTCCATCTCAAGTCTCTGTTAATGACACTTTCAAACCTGGTAAAGGATTCGGCAATACCACATCATATTTCAGGACAAGGGTCGCCTCTTGTTCACTGGAATTTATGACAGGAAAAGAGAGGGGGTAAGTCCAAGCTATTTCCTGGAACCAAGGTTTTCAAGCTTTGGCAAACACTAATAAATCAAGTTTTTTTTTGTCTGTAATCATGTTATCTCAATTTAATATTGATTTGTTCTCGAACATGTTTCGATATATCTTCTATATCATAATCAGCATTGGCCAGACTATAATAAAATATTCACAAAGGGATGTCATTTTCACCAATATATGAATAAATCAACACTAATAAACACTAAATGAATCAGATTTTACACCTCACCTCATATATTTTGTATATTCAAGATGATTTGAAGAGTATATCCTACATTTTCAACTGGCATCTGATTGTTAATTTGATGATTGATAGTCCTGTAGACCCATTCTTCCTCCTGTATTGGTTGACCGATGAACTTCTAAATCAATTCTTTTTCCCCAGGTATTTTAAAATTCATAATTTTTACCTTGTACTTTTGGATGTAGATCTTCTCCCAGTTTGGGAGTTCATTGGATTTATGAGGGCGATTTCAAAAGTTCTGTACACGACACATGCGTGACCGTTATAGTGATGTGATCGAGTTGAAATTTGCATCAGTTAATCAGACTTTAGGCTTAATGGCTGTATATGTGTGTCCTGGTTAGCTTGGCTGCGTCGTGAATAATTCAGTTTTAAAATGGAAGAGGAAACGGAGTCAAGTCGGATTGCACGTAGTGACCAGCGATTGTACATCAAAATTGAATCTTCATGTGGAAAGAATCAAACTGAAATTCACAATGCTTTGAGGGAAGTGTGCAGAAACAGTGTAGTGGATCATAGCACAATATCACGATGGAATACTCGTTTCCGTGAAGGTTGGATAAGTACTGAGGACAACACAAGAAGTGGAAGGTCATCAACTGCAACAGACTACACTTCATTGTTAATGACATTTTGAGAGAGGATAGACAAAAAACATGTGAGGAAATTGCACATCAGACCAGAATATGTCACTTTAGTGTACAGAATCATTACTGAAAATTTAAAGATGAGAAATGTTTTGCCAGATGGTTTCCTCATCATCTGAGTGAAGAGCAGAAGGCAGGTCGCAGAAGAATTGCTTCAACATTACCGAACAGAAGGAGAGAAGTTTCTGAAAAGAATTGTTGCACTAAATGAAACCTGGGTACGAGATTTTGAGCCAGAACTGAAATCTGTCATCTCAATGGAAACATTGAGTCTCCGCACCTGAAAAAATGCTGCAACCACAATCAAAGTTGAAACTGATGATGATCTGTGCTTATGACATTAATGGAGTTATTGCCACAAATAGAGTGCCCCAGGGACGTCTATAACAGGCACATACTATTACTCCACTAAGTAGTCTGTACTTGCAGAAAATATGTTAACTAACATGCTGTCTTTCTCTTACTGTTCTTTACTATGTTGCCACTTCCTGCCCTCTGTATATGTTCTTTGTCTGGCAGGTAGAGAGTTGACAAATGCTATGGATTATAATGGTCCATCCTTCTAGGCGGTCATTGGCAAAATGACTAATTTGACAACCCTATTACTATTGGGGTTACGTGTATGAATGGGCTGTCACTTCTCATTACATGTTGCCACTTGTGATTTATTGTGAAGCTAGTAATGGAGAGACGACAAATACTGTGATTTTAAATGATCCGACCGCTTGAACATTCCGTGCTTAAATGACTAATATGACAACCATGTTAAGTCTTTCACACGTGTTTAGGGATTCTCCGCCACACTTAAAATTGAACCATTTCAGTACGTGATCGGATGTACAGTCTTCTCCTACATCCCTTCCACAGATTCAATAGTTTGGCAACACTAGTGCTAAAACTCTTCCCCTCTGCCCGTGCGAAGTTGACTTGGATGTGTAATACAAGCTGTTTCTGCAAAATGTTTTGTGCCTGAAAATTCACCAGAGAAGGCCCAACATGCTTGCAGCTGGTGTTGTCATTTTGCACGATAATGCAAGGCCGCATATTGTCGTGACAGTGAGAGAAACTACTGAAAAGTATGGATGGGAAGTACTTTGCCACCCACCATACAGTCGTGATTTGAGCCCACCAGATATGATTTGTTTCCCAAATTGAAGAAATGTCTTGCAGCAAGGAATACTGCCTCCTAGAATCTGTGCAAAGGTTTTGCTACTTATAGCTGGCTTTCTTGCAAAATAATAATTTTCCCCAAATACAGTTTTCAAAAGCCTGGAATAATAGATCAGGAATTTTACAAGTGTTCTATGACTGAAGATACAATATATTTTTTTTTTTGTTTCTCTATAATTTTTTTTTTCCTGTAAACATATCCAGTACATCACTGGTTCTTAAAACTTTCCTTTCCTCTCATAAATCATGCATCCACCTTTTAAATGCCAAAAATATGGTAAAAAGAAAAGTATCTGAAATATGCTGGTAAATATTTAAAATTAAGTTATGTAGACAGGAAATAACACTATGAGGTTTTTTAATATTGTTTATTTTTTATTTCACTCACCTCATACTTCATAACTCCTTGCAAACCAAGGGTTTCGTCACATCATTTGTGACATTCTCAATGCTGTGTCACGTTCACAACTGACGTCCGACTGCCTTCTATCCTGCAAACTGACCTCCACGCCATCTGATGGCTGACCGACGAACTTCCAAATCAGTCCTCTCTCCTTATAACCGGGTATTTCAAAATTCATAGTTGTATTTTCATTCTTGCATATGTAAATTTTTTCCCAAATTGTGAGTTCCTTCGGTTTTTCCAATTGTTTAAGTAATTTTGTTTTGGTTTCTATTCTATGTTTTTCTGACCAGGCATGTGCAGCTATTGCAGATTTTTCGGTTTCTCCATTTTTAACATTTCTGAGGTGTTCCTTTAATCTTGTATTTAGATTCCATTTTGTTTTTCCTATGTATATCTTTTCACAATCTTTACAATTAATTTGATAAATTCCCAATTTTTGCAGTCTTCAATCTTTTCATTTTTGTTGGTTTAGGTAATTTAATAAAAACCAACAAAAAAATGAAAAGATTGAAGACTGCAAAAAATTGGGAATTTATCAAATTAATTGTAAAGATTGTGAAAAGATATACATAGGAAAAAACAAAAAGGAATCTAAATACAAGATTAAAGGAACACCTCAGAAATGTTAAAAATGGAGAAACCGAAAAATCTGCAATAGCTGCACATGCCTGGTCAGAAAAACATAGAATAGAAACCAAAACAAAATTACTTAAACAATTGGAAAAACCGAAGGAACTCACAATTTGGGAAAAAATTTACATATGCAAGAATGAAAATACAACTATGAATTTTGAAATACCCGGTTATAAGGAGAGAGGACTGATTTGGAAGTTCGTCGGTCAGCCATCAGATGGCGTGGAGGTCAGTCTGCAGGATAGAAGGCAGTCGGATGTCAGTTGTGAAGGTGACACAGCATTGAGAATGTCACAAATGATGTGACGAAACCCTGGGTTTGTGAGGAGTTATGAAGTATGAGGTGAGTGAAATAAAAAATAAACAATATTATTTAAAATATTTTCTTTATCAATTGCATAGTATAATTTTAAGAGGAATCAATCATTTCCATGAACAAAGATCATCTAGCTAACTGTGAGGCTCTGAAGATGTCGCCTACAAGAACTCTGGCAGGACTCTATTGGGAAGCAAAAAAGCAAATGGAACACATCCAAGCTAATGGGCATTAGACGACTACTACTGCTACTACTACTACTCATTTCCTTTTCTAATATGTTTTCACACATAGTTGAACATCCAAGTTATGTAGGTAGGAAATAACACTATGAGGTTTATTTTAATTCATGTTGAGTTGTTTTTGACTCACCTCACACTTCTTAACTCCCTCGCAGACTCGAGGTTCTTCACTGCATTTGTGACATTCTCAATGCTGTATCACATTTACAACTAACATCCCAATGGCCTCCTCTCCTGCAGACTGACCTCTGCGCCATCTGATGATGGAGGTCAGTCTGCGGGAGAGGAGGCTGTTGGACGTCAGTTGTGAATGTGATACAGCATTGAGGATGTCACAAATGCAGTGAAGAAACTCGAGTCTGCGAGGGAGTTAAAAAGTGGAGGTGAGTCAAAAACAACTCAACATGAATTGAAATAGCTGAACATACCTGCTAAACATCTCTCTTGTGTTCAGTGTGGAAACATGATACTAGGATAGAAGATTTTAAATACCGTTGCACAAAGTAAAAAATTAATATAAGTTTGTTAATCATATGAAATGGAAATTTACTATATGTCTTATACATCCATATAAAAGTATATTAAATTTCATGTAGTTAAAACTACAAGTAAAAAACTGTTATGAAAAGTAACATGTAAATGGCAGTTACATTGCTAGTATCAGTCTTGCAGAGGTTTTCTTTTTCTGTTAAAGTATGATATAATATCAAATATTTTACATATTTATCTTTTCTGTACCTGTATTTTTATAGCAACCATTTTTAATTGATATTAAGTCTTATAACAAGACATTATAAAATAGAAAAGAGTCTCATATTTAATAAGATAAGTAAAGTTTTTCCCCGTTTAATACTGCATTAGCTCAATTTCTTTTATTCAATGCCCCATGTTGTCATTTAGACATTTCTGGTGTTCTCTCCTGGCATTGGCAAAATTGTAACTCTCTTCTGAAGACGGAGTTACATTGCCCTGATGATATGATAGATGGTATGATAGACGATAAATGATAATGAAGCACCAGGAGAGTTCTTAACCTAAATTCCAGACCATGGGCAACTACAGGATTAATTCCCTTTAAGGAAAAATTCCCATGGTTTGACCGGAAATTGAACCAGGACCACATGAACAGTATTCAGAAATGCTGACCACTTAGCCATGAGACATATGAGACATATTGTATTGGAAAAAAGTAAAATAAAAGAGCATGGGAAGACAACAGAAGGACTTTTACAATCAATGAAACTGACTTCCAGGGCATATTACTGGTCATCTTTTGAAAACCTCTGATTTTTATATTCAGTTATTATTAAATAGTAGTTTATGGCAGTGTTGAATCTTTTTTCTTGAGCATAATCATACATTAACTTAAGAAGTATGCGACTTACATAAAGTACAATTCAATTATTTCAGAACAAATTTTTATACGTGGGTACGTTAGCAGGGGCAAAGGTATCTGATTATGAACAATGCAGTTTAAGTTTGATCCTGGCTGGTAAATTGCAAAAATTAAGATTTAAATTAAAATGCTTTTTACCTTACCTCTTATCCAGTCTGCTAATTATACCAGTTTCAAAGCTGAAGCAGCTTCATCTTCAATAACACTGGTCAACATGATTTTTGTCTCATGAGTACCAATAGTTGTACTTAATGCAGTTTTTTATCGTGTTTTCAAATATGTGTTCGGAATTTTTTCATCACCCACAGTTCTTTTATTTCAATTTCAATTAATGGATTTAAATAGTTGTTTCTTTTAATAAACTTTTTTTGTCCATTGTAAAATAAAACTATATGAGCCAACTCAAATGGTTTCAGCTATGGAAAAGGGATATCAAGGCAAATGGAATCCTAATATGCTGGCCGATTATTGTTGGACCATCAAGAGGGATGCTCCACAGGCGAAATATAGCAGAAAATCATAATTTCTTACTTTCTAGGTGAGTCTGAATGTTTGAATATTGTGTAGTTACGAATGTAGAAAATATTAAAGTGTTTGAAATTATAAATTCCTGTCTCTCACAAACCTTGCATGTTGGAGAAAAACTGATATCATATTTGAATTCAGGAGAAAAAATACTATCAGAATCACATATTTTTCTTTCTGAGACAAAAAAAAAATTATTTTTGTTGCTCAGTGTAATTTCTTGTCAACTGCTGTTATGTCGATTAGGAGAACTAAGCTTTAAAACCAGTTTAATTAAAAGACTGGATATGAGGCAAGGTATAAAGCATTTTAATTTAAATCTTAAATTAAACCTCAGTGATTTTTTGTATAAAAGTTCAATACAAAAATAAATTTTTTGAAGAAGCAACACATTGAATTTTTATTACATCACGGTGGTGTAAGAGTAAAATATTCTATAATTTCACTGTACTTTATTGTAAGTGCATAATCTATAATACTCTATAACACTAAAAGTATTTTTAATTTAGGAATCATAAATTTTGCTTTGTAAATACTCTCTTCATTTTTAGTTTACCACAGAGTTATGTAGATTTTGTACACTTAACAAATAACTCTACATGTTTTATTGTTGTAGAAATAGTCTTTGTTGTTGCATTGTTAACATTTGTTGGTGGGATTCCATAGTCTTCTTTCCATCAATGCTAGGGATCAAGCCTATTGTTGTAGTAAGTTCTGCAATTACCTGAAATGTGCATTTATAAATTATTGTAATATCATGAAAATAAGTATAAAATTGTGAAATATTTATCTAAATGGTCCATCTCCTCAACTTTATTAGTTATTTATCTGTAGCGCTTTCAGGACTAGTCCCATAATTCAGTGAAAACCCCAGTTTTGAATCCTGCTGATGATGGGACTAGTCCTGAAAGCGCTAGAGATAAATAACTAATAAAGTTGAGGAGACGGACCATTTAGGTAAATATTTCATAATATATTAAATTAATGTTGGGAAGTAAACATTATGAGGTATAATCATTAAAATTCATTGGAGAACATATTGTTTAAATAACTCACCTCATAAGATTCATGCTTCCATGATATCGCGATTTCAAACACAGTCGTGTTCATCTTCAGCCATAACTCCGACTAACGAAATTCTTCGGCCGTCAACTATTCTATTGTCGCCATCTTCAGTGCTGCCATCTATGGTTGAATTTATGAACTTCGAAATCAAAGTAATTTCGTTAGGGATATCAAAATTCATTGATCTATTTTTGTTTTTCTGAATGTATATTTTTTCCCAAACTGTCAATTCCAAAGGTTTCTCTACTTGTTTTAAAAGTTTAGCTTCTCTTCCAATTTTATGATGTTCTAATAAACTATGTGCAGCAATTGCAGATTTTTCAATTTCACAATTTTTAATATTTCTGAAATGTTCTTTTGTCCGAATTTCCAAATTCCTTTTTGTTTTTCCTATATAAACTTTATTGCAATCTTCACAACTTATTTGATAAATTCCAGATTTCTTACTGTCTGGAACATTGACTTTTTTATTGGTACTTAGAAGATTACCCAGACTAAATTTATTTATTAGTGCCAAAGAAATGTTGTATTTGTCAAAAAATTTTGAAATTTTCTATGCATTTCAGGATGGCAAGTAATTTTCTTGTATTTTTTCTTTTCTTTGCAATTTTGTAGAGTAGTATATTCATTAAGTCTTTTAAAGAAAAGAAAAAAATACAAGAAAATTACTTACCATCCTGAAATGCATAGAAAATTTCAAAATTTTTTTGACAAATACAACATTTCTTTGGCACTAATAAATAAATTTAGTCTGGGTAATCTTCTAAGTACCAATAAAAAAGTCAATGTTCCAGACAGTAAGAAATCTGGAATTTATCAAATAAGTTGTGAAGATTGCAATAAAGTTTATATAGGAAAAACAAAAAGGAATTTGGAAATTCGGACAAAAGAACATTTCAGAAATATTAAAAATTGTGAAATTGAAAAATCTGCAATTGCTGCACATAGTTTATTAGAACATCATAAAATTGGAAGAGAAGCTAAACTTTTAAAACAAGTAGAGAAACCTTTGGAATTGACAGTTTGGGAAAAAATATACATTCAGAAAAACAAAAATAGATCAATGAATTTTGATATTCCTAACGAAATTACTTTGATTTTGAAGTTCATAAATTCAACCATAGATGGCAGCACTGAAGATGGCGACAATAGAATAGTTGACGGCTGAAGAATTTCGTCAGTCGGAGTTATGGCTGAAGATGAACACGACTGTGTTTGAAATTGCGATATCATGGAAGCATGAATCTTATGAGGTGAGTTGTTTAAACAATATGTTCTCCGATGAATTTTAAATATGTCATAATCTTATACTTAATTTTGAATAATAACTCAATGGAACATATCATGAATCTTATAAAAGTTGGTTATGTAAATGCAATAGGAAGTAATATTATGCGGTTCTACTTAATAAATATGTTGGGTCTGTTGTCATCTTACCTCATATTGGTTGTTATTTGTAGGACATGTTTCAGAGCATCTTTCCTCTATTGTCAGTTTGTATAGACTGATAATCTTTAATATTTAATTTTAGGAAGTTATATTTTGACGTTATTTTAATTATATTATTTTTGGTCTGGACATCTTACCTCAATATTAATGTTGATTTGTTCTTGGACATGTTTCAAAACAATTCTGTTTTATCGTTGAATTCAGGATTCATAGGAAAGAAACTCATACGGAAAATTTTATAAAATCAACAGGGTTCAATCCAACTGGACATAAATTAGCAGCATTTAATAGTTTAACTCATAGATTGGTAAACTTACCCTTAAACGAAGAAGATTTCAAACATGAGAAAAAACACATAATCAAAGTAGCAAGAGAAAATGGGTTTGATGAAAAAATGGTACATAAAAGGATAGAAAAGTATAAAAAACAAAGAATGATAAACAGAAGTAATCTTGAAAAAGAAGAACCACCTATGAAAAAATATAGGAAATTCACATATCACCCCTGGGTACATAATAAATTTCAAAATATATTTGAGAAGTTTAATATTAAATTAGCACCAAAAAATAACTACAGTTTAAATAAACTAATAAAAACCAACAAAAATGAAAAAAAACTGATAAAATAAAAAAGTCAGGAATATATCAAATTGAATGCATGGGTTGTGAAAAGATATATATAGGGAAAACAAAAAGAAACCTAAAAATTAGAACCAAAGAACACATAAGAAATATTAAAAATGGAGAAATTGAAAAATCTGCAGTTGCTGCTCATGTTTGGTCTGAAAAACATAATATAAATTCAGACACAAAATTATTAAAATAGTTAGAAAATACAAAAGAGCTGACTATTTGGGAAAAAATTTATATTCAGAAGAACAGAAACAGAGTTCCCCTCAGGGGTCCTCATCTAGGGGATATGTGGATGGCGACCACAAGGTGCCCAAGCTGTGCAAAACATTTCTTCCACTTACTTGTGTTTCGCACTCTTTTAACTTTACTATCTAACCTCTCTTGGTTAACTCTTGTTTTTTTGACGCCGGTGCTATTAGGGCATCCGAGGGCTAGGGAGTCTTTCCTTTCATCCATTTCTTCTTTCCTTTATTTTCTTTTCTTCTCCAGAAAAGCCTGACCAGAGGCTATAAGATGGCAGCCCCATCACTGGTCTTGCCTTCCTTTGGCCAGCAACCAATCGAAGGGACTATTATTATGCTTTCAAGTCTTATACGAGAATTTCCCTCAAACGCTGGAGGGAAAATTTTCTATAGGATCGTAACAGGCCTTGGCCTAATACTTGGAAGGAAGAAGAAGAAGAAGAAACAGAGTTATGAATTTTGATATTCCAATGGAGGGTGACCTTGTTTGGAGGTTCTTTGGCCAACCACAGTATGGAGCTGACATCCAGGTGGTGCAACATAAATAAAACCAGTCTGGAAAAGCTGACGATAAAACAGAATTGTTTTGAAACATGTCCAAGAACAAATCAACATTAATATTGAGGTAAGATGTTCAGACCAAAAATAATATAATGATAATCTTTAAGTTGTCAAGCCCTGGATGTCGACTCCTGCTCCCTTTTGAACTCACCATATGGGAAAAAATCCACATTCAGAAGAACAAGTAGAGAATCATGAATTTTGAAATTCCCGGGGAGAGAAATTTGACATGTCAAGTTGTTTGGATCACAAAAAAGAGGGAGCAGGAGTCGACATCCAGGGCAGTCTGTACAAGCTGATGATAGAGCAAAGATGCTCTGAAATATGTCCTACAAGATACAACCAATATGATGATAACAGACAACTCATTTATTATTGTATTATCGCTTCAGTATGATGGTTGTCCGGTGGCTCGCTTTTTTCCCCACAGCTGATATATATAATTAAAAACAAAGATGTCTATTATCACCACTATAATAATTGAAATGTTGCCGCTTTGCTATTCTTCCCTCAGTTTCAGTTAAAACTTGGAACGATGTGGTACAATTGATCCAGTTATAAAATTGTATACTGTAATTAATTGTATAATTATCAGTGATATATTGTGATATGTAGCTTGAATAAAAATAGATTTTATATTAGTTTAATGTATATAGTTATTAGTTTAATATGTACAGCAAACTCCCGATTATCTGTGCGTGTATTATCCAGTTTGCGGATTATCCGGGCATTACTCTTTTTACTGTATTTTGTATTGTTATGAAAAAAATTCTTTATTTTTAAACGTGCTACTGTGAACTGCGCTTAGAAACCAGCACAATAGAGTAACATTCACTCACAAACCCCCTCCCCTGACGAGTTTAATGGTACCAACCAACTTTCTGAGAATACAATACAATTCCAGAAATTTCAGTCACTGAAAGTTTGTTGTTGCAGATTGAAACACTGATATGCTGTGGCAGTGGGTTTATTGCTGGTTAGTAGTGTGGTCATCGGTGGTTACTAGTCCACAGATATGCTGTGGCAGTGGGTTTGTCGCTGGTTAGTAGTGTGGGAATCGCTGGTTATAAGTGTGGATATCGGTGGTTACTAGTGTAATTGTCGCTGGTTATGGTGGCCATTTTGAATAACTGTTGTAACCAGAGTGGTCACGACAGGAAATAGTACCACTTTTTTTTTTCATATTTATGAGTAAAATAAGATAATGATAATTACAACTCACGCCTAAATACATTTAATATAACATTTTTATGAATATTTGTTGCATTTAAGTAGTGTTAAAGTGGGTAAATACATTTCTGATCAACTTCCACAGCGCTGAATAGCTTAATTGCATTATCCGTGTTTTTCGTGCATATCTCGGTTTCAACACGGATAATGAGGAGTTTGCTGTAAGTGATTTCAACATCTGGTGGCCATGGGAAAATATTTCAGACTGAACAGTTAATAATAATAATAATAATAATAATCAGCCACCAGTTAGGGATAATGTGACATAAGAGGAAGAACCTCATAATAGTTCAAAGAACAATCAATTACATTCACAGACTTTTAGTAAGCAGTGTCAGCAGTTAGTTTGTAATTTTTACGATTATATTAAAGAAAACAATCTCGGAAGAGGGCCTCTGTTTTGCAGGAAAGGTTAATTATAAATTAGGCCCTTCATAATGCTATCATCATGCAAGTTTGTTTTGATACTCACATTCATTGAGTGTTCGTTTAATAACTGCCATTTGGTCACATAATGTATTAACTCGCTGCATCTCCATTCTATATGGCTTGAGACTTTCAACCTGTTTATGGTAATCATTTTGATGCCTCTCCTGTAATAATATTGATAATGATGATGATAATAATAATAATAAATGTTTTATTTAAACTGACAGAGAAAAGGCCATTAGGTCTTATCTCCCACCCAACCAGTAAAGTAAGATTTACTGAAATGTCGATGTTTTTATTATTAATTTAATATTTCTCACTTCAGTGAGAAGATTAAATTAATAATAAAAAGCATCAAAAGAAGCCCTACTGGCTTTATAAAGTAGTGTTTAAATTCCAAATAAAAAGTCTTCTTAAAAAAAGAAGCTGCCATTTGCATGATCGAGCAACAGTTCATAGCATTTGGTGCTCTGGAATTAACAATGTATAAAAGAAAAATTTGCATTTAGATTGGAGTGCTCAGGTAGGTCAGAGCATTGGCATATTAAAGCCAAAGGTCCTGGGTTCAAATACCTTTTGGATATCTTCTGTATATACATTATACGTAGTATACATAGAGGGCAGTAGTTTTACTTCCCGTACGTGGGTGTAAATGTAATATTACAGTATAGTTATTTAGGTTGGCAACCGAAATGTAGGAAGTTGAACTTTCAATAATGGTCGCCATTGCTGGTAAGTACGACAAAATGCACTATCGTGCAAAAAAATATTAAAGCAACACTAATGTAGAGTTTTCAGAAATGTCAAATTTTGGTTAAGAGAGACTATAGACCAGCAGCTCCTGATTTCATGTGATAGTAAATTCCAAAACGGGAGAACGAGATTGAGCATGTGGTTGAATCTTGATGCTTTAATACGATTGTCTACATGTATATCTTTCCTATGAATTCTAAATTATATATATTTTTTTTTGCTCTAGACTAGTTTCAAATCTTAGAATAGTATGTTATTTTCTCTATCTGTTATAAATTTTATCAATTTGTCTATAATATTAGTTATTCTGCATCTTCAATGTAATGTTATGATTATGTCACCGACATACCTGAATTAAAACTGAAAATGAGAAGTTGCACTTTTGTTATATGGTAAATTCAAATGCAATTGGTATTGGCACAGTAATCTATTCATATATCCAATTCTTCCATGGTGAACTAAATGTTGAAGTTTATGCTATTCAGGTGTAGTGAAAATAGTTTATTTTATCTTTTTTGAATTACAAATATGTTACATACGAGGGTCATACTGAAAGTCATGATTAACATTTTTTAAAACAATCATAATATTTATTTTAGACAAACCAAGTTCACCATGTTAATCTACAGACCTTTGTGCTACTTTTCAACATAGTCTCCATTTCTTTGCACACATTTTGTCCAGCGTTCTACAAGCTTGAAAATTCCCTTATGATTAGAAGTCCGTTCCAGCTGCTCGAAGACATTGACGCACTGCTTTCCGAATATCCTCCAGCATCTCGTAGCATTGGCCTCTCATCTGCTCCTTCACAGAACCGAAAAGATGGTAGTCGGAGGGTGCCAAATCGGGACTATAGGGAGGATGTGGAAGAGTTTCCCACCCAAATGTCCTGATCTTCTCCACAGTGGCACGAGCAGTGTGAGGACGCGCGTTATCGTGTTGCAGAATGATCTTCCTTCCAGGGCGTTTGTCGTGCAATGCACGACGGAGCTTCACAAGTGTCTGGATATAGCGGGCAGCATTTATGGTTTATCCAGGTTCAAGAAATTCAACCAGAATGCAATCTTGTGCATCCCAGAAGACGCTGCCCATAACTTTCCCAACAAATTGCACTGTTTTGGCTTTTTTCTTTGATGGCGAATTCAAGTGGTGCCATTCCATACTCGTCAAAAAATCACCTTCATTTCGAAATCTCTGAAGAAGGTTATGGGTGATGGTTCTTCTCTGAAGTTTGTGGTCTTCACTCAATAAACGTGGAACCCAACAGGCACTAACATTTCGGTAACCTAAGCTGTGAATCATTTCTTGCACTGCACTGTGTCCTACTGCAAGTTTTGTAGCGATTTCATTCACTGTGATACGCCTGTCATCTCTAATGAGCGCATCAACTCTTTCCTTGTTGCAATCCATGGAGGCAGAGCGTGGGCGACTGCTACGAGGCTCATCTTTGATACTCGTGTTCCCATCTTTAAAATGTTTTCACCCATCTCCTAACACTGCTGGCAACCATGCAGGTATCTCCGTAAGCACATTGAAGTCTTTGGTGAATATCAACAGCATATTGTTCCTCTTTAACAAGGAATTCAATGACAGCGCGCTGTCAAAACGAAACATTGATGTCTGCCATTTTGGAAACACTGCATATGGTCACATGATAGAAGCTATGACGCCACAAAACGGCAATGTTGTGGTATAAAGTCTGTAGATTACGATCCTGCAGTTGTTTTTGTTACATTGTTGAAATTTTAATTTTAATGATGGGTTGCTCACGACTTTCAGTATGACCCTCGTACATAGTGGAGTCATATTTCAAGTTTTAAGGAAGCTGTTTCAAGATCTATCTGTTTGAATCTTCTACGAAGGAGTTAGCTATGACTTAATGGGCTGCCCATGGTACAGACTGGATAGGAAAATTACTTGAATCATAGCATTAAAACCATATACAATCCTTCAAACATATATTGAGACCAGTAAAAAATAAATTGTTGGCCGCAGTGAACTAGTGATTACGTTCCTTGCCTCTGGTCCCGAGGGTCGTGGATTCAAACCCAGCTGGAGTCGATAGATTTTTTAGGATGGAAAAATCCAAGGAGCTTCTGGGAGGGACTTTTAGCCATGTGTCCTGAGTCTGAAGATTTTCAGGCCTGTGAAAGATCCTTAAGCCTGTACAAAAAGGTCTCTAAACAATATTTACTGCTCTGAACATTCTGGTAATACCTTAGTTGCCTGCTAGATGTCTCATTGAGTCAGTATGTTATTTTCTTTATGCTGTGATAGCTCACCAAGTTGGCATCACTCAAATCAACTCCTCCCATTTTTGAGTTTAATCCAGCACTACTTCAGGTTTTATGATGCCCTAGCCTCTAACCTTTTTTGTAACCATTCTCTCATCATGTGTTGTAGCCAACTTATTAGACAAATATCCTTTTTGTCTTTCCATTTTGTGCTGCTATTCTTGCCCAGGAATCTACTTATCCCAATCTTCTTGGCATCAATGAACGACAAAAATGGTTATTCTGAGTTATCCGTAAAAGATAAACATATGCTGTTGCAGACTTTTTTGTAGAGTTTTTTGAGATATTCAATTCTGTGTACATTAATTTGATGTATTTGTTATGGTTTAGGCAGCATAAACAATTTAAGCATACAAAAGCAACTTTTATTTCACAAAGGGTGATTTTTAAGAGTGAAGGGCTTGAGCACAAAAACTCTCTTATAACCTATAACCTTCCCGGGAAAATCCTGAACATTTTGCAGAAAGCCCCATCACAATCGGATGAACAGTATGGCAGCACACACTTGCCTGGGACTCTACTTATTCCGATCTTTTTGACATCAATGAAAGACAAAAATGTCTATTATGAGTTATCCGTAAAAGATAAACATATATTGTCGTGGACTTGTAGAGGTTTTTGAGATATTCAATTCAGTTTACATTAATTTTGTGTATTTGTTATGGGTTAGGCAGCATAAGCAATTTAAGCATTAAAAAGGGACGTTTTCACTACAAAGGGTGATTTTAGGGGTGAAGAGGTTGAGTATTACATCTCTCTTATAGCCTATGTTCATCCTGGGAATCTCCTGAACATTTTGAAAAAAGCCCCATCACAATTGGATGAACGATATGGCAGCACATAAAATATGAACAAACAAACAAACATACTTTTTTATATATTAGATTAATAAAATAAAATTAATACCTAGTTTGAAAGGAGTGCAGTAAACTTTGATTGTAGTACTGACAATGAACATACAGTTTTATTACACGTTATAGTATCAGAACTACAGTTTATGTAAATAATTTTATATAGAATGACAAATACAATTTTATGCAGGTTGACATTGGTAAATAGCAAAATTCAGGCTGTGGTAAATCTCAGAACACAAGAATTCTATTAATTAAATAAAAATAAAACATAGTTTTATTTGATTTTCATATTTATTATATGATTTAATGACAGCTGTTTCGGTACACTGTACCTTCTTCAGACATGTTAACCCATTCGCTTCAGGTTTAAATGGTCAGTGCATTTCCCCATAAATCGCACTTAAGTTACAGTAAATTATATCGTCTACTTTCAGAGATTCAAAACAAACAAAATATAAAGGTACTTGAGGTCTCAATAAGAGTATTACGAACTGTTGGTTTTTTTAGGGCTTAAAGGACCTTCGGGACTTGGAATTTTGGTAGCATGAGGTTCTAGCCGAGCATTAGTATGTGGATGTATTAGTTATAAAGGTATACGTGTTTTTAAACATAAATAAATGGATTCTTAATTTTATCTATTTTATTTCTAGAGAATAATGATTACAACAACCTTAAGTATTCTAACCCTAAATAACTAATCTAAGCTTATATTAAGAAAACCTACATTTGAACTTTCTTGAGTTTCGAGAGAGGGAATTGGGGGTTTATAAAACTACCCTAATTTACATTTAAATAATTATCTAATAACTCTTACACTTTGAAATATAGTATTAAAATATTTAAACTACTTGATTCCCTTTCTAAATGTCCTAGGTATATTATATTAAGAAAAATGGTATGCAGACACCCATCAGAACACTGCTTCAACAGACAGACGCGAGTCCCATATTTTTCAAGGTTTATATACTAAACTTCCGACCTACAGCTATAACTAACTGTACTAAACATTCGATGCAGAGATTTTACAGTTAGCCTTGAAAACTTTGTTCCTGCCATAAGTCAAAATTCTATCCTGAAATATAATATGTCTAAGTGCTTTATTTCAACAACTGTTTTTATTTGAAATAATTAAAATAATGTATGAAATAATTAAATATCTATGTAAATTACTCTATGTATTCGTAACAAAGAGTGAAGGTAAAAACGCATTCCTCTACTATTCATAAATGTTAACAGAAGATTCCCTGCCAAAGGATGTACAAAATATTGCAAAATGTATGAATTAAAGGTCATTTAACAGCCGGCGAGTCTAACACGTCTTTTGAGTCGAATGGGTTAACAAATTATGAATTGTGTTATTATATTACATATCAACTGATCTAAGCTACAATACAACAATATTTATTTAAATTTTTAAATTTAACAAAGGGGATTCTTTCAAATCAAGTTGAGAATTTAACAGTCTGTTACTACTCTTCAATTTATTTATCTCTACAGCCTCCAAAAGATCTAACTTCTTACCCTTATCACAAACATGTAAAATTTCAAAATTTGGATCAAATTTTATACTTACAATTTCATTTATCTGTCGTCTTAATTGTGCAATGTTTTCTAAGATAAATTTAACTTTACTATTCAACTCTGATATGGCTTCTTCTGTTGATAATTCTGTTGTGTGTGATGTCATTACCTGAAAAACAGTACACATGTAGAAATAATACACTATGCTTCTACAGTTAAAATCAAGCCAAATACTTTGGATTATAATAAATTTGTTTTAAATTTCACAATATTGGTAATGATTTATTTTGTACAATACATGCTAAATTCTTTAGTAAAATGAACTAATTTAGTGACAAATTCTGCAAATAAATTTAAAATAAGTCATTGAGTTTTGGAACAGCATTTAACATACGTATTTAAAATAATTATGTATATCATCGTTTCCCAACTGCAGTTTGCAAACCACCAGGGGGGGGGGCGGCTTCGCAAAATATTTCAAGGGGTTCACCAAAACTTTTTCATAACGGCAGGTTTCGAGGTTAGGTCTATTATTGTTCCCTTCATTTCTGCAGCATTGTAATAATAATAATAATAATAATTATTATTATTATTATTTTAAAATTTAATTAACCCACAATGCCCCTTGTTGCATGTGTGAAACATCGAGAATTTATCACATTATTTCCACAATAAATTAATATTTACCACATGCCTGATTTTACAGTTATGTAACGTTAGAGAATGCATTTGATTTCGCTACAACTAGCCTAAAAATTGTGTAACTTTAATTTTTAAGCCGTAATTGGAGTAACTTTAGGTTTTACCCGTTTAGGGTTAAGTTAATTTAAGGTTATTAAACCTTTTGCTTGGAATTAAATTTTATGCATGTCTACCGTATGTGTATTTAAAAGTCAGTGGTTCACCCAACTCAGATCATTGTGGAAGGGGTTCGCGAGTTGAAAAAGGTTGAGAACTGTTGATGTATATAAAAAACGATATCTGGACTTAAGCTTGGAATATAATGAGTTGTTACAGAGGAATACCTGTTCTTGAATTTAGTCTGAGCAGAATTGAGTAATACATTTGAATTATTGCTATAGCTGTTATCTTTTCTTATACTGTATCCATTCTAGAAAATGTACAATATTAAAACTTTCCAAAGACACATTTGACAGTATAAATGCTCGGCTGTGATGGAGTAGTGGTTATGTTCCTTGCCTCTGGTCCCAAGGGTCATGGGTACAAATCCTGCTGGGATCGACGGAGCAAGCCATGGATATAATGATCCTATTCATGAACAGTTAAGGTTTTTATTAGCCTGTTTTTCTTTCCTCCATATTGTCAGTGGTCGTCCATGGGTATAAAAGAGCCTTAAACCTGAATAAAGAGCCCTCTAAGCAAAATTTACTGACCTTCATCATCCTAGTAATACCTTTGTTGGCTACTAGATGTCTCATTGAGTTGGCATGTCGACCACATATCATTCATGACAACTGTAGGGAAATAAGCATAACTAAATTGGTTTAAAAACTCCTAAGAAAGGAGTGGCTAAGGCCCAACATTGATCTGTTACGCCATTATAGATAGATAGTCTTTCTTTTTTCCTCCAATGCCATCAGGTTATCTCTTGTGACATTTCTGGCTTTGGCAGAATTGTAATCTATTTCTTAGGTTGAGGCACCTTGAAGGCGGAATTACGTTACCCAATGATATGTTGGTAATAAATGATAATGAAAATGCCAGGAGAGTCCTTAACCTAATCTTAACCTAAATTCCAGACCATGGGCAACCACAGGAATAATTCCCTTTAAGAAAAAAATCCTATGGTCTGACCAGGAATTGAACCCAGGACCTCATGAACTGTAGTCAGAAATGCTGACTACTGGCCCATGAGGCTGGTCTTATTGATAGTATAAATGCCACAATCTTAATATAGAGAAATCTGTGCTGCAGCTCTTTATGACTTTAGTTGTCTCAATTACTTTTTTTAAAATATATTTTTTAATCTTGTCAAATTTCAAGAGCCAATGTCAAATGAATAATTGCCTACAAATGTAAAAACATAAAACAAGAGATTTGGATGTCAATGCATGCGGGCCTATGTAATAAAAATTTATATTTGCACTTTATGACCACGTGGAACTGATTTTTTGATTATTTTTATTTCTGGAAGAAAAGTAATTTACATCTCAATAATTACTTCCTAGTTCATCCTGAAAGAATGTCATTTTCTAATTCAAGTTAATACTTACTTTTTCAAGTTTTAGAACTCTCTTTGATAGAATATCGTAGTCTAGGAGATCTCTAGCCTCTGTTGCTACTTTTCCTGAAAAAATCCTCTGTTAGAAAATTTGTTTGTCAACATTTAATTACAACAATTTGTATGCTATTTTAATCTGTTCTGTAAAATGTATTGCTTGGTTATTGAAAGAGAGAAACAATGATAAAAGAGTAGAGTAGTAATGTTGTTAGCAAAAGAAATGGATTTTTGGAGCTGATCAACAAGAATTTCAAGAAGGGATAAAGTCAAAAACAGCACAATAAGGGAAATTATGCAAGTTAAAAAAACAGGAAAAATAGAAGAAAAACGTTTGAAATGGTATGGACACCTCATAAGAATGGAAGAAGAGAGAATACCAAAGAAGATCCTTAATTGGAAAGCTAATGGAAGAAGTAGAAGAGGCAGGCCTAGAGAACAATGGATGGATGGAGTGAAGAGAAGTTGGAAGCTAGAGATTTGAGGGCAAAAGATGCTTTAGACAGGAACCTCTAGCGAAAAATCACTTTGGGTTGAATGGGAAACACTATTGTGGAATATTCCTAAATAAAAAAAAAAGTAATACTTCATATTTCTAATGTGTTACAGGAAGCATAGGGCCTTGATAAAAGCTTGTCAATGCCTTAATTTCATTCCATCTCATCCCTGTTGGTATTACTCCATGTTGCCCTAACTCTTCCTCTTCATCATCATCTTCTTCCTTTACGAATTATGTCTTTGCCTGTTCCGATCTCTCATCTGTTCAGCCCAGCACTTTCTTGGTTTTCTACCGATCTTCATCCTCCAGGATTATACATCAGTGCCATCTTTGGTATCCTATCCTCTGTCATTCTTTGTACATGTTGTATCTAATTGTTCCTGTGTTATTCTATTTGTTGAAGTGGCTGTACTTCCAGTTCCTCTCTAATATTCTCATTTATAAAATGTTCTTCTCTTGTACAACCTTTCACAGCCTGTAGGAAGCTCTTTTCCGCTGCCTGAATTTTACTTTTTTCTTTTTCCTTTAGGACCCAGACCTCACTTTCATACATTGCCACTGGTAGTGCGATCTTTCTCTTTGCTTTCTCAATCCTTGTGGGTTCCAACCAAATGCCATTTTTCTCTCTCCTTAACACATGACCAACCCATTTCCATGTTCTAAAGTTGATTTCTCTATAAATTTCATTTTGATTTGTTCTTCAAGGTTCTTTATTTGTTATCTCTGGCCACCATATATCCAAGATATTTCTCAGGTAATGGATAAAAGAGTGAAGTTGTTAATATACAATGACATTTGTACTTTTTTATGCTTTTTTTCTTTCTTATAAACTTGCAGATAAACTAAACTAAACTCCATGCTAGGTCAGACCTGGAATGCCCTTGGCCCACCAGCTGGCAGTTGACCTCACATCCACATGTGTTAATTTACTGAGACTATTTAACTCATGCCCCAAATGGGAGTCAATGACAAATCACATTTCAATGATTTTTTATTTACAACCAATCACAGTCGTGTTTTGCCTCAAATTTATCAATGAAAGTTTATCATATTAAAGAGAGTACCTCCTTTTTAACATTCTGGATAGGTCATGGCATTATTGTGCAGTGACTGACTCCCCAAGAAATACGGCTACCAGATTGTATATATAGTGCATGAATGTCAACAGAAAGTGCATGCAAGAGATAATATAAAAACATTTGTAGCAATTGATTAATTATACCACAAAAAAAAACCACTGTTTGCACTTTCTTAAATTATTTTGCAGGAAATGATATTGCAGAAAAATATAATTGACATATTTACATCATAGGACATCAGAAATTAATTAATACCTGTAAGTAGTAGTTCTATTCAAATGTTCTGAAGCTCTTGATTTGTCATCATTCGCATGTTAATACCTATAATGTTGGTTATAAATTTCTCCACTAGGGTGCACAAATAGGAATGAGATGCACAAAGAAATTAAACATAGGCTCAATTCTGGAAATGCGTGCTATTATGCATTGCAGAGACTCTTGATGTCCCAACTCCGTTCAAAAAATGTTAAACTGAAAATATATAAAACTATTATTCTACCAGTTATATTATATGGGTGCAAAACATGGACTCTTACTTTAAGGGAGGTAAGGAGATTGCAATTTGAGAATAAAGTACTTAGGAAAATTTTTGGACCAAAGAGAGATGAACAGACAGGTGAATGGAGAAGACTACATAACAATGAACTATATGATCTTTATAGGAAGCCAGATATAATAAGAACAGTTAAGTCTCGTAGATTGCGATGGGCAGGACATGTTGCACATATGGGGAATGAAAGACTTGCATGGAAGCTTCTTGTAGGAAAGCCAGAAGGAAAACACCCAGTTGGTAGACCAAGAATGAGGTGGGAGAATAACATTAATTATGATTTGAGGGAAGTAGATTATACAGGGAATGATTGGAAAGCATTAGCTCAGGATAGGGATATATGGAGAGCAAATGTTTGTGCGGCCATGAAACTTCGGGTTCGATAGTGCCAGTGAGTAAGTAAGTAAGTAAGGGTGCATTCTTACAATAATGTGATCCTTCGGCAATAAATAATATGATCTGGTTGCAGTGATGAACAAAATAAGTAAATGAAGCGTACCAATCGTTTCTCATTTGTTTTCAAACATCACCGTTTATATTAAATATATAAATATTTTAAAATAACTATAGTTAAATAATGATTTGTGAGTAAACAGCTTAATTTTATTTGTTAAATAGTCCTAACAAATGCCAGTCTTGATTTCCAAATTCTCTAGATAAATTGGAAATCACTTGTGGCATTACTTATGATAAATGATCATCTAGCCAATATAGAGGTGGCTTGTGGTCAGCTTGTTGAGCCCCCAGCCATTTCCCTGGAGCTGTTCTTACTGTACTACCCAAATTCCCATAATGCTGGGTGGACACTGGTCTCATACTGGCCAAAATTCCACGAGAAAATTTCTTCGTCCATGGGAACTCAAACTGGCGCATGTCAAGGCATAAGCCTTAGACTGCCCACCTAAGGCATGAGATCAGAAAACTTATAGATATACAATAATTCCAATTTTTTTAAACTAGTTATGTAACTGCATATAGACAGCTTGTCCATATAAATTTTTATAGAAAGAAACTCCATGATGGTATAAGCAGGTAGAAAGAAAAACAAAAAGCAACTTAAAACAAAAAATTATGCTTAATGGACTTGGTTTGAAGACAAAACAGATAGAACAAAATATATATTTTTTTGAAAAGGAAAATTAATGCTTGAATTGGGAATTGAATCCCGGATATCTGACTTTGTATGTCAGCATGCAGTCCATTACGCTATTGAAGACCCAATACAAATGCCAAATTTTCTTTCTACTTATACAATATTCTCTTACATCCGAAGACAGATAGCTAGTGCTATTAACAAAAGAACAAAGTATGTTGGAAGAGAGCAGCTGAAGCAATTAAAAAAAATTTATATAGAATAAAAAAAAAAGCAAGTCTAAAGTGATTTAACAAATAATTTGGAAATTAATTTTAAAGAAGATAAAAAAAATATTTTATCAAATGATGAAAAATAAGATTTAAGCAATGAGAAGATATTATTGTCATATTGAACCATAATGGAAAAATTGCATGGAAAGAAGATATATTAATGGAGCCACTCTATATTAGGATTATTTTTTTAAAATTTTGCAGGATGAAAATTAATAAAAATTAAATGAATCGTGAATTCTCTTTACCTCGTACATCTATGATTTTTAACACAGAACTGCAGTACTGGGAAATATCATTCCCATCGTCAGCCATTGTCAAGAGTTGTGACAACAGCTTACGATGGGAATAATGATTCCTGATACTGCAGTTCTTAGTTAAAAAATATACCACTACAGTCATCAAGTTCTGAGACTTTATGCCTGGAGGGTAGGCACCCACAAGAATCTGAGTGTCTCACAAGATGCCAATAACCAGGCATACACTAAAACAGAACCACATCCTCCCTCAAAATAGTCGCCTTTGGCCATTATGCACGTTTGCCAATGGTGGTATAGCTGCTAGAAGCACCACTGAAAGATATAGGCAGGAAGGTCCCATATGGCTTCTCTTGTGGCAGTCATGACCTCTTAGGAAGAATGAAATCTACGTCCATGTAGGATTGCTTTCATGTGACGAAAGAGAAAAAATCATATGGTGCGAGATCAAGTGAATACGGAAGGTCTGGCAGAACTGACCTGTTGCCTTGCAAGTTCCTCTTTGACAAGGACAGAACGATATGCGGGGGCGTTGTCGTGTAACAACAGCCAATTCTTTGTATGCCAAAGCTCAGGTGGCTTACGGCGAATTGAATCATGTAAACAGCCAAGGATCTCTTTGTAGCGGGTTTTGTTTACAGTTGCACCTTCTGGAATGAATTCCATGTGAACAAATCCATTTGAATAAAAAAAAACAGTTTAAGCATCACCTTGCCTTTTGACCTGTCTTGTCACAGTTTTATGTATTATGGTGATAATGGCATTTTACAGATGGCAGATTTCGTTTCAGTTGCGGATCATAAAGGAAACACCATGTTTTCGTCTCCAGTTTTTTATCCGGTTTAGAAACGTCGGATCATCATCAGCAGTACTGATGAGGTCACCATAAATTGTCATGTGATCATCACGTTGGTCTTGCAACAGGATTTCTGGCACACTGTGCTGGGTAACGTGAGACATGTTCAGGGTCTTGTGTTTAGTTTGAATTATTTGTGGCCGACCAGTATGCACATCATCTTCCAAACTGTCTCTTCCATGAAAATATGTTGGTGCCACCTAAACACAACACTGCGACTCAATGCGTACTCACCATAAACTTGCCGCATCATTTGAAACATTTTGGCAGCAGTTTTGCCTATTTTCTGACTAAACTTGATGTTTGCCGTTGCTCAAACTGTGACATCTTGAGTTCCGATGTGCGCATTCAAATCACTGTCACAACAAAGATCGTAGTTCTGCTTCCAGTGCATGCATTTAACTGTCTCTCTTGCTGGGACGAGAGACTAACTGACAAGGTACCATACCACGATGCCACCTATGTGCTATAGTGCAATACAGCGCCACTATGCACTCAGTCTCAAAACTTAATGACTGTACCACGTAGATATATTGAGGTATGAAGAATTCATGATTCATTTAATTGTTATTAAGAAAACCTCATAATGTAAAAATTCCCAACTTTATTATATGAATGAAAATTAATGTTTACATTTTTTCATAAAATACTACCAGCAGTGTCACTTTAATTTCACTTTAATTTTATTTCAGAGTTTTGTAAGGAGTACTTTTTAAATGGCCAATAAATTGTGTAAAGTTGCCAGGAATGTAAATAAATAAATAAACACAATTCCTAGAATTGCATTAATTTGTTATTAATAAAAGTTAACTGTATAATTAATTATTTTCATTCATTTTTACAATTTACCTTGTAATATACCGCAGAATAATGGTTTGTGAAATGAGATTCATGCACAGAACAGCGGGTTACACCAGATGGGATCGGAAAAGGAACACCGATATCTTAAAAGAATTGAAGACTACGCCAATTTTGGAATGTATTAAAGAGTACCAACTAAATTGGAAACACCATCTTGAAAGAATGAGTTCAAATTGGATCTCCCAAAGCTGTTTATAATTATACATCAAGAGGACGAAGATCACTGGGCCGTCCTATGAAACGCTGGAGGGAAAATTTTCTATAGGATCGTAACAGGCCTTGGCCTAATACTTGAAAGGAAGAAGAAGAAGATATACCTATATTTCCTTATACAACCTCAAGCTAAGATTTTCTCTTCACACACAAAAACTGGAAACATATTTTGAAAATTATTTTTTTATGAATATCAATAAAATTTCACACTTTTTACTAAATTAGTCAATTTTGCTTTAAATTGAACTTTTTGCTATAATTTATAAAAATAATATTGATGTTTTTACTAATCACAATCACATTATTTGTCAAGATATATTTAAATCACTTAATTTTGTTTTTTTTAATCATTTATGTGGAAAAGGATATTTTATTTATGAAGTGATGTCAATAAAGAAGGGAAAATTAAAACATAAATAAGCAGAAGGATACAAAGTAGTGCCAAATGCTACTGTTCAATTAAAATCATTTTGTTAAATAAGGATACACCATTAAATTGTAACAAAAATGTATTAGACATTATTTTAAACCTATATTAAATTTATTGGAGCCAAAACTGGACTAACAAAAAAGGATTTAAATAAAAATAAAAGGAACAGAGATTAAATTTTTAAAAGCATTCTTGAAAAAAAAAACAGATTGATTGCAGAATACTAAAGTAAGAGAAATTTGGAAGTTTGATAAAAATTACAAGATGAATACTGGAAAGATACCAAGACAAGTACTAGAATTTAGGAGGGAAGAGACCAAGAAATCAGTCGAGATATAGATAAGAAATGAATAGAGGAGTTGAATGAATGGAAATAATGGAGGAGACATGGAATATACAAGTTACATGGAAAAAGCTCAACTCACAGAATGGAGATACGAGACTAGAAGAAGAAGAAGAAGAATAATTCCTGTTCTCATTCTCTCTCTCTCTCTCTCTCTCAAGTATTAATGTAGAAAAAGAGCAATAACATTTTTAGACTTGCTATAAATGTATTACCTTCATGACTTTTGCATGTTCGTCCATCACTCTGGAGATCAAATCCATCATGGCAACGGCAATCAAATGTACCATTTGTATTGATGCAAATTTGATCACAGGGTTTTTCTAAGCATTCATCTATATCTGAAAGTTGAAGAATGCAATTAGGAATAAGTGATTCAGATTCAAGACAAAACTTTAAGTCCTAAATTATTAATGAGTTGGTTATTTTGATTCTCATCATATTTCTTGATTTTATTTCTTATTTCTTGATTTTTTGCATAAAAATCAAGAAATAAGAGGTGAGTTAAAATAACCAACTCATTGATAATTAAAAGAAACCCCATAGTGTTATTTCCTATATATATATATTAAATAAAGTTGACTATTCAAGCTGTAAGTTCTTGTCCATTATAAAATAAGGAACCAGCTAGTTGTGACCTTCAAAATGGTAATGAAATAATTAATAAATGCATTAAAAGTGCATCTCCATGCTTTAACCCATTCTGAATTTCAAAAGTATCTGAAAACTTATATTTAACTTTTATAGAAAAAATCAGTATGAGGCTTAATTTAGGATTAAATTAAGATACTTCATACCTCACCTCATATCCTCATACGTGGTGAGGTATGAACAATCTTATTTTAATCTTATCTGAAAACTGTTTTTATACTCACACCTCGCTCCTTCTGCTATTTAGACACATTCAAATAAGTATTTTAGGAATTCCAAATTTTAGCAGGGTAGTGTAAAATTTCTCCTTCTTAATTGAAATGTATTCCTTTTTAGCATTTACATATAACTGATGTAGAGACTCATCATATTCCCACATTTTAATAAAATATGTCATCACAAATGTTGTGGGTTAGGCATCTGGCCTGTTCCATCCCAAAAGTTAACCAAAATCCAGGACTTGTCTCACCATAGTTAAGGGGGGCGATGGGTGAAAAATTGACCATTTCAGATCAAAATTGGCATTTTTTATTTTTTTGTACTAAAAATAGTCTATACTCTAATGCATATGTTGGCAAAGTTTCAGAGGCCTATGGCACTCTAAGTGCCCTAAATTACGTCAGAGTTAAAAGGCTGCACCAGTTAAATACCACCTGCATGTAAACCTTTAAACTTGTTTTTCTATACTTTTATTTCCACTGCATTTTTGTACTTTCAAAATTGAATGGAATTCAGAAATTTTGTCCTAGAAGGTTCAAATTTTTACTGCACGTCCCAAAAACGATGGGTAATAAAGTAGTGCATGGGTTTCATGATTGAAGTAGTATTTTAAGAAATAAAAAATAAAATGTATGCAATTATTAATTTTTTTATTGTAATTCCACACATGAGGTACGAGATTATTTTTTTTCTCCCTTTGCATTCACGTTATAAGAATTCTAATGCATGATGTTTTTCTAAATATTTTAGGGGTCTTGTAGAAAACATTTTTTTTTCTCTTCAAATATGATTTATCCATCATTGAGATGTACGAAATCAATAATAAAAAAAAAATATTTAATAACTCATAAAATAAATGTCTCACAAGAATGAAACTTAAACACATAATTATGTATCATGCTATGAATGTTTATACAAAAAATCAAGTCTCTAACTCACTTACTTCAGGAAATAGTGTCCCTGTCCACGCAAGCTCCAGGTTCTTCTGTCCTGGATAGGATTTTTCCTCGCCTGTTAAGATAAATGTTAGAAAACTTTAAGGCCCAAATGGTCCCCAAACACCATCTGGTCATCATTATCATCATCATCATATTCGCCTAATTAGATTAAGTTTAGTTTAAGGCCTCTCCTGGCGCATCATTACCATCATCATCAACTCTCATATCATCGGGGCAGCATAACCCCGCCTTCCAGGTGTCCCAACCTCAGAAGTGGGTTACAAGTACGCCATGCCAGGAGAGAACACTAGAAATGTCGAAATGACAACCTGGGGGATTGAAAAAAAAATACAAACATGGTAATATAGGGTTGCCTTAGCAAAAGTAAGTAAATCTTATGGTTGCCACGATTTTAAGTTTCAAGAAGTGACCCTAAGAAAGCAAGATGTGACTATACACACATTTAAAGGCAGCTCACTATAAAAAAATGAAAATAGAGCATAAACATTTCAATGAAATATAATCATATTATGAAAATAACCTAAAACTTAATATCTTGTCAGTTATGGTTCATAACTAATGTAAATGGGAAGATTTATATTTTACTGGGACGTTAAATAAGTGTTCTTGTTTAATGTTTTATCTACTCAGTAGAAAGAAAAACCTACAGCCATCATATATCAAGATTTCAAGCTCAAGCTGCTTACAGTGATACTATGATCTGCTGATTTAAGTACTGTTCTAGGGATTAGTTAAGTAATTTATTTGAAATAGACACATCGTAAATTTTCCTCATGGACATGGTATCAAGTTTATTTCTTCAAACTTCAACATAAAACTTTTTTGTTAGGTTGAATATCATTAGAACTTTTATTTTTGGTTGACTATACATTTGTTTGAACATAGCAAAGAAGGTATATTTAAAGTTTGCAATTAGATAAGAAGTCAAATTAATAACAGCATTTTAAAAATTAATATTAGTTTTACGGTACTGAAATAATTTTCTCAAAATTGAAATTTGCGAATCTTTTTATATTGCTTAGAAAAAAATTAAGTTGTACTGCTTCTATTTTTATTATTTATATTTTTATATAAAAACATAATTTAAATATCTCTGTGTGAGATGAGATTTACCCCTATATATATATATATATATATACAGCTTTATGTGCTTGGTACTCTACCGTTGAGCTACTTAGGTGTACTCTATTGGTTGCAGATGGAGATGGCTTCTATGTACATATTCATTTTTATATTATACTCGGACCGACGGATCTGTGCCCCTAAAGCGCTGACATCGTTCTTAGAAAAGTACACGTCTACACTCACACCATTTCACTGCACTCCCCTCCCTCTATGTCAAACAATAGCAACGGTAACTTACCGAGTAGGAATGTTGCCAAACTTCCCCCAGTGTCATGGCTCTTGAATATTGAATAATGCAAGGATGGAGTTAAGTTGACAGCACTGGAGTACAAGTGCAAGAGGGATAGAAAGGGTATATATACAGGGTGAGATATTTATAGTGTCGTTGCCATTTTGCTCCGAAACGAAGAGAAAAAATCGAAAATTTTTCATACCAAATTTTCGACTTGTCCCTTCGTTTCGGAGCAAAATGGCAACGATTCTATAAATACCTCACCCTGTACACACACACACACACACATACATATATATGTGTGTAGGTATTTGGGTGTTTGAATGACGACCTACGCCTAACCCATCACAGTGGTAGATGACTAACTAACTAACTAACTAACTCACTGGCACTATCGAACCCGAAGGTTCATGGCCGCGCGGACATAAGCTCTCCATACATCCCTATCCTGAGCTAATGCTTTCCAATCATTCCCTGTATAATCTACTTCCCTCAAATCATAGTTAATGTTGTTCTCCCACCTCATTCTTGGTCTACCAATTGGACGTTTTCCCTCTGGCTTTCCTACAAGAAGTTTCCATGCACGTCTTTCATTCCCCATACGCGCAACATGTCCTGCCCATCGCAGTCTACGAGACTTAACTGTTCTTATTATATCTGGCTTCATATAAAGACCATGTAGTTCATTGTTATGTAGTCTTCTCCATTCACCTGTCTGTTCATCTCTCTTTGGTCCAAAATTTCCTAAGAACTTTATTCTCAAATACTCGTAATCTCCTTTCCTCCCTTAAAGTAAGAGTCCATGTTTCGCACCCATATAATATAACTGGTAGAATAATAGTTTTATATATTTTCAGCTTAACTTTTTTGAAAGGAGTTGGGACATCAAAAGTCTCTGCAATGCATAATAGCATGCATTTCCAGAATTGAGCCTATGTTTAATTTCTTTGTGCATCTCATTCCTATTTGTGATTATTGTTCCTAGGTATTTGAATTCAGCAACTTCCTCAAAATTTCCCTCATTTGTCATTAGCTGTCCATTTCCATTATATACTGAATTTCTACGTGTGACCATATATTTAGTTTTACTGATATTTATTTCCAGTTCTAATTTCTTAGTGTTACTCAATAGTGTGTGCGTGTTGGCCTTTAGTATCTCCTCGCTATCGGCCAGTAGTACTACATCATCAGCATAAACTAACAGCTTATTAAAACCATTCAGTTGTAAGCCTTCCTCATTGTCTAAAGATTTAATGGCATGCTCTAGTACAAAATTAAATAGTAGAGGAGATAGTGCATCTCCTTGCTTCAACCCATTCTGGATTTCAAAAGTGTCTGAAAACTGTTTGCCTACACGCACCCTACTCTTTGAGCCATTTAGACACATTCGTATAAGTCTAACTATCTTTTTAGGAATTCCGAACTCCAGCAGGATACTATATAACTTCTCCCTCTTAATTGAATCATATGCTTTTTTGAAGTCTACATATAGTTGATGTACAGTACCATTATATTCCCATTTCTTCTCTAAAATCTGTCTTAAACTGAAAATCTGATCTGTTGTAGACCTGTTTCTTCTAAATGCACATTGATGATCTCCTAGAATGTCATCAATATAGGGAGTAAGTCTGCTTACTAATATATTTGTTAGAATTTTGTACGAAGTTGAAAGTAATGAGATGCCCCTGTAGTTGTTGCAATCTGTTTTATCTCCTTTCTTATAAATTGGTATGATAATTGATTCCTTCCATTCATCTGGAAGAGCTTCTTTTTCCCAAATCATACTAAGCAACCAGCGTATATTGTCCATCCATTTTTCTCCCCCTGATTTTATCAGTTCTGCTGGGATCTCATCTGAACCTGATGCTTTATATATCTTCAGTTTTTCAATCGCCATTTCAACCTCTAATGCAATTGGCTCTGCGACTAGCATTTCTGCTGTCTGTAACTTATCCTCCTCAATGTCCTGTTCTGTATGTACATTTAATAGCTGATTAAAGTAACCTTTCCATCTATTTAATATACTCCTAGAATCTGCAATCATATCCCCATTTTCATTCTGAATTATGTTTGTTCTAGCCTGAAACCCTTTCTTCTCTATACTAATTCCCTGATATAATTCTCTAATGTTCCTATTTTTTGCATTCATTTCAAGATCATTAATCTTCTCTCTCAAATATTCCCTCTTTTTACTCTTTAGTACTTGGTGGTTTCCCGTCTAACACTACCCAATTGCTCTAAATTTACCTCATTTGGCTCGTGTAACCATTTCATTTTTGCTAGCTTTCTTTTCTTTACAATGTCAACACATTCCTCATCAAACCCATTTCTTGTTTTGCCTCTTTTTAAACAGCCAATGCTTTCTGATGCTGACAATTTAATAGTATCTCTTATAGCCTCCCATTCTTTATTTATATCATTTCTTCTTCGTTTGCCACATTGTCATCTGAAGATTCCAGTACTTCAAATCTATTAGCAATTTTGATTTGGTATTCTTGTCGCATTTCATCATTTTTCAAGTTTTTTAATTCATATTTTACAGAATCATCTTTAGCGTTTGTTCCTCTCATAAGCGATAGCCGTTGTCTGATTTTCACTCTAACCAGATGATGATCCGAATTGCAGTCTGTCCCTCTAACTGATCTAACATCAATGATGCTACTGTGCCAGCGTTTATCCACTAATACATGATCTATCTGGTTCCAAGTTTCTCCATCTGGGGACGCCAGGTGTATTTATGAATATCCTTATGCTGAAATGTTGTGCTCTTAACAATGAGATTCTTCGATGTGGCAAATGTGACTAATCTAACCCCATCGTCGTTACTATCTTCATGAAGACTGAATTTGCCTATTGTTGGTTTGAATATATCTTCCCGCCCCACTTTTGCATTAAAATCTCCTAAGACAATTTTCATATGATATCGTGAAAGGCTATCAAATAAGCATTCTAATTCTTCATAGAACTCATCCTTGATCTTGTCATCTTTATCTTCTGTGGGGGCATGCACATTTACAATTATAAAATCATGTCGTTTACCCTTTAGAATTATGTATGATATCCTATCACTAACAAACTTAATATCTCGGATAGCGGATAGGATCCTCCTTCTGACTAAAAAACCCGTTCCAAATGCAAGTCTTTCTGCACCCCCGTAGTATAACGCAAAGCTTCCTGATTCCTGACTACCTTCTCCTGGCCACCTAACTTCCTGTAAAGCGACTATATCCAAGGGCGATTTATCCAATTCCCGCGTTAATATCTCTAGTGCCCCGCTATTGTATAAAGTCCTAACATTCCATGTTCCTAGGAACATGTCCCTGTGTTTGAGCCTTTGGCATGGGTTCCCTGAAGTAGTCCCCGCCCGGAGAACCGAATGGGGGACTATTTGACCTCCGGAAAATTGTACCCCAGATGACAGTGGTAGATGAGCGAAATGAAATTAAAAGAATGAGATGAGTATGGATAAATGGTGGAATGAAATTGTGGCAGGAGAAAACCCCGAAAAAAATCTGCCTAAACTCTGTTTTGTCCACCACGAAACCACACAGAGTTACGAAGACTCGATCTCGGGACCCAAGCGGTTAGACGCTCGCGGCTAACCACTTGCGCCACGGAGCCGCCACCAAAATTAGTACAACTAAATAAAAAGTAAAAATCCCAATTCAAATGAATAAGGAAAAATTAATAATAATAATCATCATCATCATAAGCCCATGTTTCCCTTAACAGAGATTTAGGCGCTCTCCCCTACAGGGAAGCTTTTGAACCATACTAATTTAGTTACACTTGTTTTCATATAGATGTCATTTAAGTGGTCCGTGGTCAGCGTTCCGCCTCATATTGACATCTAGGAAACCAAGATAGTAATAGGACGGAAAATTCGGTAAATTTTGCTTAGAGGCCTTTTCATTCACACTTCAGGATCTTTTACGAGCCTCAAAATCTTCAGACTCGGGACCCACGGTTTAAAGTCCCTCCCGGAGGACTTGCTCCTTGGATTTTTCCATCCTAAAAAAATCCATCGACCGCGGCTGGGTTTGAACCCGCGACCCTCGGGGCCAGAGGCAAGGAGCATAACCGCTAGTCCACTAGATGCAAAATAATAAGATGCATAATTAGAAATTACAGTTAAGCATTATAGGTCGGACTGAAACCTGGGCAGTTTATCCCCGCGCCTTCTTCATTCAACACGGTCTTCATACAGAGCGAACGTGAATTGACAACGCCATACGATAGTACAGGTCTATAGTAGGCTTGCCGTTGCTTGGAAGTTCCAAGATGAGATTACAGTTCAATTCTATCTATAGTAAATAATATATTGTGTTAAAATTTAACTTTTTTTTTCAATGCCACTTGTCATTCGACATTTCAGGTATTCTCTCCTGACATTGGCGTATTGTAACCTACTTCTGAGGTTGGGGAGCCTAGAAGGCGGGGTTACGCTGCCCCAATGATATGATGGGTGATGATGATAGGTGACGATGCGCCAGGAGAGGCCTTAAACGTATACTTAGTCTAATGAGGTGAATATGATATTGATGATAATGATGGCCAGATGATGTTCGGGGACCGTTTGGGCCTTAAAGTATCCTGACATTTGTCTTACAGGCGAGGAAAAACCCCGAAAAAACCTCACCCAGGAAACTTGTCCCGAGTGGGGATCGAACCCGGGCCCGCTGAGTGACAAGGCAGCACGCTACCTCGAGACCACAGCCGTGGACAAATTGAACTTAATACTTTAATTTAAACGACTGTTTTTCCCATTTTGGATGACGCTTATTTTCGTGCCAAACATTTTTTCCTTCAAGTTTTAAGAGTGCGGTTTATTCCCGAAGATGGCTTATTGTCGGGTTAATAGACGGCATACCGACATGCTTCTATAGAAACACTCGGTAAAAGACATGGGTTTATTTTCGATCCCCCCATCTAGCCTAGAACTCACGAGCCGCCACTGAAGGAAAGTAAGCAATAATTATCACTATACCTTATCCGCTCTTATAGTGATCGTAACATAATCAAACGCCAATTGCATCCTTCGCGCCACAATTGCTATCATATTGATAGGGAGCACGTGTAAAGTATATAAGACGTGTGATCGATGAATGGGGTAGAGTACAAAAAAGCTGGTGAGATTTTTCACTGAGCTTGTGAAATACATTTAAAATAAGTGTTTTTTTGACCACTAGTCAAAGGTTTGCCAGACTTGTGTTTTAAAAAATTAGATGGCGACACAGCAACAGAAGACTCAACACTTTCAGCCATTTTGTTACATTAGAATCAACTGAAGCATGACTCAGATGCATCATCCACATGTAATAAACTATTTTTAAGTTGTAATAGTTGATTACGTATATTTAGAGTGTTTGTGTTTTGAATATCATTATTGTCATTCACGAATAATAACAAGTATATTCAGAGTACATATTTTTTAATTTAATGAAGGGTACTACTTTTTCGCGTACTTAATGCTTCTATGTCTATAACCAATGAAAAGCGAGCAGGTCACATGGTTTTGTTTTGATGAGGGTCACTTTAAGATCGAATATACTTTAACTCAGGAATTTTTAGCTTTTTTACATAGTTTTTTTTTGCATATTTAACGAGTTGTGTGTACCACATTTTGAATATGGATATAGTTGTTTTATAAGTTTCACTATTAAACATTATCTCTTTGATCTGGAGCAGCCAAGGTCATAATCGGATAACAAGTGCATACACAACTAATTGAGTATGCAAAATCTGACATAACTGCAACAGAAAGGAATGCTATTCAAGCAGAAAAGAGTTTAGAACATCTAAAAATAGTAGACACAAATAGAATTAAAGGTATAAAAGAGGTCTTTATGTACTGAGAAAATACGAGAATTGTAAGTTCATGTGTTACGTGGAAACGCCCATGTTTCCTGCTTGGTATGCAAGACGTACCTTTTTCACAGTGCTTGCCGGTGAAGCCCGGTAGACAGACGCATGTGTCAGGCTTGGTACAGGAGCCTCCGTTCTGGCAATGTTGTGTACACACGGCTGAAATAACATGCATTCCATTTACTGTCCAATACTCTTCTAATAGATATACCTTATTATTGAATGTTAAAAGAAAGTATATATATATATATATGTTATAATTAAATCTTTAACATTGAGCAATGCAAGCTTAATATGGTATGATAAGAAAAATAAATGCCTGGACGGGATTCGAACCCGGATCTCTGAGTCTGTACCTCAGCGTGATATCCATTACACTACCAGGCGAATCCAATTCAAACACTTATTATTTTTTTTTAAATAAGTGTTTGAATTGGATTCGCCTGGTAGTGTAATGGATATCAATCACGCTGAGGTACAGACTCAGAGATCCGGGTTCGAATCCCGTCCAGGCGTTTATTTTTCTTATCATACCATATTAAGCTTGCATTGCTCAATGTTAAAGATTTAATTATAACATCGATAAAGCGTCACTGCTATAAAGTAAAATAAATATTCTCTTTAATTTGCTTACTTGATATAGTCAGCTACTAGATGGCAGTGAAGACAGTGTTCTCGCGACATCTAGTAATAATGGAGAGTATAATACATATATAAGAAAAATAAGTGTTTGAATTGGATTTGCCTGGTAGTGTAATGGATATCACGCTGAGGTACAGACTCAGAGATCCGGGTTCGAATCCCGTCCAGGCATTTATTTTTCTTATCATACCATATATATATATATATTGCTCGATGAAGCTACATCGATTTCAGGCAAAACCTAAAACAAAATTGCTTTATTTTGATGATGATGATTATAATAATAATTTATTTATATACAGATTTTTAATGTTTACACATCTCTCTGTGCATAATAATAATAATAATATAATAATAATAATAATAATAATAATAATAATAATAATATAGTTTTATTTTACCTGCCAGAGTTAAGGCCTTGAGGCCTTGTTTACCACTCAACCAGGTTAAAAAAATAGAAAAATAATTCTTACTCTAGTTACTATAAAAATAAATATTACATAGTATGTCTAAAATTTAACCATTATTTATAAAATATTTTGATTTAATCTAGATTTAACAAATGAAATATAAAATATACAGGATAGAAAAATGAGAAAAAAGTATTAATGACATATAATAAATTTATCTCTAGAGAAAAATTAATTATTTGGCAACAGGTAACTGTATAAGAGTGACTTAAAAGCGCCAAGTGTGCGGCAACCCCTGATATCTTTCATCCATTTATAGTAATTCTGCTCGAAGGCAGGTCCTTCACTGCAATCATAGCATTTTCATGCTATGCTTACAGCTTTACTAGGGAATTGTAGGTGTGGTAGCTTCCCGTTCCTTTCCACACCGATGAAGGATGATGATGGCCATATGATCTCGGGGACCGTTTGGGCCTTAAAGTTTTCCTGACATTTGTCTTACAGGTGAGGAAAAACCCCAATAAAAACCTCACCCAGAAAAACTGCCCTGACCAGGGATCGAACCCAGGCCCGCTGCGTGACAGGGCAGCACGCTACCTCGAGACCACAGCGGTGGACATCTTGAGGAAGGAAATTCCAGGAGCGGAGAGAGCTACTGTGAAAGAAGTAGAATAAGAGGAAGTGCTATGAAGAGGGATTGTTAGCAGACTATCTATTTTCTTTCTGAATAAAGCTTTTGAGGTAAATTCTTTGAGTTGATGATTCCATTCAATTACCCAGCGGGCCCGGATTCGATTTACGGTCGAGACAAGTTTTCTGGGTCATGGTTTTTTTTCAGGGTTTTTTCCTCGCCTGCAAGACAACTGTTAGGCCCAAACGGTCCTCGGAACATCTTGTCATCTCAACTATCATTATATTCGCCATGTTTTTGTATGGACGTGTGCGCGCGAAAGATGTTTCGTTTTACTGTTGTGTAATCTCGCAGGATGCCCTAATATTGAGCTGATCACTCATTTGGAGAGGACCTCTATGTCATTGTGTGATCAAAAAGTATGTAGGCGTATGTGATTCACAGTTTAGAATCCCTCTCGTGACAGAGCGTACCACTCTAAGGTTCGGCTGAGGTGTTGAATCTTAAAATTACCTAGAAAGTGAGAGGTTAAACTGAGTTAATGGAATGGGTTTGATGATGATAATGGTAATAATAATAATAACCACATACTTATCAGACTTAACTTACACTATAAAATAATATTATGATAGAATGAGTTAGAATATTTGGCAATAAATAGCAATGAAAGAGAGAATTTAATATTGGAAGAAGGGATTCAAATAAAGCAAGTGAAACAAACTAAATATTTGGAAATAATTATAACATTAAAGGTATAGGCAAAGAGAACGTAAAACATAGAATTGAATTGAGTAGCAAAATAATATCATCGTTAAATTCCATAAAGTGGGATAAGCATATTTGGAAAGACACAAAAAATATATCGGTAAAACATTGGTGGAATCTGTTGCAATGTATGGAAGTGAGGTATGGACAATCAATAAGTACTACAAGAAGAGACTAATAGCTCTAGAAATTGATTATTTACGCAGAAGTGCCAGAAAGTCAAAATTAGAACATGTCACAAATAAGGAAATTAGAAACATAATGGAAGCAGAACAAAGCATAATTGAAAGAATTGAGGAGAAGGAATTAAAGTGGTTAGGACATGTTTTAAGAATGGAAGATGAGCGATGGCCGAAGCAACTATATCAATGACAACCGACAAGAAAGAAGAAAAGAGGGAGACCAAAGTTGACATGGAAGGGAAACATGAAGATAGTAATGCAAGCAAGAGGGCTAGGAATTGAAGTTGCCCAAGATCGTAGGCTTTGGAGGTTTGGCACGGGAAGACGGCAGCAGTTGTAAAAACCCGAAGATAGATAGATAGATGAGTTAGATTATGTTAGTGGAGTTGGTTTCGGGTTTTAAGACTCTAAACATGACATTCTTATTTTAGGTTCTTTGTATTATCCATCTTTACTTTACTTTATGGAATGGATGAGATGAAATCAACTCTGTGGTGATAAGTATCCTGTTATGTGTTCAGTATCTATCCTCCAACCATAACTTAAACACACAGTCTCTTGCTTAATATACCGCAACATAGGACATCACATCACTCCACGTCATATACTATCTTCACTTCTCGCAACTGGAATTCCTACCACAAAAAATAAGGGGCTGCCGGATATTGGCACCTTTTAAAAAAATCTAAATTTATATTTGCTCTAACCTTGACTTCATCATTACCCAGTGTAAGGTACATGTGTTAATTGGTGTTTCTCGATAATTTATTATATTTATACTATTATTATTATTATCATAACTATTATTATTATAACTAATATTATCATCATCATACATGGGCTTACAATAAAATAATAAAATGTTGTTTGTACATGAAATTTCCATAGCAACATCTTAATATATAAAAATTACGTGTCACGTTGTTTGTCCGCGATGGAATCCTAAACTACTGAACCGATTTTAATAAAATTTTGCACACTGTGTGCAGTTTGATCCAACTTGAGACTTAGGGTAGTTTATGGCTAAATTTATAGTCGTATTATTTTTTATTGCAAATTATTTGTTTATTATTTAATAAAGAGTTATAATTATCTGTGAGTTCCATACGATTCTAACAGATGGCGGTGTAATTATCTGTGAGTTCCATATGATTCTAACAGATGGCGATGTAAGGTAATTTGGTAAAGTAATTGGTTTATTATTTAACAAAGAGAGATCCAGACGGCTGTTCTTTTTGTTGCAACCGCGAATTTCAATTGAATTACAGACATTGATTATTCCATAATTTAAGTGTGTTCAGTGTTTATTTTATTTTCTATATTATTAATTTCGTGTGTAAGTATTAGTTTTAAGTAATCTGGCTGAAAGACAGCAACTTAATTTAAATTTTTAACATATACTTTAGCCACAGCAACGCGTGGCCGGGACTTCTAGTTTCATATATTTTTAATACTTTATAATTAGCAAAGTGTATATATAATCTATATTGTCAACTATATACTTGTAATTTGTGCTGGTTGAGTGGAAGAGAAGGCCTTACGGCCTTAACTCTGCCAGAATAAATAAACTATTATTATTATTATTATTATTATTATTATTATTATTATTATTATTATTATTATGTCCTGGTTCGAAACACATCAAGCATTCACACATATTACTCCATACCACCATTTATTTGGGCTGGGCCTAAGGTCTCGAATAGGGGCTACAACTCTCCCTTTGTCCCTATTCTGCCCATTGACACACATCCTCGGAGTAATGATAAATTACATGAATGATCCCCATTAGATAACTACAACCACATATTTTAAATAGGCCTACCTATGGTCTGCTAAACCAGATAATGCCCTAACATGAGATGAGGGAATGTGCTATGAAATGAATGAATGAATATGAAATTACATGGTGGGGATGATGGGAAGAGGATTGGAGGATGGTGGTAGGATGAAATTCGGGAAACGAGATAATCCCGAGAGAACCCGAACAAAACCTTACGCTACCCACCACCAAGGATTCGAACCTGAGATCGCTGTCGGGTCAGCATCCACCGAAACAGCGGCTATAGAACGAGTTCCTAAAAACCTAGGCTACAGTTTATAAAAAAAATAACCATATTAAGGAAGACGGTATCTTACAGGTATTACACTTGAATGTACATTGTGATTAATACCTGAACGAAATGTTATTATATATTTTTTGGGTCACCAATTAGATTTCATGATGGTCCATTTTCAGAGTGGTAAATTCATTCGAGATCCAGATTCGCAGTTGATTAAACATACGAAGCTTTTATTAAGTAATAGTATAAGGAAATTATTTAAATTATGTTATGGGTATGAATTGTACAAATTAAACAAAACATATAGTAAATACTAAAAGGATACAGCACAGCAGTCCAGTTATTAATTCTAATGAATTATTAATTATTTTATGGGGTTTTATAAATATGAATAAACTTAACATATTGTCAGAGAACTATATTTAAATATCTCACCTCACAATTTCATTCATTTCATGTTTTCACGATCCGACAGGTTTCAAACGGAATATCGTACATCTTCAAGTCAAATCCTCCGACCATAAGCAGTACTGCCAACCAAGCCAACAATAATACTATAACATGAAATTTAGTAAAATAGTTTTATTTGATATTTAACCGGTTTTAAAAATCCGTATTAATTCGATATTTAACCGGTCCGGAAACCAAAGCCCCAGGGTCCGCGATTCGCCAATTGGTGACCTCTGATATTGAATTGGAGGGAAAAAGTTATATTTACAAAACCCCAACCACACCACAGAAGTTTTAAGCGAGTAAGTTTTTATTCATATGAAACAATTATGTTGTTAGCAAGAGCTAAGGAGTAGAAGAGGTTGGAAATGGGAAAATCGTAATGACGATATTGGGAGGTAAAATAGTGCACCTGAGAAGAACATATTTAGGCTCGAGTTTACAAACACTTACCCTTGATTTTCAGTTTACTGTTGTGAATTATAACTCTTCTTCTGTATTTAGTAACATTTTGAAATATTTTAAAATATTTAAAACTATTTTTATAACTTTATTTTAGAATTTTTAAGTATTTATTCAAATACGCATATTGAGATGGTGACTTGCTATTTTCTCCAGAGAGTATATTACATAGTTGGAACGTGGGTTATCTCTTGTTGGAACCAGTGGGTTATCGATGGTTGCGATTATTAAGGAGTGAAATAAGGGCGTTTCATGGGATCCACCCTAGGTTAGAGTAATTGAATTAAGTATGAGTTAGTTAGTTAGCTTTTAGGTTCGTTACACTTTAAAAGTGTCTAAATACATAAAACAAAAATCGATAATAATCGAAACAACGATAATAATCGATATGTCGTTCGATGGTGGGTTATCGCTGGCTCTATAAATTCTGGCGCATGCGCACTATTGTTGTATAGGACTTTGAATATATCAGGTAAGTTAAAGTAAAAACTTTTATAAGATTCATGATGTGTTCCGTTGAGGTTTATTCAAAATTAATATAAAATTATAGAATATTCACCTGAAAGGTCCGTCTCCTCAACTTAATTATCATTTAACTGTAGCGCTTTCGGGACTTGTCCCATCATCGGCAGGATTCAAAACTGGTGTTTCACTGAAGATCTGGTAGAGGGGGTTGCATGTATTTGGTTCGTTTTCGTTTATCAGGCTGTCGTTGTGAGCTGCTTTCATGATTTCCATCTCTTCGAGTACGTTTATCTTCGCTGGATTATTTTCTCTGTGCATTACTGTTAGGGTGTTTTCAATATTTAACATGCGATGTCCTTCATGGATAACGTGTTTTGCATAGCTTGATTTACCTTCTGCGTGAATGAAGTCTCGAAAATGTTCTTTGAATCTGATGTTAAAACTCCTGTTTGTCCTTCCTATATAAAATTTGTTGCAGTCCTTACATGTCAGTTTATAAACTCCTTTGCTGTTGAAAATGTTATTTTCTTCAATGTTATTGTTTATTATGTTGTTTAATTTGTTATTGGTTCTGTATGCTATTTTTACGTTTTTATCGGCTTTCTTTAGTGCATTGGCTAATTTTGTCGTTTCTTTTCCTGTGTATGTAAGTGTTATCCATGTTTTCTTGTTGTTGTCAGATTCTTTTTCTAGTTTAGTTATGTTGGTTATGTTGTTCTTCCTTTTTTTGTTTTTTTACGAGCTTATCTATGAATTCTTCATTATAGCCATTGGTTTTTGCCATATACTTAATGTAGTTGAGTTCTTGGATATAATTGTCTTTGCTTAATGGGAGTTTCAACATTCTACTGACTAAGCTATTAAATGTACTAATTTTCTGTTGAAAAGGGTGTGTAGAATTTTTGTTTATGGCCAGAGCATTGTTTGTGGGTTTCCGGTAGATACCGATTTCTAGTTTATTGTTGTGTAGATTTTTGGTTATAGACAAATCTAAGTAGTTTATGCTGTTGTTAACTTCTATTTCTTCGGTGAAAGTGATTTTTTCATGCATGTTGTTTAAGTCTTGTAGTATTTCTTTTTCTTTTCTGTTTTCATTTTCATATATTACTAGTACATCATCGACATATCGTGTTATTAGTTTTATGTTGAATTTGTGTATTAGTTCCTCAAAATGTTTATTTTCCAGTTCTTGTAGGAAGATTTCTGCCATTATTCCAGATGTAGGACTCCCCATCGGGATCCCGTCTTCTTGAATAAATAGTTCATTGTTAAATTGGAAGTAATTTTGCTTTATTGTTGTTGTTATTAGTTTGTTTAACTGATTGATATAGTTATCTTCAAGTTTACTGTCTGTTAGTTTTTGTTTTATTATGTTTGCTGTTTCGTTTATCGGGATATTAGTGTACAGGTTTTTTATGTCGAATGACGTCATTTTAGTATTCCTATTGATTTCTAAATGCTGTAGTTTGTCTGCTAGTTCAAATGAGTTCTTAATTGTGTAACGATTTTCAAGTTTGACATCATTTTTCATTTTCTGAGCGACTAATTTGGAAATTTTATAGTTAGGAGCATTCATGCAATTAACAACTGGTCTTATGGGAATGTTGTCTTTATGGATTTTTGGAAGGGCTTTCATTACTGGTGGTGAGGGAGTATTATTTACCCATTTGGCGTTTTTGTATTTGTTATGTTCATTATTGGTTGTGTTGGTGATTAGAGGGCACGATTTTAGTGCTTCTTTTATTTGTCTGCTATACTTTCCTGTGGGATCTTTTTCTATTTTTTTGAAATTGTTTTCTTTTATAAATTGCTTGGTTTTATTGATGTATTCTTCCTTTTCCATAATAACTATTGTGTTGCCCTTGTCGGCTTTTGTGTGTATTATATTATTGTTCTTAAATTTTCTTTTTATTTTAGAGATGTTCTTGAGAGTTTGTTTATCTTTGATGTTTATTGTTGGTGGAGTTTCTTTTATGACTTTAGCTGCTTCGTATCTAATATGATTTTTGTTATTAATGTTAAGTTTATTTATTGCAATTTCAGTTTCAGTAATTAAATTTTGTTGTGTTCTTTTTGCGTTGTGTGTAGGGAAATTGAATTTGTATCCCTTTTCTAGCAAGTCTGTTTCCTGTTTGTTGAATTTTATTTTTGTAAGGTTTGTAATTCTTTTGTCTTCAAAATTGTGTGATTTGTTATGTTTTAGATATGTGTTGTGTTGCATGGCCTTTAATTTAGTTAGCTTCTTGTTCATTGTTTCATATTTATTGCACATGTTATTATTAATGTTTTCGTGAATTTGGTTTTCTATGATTGTCCAACATTTGCCAAATAGTAAGGCGGCTTCTTGTGTGTAGTAGTATAGCTGGTTGTTGATGTTTTGCTTCTTTATGTATAGGAATCTGATTTCGTTTTTTATCCAATTAATTTCGGCCTGTTTTTGTACTTTGGTTGCTGTATTATTTCTGTTTTTTATTTTTATTTTAGCGTAGTTAGGTATTATATTGTGTTTTAAGCATTCTTTATTGAAGTGTATGTTCGCGATCGTTTTGTGAAGTTGCGTTTTGAGGTTAGAATACTTGTGTTTAATTCTAGCCTGACTGGCTGCATAATCAACTTTTATAAGATTCATGATGTGTTCCGTTGAGGTTTATTCAAAATTAATATAAAATTATAGAATATTCACCTGAAAGGTCCGTCTCCTCAACTTAATTATCATTTAACTGTAGCGCTTTCGGGACTTGTCCCATCATCGGCAGGATTCAAAACTGGTGTTTCACTGAAGATCTGGTAGAGGGGGTTGCATGTATTTGGTTCGTTTTCGTTTATCAGGCTGTCGTTGTGAGCTGCTTTCATGATTTCCATCTCTTCGAGTACGTTTATCTTCGCTGGATTATTTTCTCTGTGCATTACTGTTAGGGTGTTTTCAATATTTAACATGCGATGTCCTTCATGGATAACGTGTTTTGCATAGCTTGATTTACCTTCTGCGTGAATGAAGTCTCGAAAATGTTCTTTGAATCTGATGTTAAAACTCCTGTTTGTCCTTCCTATATAAAATTTGTTGCAGTCCTTACATGTCAGTTTATAAACTCCTTTGCTGTTGAAAATGTTATTTTCTTCAATGTTATTGTTTATTATGTTGTTTAATTTGTTATTGGTTCTGTATGCTATTTTTACGTTTTTATCGGCTTTCTTTAGTGCATTGGCTAATTTTGTTGTTTCTTTTCCTGTGTATGTAAGTGTTATCCATGTTTTCTTGTTGTTGTCAGATTCTTTTTCTAGTTTAGTTATGTTGGTTATGTTGTTCTTCCTTTTTTTGAAAATCGTTACACAATTAAGAACTCATTTGAACTAGCAGACAAACTACAGCATTTAGAAATCAATAGGAATACTAAAATGACGTCATTCGACATAAAAAACCTGTACACTAATATCCCGATAAACGAAACAGCAAACATAATAAAACAAAAACTAACAGACAGTAAACTTGAAGATAACTATATCAATCAGTTAAACAAACTAATAACAACAACAATAAAGCAAAATTACTTCCAATTTAACAATGAACTATTTATTCAAGAAGACGGGATCCCGATGGGGAGTCCTACATCTGGAATAATGGCAGAAATCTTCCTACAAGAACTGGAAAATAAACATTTTGAGGAATTAATACACAAATTCAACATAAAACTAATAACACGATATGTCGATGATGTACTAGTAATATATGAAAATGAAAACAGAAAAGAAAAAGAAATACTACAAGACTTAAACAACATGCATGAAAAAATCACTTTCACCGAAGAAATAGAAGTTAACAACAGCATAAACTACTTAGATTTGTCTATAACCAAAAATCTACACAACAATAAACTAGAAATCGGTATCTACCGGAAACCCACAAACAATGCTCTGGCCATAAACAAAAATTCTACACACCCTTTTCAACAGAAAATTAGTACATTTAATAGCTTAGTCAGTAGAATGTTGAAACTCCCATTAAGCAAAGACAATTATATCCAAGAACTCAACTACATTAAGTATATGGCAAAAACCAATGGCTATAATGAAGAATTCATAGATAAGCTCGTAAAAAACAAAAAAGGAAAGAACAACATAACCAACATAACTAAACTAGAAAAAGAATCTGACAACAACAAGAAAACATGGATAACACTTACATACACAGGAAAAGAAACAACAAAATTAGCCAATGCACTAAAGAAAGCCGATTAAAAACGTAAAAATAGCATACAGAACCAATAACAAATTAAACAACATAATAAACAATAACATTGAAGAAAATAACATTTTCAACAGCAAAGGAGTTTATAAACTGACATGTAAGGACTGCAACAAATTTTATATAGGAAGGACAAACAGGAGTTTTAAACATCAGATTCAAAGAACATTTTCGAGACTTCATTCACGCAGAAGGTAAATCAAGCTATGCAAAACACGTTATCCATGAAGGACATCGCATGTTAAATATTGAAAACACCCTAACAGTAATGCACAGAGAAAATAATCCAGCGAAGATAAACGTACTCGAAGAGATGGAAATCATGAAAGCAGCTCACAACGACAGCCTGATAAACGAAAACGAACCAAATACATGCAACCCCCTCTACCAGATCTTCAGTGAAACACCAGTTTTGAATCCTGCCGATGATGGGACAAGTCCCGAAAGCGCTACAGTTAAATGATAATTAAGTTGAGGAGACGGACCTTTCAGGTGAATATTCTATAATTTTATATTAATTTTTTTAGTATTTAAATATAACTTAAATAAAGAAAAATGTCTAAATAATTCATTGTTGTTCATTGTTGAATAAAAATGTCTCAGTAACAATTAAAGAAATTGTACTACATTACAATTTTTTGTAAATAATGCTTTTAAAATTGTTTTAAGTCATTATTGTCAGAATAATAAAGCTTTCTGTTATAACTGTAATAAGAACACCTGCTTTACTTCATATTTTTAAATGAAAATAAACTAAACTATGATTGGATGTTAAAACAATTAACTTTTTGATTTAACAAATCAAATTTGAACCATTATATTTAATGGACTATTAACCAATAGAATTTAAAATTACCCTCATGTGATGTAATAATGTTCTTTAAAAATTATAAAAGAATTACACTGGTCATTGTGCATATAACTTTCTTCTTGCTTCTATCTTTGTGGAAAGTTATATGCACAAAGATAGAAGCAAGAAGAGTTCTCAAGATAAAATGTAATATTAATACAATAATAATTTATTCTAGAAAAGAAACTAATTTATTTTAATTGATAGTGAAGAATAATACCACTTAAATTTACTTAATCTGCTGGGAACCTACAAAGTGAATACATTTGTAATTATTTCTACAAGAAACAGTTTTCAATGAATTTAAGGTGTTTTCCTATCCAGTGTACCAACTTCCGACCTTGAGAAGAGAATCCGGCTCTACCGAAAATAAAACCCAACCTGAACCAGTAATTCTTTTTGGGACACCAATCCTTCTTCAAAATGTTACTACAACATGGCATGAAGAGAATGACTACATCAAAATACCACCAGAACGTGGGACAAAACAATTACTTCTTCACATGTTACAGTATAATGACCCAAAAATAAGCCACTAAATTTAATTGTAAAAATGTTTAATGGAACTTCTATTCGTTACCCTGACTTTTATATTTCGTCAAGAATACCAGTAATGTAGTCAAAACAATGTAAATGTGTTAGGTGTCAGTGCTATAAAAAGAAGAACAATTTACTTGTTAGCAGAAACAAAATACGTACATTATATACAGGGTGAGTCAGGAGGAAAGTTACATGCTTTGAAGGGTGATAGTACTGGTGATTCTGAACAAAAAACTTATAATATACATATGGCCTTTTCTTAGCCGTTTCAGGGTAATTTAATGAAAACATCGAGGAACCCGAAAAGTACAGGTGACAGTAAATCGAGATACTGTTATCTTAAGTTTTGTTTAATTGTGTACGTTTCCTCACAAAAGATGTTCAAACACTCCACCACCAACTTCAATGCATTTTGCTGCTCTTGTAGACAGCTGCTATGTTACTGATCTAAGCTCATTCGTACATTCCTTTGCTTGAGCATAAGCATGTAAAATACGAGTGAGAAGTTCCTCTCTTGTGTCCACTCTGTGCTTGTAGACTTCGCTCTTAAGCCAACCCCACAAACAGTAATCTAATGGGGTTAGATCGGGTGACCTCGATTGCCAATCAATGATTCCATTGTATATCAGCTGCCTACAAGAGCAGCAAAATGAATTGAAGTTGGCGGTGGAGTGTTTGAACATATTTTGTAAGTTTCTTGATTTACTGGTTCCTCGTTGTTTTCATTAAATTACCATGTAACGGTTAAGAAAAGCCCATATGTACATTATAATTTTTTTGTTCAGAATCACCGGTGCTATCACCCTTAAAAGCATGTACCTTTCCTCCTGATTAACCCTGTGTGTGTATATGCTATATTTTACGTCAAGAGCTCTGTTTATTGTATTTTTAAATTGTATCCCTAGAATATTGTTAAAATGTTACTTATTTTCGGGCCAACGCGTTAATTTTTTATTTCGGAATACTTACCTTTGTGACAGCCATGTTCAATCTTCGTAATCTGTGTCCAACCTGGACAACAGACATAGCTGGTGTGTCTAATAATTTTTGTTTCCACATGCGTCCTGTATGCAGTCTCATATACAAGCCTGGAAAACATGAATTTTATTTTAAACCGGTTGTAGTCTTGTCTTTACATTTTTAATATATTTTATATATGGAATCTACACTGATCTGTTCGCAACATATATTTCACTTAGCAAAGATTGTGTCCCTTTTGATGGAGAGATAGAAGCCATTCGAACAGCACTTTTCCACCTCACATGTAGACCAGAATCCTTCTCTAATGTTGTTATCCTATCAGATTCACAAGCAGCAATTAGTGCAATTGCAAACTATCTAACAGCGGCTTATACCAAATAAGTTGTAGAGTGCAGGAAATTCATCAACAGCCTTATTTGCTTCCAAAAGCGAGTTGCACTACAATGGATACCATCACGCTGTGGGATCGCAGGAAATGAAGCTGCAGATCTTCTTGCAAAACGAGGCACTCAAATTCTACAAGCACCCATGAAAGAAATTCCTTACCATAGATCTGCCACTGCTATTCACGCCAAGATAAAATCTGAATACCATTTGGCATTGTTAGAAAGGACCAAAGAAAGCCAATGGAGAAATAAAATTGTTTCTGAAGTACCAGATTGGCCAAGAAAAGAAGCTGTCGCAAAATTTCGGATTGTAACAGGACATGGCTGTCTCGCTACCCACCTTCATCGTCTGGGAATATTGAACAACCCTCTCTGTATGCTGTGTAAGACTGGTGCCAATATGGATTCTGCCCACCTACTCCACTGTTCTGCACTAACAACTTCTACACTCCATCAACGCTACTGGGAGGCAAGAGGGAAAATGATCTCACTGCAAACCTCCTAACCTACTTAAGATTATTATATTTGTATTTTATAGTGTTTTTATGTTATTGTTTCTATTGTGTATAGTTATTGTAAATATGTTAATAAGGTCTGTCATTTGGGTGAATGATCTATATTTCAAGTGCCCTGCATTAAATAAATAAAAATATAGTTTATCAGAACCTAATTATTTAGCAGTTTACAATAATTCATATTATTAATGCCGATGTAGGTAGGTGTTGAGATTACGTCACATTGAAACACGACTGAGGTAGTAATTTATTTTTCTTTCTTTCTTTTCCTTACAAGGGAACTATCAACCATTGCATGCCGAAACCTACCTTCGAAATTCTCCCAGAGAAGCGTTGTGATGTACCAAGGCAGAGTTAAAAAAAGCCCTTTTGAAGTACAAGGCACAAAAATCGAAACCAGAATCCGGCAATGGCAGCTCACTGTACGGAGCAGATGTACTGCTCGGGACCCAGCTCCTTGTGTCTGAAAGGAATTTGCTGTCTCAGCTGTTAGTACTGTGAGAAGCATAGAAATGTACCTCCTCCCACTCTTCACACTTCTCCCCGCAAACACACAGAGCTTGGTCTCGAGCTGTACATATCCCTGTATAGTTAAACTCAGAATGGAGTGAGGAGGGACGCGGCACGGATAGCAGGTGGTGAGGATTTTCTAGTCTGCCAATACAGGAGTTGCATTACTTCCCTATAGTTTAAATGAGGGATTTGATGCTTGATTTTAGTGCCTTAGTTAAAAACGACAGATATCCTTTTGAACACGGCCATTATACTTCATAACGCTGCTCTGGAAGAAATTTCGAGGTAGATTTCGGCATGCAATGGATGACAATTTCTTTGTTAGTTTAAACTCTCATTCCATGCGTACTTTTATGTGCCACATGTTATCCGCGCGAAAATATTTTTTAAGTTTATAAAATCCAGAGAGTATTATACGCATTCCCCAGAAACTAAATTATCTGTGTACCAAGAGTTAAAGTTCTTCTGTAGGGTCTTAAATTGATAATCGAACTTGTAGTGATGATAGAAGACAGTAAGATAAATATATATACGGTATTTTTTAATTATCATAAGTCGGAAGTGAAAAGTTAGGTCTGTTTTTTTTTCAGCTTACATGTTCTGTTCAATTGCTGTGCTCTAAATAAACGGCAATATTGTACCGTATTTTACTGACTATAAGACGCTACGAACTATAAGACGCACCTTAATTTTTAAGCATTTTTTTAAAATAACATTTTTACAATTTTTATTATTAGATTGCAAAGCCAGACTAAAAAAAACTTAGTTTATAAAATCGTTCTGATCTTTAAAATCCCTGAAAATCGTTACCTGAACTTTCTTCTTCTTCTTCTTCTCCTTCGTCGTCATCGTTATCTTCTTCATATATAAGATGGTCTTCACTGCCATCAAGAGCGTTACTTACGCCGCAGTTATTGAAAGATTTAACAATAATGTCTTCTCTCACTCTAGACCACGGCTGTTTTATCCACTGACACTTTTTTGATTGTATGTCGTTTTAAAGTTCCCTTCAGCGAGAATTCATATTGGCTTTCATCCAACATTGTTCAAGTTCACTGGCATCATACACTGCAATGACACACCATAGGCTAGACAGTATTCTGGGTTTGTGATGGCGGGGCGGGAAGGAGACAGTGTTAGCAAGCTTGTGAATCCCCGTCCGTAACTTATGTTCGTAGCATCGGTGCACTGCTACTGCCAGTTGAATACAATGTTGCCAGATAGAGATAATTCCCGCGGTATCGAATATTTATAGCCATTTTTAAGATTGGCGGGAATTTTAAATCAAACACTGGATATTTTTATATTAATTTCGAGTATAAGACGCACCTGAATTTTGGATGCAATTTTTCGAAGAAAAAAGTGAATCTTATAGTCCGTAAAATATGGTATAGCACAGATTTAACGTTATTCCCCCTCACTTCTTTTCTAAGCTTTTGCACTTCTAGTTACCTGGCGTCCAGATTTGATCAGTTTTTCTCATCATAGTTATGACTAGGTCTCTGAAGTTGAGGACCTATAAAATTCCTTTAAAAAGATCTAAAGATATCCTACAAAAAACCTAAAAACTGGAAAACGAATGTAAAAAGTGTTGTAGTAGCTAATGAGTGGATAAAAACAACCTCGCTGTCTTCACCTCTGCTAGAGGTAATTTTTAAAAAATGGCAAATTCTTAGAACATTTGGAGTCAGAATACAATAGTTCAGGTTGTCAGTAGGTTGGTGGTTAAAAATAACGTGATATGTTGTGAGGGTTCAATAGTTGCTCGCGGAACAAAATTGTTTGGAATGTGACAAATCTTTAGAGAGTAAAACAGATAGTGTTTTTAAAAGAAGTTGGAATTGAGACTAGACTCTGCAGATTCTTAATTATACAAATGATATAAATGTATAGATAGGTATTGTCAAAAATGAGCGAAATCCGACATTAGAAGTGGAGGTTTGCTTGAAATCCGAAATTAAAATCTGCCTAAACGACTGGACCGATTTTCGTGAAATTCCTGACATTTGTATTACAGGTGAGGAAAAAGGCCGAAAAGAAACCTCGCCCAGGAAGCTTGTCCCGACCGGGAATCGAACCCGGGCCTGCTGTGTGACAAGACAGCTCGCTAACTCGAGATCACATAGATTATTATTATTATTATTGTTATTATCATTGTTATTATCTTTATTATTATTGTTATCATTATCATTATTATTTTCATTATTATTATTATCATCAATTTTATTTAAATGTAATTTTTTGCGCGATAGTGCGTTTTGTCGTACTTACGGCAATGGCGACCATGATTGAAAGTTCAACTTCCTACATTTCAGGATTGCCAACCTAAATAAGTACACTATAATAAAAATAACTATACTGTAATATTACATATTACAAAACGTGTGCGGGAAGTAACATTACTGCCCTCTACGTATACTATATACAATGTATATACAAAAAATATCCAAAAGGTAGTGTTAATATACATTATACGAAACAAATCACTGCATTTTAAATGAACCTTACTTTATTTGTAACTATAAAACAATAATTATGTACTTGCCGTCATTTTATTTCTAAATGGTCTCAAGGCCTCCTGTTATATCAACTAATAAACATTGCCTGCACTGTTATTGTCAGTCAATTGTTTATAATGAACGCAAATATTTCCAACAAAGCTATTATAATTTTATTTAATTACATAAAAATAAAACTTAAAGTTTTATGTAAAACTCAACGTTTTATGTGATTTTCATAATTAGGCCTAATTTATAATGTCTGAAGAAGGTACAAAGTACCGAAACATCTGTAACTAATTTATATTTTAATAAATATGAAAAGCACATAAAACTTTGAGTTTTATTTATATTTAATTAAATGAGTTATGGATTTCCATCATGTAAACGCCAATTCAATTGATTATTATCATTTTACTATAATTTATTATTTTGAAAACACCATGGCGCAAAAAATAATTTACAACACACGTTTGTGAAGTATTTATACAGAATCTCGGAAATTAAAACCCTCGCTGTCGCTCGCTTTTTAAACATTTTCCTCGCTTCTATAAAAAATCGCTTCCCAATCTCGCATCATAATATACTATTAAATGTAAATAATTTAATGGATACACACTTCGAAGTAATTATTCCATTAGAATATTTACGATCGTTTCTTTTAATGCAATGGAAAAGGTGTAGAAATTTAATGACCCTTATTGGAATAAGTTAGTTTAACATGGTATACTTAAGGAGGAGCTGGTTTATAGCAAGTGTCGTTAAGGAATACTTATCTCCTGACAGATTAAATGTGTTTCTAGCTTTTTAAACTTTTTTGTCTGAACTCAGAACACACGCGACTCAGGTGTTAAAATGAATTCAAGACACAGCGTTTAAATTAAAACAGATTGAGAATTCTGTAAAAAAAGGAGGGTCACGAACTTGGCTCTGTTTCACACCTTAAACACGTCTTTTATTTATTTCAAAAGCATTTTAAATGGAGAAAAAACTGGTAATGACTAGAATTGGATGTTATCTAACCAGACGGCCGGTTCATAAATTACTTTGGTTGATTTAAATACACTGTTCTGCACTGATAGCGGATCTTCTTGTTGCACCAGCTCTTGTATAATTTACTGATGTCTTTTTTTGTCATTTGAATAACTGATTTGCATTTTCTTAACCCTATTTTATATTTTTCCCCAATGTATGTTTTCTTTGTAAAAATCGCTAATAAAACAATCTTCTGTTGGACTTAACTTTCTTGATGTAGGGTCAGTACCAGTGCTCTAGTAGCTACCATTCTCATCTTTGGTTCTGAAGTTCACAGGACAAATCTTTCTAACCCTTAAATTGGCAAAGTATCCTATTAGACACATAGACTTCATTTATCTAATACAGTAAAACTTGTTCAATCCGGAACGTGAATGCGGAAATCTGTCCAATGTGAACACATTTATTGGTCCTGGCAAAATAATATTAATTTTTCGTGTATTTATTTTGCATTAAACGGAATATGTCCAACGCGGAAACGGAATGCCCCAATCCCTATGGAATAACGATTTCAAGGCATCTTCAATTGGCTGGACAGTTTTAAAAGACGACACAATGTAGCGTGGAATGAAATTTGTGGGGAATCAAAGTATGTGGACGAAAGTGTAGCTAGTGAGCGGAAAACGAAACTGTATACTTTCATTTCAGGATACGCGCCTACGAGGCACTTCTAAAGCTGACGAAACGGGACTTTTTTTCGCGCGTTACCGTGGAAGTCGCTCATACATACTATACTTCACTTTTCAAAGGCAGCGTAACTACAATTAATCCAAGGTATGTAAAAAGACATGTATGGCACACTATAATCCAAGATTATTAATTAGTTCGTTTTTTATAATGCGGAATTTTGTCTAATGTGATTCCGCTTTGAACAAGTTTTACTGTACCATCAACATCATCACGGTAAATTTACGAATTTAGGTCATTTGTTGATCTGTTTCGACCTCAAGAGAAACACCGTCCAAAAATCTTTTGTTTGGCCGTCCTGGTCTTCTTCTTTTTCTTCTTGCAGGTTGATAGCTTATCATTTGTTTGGGTATCCTGTGAGCTTCCATTCGATGAACATGTTGCATCCATCTTGACTTATAATCAGAAATTTTGTGTTTTAAAGATTCCATGTGTAATTATTCTAAGATGTTTTCATTTTTTGTGATCTAGTAGTGTCTATCCTTGCAGTCCTCCGAAGGTATCTCATTTAGACAGATTTAAATCTCTGTATATCCTTCTGTTTCAAGTCAATACTTCGCTACCATACAAAAGAGTTGGAAGAGCCAATATTTTATAAACTTCTATTCTTGAATGTTTTTGGACTAACGAGGCTTGAAGATAGAATTTATTAACCCTAAAATCCTTAAAAAGTTTGATATTTTTGCATTTACATGCTTTACTTTTTCATATGAAAAATCCTAGATATGTAAAATTATTCACCTGCAAAAAATTTTATTGCCGTTTACAATTTAACTTCTGACAGGATTTACACCTTGAAATGCCATAATTTTTGTTTTCTCTGTAGATATCGTTAATCCATATTCTTCTGTAATTTTGTTAAGTTCATACAGACCTTTCTGCAGATGGAGGTATGTATTATCAAAAAATGAGTAAAATCGGACTATTAGAAATGGAGGTTTACTTGAAATCCGAAATTAAAAACTGTGTAAACGACTGAACCGATTTTGATAACATTTTTTGTGTATCTACTTGGGTCCCTGGATGGTTTCGGTTCAGAATTGGACCCTCTAAAACCATTAGGTGTAGTTCACATAGTGAACATTTAAAAATCTCTCTAGCGGTCACAATTTTCGATGTTTCACAACGAAACTCAGTATATCCTATTAAAATTAACCGAGGTAGGTATTATCAAAAAATGAGCGAAATCAAGCAATTAGAAGTGAAAGTTTACTTTAAATTCGAAATTAAAAACTGCCTAAACAACTGGACCGATTTTGATGACATTTTTTTGTGTATGTTTGAGTGGGTCCCTGGATGGTTTGGATTCACAATAGGTATATAGCTCTGCGATCGGGCTATAGGAACTTCTTAGTCAAATTTATAGTCATCTTCATTACCGACATATTCCGCGCGACTAAAATGGGGGTCCAATTGTTAATCTAAACCATCCAGGGACCCATTCAAACAAATACAAAATAAATCTTTAAAATCGGTCCAGTCATTTAGGCAGTTTTTAATTTCGGATTTCAAGTAAACCTCCACTTCTAATTGATATTTATTTTAAAAGGATATACTGAGCTTCGTTGTGAAACATCGAAAAATGTTACCGCTAGAGCAATTTTTAATTTTTTACTTGAGGTGTCTCCTATACGTAATGGTTTTAGAGGGTGCAATTGTGAATCTAAACTATCCAGGGGCCCAATCAGATACAAAAAATTTAATCAAAGTTGATACTGTCATTTAGGAGGAGTAGGGTGACAAACACACGTACAGAATAATTATTTTATCATCAGCATCAAGGATTAGACCTTAAGGTCTGTTCCGATCTCATGCTAGAATTGGTCTGTCCATCTTTTACTGGGTCTTTCAACATTTCTTCGTCGTAGTGGTGTGTAATGAAGAATCTGTTTCGAAATTCTATTGTTATCCATTCTGTTAACGTGGTCTATGCATTCATCTCTGTATTGTGCAGTTCTATCTAATATTTTGAATATATTTAGTTCACTTCGTATATTTTCATTTCGTTTTCGATCTGTTATTGTATAGCCAGCTACACTCCTCAGAATCTTCATTTTTGACGTTTCTTTTCTTCGTTCCTGGCTTTTGGTTAAGACCTAGTGTTCCGATCCATATAGTAGTATTCGAACCGCCGTCGTTGTTTTATGAAATTTCAAAAGTGTCTCCTTTCTAGTTCCTTTGAGTCTTCGTTTTATGGTGCCACACATATATTTAAATTTATTTATTTTATTTTCATTGTCTTCACTTTTTCTATATGATACAATGTATCCCAGGTAATTAAAATGGCTCACCTCTTCTATTATTTTATTCTCTAATTGAGAACAGAATTATAGAGAAGTTATATATATCTGTATTTGTAAAGTACATTGTTAAAATGCATAATATATCTACCGAATATTTTAAAAATATATAATATGGTTGTGATTAAAGTGTGTAAAGTAAAATTTTGGGGACCGACTGGTGAATTTCAAATTTCTTTTAGCTTTCATCTGATTGTTTTGAAATTTTTATCACTTCATTATGTTCTTATAGAAGTGTTTCTGTGAAGTTTGGTGTTTATAAGTAGAATAGTTTCAGAATTATGATTTTTAAAACTATTTTTTTAAATATTTTCTTAAAAAATGCTCCTTACGATGCATTTTAAAATATTCTCTGTTGAAATTTGAGATTCAGATTCTTTGTGATTCCACTAAACACATTTGCTATGCAAAAAAAATGTATAAAGGGAGGATAACTGCTTATTTTACATTTTTTGAAAAAAATACCACTCTTATTATTTTTTCCATCTCAATTTAAAACAACACATGTGTCTTAGATAAGTAACTGCATAGCAAATTTGAATTAGCATTTATTGGAGAGTCTAACCACAAAATTTCACTTTTATAGCAAAAAAAAGTACATCGTAAGGAGCATTTTAAGTTTTGGAAAATGTCAAAAAATGGAAACAGAAAAAAAAAACGCATAGCCTATCAAATTTTAAGTAGTAATGCTGACCATACGTCCAAGGGTATTTAAACTCTTATGTCAAGGAGTCAATTTTGCTCCTACAATACATTCATTTACATGAACATGATCCTAAAGAATCTGAGATATTAAAAAGCAAATAAACAAAAAAAATATTTTTTTGCAATTTTTTTCAACATTTTCACCAGTCGGTCCCCTTAAAAGCAGTTGCTCGTTTCTAAAATGTTATGTCAAGTTATAGACAATTGATATACAGTATATATTCATTACATTGTAAGGGATGATTGCACGACACGGAGAATAGTTGCTGACCCTGGTCTATTCATTTTCATGATGCAATCTACAGAGTATACGCCTTATTCTGCTCGACACGGGTTCTGTTCCCGGCAGAAAAAACTTGTTTTTGTTTATGAGTAGTTATTTTAGTTATTGATTTACTCTAGCAACATTTTATAGCGACATGGTCATATCTACATATGCTTTTATAGTGTACTTACGTTAAGATTATTCACAAATGTATACATTCGAGCGGTTAACATATTTTAGCACTTTAAATATTTCCCTATCTCGAGATATAAGAAATTAAACTGTTGAATTTATCTTCAAATAAATTATAAATGACGAAAAACACATATCAAATGCAATAAAATAGAAGTAAAAATTAGTTTATAGGTTTTATAGTTAAATTTTACGTCAAAAATACATTAGGATTCTAATTAGACGAGGAACACAGAAATATTCCATCCATCCATAGTAATTCTGCCCGAGGGCAGGTCTTTCACTGCAACCATAGCATTTTCATGCTATGCTTTGCAGCTTTACTAGGGAATTGTAGGTGTGGTAGCTTCCCGTTGCTTTCCACACCGGTGAATGGTGATGATGATGATGGCCATATGATTTCGGGGACCGTTTGGGCCTTAAAGTTTTCCTGACATTTGTCTTACAGGTGAGGAAAAAACCCGATAAAAACCTCACCTAGAAAAACTGCCCCGACCGGGGATCGAACCCGAGCCCGCTGCGTGACAAGGCAGGCCACACCGGTGGACGCAGAAATATTAAGATAATAGATAAGAAGAAGGGAGAAATGTGCGTTTTTCCTTACATTAGGTGTCAACGGATTATGTTTTGACAATGAGAATCTCATCTCCATGGCCCTACAGGCATAGAAAGACTTGGTCTATTAGCAGCTCAGTATCTAATTGTTAATATATAGAGTGAGTCTAAATTCCCCTTACAGAGTTTATAGGCCTGCTGATGTTTCAACTAATAAACATTGCCCACACTGTTAACGTTACTCAATTGTTTATAATGAACGCAAATATTTCCAACAAAGATGTTATTGTTTTACTAGTATTTAGGCCTATTATTTTGAAAACGCCGTCGCGCAAAAAATAATGTACAACGCAGTTTTTTGTGAAGTGTTTTACAGAATCTCGGAAATTAAGAACCTCGCTATCGCTCTGTTTTTAAACATCTTCCTCGCTTCTGTAAAAACCACTTCCCAACCTCGCATCGCAATATACTAATCGTACATTATTATGTATTTTGATAAAAATTTAAGTAATTTCTATTTCTTTGTTTTTCTATTGTTTTATAAACAATGTTAAATAAATGAAATCAATGAATACACTGCGAACTTACGGGATAAAGAATCAATGAAGCGTTATGTTTGGATGTTGGAAAATTAATTGTAGCCATCAATAGATGTGGGAGTTTAATTGAACTACATACGTATTAGGCCTACAACTTACAGATCCTTGAGTGCTGAGTTTATCTACCATATTTTAGAGTTATCCCCCAACATGGAAATAAATGTAAGACATAAATAATCGAATTGTAGCGATTCTCCATAGGATGCAGTAAATGTACATGTATTTTTTATTCAGCATGGATATAATAACTTATTACAAGAATGCTAGACATTTACGATAACCTTAAAATGTAAAATGCTATTCTAAACTATTGGTTCTTTGACTGCAGCTTATCGAATTACAATATGTCATCTTAACGTACTAACGCGTTTCATGTTAAAATCGGATATTTATCCCCATATAATAATAATAATAATAATAATAATAATAATAATAATAATATAATAATAATAATAATAATAAAGGTTTTTTATTTAATATTTAAATATAATTATATTTATTTCTAGTAAGAATGGAAATAAGATTGATTTAGAGAATTCAAATATTTTTATAAGTATATAAAAAATTCAAACTGGTCAATATAAACTGTTAACACATTTAGATATATTCCAAACTGATTTAATATATGTAAAAATGCTTTAAATATTTGAATTGATATTTTTTATAAACAAATAAATGGGATTGGACGAATTGGATGGGAGTCAGCCAGTAGTACTCCTTCCTTTTCAGTTGGACCAATCAGAACTTCCAGATGATAACAGAAATGAAATGGGATTTTTCCCAGAACAAAAAGATGGCTACAATATTTGAACGAAGTCAGACATATTAAACAACGGCTCATCAAGAAATAAGAGAATTATTGTTCATTTCTTGATATTAGTTGACAAAATGGTGTCAAAGATACGGAAAATAATATTGTGGTATAAATTGAATTCATATGGAGTATAAATAATCCATAAAGTGAAAATAAAGTGTTAGTAAGTGAAAATTTGACCGTTGAAAATAGTCATCCATTACATATATGAAGTAATAATCTTCTATAAGTGAAATTTATTAATTTAAGCCGGAATATTTTAAATTATTGATCATTTACAAGATTCATCTAAACAGAAGTGAAAACTTTAATAAAATACGTAACATTTAATTTAACTGTTAACAAAGTGTCGTTATTTGTTCGTGTAAGAAACTTTTCCTCATTCCCTTGAAGGGAGTCATCAGTGCCGTGGCAAATATGAGTGATCTAAATTATTACCATCATATATCTTCAAATGTCTCCACAACGTGGGACATCACACCCAACAACCCACCTTTAATGTGGTCAGCATTTGAGGTTCCTCATGCATTTTTACCGTAAATTCTATAGGCCCACCCAAAAATATTGAGCATGGGTTTAGCTTTCCAAGACGTGCTCCAAGTTTTACAAATTATGCTGATCTGAACTGCATCCGCAGAAAGCATTTTCCTGCGTTTTACGACGAGTGAAAAGTTACACCAGGACAATCGTGTCAAGCAAAAAAATGGCGGAATTAATAGTGGTCACTTAAAAATGAGTAACCTATTCAGTGTTTGCGTATACTCATTTCAAATTCATAATTTCCCTCATTCAAATTTGACAGATTGCTTAAGATAGCTCATCAGTACCCTTAAGTGGTCCCTCAAATTAAATATTTTCAAAGTGAATACGGAGAATGATTTTGAGGATTTGTGAAGTTTGTTGAACGAAATAAAAATATATAGTTCACTGAATTTTAAGAAAATATATATTCTCACAAGACCCAGTTCTAGACATTTTTTAAGTGATGACTATGAATTCCGCCCGTAATCTAGCAATTTTTTCCATCGAGAAGGAAAAATATTCGGATTCGTTGAAGGAACCATCATCTCTGACCGATAGATTCGCTGCTGGGTAATCTCCATGGTTTCAGTTCACATATGAAGCGTTTGTACAGGTATGGCTTGCATGATTGTTTATCATAATTTTGAATGTTATTATACAGGCTGTAACATAACTCAACGGCAAAATTTCAGGAATGAGTTCCTCATATGGAGAGAATAGAAAAAGTGTGTTACAACATGGGTCCGGAAATTGATAATTACAGAGTTATTCGAACTTTTATGAATGTTACGTTATTAAGGTTTACAGCAGTTATTGACAGTCTGTTTTCTGTTGATTGTAGGCTGCTGTGATGTACACAAATGAAGAATATGCCTGTATTGAGGCACAAGGAGGTCGCTTTGAACATTTCATCTGACAGAACAGAGCGCTCCAACAAGTCCCTTGCATTTTTGTCGCCATGTACTAACATTCATAAAAGTTCGAATAACTCTGTAACTATCAATTTCCAGACCCATATTGTAATACACTTTTTTTATTCTCTCCATATGAGGAACTCATTCCTGAAATTTTGCCGTTGAGTTATGTTACAGTCTGTAAAATATTTCCGAGAATTAAAGTTTATGACAGCGGTATTGTCAGGAAAGGGGCAGCCGCCTTATTAACCTCATAATATATGGACCGTTCACCGCTGTTGACTGGCGGTACCGTCGCCGCCTCTTATGTGGTGGGCCAGGGTTCGATCCCCGGTACGGACAAGTTTTTTAGATCAGGGTTTCTTTCGGAGTTTTTCCTACCCTATAAGACAAATGCCATGCAACTTTAAGTCACGAACACCATCTGGCCATCATTATCACCACTGTCATGTACGGCATGTTTAGTATGAATGTGTGTGTGAATGGTGTGTTTCGTCTTATTGATCCCTGTTTGGCCGCGATCCGGTTTTCTCGAAACTCCCACGTTTCGTCTACTGCTGCGGTAGACCTCATCAGTAGAGGGAGGATTTATATGCACTAAAAAAACATAAATATATGCTTGCATCTATGCAGCAAAAAAAGTTGAAAATATGCTCTTACAATTAAAAAATATGCACAAAAATTAATTTCTTCTTATAGTCAAATACACTATTTTCTCACATCATTTTATTTATTTTTTTATGAAGCAACCATTTTTACTTTTTCGCTCATAATTGAAGTAAATAATTGTATTTTATAGTGTCATTCCCATTAATCTTGTCTATAATATGAAATATAAGTCAACAATCATTTAACGATCACTTATCAATTTTTGTTACAATAAATAACCAATTTTTTTCTGGTAGAAAGCCCTTCCTTCTGTCACTTAATATGTGTTTGTACGAAGAGAATGATCTCTCCACTTCACATGAGGTCACAGGGCAGTATCGCAAAGAGGCTATGTCACTCTTAGAATAAGAATTAAATTCTTTTTCAGATTCACCTTGTAACACACTGTTCACATCCCGAATAAACTTTAGTCCTGGATTCCTGGCTTAGATTTTTTCCATTTTCTCACAAAGTGTCTTTCCAGTTTCTCCGGGCACTTCTTGGGCAACGGCGGCTTCATACATCTGCAGGACAGAAGATAGTGGCACTCCTCTTTCTACCAGACGTGTCATTGCGGCTGGTAGTTTTACTAAAATGGGTTTTAATAAATTGCCTTCATTTGCAAAAAAAAAAAAAAAAAAAAAAAAAAAAAAAAAAAAGACAATAAAGCAGAAACTTGTCATTTTATGGGGTTACAAACTAATATTTTAATAGTAAATAGAGAAAAAAGTATAATATATGCACCCATATGCACATATTAGTAAAATATGCGCTAATCCCGTGAATATGCATTTATATGCACTAAACAAATTTGCCAGTTGATTCCAAATGACATGAATAGCATTTTCTTCTTCCATGCATATGTTTATCTTTGAAGGAATAAAACATGCAAATATGCTGAAATCCGCCCTCTACTCATCAGTCTGCGGCCCACTGTCGAGGAGTTCATAGAGAGCACACAGAATCTCCTGATGAGGTCCACCGCAGCAGTAGACGAAACGTCTAGTTTCGAGAAAACCGGACCACGGCCATTTAGCCCGGAAGACGTTCCAAACAGGATCACGTTTTCCATAATTCTGCTGCTAAATCAGCTAAGTCCATTTTAAACTTTGATTTTGAAGGACAAAACAACAGCCTGGTTGTTCCTTTTATCTTAAAATTTATATTTAGTATGTCTTGCATAACAAAAAATTCAGAATCAAAAACTCAAATAACAATTAGATTAAACAGTTTATGCTTCTCCTGAAAATTAAAAAAAATGGACATAGCATGTTTTGGAATCCAGGTTCTCATTTGTAGTCGGTGCGTATGTATTCGGGTTTTTTTCTCGGGTATCATTTTTCTGCTGTACTTATTCCTGTAGCGTCTTTAACTTCAATGGTTCAAGATTCGCAAACGTATAGAATAATATAAAGAACTAGTACTGTATAACTTAACTCCATGGCGCGACAGGCCTAGAAGGCCCTTGGTCTACCAGCCGGCTGCTGGAATTACATCTACATGTGTTAAACATAGAGAAACATTCGCCACCACACTATTCGAAATATGATGGCGGAAGCCTTGCGAGATTTTGGATACACAGTTTATGAGGAAGTTCATGGTGTGGCCACTAATGGGAGTAACAGACGAATAGATATTATTGCATTTAGACGATCTTCTAAAATTGGTATGATATTACAACCTGAGGAAGTTGACTCTGAAAAGAAAGCCATATATGAACCAACAATTGACTATTACAAAGATAAATACCAACTAGATAGTATAACTGTCACAGAATTGATGATCGGGGCAAGAGGTACTATACCAGGATTCTTAGCCAAATTTTGGAATTCCTTAGAATTGGACAGGGTGCATCTTTCTAAAATTGCCATCGCTGCCATTAGATGATCAATTTCAATTTTAAGAAACCATATTTACAAAATTTCTACTTCACAGTATGTATACTTCAATTAGGCCTACAATTTGAATTTTTAAAAATGTATTTACAAAATGTATTTCATCAATTCCAAAAATTGTCTGTATCACTTTGTCCTTGAGGCAATCCTCTAATGAGGAAAGTTGTATGTAATAAAATATAGATAGCCAATCATCCTACCACTATAGGGGTGACATTTGGCCGGCATGTGGGTCCCCTAGCCTTTATAGCTGGTTTTCTCAACCTGGAGCCGCTACTTATTGTACCTACCTAAATACCTCACGATGCTGGGTGGGCACTGCCGAAATTCCATGAGAAAATGTCTTTCCCCATGGGGATTAAAACCAGCGTAGTTGAGTGGTTAAGGCAAGATACCTTGGCACAGAACTGCGGGACTTGCACTGATTTTGGATCAAGACGCCGGCCGTGAAAGCCTGCAATTTCGTCATATTGCTGTGTTTATCGGAGGAGGCTCTGGTATTCAGATATTGATTCATTCGCGGAGGTCCTCCATGTCCTTGTGTTATCAAAGTATGTATGTGATCCATGGTTTGTTGAAATTAGGTAATGGAAAACATTATTTTTAAAGTCTACGCTAGCTTGGAGTAGCCAAGGCACTATAATTTTGTTGAAGTTGTACTTGAGTAAAGAAACCGTAGGTCTAGTGATTTATTGAAGCTTAACTTACCTGACACCGTTGCAGTTCTTGTTGTCGAGGCAGCGCTGAGTGTAGGGCTTGAAAGCTGGCTTGCAGTAAGACTGTACAGTTTTCACAGGTTGTGTCACTGCTTTCTGCACCGAACACACGTGTCGACTGTAAGACACAACGTTTTATTGCCACACTGTAAGTTCTGAATCCATGAAATTGTGCAGACTCAAATTGCAAAGTACACACTTTAACAAACAAAATATTAGTTTATTTAAATCTGCAAATATATAAAACCGAATGATACTCATTTATGTTGTAAAGGAGATAATTAATAACTATTAGTTGTGTGAGTTTTAAAGATGGTTACCAAGAGAGTTCGATTTTTCTTAACATAGCTTATGATTTGAATTTTTTTTATTTCCCCACATTCCTCATGATTAGGGCAAGGATTTCAATGCAATAAGACTTAAAATTGTAATATAGTATAAATTAGAAGTAAGACTTCTGACTGTCTTTTATATTGGTTTCTCATACAAACAATTGAATATTGTTGGGAAGCTAGATTTCTGAGTGTCTTTTGTCTTGGTTTCACATACAAACAATTGAATATTATAATGGGAAGCTAGATTTCTGACTGTCTTTTGTCTTGGTTTCACACAGCAACAATTGAATAATTTATACTATCTGTGTTGCAATCTTAACTTTTAGTGTACGCCTATTAAAATCACTCATGGTAAATAATTTACTTTTTTTGCGCGATAGTGCGTTTTGTCGTACTTACTACAATGGCAACCATTATTGAAAGTTCAACTTCCTACATTTCGGGGTTGCCAACCTAAATAACTATATTGTAATAAAAATAACTATACTGTAATATTGCGTATTACAAACACGCGTGTGGGAAGTAAAACCACTGCCCTCTATGTATACTACATACAATGTATATAGCTACAAAAAATATCCAATAGGTAGTGTTAATATACATTAAACGAAACAAATAACTGCATTTTAAATGAACTAACTTTATTTGAAACAGTATAAAACGATAAATACGTACCTGCCGCCATTTTATAACTGATTGGTGTGACGGCCTCCTGTAGTTTCAACTAATAAACATTGCCAAACTGTTAACGTTAGTCAATTGTTTATAATGAACGCAAATATTTCCAACAAAGATGTTATCATTTTACTATTATTTATTACTTTGAAAACCCATCGCTCAAAAAAATAATGTGCAACACACGTTTGTGAAGGGTTTTACAGAATCTCGGAAATTAAGGACCTCGCTATCATATTTCAAGACTGGAGTTATTTTCAGTTCTCCTATTTATAGCTTAATTTTGTAGTATGCTGGCGGGTTCAAACCCGGCCGGGGTCGATAGATTTTTAGTATGGAAAAATCCAAGGGACAAGTCCTCCGGGAGGGAATTTAATCCTGGGTCCCGAGTCTGAACATTTCAGGCTCGTAAAAGAACTGCTAACCTGAATGAAAAGGCCCCTGTGCAAATTTAACCGACCTTAATCCATCCAAGTAATACCTTAGTTACCTACTGGATGTCTTATTGAGGCGATGTGCTAACCACATGTCACTCGATGACATATAGGCCTATAGGTAAATAACTGCAACTAAATAAGCTTGGTTAAGAAACTCCTGTTATAGGGAGCACCCATGTCCCCACATGGGACGTATGGGTACATACATACATTTGGAGACCTGAATTCGAAAACACGCTAACTCCAAAATATGACAAATTAAATTAAACACAACATAACTATGGTAATGTCTCAGGCTATGGCCCTGAATGACAAAAACTCTCTAAATCACACTCTTTCCCATATGTATTGACGTAATAAGAATACTTCAATTCTAAACCATGCTATGTCCATGGAGTTGGTATGATTTGGAATTCACTATTAAAATTAATAAAAAGTAACTTATCGTTAAACATTTCTTAAAAAAGTGCACATTTATAATTGTTTCCTTTCCAATATCCCACACCCAATTTATACGAAATTATTTATTACATTTTGCACGTTTTCCATAATTCTGCTGCTAAATCAGCCAAGTCCATTTTTAAACTTTGATTTTGAAGGACAAAACAACAGCCTGGTTGTTCCTTTTTATCTTAAAATTTATATTTTAGTATGTCTTGCATACTACCAGTTATATTATATGGGTGCGAAACATGGACTCTTACTTTAAGGGAGGAAAGGAGATTACGAGTATTTGAGAATAAAGTTCTTAGGAAAATTTTTGGACCAAAGAGAGATGAACAGACAGGTGAATGGAGAAGACTACATAACAATGAACTACATGTTCTTTATAGGAAGCCAGATGTAATAAGAACAGTTAAGTCCCGTAGACTGCGATGGGCAGGACATGTTGCGCGTATGGGGAATGAAAGACGTGCATGGAAACTTCTTGTAGGAAAGCCAGAAGGAAAACGCCCAGTTGGTAGACCAAGAATGAGGTGGGAGAACAACATTAACTATGATTTGAGGGAAGTAGATTATACAGGGAATGATTGGAAAGCATTGGCTCAGGATAGGGATGTATGGAGAGCTTATGTCCGTGCGGCCATGAACCTACGGGTTCGATAGTGCCAGTGAGTAAGTAAGTAAGTATGTCTTGCATAACAAAAAATTCAGAATAAAAAACTCATATAACAATTATATTAAACAGTTTTATGCTTCTCTTGAAAATTAAAAAAGTGCATATAACATGATTTGGAATTCAGGTTCCCATTTGTAGTCTGTGCGTATGTAATCGGCTTTTTTTCTCGCGTATCATTTTTCTGCTGTACTTATTCTTGTAGCGTCTTTTGCTTTAATGGTTCAAGATTTGCAAACGTATAGAATAATAGAAAGAACTAGTACTGTATAACTTAACTCCATGGCGCGACAGGCCTAGAAGGCCCTTGGTCTACCAGCCGGCTGCTGGCATCACATCTACATGTGTTAATCACATAGATAGCCAATCATCCTACCACTATAGGGGGGTGACATGTGGCCAGTATGTGGGGTCCCCTAGCCTTTATACCTGGTTTTCTCAACCTGGAGCCGCTACTTATTGTAGCTACCTGAATTCTTCACGATGCTGGATGGGCACTGGCCGAAATTCCATGAGAAAATGTCTTCCCCCATGGGGATTAAAACCAGCGCAAGCCCCGCAGTTCTGCGCTAAGGCATCTTGCCATAACCACTCAGCTACGGTGCCGGACAGTATATAACTAGGGTTTCTTTATTGTTGACTTGGATTTGAATGTGGATATTTTATTTATTACATTTGTTATTTTTACAAAGCTGTTTAACTCATTTTAATATAATTATTATAGACTGTATAGACAGTTATTCCTGGCTTTGAAATACAGTAAAAGCTCTTTATTCTCGGGGGATATGTTCCCCAAATATGCCACGAACACAGAAGCCGCGAATATGGAATGGTAATTTGTATCGGTAAATAGGGGATACGTTCCAAGGTTTACAAAATAAAAAATATCAAAATAAAAAATATCAAAATAAGAATTATCAAAATAAAATCAATTAATGAGAGATTTTGAACAATTTTCCTTTTACTCGACATTATAAATTCACAGCAAAGCAGAAGATATGCGAGTTACTCAATCAAAATTATTGCAACGAATGACAAGTTTAAACAATAAAACACCGATCGTGGCGAGGACGGCATTTATCAACGGACATTGCGACACGTGAAAAACAGCGGCGGTGGCTTTTAACAACGAACATTAGGCTTAGTGACAATAAGGTTTGTTTTACTTTTATATTAATTCGTCCATTTGATTTTAATCAGTCTTTGTAAAAGTCGCCTTGACACGTGCCTGCATTAAAAAAAGTTGTCGATGTGTTAATAAATCCTTTTAATATACCGACCGGATCCGCTAATAAAGAATTTTTTTAGCCGCGAGTATAGGAACTGTGTCGCAATTTTTTAACCGGCGAATAATGAAAGCGTGAATAAGGGAACCGCGAATAAGGAGCTTTTACTGTAAGACTACACATAAGAATACAATACTTTTCTTTACTAAATTAACTAGTTGAATTTTTAATAAATAAATCTAAGGCAATTGAAACTTCCGTTGCATGTAAGACTACACATAAGAATACAATACTTCGCTTTACTAAATTGACTAGTTGAATTTTTAATAAATAAATCTAAGGCAATTGAAACTTCCATTGCATATAAGACACATAAGAATACAATACTTCGCTTTACTAAATTAACTAGTTGAATTTTTAATAAATAAATCTAAGGAAATTGAAACTTCCGTTGCAGTAAGACTACACATAAGAATACAATACTTCGCTTTACTAAATTGACTAGTTGAATTTTTAATAAATAAATCTAAGGCAATTGAAACTTCCATTGCATATAAGACACATAAGAATACAATACTTCGCTTTACTAAATTGACTAGTTGAATTTTTAATAAATAAATCTAAGGCAATTGAAACTTCCATTGCATGTAAGACACACAAGAATACAATACTTCGCTTTACTAAATTGACTAGTTGAATTTTTAATAAATAAATCTAGGGCAATTGAAACTTCCATTGCATGTAAGACACATAAGAATACAATACTTCGCTTTACTAAATTTACTAGTTGAATTTTTAATAAATAAATCTAAGGCAATTGAAACTTCCATTGCATGTAAGACACATAAGAATACAATACTTCGCTTTACTAAATTGACTAGTTGAATTTTTAATAAATAAATCTAAGGCAATTGAAACTTCCATTGCATGTAAGACAAACACATAAGAATACAATACTTCGCTTTACTAAATGACTAGTTGAATTTTTAATAAATAAATCTAAGGCAATTGAAACTTCCATTGCATGTAAGACAACACATAAGAATACAATACTTCGCTTTACTAAATTGACTAGTTGAATTTTTAATAAATAAATCTAAGGCAATTGAAACTTCCATTGCATGTAAGACAACACATAAGAATACAATACTTCGCTTTACTAAATTGACTAGTTGAATTTTTAATAAATAAATCTAAGGCAATTGAAACTTCCATTGCATGTAAGACACATAAGAATACAATACTTCGCTTTACTAAATTTACTAGTTGAATTTTTAATAAATAAATCTAAGGCAATTGAAACTTCCATTGCATGTAAGACACATAAGAATACAATACTTCGCTTTACTAAATTGACTAGTTGAATTTTTAATAAATAAATCTAAGGCAATTGAAACTTCCATTGCATATAAGACACATAAGAATACAATACTTCGCTTTACTAAATTGACTAGTTGAATTTTTAATAAATAAATCTAAGGCAATTGATACTTCCATTGCATGTAAGACACACAAGAATACAATACTTCGCTTTACTAAATTGACTAGTTGAATTTTTAATAAATAAATCTAGGGCAATTGAAACTTCCATTGCATGTAAGACACATAAGAATACAATACTTCGCTTTACTAAATTTACTAGTTGAATTTTTAATAAATAAATCTAAGGCAATTGAAACTTCCATTGCATGTAAGACACATAAGAATACAATACTTCGCTTTACTAAATTGACTAGTTGAATTTTTAATAAATAAATCTAAGGCAATTGAAACTTCCATTGCATGTAAGACAACACATAAGAATACAATACTTCGCTTTACTAAATTGACTAGTTGAATTTTAATAAATAAATCTAAAGAAATTGAAACTTCCGTTGCATGTAAGAGTACACATAAGAATACAATACTTCGCTTTACTAAATTGACTAGTTGAATTTTAATAAATAAATCTAAGGCAATTGAAACTTCCATTGCATGTAAGACAGCACAGAAAAATACAATACTTCTCTTTACTAAATTGACTAGTTGAATTTTTAATAAATAAATCTAAGGAAATTGAAACTTCCGTTGCATGTAAGACTACACATAAGAATACAATACTTCGGTTTACTAAATGACTAGTTGAATTATTAATAAATAAATCTAAGGCAATTGAAACTTCCATTGCATGTAAGACAGCACAGAAGAATACAATACTTCGCTTTACTAAATTGACTAGTTGAATTTTTAATAAATAAATCTAAGGCAATTCAAACTTCCATTGCATGTAAGACTACACATAAGAATATAATACTTTTCTTTAATAAATTTACTAGTTGAATTTTAATAAATTAATATAAGGAAATTGAAACTTCCGTTGCATGTAAGACTACACATAAGAATACAATACTTCGCTTTACTAAATTGACTAGTTGAATTTTTAATAAATAAATCTAAGGCAATTGAAACTTCCATTGCATATAAGACACATAAGAATACAATACTTCGCTTTACTAAATTGACTAGTTGAATTTTTAATAAATAAATCTAAGGCAATTGAAACTTCCATTGCATGTAAGACACATAAGAATACAATACTTCGCTTTACTAAATTTACTAATTGAATTTTTAATAAATAAATCTAAGGCAATTGAAACTTCCATTGCATGTAAGACAACACATAAGAATACAATACTTCGCTTTACTAAATTGACTAGTTGAATTTTTAATAAATAAATCTAAGGAAATTGAAACTTCCGTTGCATGTAAGACTACACATAAGAATACAATACTTCGCTTTACTAAATTGACTAGTTGAATTTTTAATAAATAAATCTAAGGAAATTGAAACTTCCGTTGCATGTAAGACTACACATAAGAATAGAATATACTTTTCTTTACTAAATTGACTAGTTGAATTTTTAATAAATATATCTAAGGCAATTGAAACGTCCATTGCATGTAAGACATGTTTGTTGTTGTAAAATGAGGTGTTGGTAATTGTTTTTAGTTGATAGCAAATTTATCATGCCTTTAATGAACATCCTTCTACATGATCGATATTTAGATCTGCTAAAGCAAAAGCTGCTGTAAGCTGCAGCTAAACACGTTTTCCGTTTAGCGCAAGTAATTTAGCAGAAAATATGCACTACAGCAGTTGGAGGAACAGTGTATGGCTATAAGACACTCGTCAAAGAGAGCAATTATCTATTTACGACTTTGCCAAGCTTGTGTTGCGGTTTATAGTTGCCAGTTCTGCGAAGGGGTGTTTGCTTTTCCCAGTAAAGACCTCCAGCTCTGTATCAATCCATATAAGGATCGACCAAACTCTTAATGAGCCTCTCTTCAAATTCTATCAGTAACTATTTTTTTCTATTTACAAGTAATAAAAAATCACGTCTACGATTTTATTGTGAGGATAAACTACTAGACTTTGAAGGGATTAGATTTCTGTTAGATGTTCCAAAAGGTCAAACTTATGTTTAATGCTCTTTATAGGTCTATAGGCCTAATGATTCCTAGCATTATATACGAGTATATATGTATATAGTCCACCGTTGTGGTCTCGAGGTAGCGTGCTGCCTTGTCACGCAGCGGGCCCGGGTTCGATCCCCGGTCGGAACAGTTTTTCTGGGTGAGGTTTCTATCGGGGTTTCCCCTCACCTATAAGACAAATGTCAGGAAAACGTTAAGGCCCAAACGGTCCCCAAAATCATATGGCCATCATCATCATCATCCTTGTCATTATCATCATCATCATCCTTCACCGGTGTGGAAAGCAACGGGAAGCTACCACACCCACAATTCCCTAGTAAAGCTGCAAGCATAGCATGAAAATGCTATGATTGCAGTGAAGGACCTGCCTTCGGGCAGAATTACTATGGATGGATATATATAGTCCACCACTATGGTCTCGAGGTAGCGTGCTGCCTATTCACGCAGCGGGCCCGGGTTCGATTCCCGGTAGGCACAGGCTCCTGAGTTAGGTTTCTTTTTCGGGGGTTTTCCTCACCTGTAAGACAAATGTCATGAAGCTTAGGGCCCAACGGTCACCGGTGTGGAAAGCAACGGGACATTACCACACCTATAATTCCCTAGTGAAGCTACAAAGGATAGCATGAAAATGCCAATAACGAGGTCCCGGATTCGATTCCCGGTCAGAGCATAGGATTTTTTCTTTAAAATGAATTATTCCTGTGGTCGTCCATGGTCTGAAATTTGGATTAAGTTTAGATTTAAGGACTCTCCTGATGCTTATCCGGGTAACGTAATCCCGTCGTCCAGGCGCCCGGACCTCATAAGTAGGTTAATTACAGTATGCCATCAATGAAAGACAATCTGGTGGCATTGAACAAAAAAATGCGAAGAGCTTGACAATTTAATATAGTTTTAAGAAATTGCAAAATATATATACTATAAAACTGTTAATCTTGCTGATACCATTAAAATTATTTAATGAAGTGCTGAAATGTATACAAGATTTGGGTATAATTTATTTTTTATTAAGGAAGACAATGAAAATGTAATACAAAAATGCATTCCAATAATATTATGCCCATAGTACTTGGGCAATTTATTCAGATTATGAAATTAAGATATCACTTTATAAGTGTTCATCATTACAACGAACATAAGAGAAGGAATATGTAATTATTTCACATTTTATCTATTATTATATCCTTGATTTCCTATATCTTGTTGCCAAAAAAAGTTATATTTGGAAGTACTTAACGGATAAAATTTGAAACCAATCAACATTTTAAATTTTGAACTATAAATTAATTCTAGTTATAAGGCTATTTTTTAATTGTTAATCTGTTATGTTTTGAACAATTATTATTATTGATATTATTATTGCTATTATTATTATTATTATTATTATTATTATTATTATTATTATTATTATTATTATTGAAGCATGGATAATACGAAGAAGAGATGAAAGCCGAATAACAGCAAATGAGATGCGATTTATGTGCCGTACAGCAGGCTACACAAAGTGGGACCATAAAAGAAATGAGGAAATTATGGAAGAGTTGGATGTAGATCCCATTCTTCACCATATACAAAACTACCAGAACAACTGGAAAGTCCATCTTCAACTAATGCCATCTTATAGAATTCCAAAAGCCATACTTCGCTACTGCCCCCAAGGCGAAAGATAGCTGGAACGTCCAAAAAAGCGCTGGATGGAAAATTCCTCTTCGAGACCATAACAGGCCACACGGCCTAATACTTGCATGGATGATTATTATTATTATTATTATTATTATTATTATTATTATTATTACCTGTTATGTAATGTTAAACAGTCCCTTTAAGCCCGATATTTATAGTACAACTTTTATATTATTTGAAATCAATTTAAAAACTGTGAAATTGACCTAACATTGTGAATAGAATTTGAGTATTTAAGACGAATTGATAATTTTTAAAACTGAAAGTTAAAAATCAAGTGTTGTGAAAACAATGAATAACATGGACGATGCACATATTTTGTTCGGGGACCGTTTGTGCCTTAACGTTTTCTGACATCTATCTTACAGCTGAGGAAAAACCCCGAATAAAACCATCACACTAGAAACTTCTCCCTGCCGGAGATCGAACCCGGGCCTACTGCATTAGAGACAGTGATGGGCATATTAAAATAATAATAACGATAATAATAATAATAATAATAATAATAATATAAATAGCAGTAATAATAATAATATAAATAATAAGCCTAATAATAGTAATAATAATAATAATCCATCCATAGTAATTCTGCCCGAGGGAAGGTCCTTCACTGCAATCATAGCATTTTCATGCTATGCTTGCAGCTTTACTAGGGAATTGTGTAGGTGTGGTAGCTTCCCGTTGCTTTCCACACCGGTGAAGGATGACGATGATGATGATGATAATGATAAGGATGATGATGGAGATGATGGCCATATGATTTCGGGGACCGTATGGGCCTTAAAGTTTTCCTGACATTTGTCTTACAGGTGAGTATAACCCCCGATAAAAACCTCACCCAGAAAAATGCTCCTACCGGGAATCGAACCCGGGCCAACTGCGTGACAAGGCAGCACGCTACCTCGAGACTACAGCGCTGGATATAATAATAATAATAATAATAATAATAATAATAATAATAATAATATAATGCTATTCTTTTTGCAGATGATTTAGCTCTTCTGGCACTTTCCGAAAATGATTTGCAACGATCAATTTATAATTTACAAAAAATAGGTGCCAAATTTAATATGGAAATATCAATTAACAAAACTAAAATTATGGCATTTCATGGGAAGGACCCCATACAAAGTAAAATTTGTCTCCAGAATAAAATTTTAGAGAGATCTAATCAATTTAAATATCTTGGATATTATCTCTCTATCTGGGATGAAAAGGATGTCCCTGAAAAAAATTACTAGTTATAATAAAAGTTTAGGGAATATTAATCAAGTTATGAAACCATCCCTTGTACAAAAAAAAAACACCAGATTACGTTTATATAACACTTTGGCTAGACCAGTGTTGACCTATGGTAGTGAAGCATGGACACTAAAAAGACAACATGAAAAGCAGAATAACGGCTTGTGAAATGAGATTCATGCGCAGAACAGCGGGTTACACCAGATGGGATCGGAAAAGGAAACACCGATATCTTAAGAGAATTGAAGACTACGCCAATTTTGGAATATATTAAACAGTACCAACTAAATTGGAAACACCATCTTCAAAGAATGAGTTCAAATCGGATCCCCAAAGCTGTTTATAATTATATACCAAGAGGACGAAGATCACTGGGCCGCCCTATGAAACGCTGGAGGGAAAATGTTCTGTAGGATCATAACAGGCCTTGGCCTAATACTTGGAAGGAAGAAGATAATAATAATAATGATAATAATAATGATAATAATAATGATAATAATAATGATAATAATAATAATAATAATAATAATAATAATAATAATAATAATGATAATAATATAATAATAATATGATAATAATATAATAATAATATAGGCTAATAATAATATAATAATAATATGGCTAATAATAATATAATAATAATAATAATAATAACAATAATCAAGCGAAGAAAAAAAAATGGAATAAAAAATCGAAGATGGGCGCACGGCTATGTACGATATGCATGGAAAGGGGTGGGCATGCAGTAGAAAATTCATGTTCGGAACCTAGAAACGTCGCGGCGCTCAAATGGTTAAAATAATATTGAATCTTTCTAAAATCTAGTACAAGTTTAATGATTACATACATAGTGTTCTGCCCAAGAGCAGGTCTTTCACTGCAAACTCAGTATTATCAACTCTTTCCTTAACTTAGCTTTCTTTTATATAACCGCATACACTGCATGATGTCTCTTTCCGCAGTATCCCTCTCCGGGACATCCGAATGGGGGGGGGGTAATTTACGTCCGGAGTTTTTACCTTGGAAAGACTCATCATGCATGCTAGCAGCTTTACTAGGGATACATTTGTGTGGTAGCTTCCCGTTTCTTTTCACCCCCTCTCTCTCTCTCTCTCTCTCTCTTTTGCACCTTAAAATCCTAAAATATCTTATGAAGGTCTCGAGGGGCGCCAACTTAGAGGTGAGGAGAGTCGATTTGGCTAAGTTAGACCCTCCGGACTTCACTCCACAGATTAAATATCAGGGCTTTTGACCAGATCAAAGATCCGGAAGTCCCAATTAGCCTCTGCCCCCCCGTTTGGTGATTATTTGTACAAAATCAATGGCATAGGTTATTGAAGCATAATATGAAGGTTTTAAATTATGTTGAGTTTATACGCTTAAGCGGATGAGTAACCAAGAATCCACAGTTTGAAGTCAAAGTACAAGAAGCTAATCGTACTTTAAGCTACAGCTGGTTTCATTCCCATATGTCACGTTGGTATAATAAAAGCTGATATTTCATTCTGAGCAGGAGTTTGACTCAATCTGCATTAAAATGTTATGCAATTTTCTATTACGAGTTTGAAATAAAATCCCTTTCAATGCGAATAAAAGTGGACGCACTGTGTCAGCATTTGTAACAGGATGTATATCTAAAAAAAAAGACAAACAGAAAGTAAGAAGTTTCATTAAAATATAACTGTGCGTAATTAAACACAAAACATCATTATGCTTATGTCAATAAATTACAGTGGTTTGACATGTTAATATGATTTCACAAGAGAACTGAATTCTAACTTTGGTGCAATTTTTAAAATAAATAACACTGGTCAACATGATTTTTGTCTCATGAGTACCAATAGTTGTACTTGTGCAGTTTTTTAATCGTGTTTTCAAATATGTATTCGGAATTTCTCCATCACCCATACTTTATTTTTTTATTTTAATTTCAATTAATGGATTTTAATAATTATTTTTTAATAAACGTTTTTTCGTCCATTTGTCCATTGTAAAATAAAACCAAATGAGCTAACCTAGGAGATATCAGCTATGGAAAAGAGATATCAAGGCAAATGGATATCTAATATGCTGGCCGATTATTGTTGGATCAAAAAGAGGGATGCTCCACAGGCGAAATATAGCAGAAACTCGTCATTTCTTACTTTATAGGTGAGTCCGAATGTTCGAATATTGCGTAGTTACGAATGTAGAAAATAGTAAAATATTAAAGTGTTTGAAATTATAAGAACTTGTCTCTCAGAAACTGTACGTGATGGAGAAAAACCGATATCATATTTGAATTCAGGTGAAAAAAAATACTATCAGAATCACATATTTTTCTTTCCGAGACAAAAAAAAAGTTTGTTTTTTTGTTCCTCAGTGTTATTTTGCTGCTCGATCGCTTCCTGATCCACACGCGTACATTCTTACATTTAGCATCACGGTCTCACTCTCAATCGCTCAACACTCATTAACGTCAACGGCCATTTTTTGTTGTCAGATGTCTATTAAACTAAGACTCCACCAAACGAAGTTTGTGAATTCGATTGTCAGTGGATAAAAGGCTGAGATAAGTAAATTGGAAAACTATAAAAAACACTAGGCATAAGATTGCAAAATTATTTAAAAATTATATTTGTAGAAATAAATAATTAAAAAAACATTTTCAACATTCTTTTGTGTTTTTAATTTTGTTTCAAAACATCAAAAAAGTCGACATATCGTTCATAAAAAAATCTATATTTTCGACATCGATATTTTATTTCTTTAAATATGGACGTTATAACATCGACATTTTTTATGAACGATGTTGCATCCCTAATCCTAGGTCTGTCGCGCCATAGAATTTTATATGGAAATTAAATGAATTGTAATAATGATAGGGAAATACGATAGTTAACCATTAAATTGGCAAGACACTAACTTTTCCTGTTAGTTATTTGTAGGCCTATGTGACGCACCGCAGTGAAAACTAAATCGTGTAAAATTATTATTAGGTATATTGTGTCATTGAACACAAATTTAAGTAGTTTCTATTCGTGCACTTTCTTCTGTTTTATTAAGTCGACATTAGGTATATTGTGTCATTGAACACAAATTTAAGTCATTGAACACAAATTTAAGTAGTTTCTATTCGTGCACTTTCTTCTGTTTTATTAAGTCGACATTAGGTATATTGTGTCATTGAACACAAATTTAAGTAGTTTCTATTCGTGCACTTTCTTCTGTTTTATTAAGTCGACATTAGGTATATTGTGTCATTGAACACAAATTTAAGTAGTTTCTATTCGTGCACTTTCTTCTGTTTTATTAAGTCGACATTAGGTATATTGTGTCATTGAACACAAATTTAAGTAGTTTCTATTCGTGCACTTTCTTCTGTTTTATTAATATATATATATGTCTGTCTGGTCCTTTATAGACTTCTAAACCGTTCAGCCTATCTGAGTAAACATTTGTATATACAGGTTTGCAGATGCGGCGAGTGTTTAGCCGTTAGCTATTAGGTTCTAAAATCATTAGGTGTTGGAGTTCACCTGAAATGAAAATTTAAAAATCGCTTTAGTGATAGCAATTTTCGATGTTTCACAATAAAACTCGGAATATCGTATCCAAAAATCAGCGAAATCCGACCGTTAGAAGTTTGGGTTTACCTGAAATGTGAAATTAAAAATTTACTCTAGCAACCGCCATGTTTGGTTCGTCGCAGTGTATACCACATGATTAATCAACTCCCAATATCTAATTTATTTATGCATAGCAGAGCTAGTATTTAAATAAATTAAACCAATTGTTGTATCCTATAGGATAGGCCTACATTGCCAATTTAAGAGTTAAGAATACATGGAACTTGATAGTCACCTAAGCGGTTAAGGAACTCTACTAACTAACTAATTGGCACTATCGAGCCCGTAGGTTCATGGCCGCGCAGATATAAGCTTTCCATACATCCCTATACTGAGCTAAAGTTTTCCAATCATCCCCTGTATAATCTACTTCCCTCAAATCATAGTTAATTTTCTTCTCTCACCAAATTTTTGGTCTACCAACTGGACGTTTTCCCTCTGGCTTTATTACAATTAGCTTCCACGCACATATTTCATTCCCCGTTCGTGCCACATGTCCTGCCCATCGCCGTCTACGAGACTTAACTGTTCTTATTATATCTGGCTTCCTATAAAGACAATGTAGTTCACTGTTCTAAAGTATTCTCCATTCACCTGTCTGTTCATCTCCCTTTGGTCCAAAATTTTCCTAAGAACTTTATTGTCAGATACTCGTAATCTCAATTTCTCCTTAAAGTAAGAGTCCATGTATCGCATCCATATTAATATATAACTGGTAGAATAACAGTTTTACATATTTTTAGTTTAATGTTTTTTGAACGAATTGGGACGACGAGAGTCTGTGTAATGCGTAATACGAGCACACATTTCCACATTTGATCCTATGTTTAATTTCTTTGTGCATGTTATTCCTATTTGTGGTTTTATTGTTCCCAGTATTTGGATTCGGTATTAATAAGCTGTTAGTTTATGCTGATGATGTAGTATTATTGGCCGATAGCGAGGATATACTAAAGGACAACACGCACACACTATTGAGTAACACTAAGGAATTAGGACTGTAAGTAAATATCAATAAAACTAAATATATGGTCACATGTAGAAATTCATTATATAATGGAAATGGACAACTAAAGACAAATGAGGGAAATTTTGAGGAAGTGGCTGAATTCAAATACCTAGGAACAATAATCACAAATAGGAATGAGATGCACAAAGAAATTAAACATAGGCTCAATTCTGGAAATGCGTGCTATTATGCATTGCAGAGACTCTTGATGTCCCAACTGCTTTCAAAAAACGTTAAACTGAAAATATGTAAAACTATTATTCTACCAATTATATTATATGGTTGCGAAACATGGACTCTTACTTTAAGGGAGGAAAGGAGATTACAAGTATTTGAGAATAAAGTACTTAGGAAAATTTTTGGACCAAAGAGAGATGAACAGACAGGTGAATGGAGAAGAGTACTTAACAATGAACTACATGGTCTTTATAGGAAGCCAGATATAATAACAGTTAAGTCTCGTAGACTGCGATGGGCAGGACATGTTGCAGGTATGGGGAATGAAAGACTTGCATGGAAGCTTCTTGTAGGACAGCCAGAGGGAAAACATCCAGTTGGTAGACCAAGAATGAGGTGGGAGAATAACATTAACTATGATTTGAGGGAAGTAGATTATACAGGGAATGATTGGAAAACATTAGCACAAGATAGGGATGTATGGAGAGCTTATGTCTGCACGGCCATGAACCTACGGGTTCGATAGAGCCAGTAAGTAAGTAAGGTATTTGGATTCATCCACTTCTTTAAAATTTCCCTCATTTGCCATTAGCTGTCCATTTCATTATACAATGTAGCATATTTCCACGTTTGAAGAACTCTACTAGAATATTTAACGAGATAAGGCAACATTGAGATGGAAACCGTAGTCTCCCATAAACGATTACCAAACTTCAGTACAGAACCAACTAGTTCGATAACATCATCATCATCATCATCATAGTACGTTCAGGAATTTAGGCCATTTGTTGACCTGTTTCGGCCTCAAGAGAAACACCATCCAGAAGTCTTCTGAGTGGACATCCTGGTCTTCTTCTTCCTGCAGGTTAATATCTTAACATTTGTTTGGGTATCCTGTGATCTTCCATTCGATGAACATGTTGCATCCATCTTGACTGATATAATCAGAAATTTTGTTTTCTAAAGGTTCCATGTGTAATTCTTCTAAGATGTCTTCATTTTTTTTTTTGTGATATAGTAGTGTGTATCCTGCAGTCCTCCCGAAGGTAGTTCGATAACATCATCATCATCACTCCAGGGATCAGGCAATTGCCCGTTCCGACTTCATATTGCATCAGCCCAACGTCTTCTAGGTCTTCCAACATCACGCCTTCCTCTTGCTTGATAATTTATGGCTAACAATGGATATCTCTCCTTACTCATTCCATCCATGTGATCAATCCATTTCTGTCTGTAATTCGTGACTTTATCCAATAAAGGCTGTACTTTCAATTCTTCTCTTATATCCTCATTTCTTATTCTATCAAGTCTTGTACATCCTTTTACTTGTCTTAGGAACCGCATCTCTGCCGTCTGTACTCTATCCTTCTGTCGTTTCACTGGAGTCCAAGTTTCACATCCAAACAATATTGTGGGAACCGCCATTATACATTTTTATCTTGGTTTCTTTTCTAATTTTATTTTTGAATGTTCTCTGTATTGTTCCACACGCCGTCTGAAATTTATTTATTTTGGAGTCATTATCTCTTTCCACATTGTAGCCAACATCACAGCCCAAATATTTGAAACTAGACACCTGTTCTATACTTCGATTTTCTAAAATAATTTTGGATCTCACTGGATCTCTTCCTCTAAAAGCCATGGTCTTCGTTTTCCTCACAGAAATCTTTAGATCGTATAATTTACATATTTCATTTAATGCATGCATTGATTTCTGTAAGTCGTCTTCATTTTTCTGTATTATGATTACATCGTCAGCAAATAGAAGATTATTTATGCACATTTTATTATCCATTCTTATTCCTGGATTTACTAAAACTTTCCATTTATTTAAATATCGTCTATATATATATATATATATATATGTATATATATATATATATATATATATATATTAAAAAAGTGGGTGATAAACTACATCCTTGTCGTAATCCAGTATTTGCAGTTCGATAACATTGGTTCCAATATTATGGAAATAATTTTATTCATTTATTTTTGCATTAAACATTCGTGACTTTGGACTCGGCTTTTCTTGATATTTACAACATGACCTTCCTCATTATGGGAGACGTTGGAACTAGTTTTATTTGAGGAATAGAAACTGCTCTTAATTACTCAGAAGATTCTTTTATTTTGTTGCGCATTAACATTATCCATGCTATAAAACTAAAGGTTACAGTTGAATTGCTCTCCAGTTAATTTTTAAAGACATTAGATGAGACCCCGGTGGTAAAAAGATACCCGACATTAGAAGAACATAAACGCCTTATTATTGCCGGGGGCATAAAGTAACAGTTTTTACAAGCTGCATTAACAAGCCTCGTTTTATATTAACTTCTGCCCGCAGAATCACTTTGACAATCTGTTCCTTCATTTTTTTTGTATTGTCTTCATAAATGAAGTGAATTAGATAAATGTCATGTATAGATATGCAATATATAGCAAAATATATATTATTTTGCTACTTTATGCTACTATATTAAACAATCAAGTTTTATTTTTTAAAATAATTCCATTTAATGATCTGATCTTGCTGTTAAGGATCTAGATCTTATTTCTCTTAATTGACTGCTATATGCAGAGTTTCTTTCCGATGAAAGAGAATTTACACACATATATTTTTCTATGTTATAATTTAATTATAACATCGAAATAAAGAAGCATAACTGCTATAAAGTAAAAATTCTCTTTAAATGCTTACTTGTAATAGAAGCAATGGAATGACAGTGCGACCGATGTCCCGCTGATAGAGAATTGTATATAAGGAAGAAAAATAAATGTTTGTGCAAGGGTGTCTGAGTGGACAAGTCGGTATGTCACTAACGTATACAGTTAGAGGTTAAGGGTTCAAATCTCGATTTAAGCGTTTATTTTTTCTTTATATATATATATATATATATATATATATATATATATATATATACACACACACGTAGGCCACCTTTTTCATGGACTTATTGTAGAATCAGTGAAGATTTGTATTTTTTTTTGACATTACAACTACTATACCTTCGTGTACATTCATTCGAAACTCGCCAAGAATAATGATGATGATGATGATGATGGTGATAATGATGATGATAATAATAATAATGATTTAATCATCTTCGTCCTCACATGATTTAGGTCAAATGGCATCTTATGATCTTAAACCACCACTTTAGGGGAAGGACTTATTTCCAAAGAAGGTAAATTTAATACGGAATTTCTTGGCTGATTTGAAATTTCCTTTTTTTATGCAATTCCTAATAATCTTATGAATAATGATAATGATGATGATGATAATAAATATGGTGATAAAATGGTGATTATGATGTGGTGGAGGCAACGAAAATAAATAAATAAATATAATAATAATAATATACATAGGCCCTACCTGTAAACTGTATTTATTTTTATTTATTTATTTTACCTGATGGAGTTAAGACCTAAGGTTTATCTTCCACTTCACCAGGGTTAAATTATACATACAATAAGAATTATGATAAATGATACATAATAGATAATTATAGACTACACAATATAAAGTTGACAAGGGAAAGAAAGGAAAATAATAATAATAATAATAATAATAATAATAATAATAATAATAATAATAATAATAATAATAATAATAATAATAAACAGAAATAATAAGAAAATAACATATAATTAGATTAATTAATTGGCTTGGTAAAGACATTTTAAAATATAATGAAATAATAAAAGTATATTGAGTTGCTGGGAATAAAGACCAATCTAGGGCTGACTGAAGGAGGCATTGACTTTATGGTTCCATAAATCGTTAGTCAGTAATAATAATCATAATAATAATAATAATATAATAATACGATAGTAATATAGCAAATTGATTTTTAGTTTAATCTACATGGACATTATTTATGCCCCAGATAAAAAATTAATAATTAAAAATTCAGTCTATATTTGAGACATTAAAAATGTATAACTTAGTAATAATTTGTTGATTATCTGATGTTAATTAAGCAGATAGATTCAGAGCTTTAATCTGAAAATTCTGCACACGGATTATTGCACACAAAGCAGACATAATTAGTTACTAATGAATTGCTGTAACGTTAAAAAACACAAAACAACGGGAAAATACTGCTTTGCCACATCCCAATACTGTAGAATGCTAACGTTGTGGTTGAAAATGTTAATTTCGAGTACATTTGGTTAGAATTGGGTTTTGCAGTAGGGATGTTCTCTAGCACGCCAGAGTGAATACAAAGTTCTATAAAAAGCAACTGTGATGCCACCAAAACCAACAGATATTTGCACTGAAACCATGACTCTGACATAACATCGTAATATAAACCTCTATAGAATGTAAATTTAATTTAATATGATAAAAAGTAGTCCACCGCTGTGGTCTTGAGGTAGCGTGCTGCCTTGTCACGCAGCGGGCCCGGGTTCGATCCCCGGTCGGAGCAGTTTTTCTGGGTGAGGTTTTTTATCGGGGGTTTTTCCTCACCTGCAAGACAAATGTCAGGAAAACTTTAAGGTCCCCGAAATCATATGGTCATCATCATCATCACCCTTATCATCATCATCATCATCATCATCATCATCATTCTTCACCGGTGTGGAAATCAACGGGAAGCTACCACACCTACAATTCCCTAGTAAAGCTGTAATGCTAAGATTGCAGTGAAGGACCTGCCTTCGGGCAGAATTACTATGGATGGATGATAAAAAGTAGGTCTAACTAACTTATTGGCACTACTATCGAACACGTAAGTTCATGGCCGCGCGGACATAAACTCTCCATACATCCCTATCCTGAGCTAATGTTTTCCAATCATTCCTTGTATAATCTACTTACCTCAAATCATGGTTAATATTATTCTCCCACCTCATTCTTGGTCTACCAACTGGGCTTTTTCCCTCTGATTTTTCTACAAGAAGCTTCCGTGCACCTTTTTCATTCCCCATTTGTGTCATATGTCCTGCCCATCGTAATCTACGAAACTTAACTGTAATTATTATATCTGGCTTCCTAAAAAGAACATGTAGTTCACTATTATGTAGTTTTCTCCATTCACCTGTCTGTTCATCTCTCTTTGTCCAATTTCAAATATTCGTAATTTCCTTTCCTCCCTTAAAGTAAGAGTCCATGTTTCGCATCCATATAATATAACTGGTAGTATAATAGTTTTATATATTTTCAGTTTAACGTTTTTTGAAACGAGTTGGGATGACAAGAGTCTCTGTAATGCAAAATAGCACGCATTTTCAGAATTGTGCCTATGTTTAATTTTTTGTGCATCTCATTCTTATTTGAGACTATTGTTCCTAGGTATTTGAATTCGGCCACTTCCTCAAAATGTCCCTCATTTGTCATTAGCTGTCCAAAAATGTAGGTCTACATGAAATATTAGGAAATCATAGCTAAATGATAACTTTAAAATGTTCGCCATGCAGGAACTGCAAAAACTAAGCGATCTCCTCAGAAAGTCGAAATTACGGTCCAGTTTTGCTGGTTTTGCAGTATATATATATATATATATATATATATATATATATATATATTGTAACCCTTAAATTTGGCTAATTTATTGTGCCAATTATTTAAATGTGTAGAATCACAGTGAAATTAAAGAGACATTTTTTACTTTCACGTTTGAGGTAGATCCCTATTTCTAATGGCCGAATTTCGCTGATTGTTTGCCGAAATCCTTGCCGGTTTTATTTTAATAGTATATACTGAGATTTGTTACGAAAAGTCGGTAAGTGCGGCCGATGGAGAGGTTTTTAAGTTTTTGTTTCAGGCGAACTCCTACTGCTAATGGTTCAATATTGTTGGTTTACAGAACTCTATCTTAATTGTTTATATGATTTGCTATATCCTAAGTTTGGTTCCGAAAAAAAAACAAATAATTCTGCCCACTACTGCTTACTTGTTATAGTAGGCACTAGATGACAGTTCAACGTATGTCCCGCTGCATATATATACACAGGGTGTTTCAGAATAAATATTACAGACTTCTAGAGGTTGTAGAGGGGACTTAGTAGATACAATTTTTATAAGGAACCGCTCTCCGGAAACGTACCATTTCGATGTAAAATAGGTTTGAAGATAAAAACACAATGGGCTGATATCGTGTTTCAGAATAAGTAGGCCAATTATAGATTTCCAGGGGTTGTACTTCAAGTGTGGTTCCACGTGGCGACCCTGTTGTTCGTTGCACAAAGTGATCCTGCGACGCATGTTTTCATACACACGCCCTACAAGATCTGGCGTGTGTTCAATAATTTCTGCTGCCGCCAAAATTCGTGCAAGACGATCTTCCTCCGACTCGACAGGTATTACACAACCCCTAAAAGTGTGTAACACTTACTTTGAAACACAAGACAAGCGATATCAGCCCATTGTGTTTTGATTTTCAAACTTATTTTACATCGAAATAGTACGTTTCCGGACATGGGTTCTGTATCAAAACTTGATCTACTAAGTATCTTCTACAATCCCTATAAGTTTGTATACTTATTATGAAACACCTTGCATATATATATATCCAGGTTATAGTAAAAGTTTCCATCTATTGTATGACATCGACATGTCATTTTAGACAAAAAGTGATAAGGGCTGTTTTATTAAAAAAATTCACATTGTTTCTAAATAAAATATTACAAATAAATCTGAGTTATAACCAAAATTCTTTCAGTGAAAGTACTGTGTGAGATGAAAGACCTTGCTGCAACGTGTGGTAGGATTTCCATATAAGCTCTTGACTGTACACATGCTATTTGTTTCTTCTTTGTATGATTATTTTTACCGCCAAGCAAAGTCGAGACTTTCATGTTCACTCGTGGTCTCCACCTACAGATAGTTTACATTAGAAATAGACAATGATCTCATTCTTGGATACAGGACGAAAGTATTAAATTAATATCCGTGACTCGTCCAGGAAAAGGAAGGCGGACCACCTGGTTGGAAAGTTATGATATTTGTAATTCATTTTATATAAAATCATACAGTTGTTTATGAATTCAACCCAAGATACTTTGTCACAAAGGTGTTGTACAGTTACATTGTTTTCTCTTTGTAAGATCGTCTGAGAAATGAAAGAGGAGGCGAAGATTAAAAACCTTTTTTTTTTTTTGTACCAAAATGCATGAATAGTTTAATATTTAATTTTAGGAAGTGATATTTTGAGGTTATTTTAATTAAATTATTTTCAGTCTGGTCATCGTACCTCAATATTAATGTTGATTTATTCTTGGACATGTTTCAAAACAATTCTGTTTTATCGTCAGCTTGTCCAGATAAAACAGAATTGTTTTGAAACATGTCCAAGAACAAATCAACATTAATATTGAGGTACGATGATCAGACTGAAAATAATTTAATTAAATGAAATAGTTTGTTTTTCCAGGGTGTATCATAGCTCATTATCATCATTGGGGAAGGATTTTGAGGTGCGACACCTTTCCAAAAATGTAGCTGTTTTCATACAATAGTTCAATATATGTATTTGGGGGGATGAAGTGAAGCGAGATGAACACAATTTGTTACACCTTTTCGTGAGATTACAACATTTCGCCCCCTTTTCCCCTCTTTTTTTTATGCTTCAGCACCTTTTCCTCCATTTTTCACTGCGTTTTTAAAATATTGGACAGAAAAATGTATATTTTTCTTCTTGAACAGCTTTTTAAAATCTCAAATAGAAGTCGATAATATTAAATAAATATTAAAATATAATCTATGTAATTTATACCCCCAGATACAATGGCCAATATTCAGCTGTGAAGTCAAATTTAAATTTCAACAGTGTTGCTGCAACAGTTTAAAATAAGTTCAGTTAGTACTGGCAATAATTTAACAGTTTTCTATCTACCAACTTGTTGTTGGCTGTGTTTTACTAGTCTGAACCACAACGTATTTTTATTAGTATTACAACTGGGTTCTCACAACAATAACATGGCGAAGGTTAAGAAGGACAAGTTGTATGCATTTTCTAAAGAATTCAAAACGAAATTTATCAAAACTGATATCATTCTTCGATGTTCCATCTGCGAAGTAAATATTGCAATAAACTAAAGAACTATGAATTACCTCTTATGAACTCTATAAAGAAGGAACATTTTGTGCAAAATTATATGCATATTATAGAAACTGAGTTCATGTTTAAACCTTAATTCAGTTTTTATTATTGATTTCGTACATCTCAATGATGGATAAATCATATTTGAAGAGAAAAATTATACGCTCAGACCGGGACTTGAACCCGGGACCCTTGGTTCTCTAGACCAAGTGCTCTACCAACTGAGCTACCTGAGCAAGTACCGATCTAAACGCAAATCTTTCTCTATATACATTGTAATTCCCATCCACCAAATGCTGTGAAGCCATGCTTCTATCTTGCAAATGGCGGCTCCTTTATTAAGAAGACATATTTGGGAATTATACATTACAGCCAGTACGGCTTTTTCCAAGTTTTTATTATTAATTTCGTACATCTCAGTGATGGATAAATCATATTTGAAGAGAAAAAAATTACAATGTATATAGAGAAAGATTTGCGTTTAGATCGGTACTTGCTAAGGTAGCTCAGTTGGTAGAGCACTTGGTCTAGAGAACCAAGGGTCCCGGGTTCAAGTCCCGGTCTGAGCGTATAATTTTTCTCTTCAAACTTAATTCAGTTGTTTCATCAGCAACTTTTTTTGCACCTTTTTTGTATGTATTATCAGAACCTTTTTTCCCCCCTTTTACGACCAAAATTTGCAGCTTAAAATCCTTTCCACGATCATCATCTTCTACACATGACATTAGGCCACAGTTGATTAGTTTCGGTTTCTGTTAGTGTCCAGTCGGCTGGTAAACCAAGGACCTTCTAGGCCTGTCGCGCCATGGAGTTTAGTTCATCATCATCATAGTACATTCACGAATTTAGGCCATTTGTTGACTTGTTTCGGCCTCAAGAGAAACACCATCCAGAAGTCTTTTGAGTGGACGTCCTGGTCTTCTTCCTGCAGGTTGATATCTTAACATTTGTTTGGGTATCCTGTGATCTTCCATTCGATGAACATGTTGCATCCATCTTGACTGATATAATCAGAAATTTTGTTTTCTAAAGGTTCCATGTGTAATTCTTCTAAGATGTCTTCAATTTTTTGTGATCTAGTAGTGTGTATCCTGCAGTCCTCAGAAGGTATCTCATTTCAGCAGATCTAAGTCTCTGTATATCCTTCTGTTTCAACGTCCATACTTCGCTACCATACAAAACAGTTGGAAGAGCCAGTGTTTTATACACTTTTAGTCTTGAATGTGGAGTTTAGTCAGTGCTGATAATTATACAGAATTTTTAAAATTCAACCAAATACATTTATTTGATTACAAAAGGCTTAGAGACGAGAAATTTGAGATAGTGGTCTGAGGATCTTAAAAAAAGAAAAATATCTGATCATCAGCTGTTAAAATTATGTATTTATTGTGGGTCCAAGTGATGAGACGAAGTGGCGAGTTGGTGAACTTCGAGTTCTTACGTCACTGTACACAGTACGACATGAAACGTCTTCCTCGCGAACCATTTCATAGCTTGAACGGATAATAAGTTCGGTAGTCATAAATAATTATTAAAATTAAATTGGAATGTGAAATGTTATTACTTGATTCGAACCTTTTTTTAAAGAAATACTATCATCATATTTTAACCTTTCACAGAAGCATGACGTCGCATTTTGTGCAGCTGTTTGAATAGATAGATAGATAGATTGATGGAAAGCTCTGCGGCCATCACTTAAGTGTTGGCGGTGAGCGATCCATTTTGGTCCTCCTTAATAGGTAGAACCCCGGGTTTCTGTAAAATACGTTAGCCCCGGTTTAAATTTTGAATTCAAATTTCAAATTAATTAGCAGAGTGAAGTCGGAAGCGGACCTTTTGGGATTCTATTCCAACATTTGCTCTTTGGATTGAGAGAAACCGCTTAAAACCTCATTCGGAATAGTCGATCACGCGGGATCTTGCCAAGTTTGGCTTTCGGATGACTCTACATTGGGAGGGCCAAAACTGGATATCAGGTTTCTCTTTATTTAAATATAATATGTGTAGAAACCCGGGTTCCTGAAAAATACATTTGAATAAATTGTGTAGTATTGAATATTATTGTACAAAATATAAATATAGATAAATAACCTCAACTCGTGTCCAATTTAGGGTCGGGTCGAGGGATGAGATGAGCTCCTATATATATATATATAGAGAGAGAGGTCTGTGAATGACAAGGTGCCGGCGGACCACGCCTGATGCATCATCACAGGGGCAGATGAATGAAATGAGTGTGGAGAAAATGGTGGAATGGTGGAATGAAATTTATGGCAAGGAAAAACGGGAGGAACCCCGAGAAAAAAGCTGCCCAAGCTCCGTTTCGTCTACCACGAAAGCCACGTGGAATGGCCGAGACTCGATCTCGGGGCCCAAGCGCTGAGAGGCGAGCATCTAACCGCTTACATCAAGGAGCCACCTTTACTGTACAAACAGGCCTACATTTTTATCCTACTTTTATTTAATTTTTCATATTCGTTTCTATGTTATTTCTTTATCTGTTCCTTAGAAGCTTACTTACTGCATTGTCCTTAATATTAATTTACTAACTCACTGGCTGTATCGAACCCGTAGGTTCATGGCCGCGCGAACATAAGCTCTCCATACATCCCTATCCCAAGCTAATGTTTTTCAATCATCCCCTGTATAATCCACTTCCCTCAAATCATGGATAATGTTATTCTCCCACCTCATTCTTGGTCTACAACTGGAAGCTTTCCTCTGGTTTTCCTACAAGAAGCTTCCATACACCTCTTTCATCCCCCATACGTGCCACATGTCCTGGCCATCGCACTCAACGAAACTTAACTGTTCTTATTATAATTGTCCTTAATATGGTACATAATTATTAGAACACCTATTTCAGCTTGTGGTAATTATTTATTATTAAATCATATCTTATTCTTTTATAATTAATGTATTATGATCTAAGAGCCATAGGCCCCTATGCATTTTTAGTAGCCTAACGTGAAAATCAAACCCTCGTATAAAAATCGCTTTTGCGCGATAGTGCGTTTTGCCGTACTTACAGCAATGGCGACCATGATTGAAAGTTCAACTTCCTACATTTCGGGGTCGCCAACGTAAATAACTATACTGTAATATAAGATATTACAAAACGCGCGTGGGAAGTAAAACCACTGCCCCCTATATATACTACATGCAATGTATATACAAAAAATATCCAAAAATGTAGTGTTAATATACATTATACGAAACAAATCACATTTTAAATGAACTTAATTTGATTTGAAACAATATAAAACAATAAATACGTACTTGCGCAATTTTATCAATAATTGATCTCACGGCCTCCTGTAATTTCAACTAATAGACATTGCCCATACTGTTAACGTTAGTCAATAGTTTATAATGAACGCAAATATTTCCAACAAATATTTTATTATCTTACTATTATTTATTATTTTTACAACACCATCGCCCAAAGAATAATTTACAATGCAAGTTTGTGAAGTGTTTTACAGAATTTCGAGAATTAAAAACCTCGCTATCGCTCGGTTCTTAAACATTTTCTTTGATTCTGTAAAAACAATTTCCCAACCTCGCATCGTAATATACTATTTTTTACTACACAACTCAAGCCTGAAATGTTTGGGTAGAATATTTTAGGCATAAGTTAAAATTAATGTAACTATTTTGGAGTATTAGGACTCAATTGTGTGATGATTCAAATTCCAACACCATAGTAGACAGTTACATATGATTTTCCTTTTCAGTTTGCTGATAAATGTCAGCGAGTATAATAATGTAGAGTTTTAATACATCCTACAGTATTCATTAATAATATTCAATTTGTATTCAATTCTATTTTGAAATGCTTTAACATCCTTGGTCACATGGCTTTCAAGGTCTTTGAGTTGCATCAATACACTCTTTAGGCTATTTTGTGTGTATTCATAGATTTGTCTATTGTTAACTATTTCTATGAAGGTAATTTTTAATGAAGTATAAAAAAGTATTAAGCTTTAAATGGAAGATATTACAACTCTGCATTTGTCTTGGGAACTGAAGAAAACCATGAAAAATTTCAGGTTGATCGACCTCGAAATTTTATTTCGGAACCTCGCAAATACGAGTCTCAAACTCTACCGCCTTACCCAACTCTTCGGTTGATCTCTTTTATTCTATTTCTATTGCCTGATGAAATATCCATCCACAGTAATTCTGCTCGAGGGCAGGTCCTTCACTGCAATCATAGCATTTTCATGCTATGCTTTGCTGCTTTACTAGGGAATTATAGGTGTGGTAGCTTCCCGTTGCTTTCCACACCGGTGAAGGGTGATGATAATATGGTAAGGATGATGCTGATGGCCGGATGATTTTCGGGGACTGTTGGGCTCTAAGATTCCTGACATTTGTCTTACAGGTGAGGAAAAACCCCGAAAAAAACCTCACCCAGGAGCCTGTCCCGACCGGGAATCGAACCCCGGGCCCGCTGCGTGACAAGGCAGCATGCTACCTCGAGACCACAGCGGTGGACTGATGAAATATATTGTATCTAATTTAAAATTTGAATAAATATTATTAATTAATTTAGAAGACTGCATAACAGTGAACTACATGGTCTTCATAAGAAGCCAGATATAATGAGAACAGTTAAGTCTCGTATACTGCGATGGGCAGGACATGTGGCACGAAAGGGGAATGAAAGACGTGCATGGAAGATCCTTGTAGGAAAACCAGAGGGAAAACGCCCAGTTGGTAGACCAAGAATGAAGTGGGATAATAACATTAGCTATGATTTGAGGGAAGTAGATTATGCAGGGAATGATTGGAAAGCATTAGCTCAGGATAGGATTGTATGGAGAGCTTATGTCCGTGCGGACCTGAACCTACGGGTTCGATAGTGCCAGTGAGTAATTTATTTATTTATTTATTTATTTATTTATTTATTTATTTATTTATTAAGCCTGATGCAGATATTAAGAACACGTGTTTTTTTTCTACTCAGCCAGGACAAAGATATGTTACATTAAAATACATCAATTAGCTTGAGATATTGATGAATTTTAATATTTGATGAAAACAAAATTAAATTAATTAATTGACAAACTAATACTATTAGTGTGGTGTACATTTATGTCAGTTTGCTATTAAATAACTCTCCAATATATCATCGAATTCCGAAATTAAGCTATTTAGTTTGATCTCATGAAAATATTTTTTAAAACACCAAATCTTCATAGATCCTATCTAGCAGACACTGAAAATGACCATATGCGGCCTCTAGAGAGTTAAAGGACACACACACACACACACATGCGCGCACTCACGCACGCACACACACGCACGCACACACATGCATGAACGCACGCACACACACTCTCACACACTCTCACTCACACTCTCACTCACACTCTCTCTCACACACTCTCACACTCACACACATACTCACCCATATACACTCACATTCATATACACTCACACTCACATACACACACACATACACTCACACACTCACACTCACACATACTCACACACACACTCACTCACACACATGCACACACATACACGCACACACACGCACACATACACTCACACGCATATTCTCATACGCATACACTCACACTCACACACTCACACTCCGACTCACACTCACACACACTCACTCACACACACATACTCACACATACACTCACATACATACTCACACACATACACTCACACTCACACACATACACTCACACACATAAACATTATTATATATATATATATGTTATAACTATATTTTTGACATTTGGCAATGAAGGCAAATATGACATGAAAAGAAAAATAAATGCCTCAGTCGGGATTTGATCCCGAGTCTCCGGTTCAAATCCTGATTCAGGTATTTACTTTTATTTTCATGTCACACACACACAAACACATACATACACACACACACACACACACATATATATATATATATAATGACAGTCGTGATTCACCTAGCTTTTTATCGATTTCTCTTTGTCCGCTCCTGGTTTTGTGATAAAGAAAGCTCCTCCTTTTTAATATTCTGCACAGATCAGAGCATTATTTTGCAGTGACTGACTCTCCAACAAATAGGCCTACATTGAATACAGAAAATGATTAACAGATTCCTTCGAACTACACATTTGATAACTCTGAGTTTAATAATTGTTTTTAAATAATAATTCTACTGAGTTGTTTACTAAAAAATAAAATGAATAACCTGTAATGTTGGTTATAAAGTTGTAATATACGGTTTGATGTGTTTAATTTTTTCTCCACTACGGTGCATTCTTACAATATTGCGATCCTATTTGGCAATAAATAATATAAGTTGCAGTGAACTTAAAACATAACCACCCATTTCTGATTTGTTTTCAAACATGACCGTTTACATAGCCTATATAAATATTTTAAAATACCTTATATTTAAGCCTAAACCGTGACGAAAAAGAAGAAGAAGAAAAGAAGATTTTTGAATAAACAGCTTAATGTTATTCGTTAATTAATACTAACAAATGCCACTCTTGATTTCTAAATCATCGATAAATTCACGAATCACGTCGTGACTCGTGAATTTATCGATGACTAGCTAATACCCAACGTGTGCTGCTACGCCTGAATAAATGAAAATTAATGTGTTTTATGTTCAGTTGAATAAGTAAGAGGAACAATTTATATCGTAATTATTTTTAGATACCCCGTGCTGTTTACTCGGCGTTGTCCGGGAATCTACTCATCCCGATCTTTTTGACATAAATGAGCTGAAAGACAAAAATTGATGTACTTCTTATGATTAGTCGAAGAAGTAAAATGAAAAATAATTATAAATGTACATCGTAATTATTTTTAGATTCCCCATGCTGATTACCCGGTGTTGCCCGGGAATCTACTTATCTCGATCTTCTTGGCATAAATGAGCTAAAAGACAAAATTCGTTATCGTGAGTTATCCGTAAAAGAATACTCGCCATGTGCTGCTATGCTTGCACAGGAAACTATGTACTTGTCTCGACCTTCTTGGCAGTAATGAAAGACAAAAATGGTTATTGTGAGTTATCCGTAAGAGATAAACATAGCCTATGCTGTGCGGACTTTTTTGTAGAGCTTTTTGAGATATTCAATTCTGTGTACATTCATTTTGTGTATTTGTTATGGTTTACGCAACGTAAACAATTTAAGCGTCCAGAGAGCTACTTTTTTCACCTTTTCCACTATAAAGGGCGATTTTTAAGGGTGTAGGAGTTGAGTATCACAACTCTCTTCTAGCCTATGTTCATCCTGGGAATCTCCTGAACATTTTGCAAAGAGCCTCATCACAATAGGATCAACGGTATGGCCGCGTATAAAGTACGGACAAACAAACAAACATTTTTATATATTGGATTTGGAAATCACTCGTGGCATTACTTATGAAAAATCAAAAGAGATACTTCTATATGCTTGCTACATATTTGTATAATTCTTTATTGGACATGTTGGATTCGTTCCTCTTAACATGGATTGAAATACGGAGATTACTGGTATATATTGGAACGCATGTACAGGTATATTGTTTATAAAGTTTATGATAGCAGTTAGTTTAGGGCGGTAACGCATTTGTCAACATGTTGCATCTCAACTTGACTTACAACTCTTGAACACATTGCACCTCATTATCGATTGTTTCGTCTGCGCCATCAAGGGCTTACCGAGTTCAAAAGGTTAGAATGATTAAAATTTATTATTTATAACTTGTAACGCTCCATGAAGTCTGCATAGCCGAGATGCTGGAATGATCCAAATTCGAACATTTGTGCTAACTTGCGACTTTTAAATTAGCAATGTCAGCTTTGAATGACTGCAGCTGCAACATTCTTCGTCCATACGCAAATACACCTTGTTTCGATGCTTGAATTACTGAATCTTTCTATTATTTGATTTAATGAGTTCGTAACTGGATTAATTTTTCTACGAAAATTATTTGTAATAATGGCATTAAAATATCTCACATATACATAAACACTATTACACGAACCTATCTTAAGAAGCGAATATCAAGATCTAGGATTGTGTAGTCCAGTCATAATATGTATGTTAAACTCAGAAATTATAATATATATATATATTTTTTCAAATGCCACAGGTTGTCATTTCGACATTTCTGGCGTTCTCTTCTGGCATGACGTGCACTTGTAACCCTCTTCTGAGATTGAGGCGCCTGGAAGGCGGGGTTACGCTGCCCAGATGATATGAGAGTTGATACTTATGGTAATGATGCGCCAGGAGAGGCCTTAAACTAAACTTAAGCTAATTAGGTGAATATGATATTGATGATAATGAAGGCCAGATGGTGTTCGGGGACAGTTTGGGCTTTAACGTTTCCTGACATTCGTCTTACAGGCGAGGAAAACCCCCGAAAAAACCTCATCCAGAAAACTTTTCCCGACCGGGGATCGAATCCGGGCCCGCTGCGTGACAAGGCAGAGACCACAGCGGTGGACAAAATTATAATATAAATGTATTTAAAATAATTAAAGAATTCATATAAATTGTCATAAGGTTTATTTTTATATCCTTTATAATGGCTGAATAAACCCTTGTGTCCCTTGAACGGTTAAGGTCTAGCGATGAAACGGATAGCTGTTTGGCCGGATACCAATATCCAGCGGCGCAACGTAACGAGTGAGCTCGCGTAGGTAACGCACGAACGATCGGGTGAGTTTGGGTCTTTTCGTTCATGAGTGAAGTTAGCAAGTGTTTCATTGACTTCCTGAAATGATTGGAAATGCGATCATTTGAGCTTATTAAAAACGTGCTATTATAGTTTGAATATATTTTAAAAGTATTTTTTATAAGTGATGTTATAAAAGTAATTTTTATAAGTGATTCTAAAAAGATTTAACGATGAAAAATGACATCGGTAAAGAAAACATCGCTTTTATGATGTCCGTCGCTGTGGCGTAGTGGGTAGAGTCCCTACTTCCATCCGGCCACCCGGGTTTGATTCCAGGCGGGGTAGGGGATTTTTAATCTCCACCTTGGGTCTGGGTGTGTGTCCTGTATTGTGTTTGTATGTGTGAATACGATAAAAAGGTTAACAAAGGTAAAAACAAAAAGGAATAACAGTGTAAACGAAAGAAAACGAGAAAGAAAGGAATGAAAAAAATGGAGTATTTTGATAAAAACAATGACGATCCAATGTTTGCTGTTTGTCATACAATGTTAAAATTTCTCGTGGCGGTGAAGGAAAGAAAGCAGGTTAGTATTTACCAAACAAACTAGCTATGTGCACCTATATAGAATTCGTCGGAAACTTCTTGACAAGTAGCTATATGATATGAAAAGGTATGATTCAAGAATATTTTCTTAACGTTATTGGTGTAAATCTAATATATAAAACATAGTTTTGTTTTAATCCGGTATCTAGTCGGATACTATTTTATAATCCGTTAACCGGCCGGATAGTAAATTTAAACCGGATACCGGATATTCGTTTCATCTCTCTTAAGATTTACGACAGAGAAAAGCTCGAATTATATTCACGTGGTGATCTACTCCATTTGAGCGGATTTATACATTTTAATGCAACCATTAAAAGTTACAATCACAGTTTTATGTCATGTGTTACGTTCTTCACTTGTACGTTCCATACACCTTTGTTCCAGGCAATGACCTCCTACTGCATGTTATATTTTCAATCTTACTATATAAGCTCTAACACTTAAGATCATCGCGTTTATTTATTTTTTAATGATTACGAAATGGTGACTATAGTGAAATGGGTCCTAGTCATGAAATTCTATCCCAGCATTTGCTTTGATGAATGAGGAAACCCAGGGGGAAAAAAAAGAACACCAGTCAAGTTGGCCGGAACCAGAGTTCGAACTCGGGACCTCTAGAATACAAGTCTTAAATCCTACCGCTTGATCCGATATTTCTTTATCAATACAGTAAAACTTGTTCAAAGCGAAGTCGCATGGGACCAATTTTTGTTTTCACATTGGACAAAATTTCGCATTATAAAGAAACAAAACAAATTATTAACCAATATTAGATTTTTTTATTTTATTTATTTTTTTCCAAATGCCCCAGGTTTGTCTTTCGACATTCCTGGTTTCTCTTCTGGCATGGCGTACTTGTAACCCACTTCTGAGGTTGGGGCGGGGTTACGTTGCCCCGATGATATGATGGGTGATGATGATAATGGTATGCCAGGAGATTCCCTAATCATAAGCTTAACCTAAGATGAATATGAATGATGATGATTGCGATGGCCATATGATTTCGGGGACCGTTTGGGCCTTAAAGTTTTCCTGACATTTGTCTTACAGGTGAGGAAAAACCCCGATAAAAACCTCACCCAGAAAAACTGTCCCGACCGGGGATAGAACCCGGTCCCGCTGCGTGACAAGGCAGCACGCTACCCCGAGACCACAGCGGTGGACACAATCTTAGATTATAGAGTACCGTATATGTCTTTTTACTACCTTGGATTAATTGTAGTTCCGCTGCCGTTGAAAAGTGAAATATAGTACGTATGAGCGATTTCGACGATAACGCGCAAAAAACAGTCCATTTCATCAGCGTTAAAAATGTCTCTTAGGCCCATATCCTGATATTAAAGTATGCAGTTTCGGTTTCCATTCACTAACAATACTTTCGTCCACGTCCTTTGATTTCCCGCAAATTTCATTCCACACTACATTGTGTAGTCTTTTCAAACTGTACAGCCAACCTGAAGATGTCTTGAAATCATTATTATCTAGAAATGTAGCAACAGCTTAAAGCTTGACTTTACGACATCGGTCCCGAAATTTGGAGATTTTTTGCATTTGTAAAATACCCCCACACTACTTCCTTGATTTATTCATTTATATAATTAATTAATTTATTATTTATTTATTTTATTTTCCTCTTCATTTGAATTTTATTTCTCTCAGTCTTTCCGCCTTATAGAAATTTTTTCATGAATTGTGTAGAAATATCCATCCGTTTCCGCGTTGGACAGATTCCGTTTTATACAAAATAAATACACGTAATATTACTATTATTTCGCCGGGACCAATAAATTTGTTCACAATGGACAGATTTCCGCATTATTCACGTTCCGGATTAAACAAGTTTTACTGTACTTTTAATTTTTTTGGTAAACACCGTTGAGAATATTGATTAAAATATTAAAATTGTAAAACTCGTACTGTTCTATCAGTCGTCCACAACTAAATTGGTACCAGTGAAGATGCTGATCATGGAAGACTGTCTTCTGAAACGTTTTTGATGTTTGACGATGTTTTATAAACAGAAATTTGTATTGGTTGAGAATGTGTGATACACCAGGTACGAATTTTACAATTTTAATATATCTTTATGTGTTGCTTGAATACGTTCGTCTGCTTTCGGTTCTCTTACCCCGATTCTCCCTTGTTGGGCAGATTTTCCTCAGGGTTTCTCCTGTTTCCCCTGTCACAAATTTCATCCCACCATTTCTCCATATCTCATCCACTTCATTTCACTTCGTTCATCCGTTCTGTAACGATGCGTCACGTTTGGTCGGTCGGCACCCATGTGCTCTATGAGTATAGGGGCTCCATCTCATCTCATCCCTCGACCCGATCCTGAGTTGGACACGAGTTGAACATATTATTATTTATTACTAGCTAATACCCGGCGTGCGCGGTTACGCCTAAATAAATAAAATGTGTTTTTATGTTTAGTTAAATAAGTAAAAAAGATAAATAATTATATTATATTTATATCGTAATTATTTTTAGATATTCCATGCTGATTCCCCGGCGTTGCACCGAATCTACATATCCCGATTTTCTTAGCATAAATGAGCTAAAAGACAAACATGGCTATTGTGAGTTATCCGTAAAAGATAGACATATGCTGTAGCGGACTTTTTGTAGAGTTTTTTTATATTCAATTCTGTATACATTAATTTTGTGTATTTTTGTCCCGCGTCATAGCCGAGTGGTTAAGACAAGATGCCTTGGAGCAGAGCTATGGGAGTTTCGTCATGACTTTTTTATTTGACTGAATATCATTAATATTTATGGGATTTGTATTTTTTATTTCTTCTTTGGTTCGAGACTCCATGGGGAAGACATTTTCTCATGGAATTTCAGCCAGTAAGGACCGGTGCCCACCCGGCATTGTGAGAAATGTGGGTAGCTACAAGCTACAATAAGTAGCGGCCCCAGGTTGAGAAGACCAGCTATAACGATTGCGGGACCCGACATGCTGATCATATGTCACCCGTACAGTGGCTGGATGACCGACTATCTCTGTGATTAACATATGTTGATGTGAGGCCAGCAGCCGGCTGATAAGTCAAGGGTCTAGGTCTGTCGTGCCATGGGATATGGAGTTTATTATGTTTTAGGCAGCGTAAGCCACATAAGCATCCAAAAAGCTACTTTTTTTTAGAGCACCGATGCATTTTTTTAGCTCCGGCCCTATGGTACGAACGGTAATAGTATGTTATCTACGTTAATTGTCCCAAAAAATTCTCTAAATGATACTGAAACCCCATTCAAATCGTTCAAGTAGTTTTTGAGTCCATAAAGAACAGACTCGCAGATAATCATTTATAGGTATGTAGGGCCTATATAATTATTCTGTATGTGAGTTTGTCACTGAACTCCTCCTAAACGACTGGATCGTTTTTGATGATTTTTTTTTGCATGTGTCTGATTAGGTCCCTCGATAGTTTATATTCACAATTGGACCCTCTAAAACCATTAGGTATAGGAGTTCACCTGAAGAGAAAATTGAAAATTCGCTCGAGCGGTCACAATTTTTTATGTTTTACAACGAAACTCAGTATATCATATTAAAATAAACCGAGGTATGTATTATCCAAAAATTAACGAAATCCGACAATTAGAAGTGCAGGTTTACCTGAAAATCAAAATTAAAAAGTGACTAGCAACCGCCATGTTTGCCAGCAACAGTCTCAGCGTATATCATAACATTTAATTAACCTTTAATATTTCATTTATTTAGGCGCAGCAACGCACACCGGATATTTTTCTTCTTCTTCTTCTTCTTCTTCCTTTGGTTCTACGGTCTTCTAAGAACCTTGGCCTCTTTCATAACAACAGCTCATTCTTCTCTATTACTAGCTTCCAATCTCCATCTTTTCACCTTCAGTTGTCTTAAGTCTTCCTCAATGTTATCTAACCATCATAGTTTCTGCTTTCCAACCTTTTTTTCTTCCTTCCGGTTTCCATTCTAAAATATTTCTTGCTCCTTCCGCAACACATGTCCTACCCATTCCAGTCTCTTTCTTATAATATGTCCTACCAGATCTAAATTCTTATAGGCTACAGTTATTTCAATTCCTGGTTCGTTCTACTTCCCATATATCTTGTTCCTGTACTACTCCATATATCTTCCTTAATATTTTTCTTTCCCATGTATTTAATATACACTTTTCATTTTCTGATAATGTCCATGTTTCGCTTCCAAACATAATTATTGGTTTCAATATTGTTTTATATATGACCAGCCTCATGGGCTAGGGGTCAGCGTTTCTGACTACTGTTCATGAGGTCTCGGGTTCGATTCCCGGTCAAACCATAGGAATTTTTCCTTAAAAGTTGTGGTTGCCCATGGTCTGGAATTTAGGTTAAGTTTAGGTTAAGAACTCTCCTGACACTTCATTATCATTATTCATCCATCATATCAACGGGGCAACGTAACTCCGCCTTCCAGGCGCGCCAACTTCAGAAGTGGGTTACAATTACGCCAACGTCAGGAGGGAACACCAGAAATGTCGAAATGACAACCTGGGGCATTGACTATATTGTTTTATATGTTTTAATTTTTGAAATTCATTACACACATTCATAACAATATGTAGTATTTTCTAAGACACTTACAGACGATTTATGTAATTCATAACACTCACTCATTCAAAACCATAAGATAATATTTCTGTTTTACAATGTATAGTATAATATTCTTATAGTAAGCTACAACCCTAACATGTCTTTGTGGTGAAATAGGGTTTCAAAATATTTGAAGATTCAATAATAATAATAATAATAATAATAATAATAATAATAATAATAATAATAATAATAATAATATATGCTTTAATTTTTGTTATCCTTGTTCTTGACTTAAAAACTTGTTTTATTACTTACTTACTTACTTACTTACTTACTCATTGGCACTATCGAACCCGTAGGTTCATGGCCGCGCGGACATAAGCTCTCCATACATCCCTATCCTGAGCTAATGCTTTCCAATCATTCCCTGTATAATCTACTTCCCTGAAATCATAGTTATTGTTATTCTCCCACCTCATTCTTGGTCTACCAACTGGGCGTTTTCCCTCTGGCTTTCCTACAAGAAGCTTCCATGCAAGTCTTTCATTCCCCATACGTGCTACATGTCCTGCCCATCGCAGTCTACGATACTTAACTGTTCTTATTATATCTGGCTTCCTATAAAGACCATGTAGTTCATTATTATGTAGTCTTCTCCATTCACCTGTCTGTTCATCTCTCTTTGGTCCAAAATTTTTTCTAAGTACTTTATTCTCAAATACTTGTAATCTCCTTTCCTCCCTTAAAGTAAGAGTCCATGTTTCGCACCCATATAATATAACTAGTAGAATAATAGTTTTATATATTTTCAGTTTAACGTTTTTTGAAAGGAGTCACTTGTTTTATTAGCTAGTATATTACAAAGATAATATTCTTTAATCATGCTAATAAAGTCAGTGGTGAATAAGAATAATATTTCCAGGTGTGCAATATAATTTCATAGGAGAGAGTGAAGTTAAACCAACGAACAAACTTGTACCACTGTGTTTAAAGTCATGAATATTCACAGCGTACATAAACGAGCTTATTAAGTAAGTACAAGTTAGACATAGATGGGGAGCAGGTATTCACGTTAGGAAGGTAGAACGACTTTCTTTGTGACTTGAGACGCTGTTACATGGTTTGCCCGTTAAAACTTGGATATCTATTACTGGCACGTGCTCAGAATTTTCAGTTCTCAAACAGTGTTCCTTGTCTCTTGTAATACAAAGAATGACATGTGTACCTGATTTAATTGTCATCATAAACAACTTTTATTACATATACAAGTTATAATGTGCAATTGGTGTAATAATAATAATAATATTAGTTATTGTTATTATTATTGTTATTATTATTGTTATTATTATTGTTATTATTATTATTATTTATTTTATTATTATTAGACGATAGCGAGGAAATATTAAGGCCTACCACACACACTCCATTGGGTAAATCTAAGAAATTGGGGTTGGAAGTAAACACCAATAAAAGTAATTATATGTTCACACATAGAAATACATGACAAATGTCCTGTTTCATTCCCTATTCGTGCCACTTGTCCTGCCCATCGCAGTCTACGAGACGTAAACAATGATCATGATGATGATGATGATGATAATAATAATAATAGTAATAATAATAGTAATAACAATAATAATAATAGTAATAACAATAATAATACTTTTATTATTGATTTCGTACATCTCAATGATGGATAAATCATATTTGAAGAGAAAAATTATACGCTCAGACCGGGACTTGAACCCGGTCTGAGCGTATAATTTTTCTCTTCAAATATGATTTATCCATCATTGAGATGTACGAAATCAATAATAAAAACATGGAAAAAGCCGTACTGGCTGTAATGTATAATTCCCAAATATGTCTTCTTAATAAAGGAGCCGCCATTTGCAAGATAGAAGCATGGCTTCATAGCATTTGGTGGACGGGAATTACAATGTATACAGAGAAAGATTTGCGTTTAGATCGGTACTTGCTCAGGTAGCTCAAATGGTAGAGCACTTGGTCTAGAGAACCAAGGGTCCCGGGTTCAAGTCCCGGTCTGAGCGTATAATTTTTCTCTTCAAATAATAATACTGTTTTTTTATTAGGAATATTCCACTCCGCAGTGGTTTTCCTTCAATCTGAAGTGATTTGTCTCCAGAGGTTTCTGTGTGAAGCATCTTCTTTCCTCGAATTTGTAGCTTCCATACATCTCCTCACTCCTTCTATCCAACGTTCTCTAGGCCTGTCTCTTGCACTCCTTCCATTAGCTTTCCAATCGAGGATCTTCTTTGGTATTCTATCTTCATCTACTCTTATAAGGTGCTCATATCATTTCATTTTTTGTAATATATTTATATTCCAACTTGCATAATTTCCCTTATCCTTTTTTCTGACTTCATCCCGTCTTGAAATTCTTGTTGATCGCCTCCAAAAATCCATTTCTATTGCTAGCAGCTTTTTGTCTTATAATAATAATAATAATAATAATAATAATAATAATAATAATAATAATAATAATAATAATAATAATAATAATAATAATAATAATAATAATAATAATAATAATGATAATAATAATAATAATGATAATAATGATAATAATGATAATAATGATAATAATGATAATAATGATAATAATGATAATAATGATAATAATGATAATAATGATAATAATGATAATAATAATAATGATGATGATTATGATGATGGTGATGATGATAATAACAATAATGATAATGATAATAACGATAACGATGATAATAACGATAACTATAATAATTTTTAATAGTAATAATAATTAATAATAATGATGATTAATAATAATGATGATTAATAATAATGATTAATAATAATAATAATAGTAATAATAATTAACAATAATAATTAATAATAATAATAAAAATAAAATCATGATATAGGTCTGTATACAATAGGACTGAAAAGTGATGACAGTGTTTATCGTTTACAGTCCACGGGTATTACGCCTATACTGAAGAACTTAAACTCTTCTTCAGAGATAATGAACTTGCATAATCACACATTCAGATAAAGAAGGTATTTTTGTATTGCTACCTGTCACTTTGAAAGTATAGTTCTCATTACTGCCCATGCTACATCATTTAACACTACAACACTTCACTTATTCTTTAACTAGCCTCATGGCCTGCTTATCACCATATAAGAAGTGATTCGTTAGAAGATGACGTCAGTCTTTTCCATCTTTTTCGGTTTGGATAATTTATGAATATTCCCTTGATATGGCGTATAAGTTTGTAGAATTTGTAGTGGATCCATAGACTTGAACTGCGCTTCTGATAATTATAATGCCACTTGATTATAAATCTCATAAATTTTAGAACTAAAGGCTGCACAAGATTGAATCCGATAAAGAATGAAGATATAAAAACAGAGTTGAATATATATCCACTGAATGATAAAATCAAAGAATATAGAGATAAATGGTTTAGAGATGTAGAAAAAAATGAATGTGACAAGATCAGCAAAAGCAGCATTTAACTACAAGCCAAGAAGTCCAAGGAATGTAGGAAGGTCAGTGAAAAGATGGAGAGAACAACTGTGAGGCGGAACAGGCAATTTACCTAGCCCGTGAAGCGAAGAAGATACATCTAAACAGTAATACAAGCTGAGAAAAATATATATATTCGAAGTGGCAATATGATTATTTATTTTGAGTCGTACGTCTGGTTTCTATCCTTAATTTTCCTAAATAGAAAGTAGATGATGATAATGAAGCCCTATTAATGTTGGTTAAGCCTACATTAAACATAGGGTCAATTCTGGAAATGCGTGCTAGCCTATGTATTACAAAGACTTTTGATGTCCCAACTCCATTCAAAAACGTTAAACTGAAAATCTATAAAACTGTGATTCTACCAGTTATATTATATGGATGCGAAACATGGACTCTTACTTTAAGGGAGCAAAGGAGATTACGAGTATTTGAAAATAAAAGTACTTAGGAAAATGTTTGGACCAAAGAGAGATAAACAGACAGGTGAATGGAGAAGACTACATAACAATGAACTACATGGTCTTTATAGAAAACTGGATATAATAAGAACAGTTAAGTCTCTTAGACTGCGATGGGCAGGACATGTGGCACGTATGGGGAATGAAATAGGTGCATGGAAGCTTCTTGTAGGAAAACCAGAGGGAAAACGCCCAGTTGGTAGACCAAGAATGAGGTAGGAAAATAACATTAACTATGATTTGATGGAATTAGATTATACAGGGAATGATTGGAAAACATTAGCTCAGGATAGGGATGTATGGAGAGCTTATGTCCGCGCGGCCATGAACCTATGGGTTTGATAGTGCCAGTAAGTAAGCAAGCAAACTTACATTATCTTTCGAGTAATGTATTAAATAGAAATTAAGTTTATTTTGAAGACGTTAGAAGTAAAAGCTGTACTAAGAATAATTGTGTTGGACGACCCACGCTTAGGAACTAATTTGCATTAACGACGTGTCGATGATGGTCACACCCTTGCCATTAAACCTGCAATAGTTTTATAGCGTTTAGATTTACACAGACTATACACCTATTATAATGGTATTCATCATATGCCTGAACAATAAATTCCTTAAAATTTTAATGGTTTTTTAGTTTGCTATAGGGCTACCAAAGATTTTGCAAACAAACATACGTAAATGATTCAGAAATATGGCTATACGTTTGATCACATTTTGTGACGAAAATATTATTATTAAAGGAAATATGATGTTATCATTGGAAAGGGAATCCTTCAAATTACAACAATAGAACAAAACAAAACAAATCACTTCTCACGTGCAGCTTGACGGGTTGATTTTTGTAGGCTGGCGTCGAACACCTCCACAATTCTCTTCGTTGTTTCCGCATCCGTGCTAATGCGAGGCCTTTCAGGAGGTTTGATTTTCTGCATCCTTCCCGTTTCCAGCAGTCGTTTTTCCACTTCCCCACAGTCGACGGCTGCAATGCTACGTTAAACTGACGTCTTGCACGTCTTGCGGCCTCACGATCATTAGAATACGTTATTGCCCATGCAGCAATTGTAATTTGCTGTTGCATATTCAACGCCATTTTGACTAATGACGTAAGTTCTACACTGTTTTGTTTTATTCCATTGTTGTAATTAGAATAATTGCCTTTCCAACGGTAATTTCATATTTCCTGTAATGGTAATATTTTCATCACACAACGCGAACAAACGTATAGCCATATTTATGATTCACCCCGTACGGAAAATAGATTATGAAGTCTGGCTATACAGTATGTCAATTTGGTATTTATACATAGGCATTTTTATTAATAAAAATCCAATTTTCAGAAAGTTTTTAAAAGCAAAGAAAAAATATTTATTGTGGTTTGAAGGAAACACTAAGTTATATCTAAAATATGTAGTTCCACAACTTAATTATAAAAATAACATAATTTTATCAAAATAAATAATCTTTATTACACCCAAATACAAGCCAATTTGCTATTCATACACTAAAAAAACACTGCAGTGTATTTGCTTGTCTAACTTGCTTAAACATTAATGCAACATGAATACTCTAAGTTGTGCATTTGTTTACATCTGCCTACTGTGCTGGTTGTGTACACTGGCAGTTAGTCGCCTCCAAAATGGGTAAATGTAAAGAACTCAGTTTTGATCTCAAGGATACAATTGTAAATCTTGCACTTAAGGGATATTCTTTGAGAAAAATAGGGCGACTGATAGGCAAATGTCATGCAACAGTACAGTATATACTAAATAAATTCAAGTATAAAGGTTTAGTACAGAATGTTCCGAGAAAACCTAAATAAAATAAGTTAAGTAAAAAAGAGGAGAGAACCATTGTGAGAAATTCAACCCCAGAATTAGTGCTCTAAAATTGCGGTCTACCCTAGAAGTTTCTATTGATAAAAAGGTATGTACTGAGACAGTTCGGAAGGTGTTACGAAGAAATGGCTATCATGAAAGAATAACTAGAAAAAGACCGTATGTAAGTAAGAAGAACCGTGTTGTAAGACTACAGTTTTCTAAAGAACATGTAAATAAGGGGCAGGCATTTTGGAATAATGTTCTCTGGTCTAATGAGACTAAAATCAACCTGTTCGTTTCAGATGGCGTTCATAGAGTCTGGAGAAAAGCCAATGCGGATAATGATGTGACCAATACAACACCTACAGTAAAACATGGGGTGGGTCTATAATGTTGTGGGGGTGTATGTCGGCAAAAGGGGTTGGCAATATACAGTTTATAGACAATGTTATGGACAAATTTGTGTATAACGACATTCTTCGTAAGAATGTTAAACAAAGTGCAGCAAAATTGGATATGCTCCCTACGTACATGTCCCAACAAGATAACGACCTCAAACATACGGCGGACTTAAATAAGACTTGGTTGATATGGAACGTGCCAAAACAATTGAAAACCCCTCCTCAATCTGCTGACTTAAACCGTATAGGACATTTATGGGCGTTTTTGAAACCTAGGGTCCACAGCAGAAATCCTTCCAAAGAAGAATCGAGGAAGGTGGTTACTGAAGAATGGTGCAAAATCAGTCCTCAGATATGTGATAGGCTTGTTAGATCCATGCAGCGTAGATGTCAAGCTGTTATTAAAGCTAAAGGTTACCCTACAAAGTATAAAGGACAGTTCTTTTTTCTTCATTTTTTTATTCTTTACCCCATTCTGACTGTATGAATAGAAAAGTGACTATAAAACTTAAAACTTTTAAAGTTTTTTAATATATTATACGTTAAATGTTTATAGAATTTGTTGATTTGTATATATTATGTAAAGAAGTGTACCTGAAAATGTTTAGTTAATGGCAAAATATAATTGCAATATTCTGAGAATTAAAATTGTGCTATTTCAATTATAGAATCTAAGTGTATGAATAACAAATTGACATACTGTATATTTATCATAAGTAATGCCACGAGTGATTTCCAAATATCTAGAGAATTTGGAAATCAAGAATGGCATTTGTTAGGACTATTTAACGAATACAATTAAGCTGTATACTCATTATTCAACTATAGTTAGTTTAAAATATTTATATATTTAATGTAAACGACGATGTTTGAAAACAAATGAGAAACGATTGGTACGCTTCATTTGCTTTTTTTGTTCGATCACTGCAAGCAGATCATAATATTATTTATTGCCAAAAGATAGCAATGTTGTAAGAATGCACCCTAGTGGAGAAATTTATAACCAACGTTATAGGTATTAATTAATTTCTGATGTCCTATGATGTAAAATTAATATGTCAATTATATTTTTCTGTGTCATTTCCTGGAAAATAATTCGTTTAAGAAAGTGCAAACGGTGGTTTATTTTTTTTGTGGTATAATCAATTGTTAGAAATGTTTTTATATCATCTCTCGTATGCGCTTTCTGTTGACATCCATGCACTATGTATGTGTATATATATTTTTGACATTTGGCAATGAAGGCAAATATGATATGAAAAGAAAAATGAATGCTTGAGTCGGGATTTGAACTCGAGTCTCTAAAGTCTGTACCTTTAGCGCTCTAACCAACTGAGCTACCCAAGAATTCCAAGACAAACATACAATTTTCTTATACATGTAGTATTCTCAATTCACACAAGAGGTAGCGGGAAGATCTTCCGACTGCCATCTAGCGGCTAACATAACAGTTAAGCAAATTATTAAAGAGAATATTTACTTTCTCTTTAATATTAATATTCTCTTTAATAATTTGCTTAACTGTTATGTTAGCCGCTAGATGGCTAGGTACAGACTTTAGAGACTCGAGTTCAAATCCCGACTCAAGCATTCATTTTTCTTTTCATATCATATATATATATATATATATATATATATATATAATCTGGTAGCCGTATTTCTTGGAGAGTCAGTCACTGCAAAATAATGCTATGACCTATTCAGAATGTTAAATAGGAGGTGCAGGATTTTCCTTTACGATATTACGGCGTAAATAAGCACACTGTTTTATTTTAATTTCACTTACCACTTCATTTCTATCCACAATTAACAGTAAACTTCTGTTCACAATTACAACTCACAATTTTCCTTTATTATTTTTTTTCACAGTCACGACTATTTTCACAGTCACTGCTGAATAAGTTCGCCACAATTTCTCGTTCACTTAACACTGTCCACCGCGAGACTGACTGTCGCAGTCGTCAAACACTGGCTGAATGGTGTCTCGCCTCCGGTCCCTTTTCATAGGCGCGACGAAACTTCTAGAAATAGCTTCGAGATATTTCGAAGCCTGAAAGGAGGAAAGAGATCGTGGTGGAAACGTTTGGCGACGCTCTTCAGACACTTCGGCCGCTTGTGAGGGTCCTCTAAATGGCGATTCTTGCCCAGCCTGCACAATTCAAATGTCGCTATCCGACGCGTAACTATATCTTAATATAATCCATTGACATATGTGAAAGCTAGGTCAAACGAAATAAAATTCGAAATTAAGTGTGAAAAGTCCGTCACATAAGAACGCCGTAAACAAACCGAATTCCCCAAGTGGAATTTATGGCCCGATATTGTTGGTTTACTTTGATTTGTTAATTAAATTGTATGATACACAGTTACATTGCAACAAAGCAAACATGGCGTCTGATAGGGGATTATTTAACTTCTAGATCGAGATATGTCTACTTCTAATTTATCTGACATTAAAAAAAGATTTCTTCGTTTTATTTTAATAGAATATACCGAGTTTCTTCGCGAAAAATTATAAATTGAGGGATTAGAGCATTTTTAATTTTTTTTATTTGTTTCAGGTGATCTCATGATTGTCTTTTGTTTAGTCTATATTTTAATAAAATCTTAAAATTGTAATAAATCTCTTCGCTGGTTGAGTGGAAGAGAAGGCCTTATGACCTTAACTCTGCGAGCTAAAATAAAGCATTATTATTATTATTATTATTATTATTATTGTTGTTGTTATTGTTATTGTTATTATTATTATTGTTATTATTATTGTTGTTAATATTATTATTGTTGTTAATATTATTATTATTATTATTATTATTATTATTATTATTATTATTATTATTATTATTATTATTTGCTGTTTAACGAAGTCGACCTTACATTTATTTTTACTCACTGCTATATGATGAGTTTGTTCAGAAACAAAATCCGGCCGTTGTAGCCTTAAAACACACTGTATTTATAACTAACTCACTGGCTCTTTCGAACCCGTAGGTTCATGGCCGCGCGGACATAAGCTCTCCATACATCTCTATCCTGAGCTAATGTTTTCCAATCATCTCCTGTATAATCTACTTCCCTCGAATCATGAATTAATATTATTCTCCCACCTCATTCTTGGTCTATCAACTGGACGGTTTTGCTCTGGTTTTCCTACAAGAAGCTTCCATTCACCTCTTTCATCCTCCATACGTGCCATATGTCCTGCCTATCGCAATCTACGAGACTTAACTGTTCTTATTATATCTGGCTTCCTGTACATATCATGTAGCTCACTATTATGCGTGCTTGTTCTTTTTTTTTTTTTTGACCAACCTTTTTCCTAGGAACTTTATTCTCAAATACTCGTAATCCTTTTTCCTCCCTTAAAGTAAGAGTCCATGTTTCGCATCAATATCATATAACTGAGAGAATAACTGTTTTATATATTTTCAGTTTTACATTTTTTTTAATGAGTTGGGACAAAAGAGTCTCTGTAATGTATACTAACATGCATTTCCAGAATTGAGCATATGTTTAATTTCTTATATGTTATGTTTATTTTCGATGTCTACTACATAGGATCAATGAAGATATGTAAAAAAAATGAAAGAAATATATTCATGAAAACAATTTCAATAGCTTCTTTACTTTGGAAATTGCTAAACACGTAATTCAGTGTGATATGTTTTGAGGAGTAGAATCGGTTCAAATAATCTCATTTTTTTAGAAAAGACCACATTCTATGAACACCCGATATGATGCCCAAATATTACCATCTACAATCTGCATGGAAAGCTGCTCTCGCTGCCTACCATATCATCCGTAGAACAGCGTACAAGTTATGGAGAAAACTACGTTTGGGCAACATGAAGCGCGGTTGACCCTTGGGATGGGTGAACTGTTTCCGAAACGGACAGGAATGAAAACTCATTGAGATACATATAAGACCTAAACCTCGGATGGGGGTACGGCTTCCGAAACGAAACATAGCGAAAGCTCAATGTGTTTAATTTATAAGACCCAAACCAGCGACTCGAACCTATCATTCCTTGATAATGACATGTGGGATAATGCCGAAACGTCGGAATCAGTGGCCAGAGGTCGACCTTAAATAAATGACGCGGAAAACCTAAGAAAACTTTCTTAATTTATATATATATATATATATATATATATATATATATATATATGAAAATAAATGCTTGGACGGGATTTAAACCTGGGCCTCTGGATTGATACTTCAGTTCGCTACCAATTACGCAACCAAGCAAATCTGGTAAAACATTTATTTTTCTTTATATATATTCTATATTACGAGAGGTAGCTTGTACTCGGTTTCCACTGTCCTCTAATAGTTCCTATAACAAGTAAGTAAATTAAAGAGAATATTTTTACTTTATAGCAGTGACGCTTTTTTGATTTACAATTAAATTTTTGACATTGAACATTGCAAGCTTAATATGATGTGAGAGGAAAAATAAAATATTATCTTTAATTTGCTTACTTGTTATAGAAGCTACTAGAGGGCAGTGGAGACCGAGTTCCCGCTACCTCTCGTAATGGAGAATATATATAAAGAAAAATAAATGTTTGTACTAGATTTCCTTGGTAGCGCACTGGAGTATAAATCCAGAGGCCAGGTTCAAATCCCGTCCAAGCATTCATTTTTCTTATATCATATTAAGCGTGCATTGCTCAATGTCAAAAATTTAATTATATATATATATATATATATATATATATATATATAGACATAAGAAAAATAAATGCTCGGACGGTACTTGAACCCGGACCTCTGGGTTGGAATCCCCGTGCGCTTCCGACTACGCCACTGAGCTAGTCTAGTACAAATATTCATTTTTCTTTACATATTCTCATTATTACAAGATGTAGCGGGAACTCTGTCTCCACTGCCATCTGGTAGCTCCTATCACAAGTAAGCAAATTAAAGAGAATATTTTTACTTTATAGCAGTGACGCTTTATCGATGTTATAATTAAATTTTGACATTGAGCAACGCAAGCTTAATATGACACGTTAAGAAAAATACATTTTAACATCGATAAAGTGTCACCACCCAGAGGTCCGGGTTCAAGTCCCGTCCGAGCATTTATTTTTCTTATGTCATATTATGCTTGCATTGCTCAATGTCAAAAATTGAATTTTAACTATATATATATATATATATATATATATATATATATACAGTATGTGTATGTGTATGAGGCTTTGTGGATATTAGGGGCGAATTATCTGGGAGACACATTATGCAAGTCGAGTTCGCCCTTATTATCCGCAACGCCTCAATTGTATCTTTATCTCTGCCAGACTAAAGAAAACATTATTATTATTATTATTATTATTATTATTATTATTATTAGTATTATTAGTATTATTAGTATTATTATTATTAGTATTATTATTATTATTAGTATTATTATTATTATTATTATTATTATTATTATTATTATTATATATACAGCTGAGACTTGGATATATACAAAGAAGGACTAGAGCAGAATCCAAGCTACAGAAATGAAATTCCTACGTGGAATGGTACATAAAACAGGGAGAGATAGAATAAGGAATGACAAAATCGGGGAGACATTAAGCGTAAAAAATTAACAACAGATAGAAAAAAAGTAAACTAAAATGGTTTGGACATTTAAAAAAAGAATGGAAAAGGAAATATTACCACAAAGACTGTTAAATATCAAGATACAAGGAAAACGACCACGAGGTAGACCACGAAAAATATGGATTAACCAAGTGAGAAAAGTCTAAAGAAGAGAGAGGATACGACTGGGAAGAACTAAGAAGAAGCAAAGCATTTGGGAAGATAGAGATGAGATGGTTAGAGACATATTTGGAATCGACCTACCGATAGGAGGACACGATAAGATGTTGATGATGATGATGTTTATTTTTACTAATATTTATTTATACAAATGCAGAGGACTTGACAGAAGTCATTGTCCATAATTATGAGAAAACAATAATATATATAGCTTTTACTAATATAGGTAGGCCTACTTTGTACGTATAAGAACGTGCATACGTAACTGTGAACGGATATTATAAATTTAGAACCTTAGGACGCACGATAGGACTTACAGCATTGACGGTAGACGTACTAGAAAAAAGTACAAAAGTCATTATCACAATGCATTTTGTTGCAGCTAAGAGAAGACTTTGTATTGATTCAGCAAATTAGCAGTTGGCATCATAAGGGAACAAAGAACGAAGGAATGCTTTGTAAGTCACTAATAAAAGAAACTATCTGTACTAATAGAATTCAACACGACTTCTATTATCATTCCTGCCGCAAGATTGTCATCCGTCCACAATCCAATAATCGCTTGGTTACCTTCAGTGACCTTGAGAAACAAGTTTAATTCTTTTCTTAAGCTATAAATCTTTGAAGTTTAAACAATCGTACACTGAATTTTATTTATTTTCAATTTTAACTTGGAAATTTACGTACTATGTGATAGAACAAATCTGTAAATTTGCTTTATCGGGAATAATAATAATAATAATAATAATAATAATAATAATAATAATAATAATAATAATAATAATGCTTTATTTTAGCTTGTAGAGTTAAGGACATAAGGCCTTCTCTTCTATTCAACCAGCGAATAGTAAACTTCTACAAAAATTACGTATTTATTACAATTTTGCCCTTTTGGGGTTGTAAGGGGTAGTGACGTGTGTATAACCTCTCCTACCCAATTCTCATCCTCACCTTCTCGTGGTACAACCTGTTTTCACAAACGAGGCTCTGAGGACCGAGTCACGGCGGTATAACCGTTCCATCAGGTACTGAGTAAATGCGGTATCCTAATGTCTGTCCAGAGACTAAAAGGTAGCAGCCCTACCACTGGACTACTTAGCGTCTGGCCAGTAACCTGTCCTAAGGAACTTCAAACTACTTTCAAGTCTCAACACGAAAAAATCAAGAAGAAGACCAGGACGTCCACTCAAAAGACTTCTGGATGGTGTTTCTCTTGAGGCCGAAACGGGTCAACGAATGGCCTGAATTCGTGAATGTACTATGATGATGATGATATTACAATTTTAAAAATATAGACTTAAACAAAAGACAATGGTGATGTGATCTAATATTAGCTAATACTAACAAAAACAAGGAATATAACTAACTCACTGGCACTATGAAACCCGTAGGTTCATGGCCGCGCGGACATAAGTTCTCCATACATCCCTACCCTGAGCTAATGTTTTCCAATCATCCCCTGTATAATCTACTTTCCTCAAATCATAGTTAATGTTAATCTCCCATCTAATTCTTAGTCAACCACTGGGTGATTTCCCTCTGGTTTTCCTACAAGAAGCTTTCATGCATGACTTTCATTCCCCATTCGTGCCACATGTCCTGCCCATCGCAGTCTACGAGACTTAACTTTTCTTTTTATATCTGGTTTCCTATAAAAGCCACATAGTTCACAGTTACGCAGTCTTCTCCATTCACCTGTCTGTTCATCTCTCTTTGGTCCAAAAATTGTCCTAAAAACTTTATTCTCAAATACTCGTACTAGTCTCCTTTCCTCCCTTAAAGTAAGAGTTCATGTTTCGCATCCATATAATATAACAGGTAGAATAACAGTTTTATATATTTTTTTTCAGTTTAACGTTTTTTGGAAGGAGTTGGGACTTAAAGAGTTTCTGTAATGCTTAACAGCACGTATTTCCAGAATTCAGCCTATGTTAAATTTATTTGCGCATCTCATTCCTATTTTTGATTATTGTTCCTAGGTATTTAAATTCAGCCACTTCCTCAAAATTTCCTTCAATTGTCATTAGCTGTCCATTTCCATTGTATAATGTATTTCTACGTGTGTCCATATATTTAGTTTCATTGATATTTACTTCCAGTACTAATTTCCTAGTGTTATTCAATAGTGTGTGCGTGTTGGCCTTTAGTATATCCTCGCTATCTCCCAATAGTACTACATCATCAGCATAAAGTAACAGTTTATTAATACCATTGAATTGTAGGCTTTCTTCATCCTTTAAAGATCTGATTGCATGCTCTAGTACAAAATTAAATAGTTGAGGAGATAGTGCATCTCCTTGCTTCAACCCATTGTAGATTTCAAAAGTATCCGAAAAAATGTTTGCCTACACGCACCCTACCCTTTGTGCCATTTCAGACACATTCGTATAAGTCTATCTAACTTTTTAGGAATTCCGTTCTCCAGCAGGATACTATGTAACTTCTCCCTCTTAATTGAATCGTATGCCTTTTTGAAGTCTACGTATAGTTGATGTACAGTACCATTATATTCCCATTTATTTTCTAAAATCTATCTTATACTAAAAATCTGATCTGTTGTAGACCTGTTTCTCCTAAATCCACATTGACGAAGCATGGAATATAATAAAATTAAAATAATATAACATAAAATTAAGTAAGTAAAGCTTTTTAGATGATTATTTACAAAATACTGTACATAATTGTTATACAGTTAATATTTTCGTTTTGTCGAACTTAAGATATAAGTTAATTTGGATTTAAATATAGTATCTGTCTTCGGCAAATGAAGGCAGCTCGTAGTGCAATTTATACAAACATTATAGTCAATTGGGTGTAGTGTTTAATCCGTCTCAGATTTTCACAAGAACATGTAATATAGTAGAAATGTGAGTTGTATAATGAGTGGTGTTGGTAGATCAGGAATGAGGTGGGATAATAACATTAACCATGATTTGGGGGATGTAGATTATACAGGAATGATTGGAAAGCAGTTCAAGATAGAGATGTATGGAGAGCTTATGTCTGCTCTGCTATGGACCTAAGGGTTCAGTAATGCCAGTGAGTTAATTAATTCCTTACTTGAATTGTGATAAAGTAAAACTTATTTTTTTATTAGGAATATTCCACAATATAGTGTTTCTCCTTCAACCCAAAGTGATTTGTCGCCAGAGGTTCCTGTCTAAAGTATCTTCTTCCCTCAAATCTCTAGCTCCCATACTTCTCCTCACTCCATCTATCCATTGTTCTCTAGGTCTGCCTCTTCCACGTCTTCCATTAGCTTTCCAATTAAAGTTCTTCGTCCATTCTTATGAGGTGTCCATACCATTTCAAACGATTTTCTTCTATTTTTTCTAATATGTTTTTTTCAACTTGCATCTCTTTTATCCAATGAAAGATATTTTATTTTATTATAATTTATTGTAATCCCCATTTTTTGTATTCTATCTCTAATTTCCTTAATATGAAAATATAATGATCTTAAAAAAACTTAAAAAGTTGTACAATAATACGGAACTATAACTTTTAGTTTTATTCTCTCCATAGAAATTGATATTTTTAAATGAAGTGCATTTTTATAATACACTGCATTAATGCTGTACTCCATTAGTATTATTCCATAATAGTTTATTGTTAGTTATTTAATATTTAAAAATGAATGTTTATTTGTTTGTTTGTTCGTACTTTATACGCGGCCATACCGTTGATCCGATTGTGATGGGGCTTCTTGAAAAATATTCAGGAGATTCCCAGGATGAACATAGGCTATAAGAGAGTTGTGATACTCAACTCCTACACCCTTAAAATCGCCCTTTGTAGTGGAAAACGTGAAAAAGTAGCTCTTTGGACGCTTAAATGGCTTACGCTGCCAAAACCATAATAAATACACAACATTAATGTACACAGAATCGAATATCTCGGAAAGATCTACAAAAAGATCAGTGATAGCAAAGGTTTATCTCTTACGGATAACTCACAATAACCATTTTTGTCTTTCATTGATGCCAAGAAGATCGAGATAAGTACATAGATTCCTGTGCAAGCATAGCAGCACATGGCGGGTATTCTTTTACAGATAACTCGCAGTAACGAATTTTTTGTCTTTCAGCTCATTTATGCCAAGAAGATCGAGCTAAGTAGATTCCCGACAACACCGGGTAATCAGCACGGATATCTTAAAAAAGTTACGATGTACATTTATAATTATGTTTCATTTTACTTATTCAAGTAATCATAAGAAGTACATTAATTTTTGTCTTTCAGCTCATTTATGCCAAGAATATCGAGATGAGTAGGCTTAGATCCCCGGACAACGCCGGATAAACATCACGAGGTATCTAAAATAATTATGATATAAAATTTTCCTTTCACTTATTTAACTAAACATAAAACACTTTGATTTTCGTATTTCAGCTCATTTACGTCAAGAAGATCGGGCTATGTAGATTCCTGGGAAACGGCGGGTAATCAGCACGGGGTATCTAAGAATATAAATTTATAATTATTTTTCCCTTTACTTATTCAACTAAACATAAAAGCACATTAATTGTCATTTATTTAGGCGTAGCAGTGCACGCCTGGTATCAGCTAGTACAGAATAAACCGTAATTTGCGATGCGGTAAACTAAGTGAATATAATATTAATAACAAAGTTTAGTAGGAGTATACAAAATAATTATACGACTTGGAAACATTTTTAAACGTAATCGTTTAGTAGTCTTATATATTATCTAATTACAACATTGGTCAGACATATTTATAATGAGCTAAATATTCCAATCGTTTTAATAATATTTTTATCACTAACGTCTCGATTTTAAATCATCGGGATTCAAACTTTATAGCCCATTTTCGCGAATTGCTGCCAATTCTGGATAAATATTGTAGCTATATAAGAGACGTTAACTGTCGTATTTTAAAGAATGCATTAAGTCACTCCCTAAAAGTCAGAACACCTGTAGTCGTGAACGCCTGCCCATATAAAGCCACTGACCATATATGGCTAGCAAAAGATGTCTTATTATTCTGTGTTTTCATTCAAAGCGGTTACTTTACCTGTCACGAGATGGGATGTTGGAACCGCTGTTATTTATAATTACAGTAAGACGACTTACGGAACAAAGACTTTAATCAGGTCATAATATTTCCATATTACTTGAGCCCAATTTGGAAACGCCTCGCGGCGTATATCCTTTCCTGATTTCCAAGTCTCTCTCTAATGAAAGAAATCATGTCTAATAACAGTTTCTTAATCATTACTCTCAGTTACGTCTACATAAATTAGTTTCATTTTGCTCTCCTCTCCCGTAGTAGATAGAACCTACTTTTCGTATCCCACGCCTTTTCGTGGGCTTACAGGACACGACCTGTCCGGCGAGGATTTTAATCTCTGGAACAAATACAAACTTTTAGGCCACAAAAGAACATGGAGGGTCTCCGGATGAATAACACTTTGCAAAAAAAAAAAAACTTTTTTTTTTGTCTCAGAAAGAAAAAATGTGATTCTGATAATATTTTTTCTCCTGAATTCAAATATGATATCGGTTTTTCTCCATCACGCAAGGTTTCCGAGAGACAGGAATTTATAATTTCAAACACTTTAATATTTTCTATATTCGTAACTACACAATATTCGAACATTCGGACTCACCTAGAAAGTAAGAAATTACGATTTTCTGTTATATTTCGCCTGTGGAGCATCCCTCTTGATGATCCAACCAATAATCAGGCAGTATATTAGGATTCCATTTGCCTTGATATCTCTTTTCCATAGCTGAAATCTCCTGAGTTAGCTCATTTGGTTTTATTTTACAATGGACAAATGAACGAAAAAACGTTTATTAAAAAATAATTATTAAATCCATTAATTGAAACTGAAATAAAAAAAACTGTGGGTGATGGAGAAATTACGAATACATATTTGAAAACACGATAAAAAACTGCATTAAGTACAACTATTGGTACTCATGAGACAAAAATCATGTTGACCAGTGTAATCAGCTCAATGTTAGGGCCAACTCTGAGATAACATAACACTTAAAAATAAAAAAAATAAAAAATGTACCTGTTAGCAGGTGTCGTCGCTCAACTGTGTGACAATATTATATTTAAATTTTTAACAGGAGGCCTTTCGGAATTTAACTTCCATCATCAGAAGGATGAGTGTCGGCTACTAGCTGTTGTTGTTTACGACGTTGTAGGGAAGTGTCGTTAGTAGCAACGTCGTAAACAACAACTTGTAGCCGACACTCATCCTGCTGATGATGAAGTTAACTTCCGAAAGGCCTCCAGTTAATGTTAAATATAATATTCTAATACAGTTGAGGACGACGGCACCTGCCAACAGGTACATATTTTATTTATTTTATTTTATGACTATTCACCTCAACGGAATTTGATATGAAATTTCTTAGTATTCTCAAACACTTAAGACTAGGCACGCCATCCACTCATAGATACATATTAAACAAGACGAATAACGTAGGTTGATTATGGTGACCAGGATATTTGGGTCTTAATGTTTTTCGACATTTGCTTTATAGGTAAGAAAATCCACGAAAAATCTTTCACCCAAGACTCTTGTCACAACCAGAAAGCGAACTCGGTGCATTAGAAGCAACGAAGTAGCGCCGACACCATAGCTATGGACACCTAAAATGTATTCTACAATAAAATTGCAGATTTAGCAGAGGAATTGAATTCATTGTAATTAGTCCACCGCTGTGGTCTCGAGATAGTGTCTTGTCACGCAGCGGGTCCGGGTTCGATTCCCGGTCGGGACAGGCTCCTGGGTGAGCTTTATCGGGGTTTTTCTTCACCTATAAGACAAATGTTAGGAAAGTTAGGGCCCAACGGTCCCCGAAAATCATCCGGCCATCATAATCATCCTTATCATCATGATCATCCCTCACCGGCGTGGAAAGCAAGGGAACCTACCACACCCATAATTCCCTAGTAAAGCTGCAAAGTATTGCATGAAAATGCTATGATTACAGTGAAAGACCTGCCCTCGGGCAGAATGACTATGGATGGATGTAAAGATAAATCATCAAATTCCTGGAAAATCCAATGATAAACATATTTCCATATAAAAGTTTAAGAAATGATAAAAAGTGTGTTTTTTTTAGGATCTTGAATCCAGAAATTAAATTTCCAGATATGTTATACGAGAGAATTCAATTATAGATGTAAAAGGATATTTTTATAAATATTTGAAAATGAATATTCCTTCCTGTGTTTTGTTTTAAATTCAGAATCTCGGGCTAATAACATGCTGAAGTGTTATGAATTATTATTATGTTTCTATTTTGTTATTTCTTTCTTTCTCGTTTTCTTTCGTTTACACTGTTCTTCCATTTTGTTTTACCTTTGTTAACCTTTTTATCTTATTCACACATACAAACACAAGACAGGACACACACCCAGACTCAAGGTGGAGATTTAAAATCCCCTACCCCGCCGGGAATCGAACCCGGGTCGCCGGAGTGGACGGTAGGGATTCTAGCGATATGCCACGGCGACGGACAAATTTATTATAAGATGTCACGAATACGTAAATAAACTTATTTTTGAATTCGCTTTTTGTACCGTAAAGCTCACTCGTTTCCAGACTTACTGGATCCGAAAACTCATATCGACATTCTTTCATAGACACTTCATCATGTTCCGAATGATATTCAGGCATTTGTAATAATGAGCTCTATATAAGGCTTAAATACATCAATAAAACTAATTATATGTTCACACACAGAAATGCGTTATATAATGGAAATGGAGAACTAATGACAAATGAGGGAAATTTTGAAGGAGTGGCTGAATTCAAATATCTACATAGGAACAATAGTTACAAATAGGAATGAGATGCACAAAGAAATTAAATATAGGCTGAATTCTGGAAAAGCATGTAATTATGCATTACAGGGACTCTTGTCGTCCCAACTCCTTTAAAAAAATGTTAAATTGAAAATATATAAAACAGTTATTCTTCCAGTTATATTACATGGATGCGAAACATGGACTCTAACTTTGAGGGACGAAAGCAGCTTACAAGTATTTGAGAATAAAGTTCTTAGGAACATTTTTGGGTCAAAAAGAGAGTTCAATGTAAAAAACTACATAATTGTGACCTACATGATATGTATAGGAAGCCAGATATAAAATAAGAACAGTTAAGTCTCGCAGACTGCGATGGGCAGGACATATAGCACGTATGGGGGTTAAAGTGGTATATGGAAGCTTCTTATAGGAAAACGAGAGGAAAAACGCCCAGTTGGTAGACCAAGAATGAGGCGGGAGAATGATATTATCCATGATTTGAGGGAAGTAGATTATACAGGGGATGATTGGAAAACATTAGCTCAGGATGGGAATGTATGGAGAGATAATGCCCGCGTGGCCTTGAACCTACGGGTTCGATAGAGCCAGTGAGTTAGTTATTGTAGAGTTCAATTCATAAATTGAAATACGTTCCAATAAGTGATTTCAGAATATTTGCAAATAATTATTAAGACATAAGTTATTGCTTGGACCAAATAAATTTTAAAATACCCTTAGCTTTAATGCTATGAAAAGTTCCCAACACTTCTTTTCTATGGAATGAAATGTGCCAGTTTTCTGGTACAAAGGCTTTCTCTAGTTCCTACACTTGTTTTATTACGTGTGTTTATAAAATAATATGACATAGTTTATTATTGTTATTATTATTATTATTATTATTATTATTATTATTATTATTATTATTATTATTATTATTGATGAGTTTGAACACAGAAGGCTAAAATGGTATGGACACATAATAAGAATGCAGAATGGAAGACTATACCAAAGGCTGTCTATGCATGGAACATTGAAAGAAGGAGCAGAAAAGGAAGACCAAGAACAACCTGGGAGAATAACATTCAGAATTCAATGAGAAAATTTGGTGTAACGGATGAATACACAGAGGACAGAGAAGGATGGCGAACTTCAATTAAGGGAAATTTGTGAATGTTTATTACAAACTGATAGTCTGTAAGTCCGTAGTCATTTATGTATTTTTTTAAAAATTCATTTTAATTACTAAGATTGGTTGGAGAAAACTCTCAATGATGAGGAAAGTTCTCAAAATCAATTAAATGAATATTATCATTCAAAAGAGAAACTATAGTTAACATTTTTAAAACAATAGTTAGAAGTATTATGACTTATGGTTCAGAGGTTTGGATTATAAATCATCAGATGAAAAGAAAATTAATGGTAGCAGAAATAGACCATTCGAGAAGATCTGATAGGATATCAAGGAGAGAGAAAATTAGAAATGAAGTTAGAAAAGAGAACACGAATTTACAAAACTCAATGTTAGAATTTATCATAAGTAATGCCACGAGTGGCATTTGTTATGACTATTTAACGAATAAAATTAAGGTGTTTACTCACAAATCATTGTTTAATTATAGTTATTTTAAAATATTTATATATTTAATGTAAACGGTGATGTTTGAAAACAAATCAGAAATGTTAGGTTATGTTCATTCACTGCTGCTTGATCATATTATTTATTGCCAAATACGAGTAAGATCGCAATATTGTAAGAGTGCACCCAAGTGGAGAAATAATGAAACACACCAAACTATGTATCATAATCAACATTACGGGTGTTTTTAGTAAACAACTCAGTAAAATCAAGGAATCTTTTCATTATTTGCTATATTCAATGTATTTGTTGGAGAAAAATAATGCTTTGACCTGTTCAGAGCATTAAAAAAGGAGGAGCTTTCTTTATCACAAAAGCAGGAGCTGATAAAGAGAAAGCGATAAAGAGCGAGGTGAAACACGACTGTTATTGGTTGTAAAACAACATTCATTGAAACGTGATTGGTCATTGACTAGCATTTGTGGCATGAGTTAAATATTCATAAATAATGCCACGAGTGATTTCCAAATTATTGATAAATTCATGACTCACGAAGTGAGGAGTGAATTTATCTAGAGAATTTGGAAATCAAGAGTGACATTTGTTAGGACTATTTAACAAATAAAATTAAGCTGTATACTCACAAATTATTATTTAACTATAGTTATTTAAACAATATATATATATATATATATATATATATATATATATATATATATATATATTTAATGTAAACGGCGATGTTTGAAAACAAATGAGGAACGATTGGTACGCTTCATTTGCTTCTTTTGTTCATCACTGCAACCAGATCATAATATTATTTATTGCCAAAAGATCGGAATGTTGTGAGAATGCACCCTAGTGGAGAAATTTATAACCAATGTTATAGGTATTAATTAATTTCTGATGCCCTATGATGTAAATATGTCAATTATATTTTTCTGCGTCATTTCCTGGAAAATAATTCGTTTAAGAAAGTGCAAACAGTGGTTTCTTTTTTTTTTGGTGGTATAATCAATTGTTAAAAATGTTTTTATATTATCTCTCGTATGCGCTACATGTTGACATTCATGCACTATATATACAATCTGGTAGCCGTATTTCTTAGAGAGTCAGTCACTGCAAAATAATGATATGACCTATTCAGAATGTTGAAAGGAGGTGCTTTCTTTATTATTATAAACTTTAGTTGGTAAATTTTTGGCGAAACACGACTGTGATTGGTTGTAAATAAAAAAAATCATAGAAATGTGATTGGTCATTGACTCCCATTTGGGGCATAAGTTAAATAGTTCAAGAAAAGCAATTGAAATGGTACGGGCATATTAGGAGAATGGAGGATGAAAGATTACCAAAAAAAAAATAATAATGCAGTGGACACCATGAGGAACGAGAAGGAAAGGACGACCAAATCTCACGTGGATCCAAGGGATTGGAGAAAATTTGAAGGGCTGGGAAATAGAGGAAGAAATGTGTTATAATAGAGACGAATGGAGGAAAATTATAAAGCGAAATTGAAGACAAATCATTGGCGCCGGAAAAATGTATCATCATTGTTAAAACCGGAAAGTAAATATAATAGAATTTTGAATACATTGTAGATATTGTACGATTTTTCAGTATTTACAGTTATCCTTAACACATCTTGTATAAGAAGCATGAAACCGTCAAATTCAGAGACGTTATATTTTGTTATTTTTTTCTCCTTTTCTGTTTCTGATTCAACTAGGAATGCAGGCGAGAACGATTGCTGGTAGTGTTTAAATAATTTTATTTTCATTTTTTGTTTGGTAGTATAGCTTAAGGATGGACTAAGTCTGTAATAAAGTAGTGTTCCGAAATTATTTCCTTCGGGATAAGTAGCTTTGCACGCAACTTACCTCGGAGTTGAGTGTCAAAAATTTATAAGAACATTAAACAGAGTTTTCATTCCTCACGTATCTGGCTGGCAACATTTTACGACTATTGCGATTCTGTCGCACACAATAGCGTGTTCTCTCATTACTGAAACGTAAATCATTCTAATAATATATAATGATTTATCTAAAATAATGTCATATACTTAGTTTAAAGTAGTTTTTTAAATAATTCGGCTTATAATGTACTAGGATTTTTGGCAGCTTTTCATTATCATCATCATCACCCGGTATCACGGCAGCTGCCGCCGTCTTCCTGAAACTAAATGCCATTCCTCTCTGTCCATCCATTGATCTTCCTCGAATTATCTCATATTCATAGCCGCTTGTATCCCTTCTATCCAAGTTTTCTTCTGTCTACGTATCTTCCTCATTTCCATTGGGATCCATTTCATAACAATTTTAGGCAATCTTTGCTCTGGCATTCACTTGACATGGCCATACCACTGTAATCTTTACTTTTCTATAATGTTATGATGTCCGGCTCCTCTTGCACACACATAATTTACCGTGTTTCTTTATTTCGTATTCTACCCATTCTAGATTTTCCAGCCGATCTTCTTAAAACATCCATTTCTGTACTTGAAATTCTTTTGATTTCCCTAGTAGGAATTTACCAAACTTCAGCACTATATGTTAAAATGCTCGGAATTATGGTTTGATATATGTGTAATTTTCTATTTTTTTGTAATATTCTCACTCCACCAAACAAAGTATAAAGCATTTATTGCTTGTTTTGTTTGTGCGATTCTACTTTTAATTTTCACTGTGTTATCGCCTGAATTGCCTAACTTTGTTCCTAAATAAGCGCATTCAATACTTGGTTTCAGTTCTTCTCCGTTGTTGAAATTTATATTTTCCATTTCTTCTTCTATAGGCTACACAGATATTTAGTTTCCTCTATATTTGTATACTTACTTACACATTGGCACTATCGAACCCGTAGCTTCATGGCCGCGCGGACATAAGCTCTCCATACATCCCTATACTGAGCTAATGCTTTCCAATCATTCCCTGTATAATCTACTTCCGTCAAATCATAGTTAATGTTACTCTCCCACCTCATTCTTGGTCTACCAACTGGGCGTTTTCCCTCTGGCTTTCCTACAAGAAGCTTCCATGCACGTCTTTCATTCCCTAAACGCGCAACATGTCCTGCTGATCGCAGTCTACGAGACTTAACTGTTATTATATCTGGCTTCCTATAAAGACCATGTTATTCATTGTTATGTAGTCTTCTCCATTCACCTGTCTGTTCATCTCTCTTTGGTCCAAAACAATTTCCTAAGTACTTTATTCTCAAATACTCGTAATCTCCTTTCCTCCCTTAAAGTAAGAGTCCATGTTTCGCACCCATATAATATAATGTGCCCCGCTATTGTACAAAGTCCTAACATTCCATGTTCCTAGGAACATGTCCTGTGTTTGAGCCTTTGGCATGGGTTCCCTGAAGTAGTCCCCGCTCGGAGAACCGAATGGGGGACTATTTGACCTCCGGAAAATTTTACCCCAGTTGAACCCATGTCTACATTTCTTGACGGTCGTATTTCTACGGTGAAATAAGGTCACTCGTTCGACCAAGGTACTTTTTTCGTCTTGCTTATCACCTTCGACCAGTTCGGCATGGGTAACCCTATCGGCAGCAATGTTACCGCCGGCATAGCTCTTGGGATCATTTAAGCACACAAGCCACTCCACCTCGACAAGTAAAGATACCATTTTTCATATTCTTCTTTTAGGTTTTTTTTTTTGCTTTTCTTTATCTTCTTTTCTTCTTCGGCTTTCCCCCATTTATAGGTTTGCCGTCTTCAGTTTCCATTTATCTCTATCATTCCAATCTCCCTCTTCCAAATTCCTATCTTCCATTATTGTTCTGACGTAGGTTTTCCATTTCCATCTTGGTCTGCCACGTTTATTTCTTCCAGGGGTGACCATTGGTATATATTTTTAGGCCATCTTTCATTTTCCATTCTTTGTACATGGCCATATCATTTAAGCGTTTGATTTTCAATCCTCTTAACAACAGATGTGGTGACCTTCATTTCTCTCCAAAGGAATTCATTTTTTATTTTATCCTGTCTTGTTTGTTGGAGGCTTCTTCTAAAATAATCGAATTTAACTGTTCTAATTTTATTCTTTTGTAATTCCGTCAAAGACCAAGTTTCGCTTCCATCTGACAAAATATTCTGTATTATGCTCTTATAAATTTTCATTTTAGTTTCCTTTGTAATATTTTTGTTCCAAATTACTCCATGTAATGTCTTAGTTGCATTTTTTGCCATTGCAATTTTAGCCTGAACATCTCTCTCACAGGTACCTAAACTTGTAATTATTGACCCAAGGTATTTAAAAAATTCACATTTTTTTATTTTCCCTGTTTCAAGTATGAGGTCATTCACATCCTTTCCCAAACACATATATTCTGTTTTCTGTAAATTTATATTCAGTCCCCATTTTTTATATTCTTCCATTAATTTATTTATCATATATTTCATATCATCTTCATCCCCTGCAAAAATTATTTTTCATTATACGGAATTATTTATTTTGGGTAATTCTTATTATGAGAGGTTTATTTGAATGAAAACTGGAGGAATTTTCTTTAAACGTCTAAGATAATGTAAAATGGAGTAAGGTTTTATACTGTAGATGTGTTTTACTTGTGTTTGCCGAGTTAAATCTGGATCTAGATATAGTCCAAGACCTAGTACTGAAAAAGAATTGGAATCATTAAAATTCTTCCCTGTAGGGGGAGAGAGCCTAAATTTCTGTAAAGGGAAAACATGGGCTCACAAGAAACTTACATAATTAACGTTAATATTGTATTGTACGGCAAAAACCTCTGTCCGAGACCAAATTTAATTCCTATCTGAACCATCAGAGAACCACTTTCAATTCTGCCATTATCAGTAACGACCGTTAGAAAAGTACGTTCGCTAGAACGTCTCCAAACCGGTAGAAGACCATCGCAACCCATACTTGATTCATCTGTGAGCTGACAGTTAACAAGGTTTTGAACAAATCGCAGCCGCAATTCTTTATGCTGTGTTAAAAAGGTTCTTAAATGTGTTAAAAAGGGTCTTGAAAGGGAATTGTTTGTCTAAACAGTGCACTCTTCTTACAGTCTGATAATGAATGACCTCTTCATTTGTTCATACATAATTTTATTGACGTCTGTCTGTAGTTTTGAGTCTCTCAGAGACATAGCGATTGGAAATTAAATCTTGTATGTACGAGGGTGATTCGGAAATTAAGTTCTGATCTCTTTCGTTATGCGAACGAAGATGGTAGCATCGACATAATTGCTCAGAACGCTGTACTTCAGTACTCTTCCGACAGAATATTGTGTGGTTGCATTCGGCCTTTTCTATCATTAAGGCAGATGATTAAAATGTCAGCAACAAAATATAGTCCACCGCTGTGGTCTCGAGGTAGCGTGCTGCATTGTCACGCAGAGGGCCCGGATTTGATTCCCGGTCGGGGCAGGCTCCTGGGTGAGGGTTTTTCGGGGTTTTTCCTCACCTGTAAGACAAACGTCTGGATGTTTAGGGCCCAACGGTCCCCGAAAATCATCCGGCCATTATCATAATCCTTATCATTATCATAATCATCCTTCACCAGTGGGGAAAGCAACGGGAAGCTACCACACCTATAATTCCCTAGTAAAGCTGCAAAGCATAGCAGTGAAAGACCTGCCCTCGGGCAGAATTACTATGGATGGATATTATTTATAGTAATGTTATGTCAAAGGTTATGAGCTGTTGGCCTATTACAGTAGTATTGGCCAGTCCCATCATCGCACATGAATTGAAATGTTCCCATTATCACTCATTTATGACCAACTCTTCAGGTAGACATTAATGTACAATATTGCACGTACGTAGTGTGAATATTAAATGACAGCTCTTTGTAATTCAACGGTACAGTTAGGGGAGGAGCTTGGCAGAAATGTGATAAATTGCAGATAATCACCTTTAATGCCAACAAAATAATTCTATAAAATAGCTATTGAGTTCAAAATTGTATGCATATTATCATTTGAATGTATATTTCAAATTCAAAGCACAGCGCTGCTATAATTAAATGTGCATTGAGTATATCAGGTTTATTATTAAATTTTAATAACCTGATTTCCCTGAAATAAAATTACAAGAATAGATTTGCAATTTTTTGGTAATTACCCAAGTTTCGCTCCCATAAAGTAATGCAGGAACTGCCAATGTTTTATAAAACTTCAATCTAGTATCTCTTCTTGTTTTGTTCTTTAATGATTTGTATATAGTTCCGCATATCATTTGAAATTTTGACAGTTTGATATTTATGTCTCTTTCGGTTTTTTGTGTTTATAATAAAATTACAACCCAAATAACTAAAATCTGTTACTTGTTCCAGAGGTTTGTTGTCTGTTATGATTTTTGATCTTATATGCTCATTTCCCCAAAATGCCATTATTTTCGTTTTTTTTATATTTTAAAATTATATTCTTGGCCTAACTGTTTTAATTGATGTAAAGAGTACTGCAAATTGTTTCAATTTCTTGAATAATAACCACATCGTCAGCATACATTAAAACATTTAAACGGTCTATTCTTATACCTACATTAACGTTACTTTTCTAATTTGGATGATGTCATTAATATATAAATTAAAAAGAGTAGGTGATAAACTACTTCGGTCTTTGATGTGCCTATATTTATTATAATTCGATAATATAATAACAAAAGGCTGCACAAGAATGGATCGGATAAAGAATGAAGATGTAAGAACAGAGTTAAATATATATCAATTGGATGGTAAAATCAAAGAATATATAGAAAAATGGTTTAGACATACAGAAACAATTAATGTAACAAGATTACCAAATGCAGCATTTAACTACAAGCCAAGAGATTCAAGGAATGTAGGAAGGCCAGTGAAAAGATGGACAGAACAACTGTGAGGCGGAACAGGCCATTTGCCTAGCCCATGAAGTGAAGAAGAAGAAGAAGAATAGATTTGTCATTTTACTAATATACAGCGTACTCTCGATAAAATATTCGCTTTCATAGGGAATTCAATAAGTAATGACAACACTGTTGTAAATCAGCGGTCCTAGTAGGTAAATTTATTCATTTAATTCAAGATTTACATAAAAATCTCATGGTTTAACGACAACTGTAGGTGACGGATGATTTCCTAGAGCGCCGCTCTCAGTTATCTATAACACAATCAGGGGACAGGAAGTGGCAATATAACAAGAGAAGTAACAGAATCGACAGCGCATTCCTAGCGTATTCCGCGTGCAGATTTAACTTGAGCGAGTAATAAAAGTGCATACAAGGTCAAACTAAGGAAAAGAAATGTAGATAAATGTGTCGCATCATTAACAAATCACAAGCGGAGACGCTCAAATTATTAGCTTTAAATAATAATAATGATGTTAATAATAATAATAATAATAATAATAATAATAATAATAATAATACTAATAATAATAATAATTGCATTTTTTCTCCTGGCGCGACAGGCCTAGAAGGCCCTTAGACTACCATCCGGCTGCTGGCCTCACATCCACATGTGTCAATCGCAGTGGTAGATGATCATCAGCCAGTGTAGGGGTGACATGTGGTCAGCGTGTCGAGTCCCCAGCCGTTATAGCTGGTTTTCTCAACCTGGAGCCGCTACTTATTGTAGCTACCTAAATGCCTCACGATGCTGGGTGGGCATCGGTCCCAAACTGGCCGATATACCATGAGAAAATTTCTTCCCCCATGGAGACTCGAACGAGCGCAAGTCCCGTAGCTCTGCGCCAAGACTTCATGCCTTAACCACTCGGATACGGCGCGGGACTGGTATGGTAAAGATATTGAACGTAAAATTCAACAGTTTCAAGCTATTTGTGGCGCAATAAATAGAACATTGCATAATGAAGCCCATAAACAAGCAAAATTAAAATTTTATAAAACAATGGCAGCCCCTGCCCATTTATATAGGAGCGAATCTTGGATTATTACTACCAAACAAGAAAGTAAAATCCAAGCAGCCGAGACGAAGAAGAGTAAAAGGATGTACTAGAATGGACTAGGTAAGAGACGATGATATTCGTGAAGAACGGAAGATCTACTCCATAAAAGAAAATATATCTAATAAAAAGAAAGAGTGGAAAAAAAAAAATGTAGAAAGAATGGAAGAGAGTAGATTACCAAACAAAATCTTACATTATTTTCCGAGAGGAAGAAGATATATCGGTTGTCCTCGGAAGAGATGATCTTAGATCTATTAGTGAAGACGGAACAAGCAATCAATGCCTAAACCAGAAAAGTGATGAAGAAGAAGATAATAATAATAATAATAACAATAATAATAATAACAATAATAATAATAATATAACTTCTAAAGAGAGAGAAATTTTCACTTGGGCCGGGATTTGAATCCAAGACCTCCATTTTACGCCCTGACGCAATCATTTTTCTCTATTTATGCTAAATTTGATTCACAGAGATTTTGTTTGGAAAAATTAATTTCCTATAAAGTGTCGTCACTGTTTTTTCTATGCAGCTAGTTAACTTACCTATTCTAGAACGTTCACTTCTGATTTACCAATGCCATTGCTATATACGACTTTATAACCGTATCGCATGTTAGTGGCTAGTGGTGAGCTGTGTACATCAAATACGTCATACATTGCTCCCATAATAAAGGCAGACACAGTATGTGTATGTGCTTCGCGGAAATTGGCGAATTTGTGGAAATAAATAACAAACTGGCTAGACCCTTATTAAAATGTTTAGGATCGTAAAACTTGGCAGCGGCACTTGTATACACTGCGCCCATTGAATGATGGTCAGTGGCGGCGTGTAATTTATTTTACAGAGGCATTACATTGCAGCAGAGTTACTCATTCGGAAACATGTAAACTGTTATACCAGCATAAACTATGATGTTTAGGCTAAACATTAAATTATTTCAAACGACCACAAAGTTAAAAAAATCACCATAATTTCAGATTATTAGAAATACATTTCATATCGTCTATTCAACTAGACTATATTAGTTTTACGTGGTGTTTGTTTTCTTTGCGGTCCGGAACATTTAAATAACTGGCAGAAGAAATTATTGTTTCGCTAATTTAAGGTTAAGTTTATATATGTGGCACATGATGGCCGAATTGAATAAGACTGTGATGGTTTTGTTAGAATTGGAACTTGCTATCAGCGAGTCCCAAACAGTAAAATTTACATTACTTCATAACTGATTAATTTATGGACTCGTGTTTATGGGACATACTAATATCTAGGAAGAAATACATAAAATAATACAAAATGCTAAGAAATGTTGTTTTTCAATAAATGAAGTATTTCATCATCATCATCATCATCTGGTATCATGGCAGCTGCCGCCATTCCTCTCTGTCCACCCACTGATCTTCCTCCAATCATCTGATATTCATACCTGCTTGCACCCCTTCTATCCAAGTTTTCTTCGGTCTTCCTCTCTTCCTCCTTTCTATTGGGATCCATTCCATAACAATTTTAGGCAATCTTTGTTCTGGCATTCTTTTGACATGACCATACCAGTGTAATCTTTCTTTTCTATAATGTCCGGCTCCTCTTGTACACCCATAATTTCCTTATTTCTTTATTTCGTATTCCATCCATTCTAGATTTTCCAGCTGATCTTCTTAAAACATCCATTTCTGTACTTAATTCTTTTCATTTCCATGGTAGGAATTTGCCAGACTTCAGCCAAAACCAGATTGTATAAAACACTAATTAAACCAGTGTTAATTTACAAAAGTGAAACCTGCCTTCTGACTGCACATGACTGGCTGTTTAATTACCTTAATAAATTGTTTAGATCAACGAAGTCATAAAATTCGAACGTTTTTACGAAAGCGTAGATTTTATATTTGATTTTTAAAAATAGGTAGGAAAAACTTTCATGAACTCCTAATTTTAACTAATATCCAACACACTGCAACATATATAAATATTACTTCAGTAATCTGGCGCAGCTCTGAAAAATGCTCAAATTCCTTCCTCTCCGGTATTTTGTTAAGTTCCTCCTTCGATATTTTGACACACTTCCCTGCACTTTACACGACAGTTGTTCAATATTTAGCTTATGCGCACTAATTGTCGGATCCACAAATTGTAAAGGTACTACCAGAAAAACTTGAACGATTATGAACTTCGTCCAAATAGTAAATATACTCTAGCTAGACAGACTTACTAAACCGACAATTTTTTGTACTTAGGTTGTAGCTTTAATAGTGGGAACTGTTTATTTATTACTAGTATACAAGTGGCAGACCTGTGAAACTTCTACAATTCTTCAATTTTTTTTTCAAATGCCCCAGGTTGTCTTTCGACATTCCTGGTTTCTCTCCTGGCATGGCGTACTTGTAACCCACTTCTGAGGTTGGGGCGCCTGGAAGGCGGGGTTACGTTGCCCGATGATATGATGGGTGATGATGATGAGAGTGATGCGCTAGGAGAGTCCCTAATGCTAAGCTTAATCTTAAGATGAATATGAATGATGATGATTGCGATGGCCATATGACTTCGGGGACCGTTTGGGCCTTAAAGTTTTCCTGACATTTGTCTTACAGGTGAGGAAAAACCCCAATAAAAACCTAACCCAGAAAAACTGTCCCGACCGAGGATCGAACCCGGGACCGCTGCGTGACAAGGCAGCACGCTACCTCGAGACCACAGCGGTGGACAATTCTTCAATGTAGTACCCAGCATTGTGTACAACTCGTTGCCACCGATGTGGAAGTTGTAGTATCCCTGTAGCAGCTCCTGTTCTGTTGATGTTTGTGACTGACCACCTTAATGCCAGCAGAATCTCGGGAACACTTTGGAATCGAATGTCACGAAGTGGCTCCTTCATTTTAGGGACCAAATCATAATCACAGAGGCTTAAGTCCAATGAATGTGGTAGATGGAAAAGCACTTCCCACTCCCAGCGATGATTCAGATCAGCTACAGGGTGTGCCGTGTGTGTCCGAGCAGTCCTGTATGGTAATTCAGTCTCCACATATGCTTCCGCAAGACCTTTATGGCATTGTCGTGCTGTATATCCATGGCACATTGAATTTTCAACCAATCGCTGTTCCTGCTTTGTAAACATGGCGAAACACAACAGCTTAGAGCATCAACTCAGAGGAGACTAACTTTCTCTCCCCAAAGCACATGCACTTTGAGACGTGCAGACGAGTCAATTTACTGTAAGATTGGTCAGACATATATTAACATGTGGCAGAAGTTACAACAATTAACTCCGTCTGGTTTCGCTTCTACAGCACTGTTGCCACTACTTTTGTTACAGCCCACGTACATTTACAACGTTATACAAAATCGTGCAATGTTTAATGCACTGCTGTTGGTGTTTTGTAATGATCATGGATATAATTCCTATTTTATTTATTTTTATTTCACGACTCTCTTTATCAGGCTAGGTCGTTAGTGTCCCAATTCAAATATTTACATTGAAGGACATTCGAATTTTGTTCACAGGTTTATTATTTCACACTTGATAATCAAAGTCGAGCTCGGTAATAACTAATCCACTGTGTTTCGGTCTGATGATGGAGGTCTCTTACACCTTATTAAAGTGGCGCAATATGTAGTTTGTAAAGTTTGAGGGATCATAGAGGAAGACAACTTATATGCACAAAAATAAATGTACATCGATCATTTTGCCGTTGGAGGCGCAAATACGGTGGACAGTTAAAGGTCTGGGAGCGCATATAGTTCCTGACTTTATGATTTAAAACGACTCCGTTGGATTTCTTTCTGTAGGAGGAAGATCAATAGTTTTGTTTATGAAACCTCTATAAATACCAAGGAAGATCTGATTACCCGTGTTGCTGCAGATGTGATGGTCATATCGGAAACGTCTGGCATTTTTACGTGCCAGACAATCACTGGTAACTTGTACTGGTATACAGATGTCAATTTTATGTTGAAGTCAATAGCGAAATATTCAAGAATACTTTTAATTAGGGGGCTCGCCGTAGCGTAGTGGTTAAGGCACTGCGCTACAAGCCTGAAGGTCGAGGGTTCGATGGGTTCAGGATTTTTAAACTTTTGGCGGCACTATGGCTCTGGGGTCGACTCAGCCTCCAACGGAAATGAGTACCTGACGTTTGTTCTGGGGGTAAAGGCGGCCGTCACACAGGGCTAACAACCCGGCTAACATCAAGTGCCTATTGTCTAGAAAAATTGGGAGCCTTAACCTCCTACTACCCCAAGGCCTGTAGTGGGATCACTTTACCTTTTACTTTTAATTAGAAACATGGCGATAATATTTTATGGAAATGCTACTTAGTATGTAGGTTGATACGTAGTATTTTTATTCAGCGATGCTCTTCAACAATTAAAGCCGTTAGCAACGTGACGGGACCGTCAAAATTTGCTCAGAAGCTTCTTATTTCCGACTTGAGGTTCTTTTACGTCCAATAAATGTTGGACGATCACTAAAATACAAGAACAAAAATTGGAAGCAGCTGAGATGATATTTTTAAGAAATATAGCAGGATATACTCTGCTGGACAAGAAAAGAAATGAAGATATAAGAAAGGAACTACATATTTTCAAACTTACAGACCGAATAATTAATATAGAAACGACTGGAAAGAACATATTGGTAGAATGTCAGAAGGAAGATTTCCAAAATTATTGCTAAATTACAAACCGCACGGAAGGAGAAATGTTGGACGTCCACATAGAAGATGGTCTGAACAATTTAAACAATTCTAGCTTTCATGAAACCGGAACGAGCCAACAGGCTTAATTCCTGGATGATGATAAAATCACCAACCCGGTACTCATTGTTTTATTTCTTTTTTCACAGGATGTCATACCCTAAAATTCTATCAACTCCGGCTCGGTTTGAACCTGCGAAGCAAAGGCGAATACGGTAACCACTGGTTAATCGTGAACACTTACTACGTTAAGCTATGGCTGACAATCTGGAGGGAAGGAGTCTAAGCACATGCATTTTAGTAAGTAAAACTTTATTCACCTTTCATTCCTCAAATCACTCTTTTGCATTACTAGGTCTATATTAATAGAAATAAAACAAAGTACAGTTTAATTTACTAATTATATCTAATAATTCTTGTTCTTTAGTATTCATGCATTGAACATTCCATGTGCCAATAGCAAAGGTCCGTTTTTGTAGCTTTAAATCTGTTATTTAAATTCATCCAGCTGATATGTTTTACTGAAGCACGTAGCGGTAAACTGTTTTCCAAAGCCAGGTTGCCAGCCTGACGCCTAACCTCCAGACATGGAGGACCCGTTATTTAATTCCTTTGGAGAGAAATGAATGTCACCAGATATGTTGGTAAGAGGATTGAGAATCAAACTCTTAAATGGTATGGCCATGTACAAAGAATGTAAAATAAAAGATGGCCAAAAAATATATATCAATGGTCACCCCCTGGAAGACATAAATGTGGCAGACCAAGATGGAAATAGAAAACATATATCAGAACTATAATGGATGATAGGAATTTGGAAGAAGGGGATTGGAATGATAGAAATAAATGGAAACTGAAGAGGGTAAACCTATAAGTGAGGGAAAGCCGAAGAAGAAGATATCTAATAATTATAATTTTATAACACATTGTGGACTTGCTAGATTGGTGAATGTTTATTAATTAATAATTATATAGTTAAATAGCTTTCTATATTATGCGAAGCTCTTTAATATTTTGACGCTTTGCAACGACCAAACCAAGCTTTCTTTGAAAATGGGTTCGTAAAATTATTTGAAAATAATTATTTCAAAGTTTCACAACTAGAGATAAATATTTGCATCTGCTCTTAAACTAAGATCTGGAGCTTTACACACTGGTGCTCTATTATTGAGCTTATCAGACACTCATAAGATATAACTAATTATTCTGCAAGTGACATATAGTGATTTTAGGAATAAGAAACCGATTAATGTGAAAGAGTGGCTTGCAAGATCCATTTGTTGATATATTTTAATAGGATTAAGAAATATGTCAAAAAAAGTTCTACTGCAAAAAAAAAAAAAAAAAAGGTTTTACTTTAATCAAAAACTATGTATATTAGGGCCTACAGTAATAGTATATTACGATGCGAGATTGGGAAATGGTTTTTAGAGAATTGAGGAAAATGTTTAAAAACCGAGCGATAGCGAGGTTTTTAATTTCAAAGATTCTATAAAACACTTCACAAACGTGCGTTGTACATTATTTTTTGCGCGATGGTTGGTTTTAAAATATAAATAATCGTAAAAATAAAAACAGATGTGGGAAGTATTGGCGTTCATATAATAATAATAATAATAATAATAATAATAATTAATAATAAATAGCTGTATTTTACCGGCAGAGTTAAGCCTTGTCTTCACTCAACCAAGTTTTTTAAAAAAACACAAAATACAAAAAAAATAGCTTACAACAACATAAAAATTACATATTATAAAAACAATACAATACAATCAATATTTATAATCTATTTTGATTTACTTTAAAGTTAACGAATTAAATATATAAATATGTAAAGATATAGAAACGAGAAAAATATTAATGAACATAGTATCATTTAAATAAATAAAGAGAAATTAATTATAGAAACAGGAAACTGTATAAGCGTGCTTAGAGGTGCCAAGTGTGTGGCACCCCCTAACATCTTGAGAAAGGAAAAATTCCCAGTAGTTTAGCGTTAAACAATTGACTAACATTAACAGTGTGGGGCAGTTTATTAGTGAAACAACAGGAGGCCTTTGAAAAACAATATTTATTATTAGTGATACATGGCCGCAAAGACGTATTTATTGTTTTATATTGTTTCAAATAAAGTTCAGTTAATTTAAAATGCAGTGATTTGTTTCTCATAATGTATATTAGCACTACCTTTTGGATATTTTCTGTATATACATTATACGTAGTATACATAGAAGACAGTGGTTTTACTTCCCACACGCGTGTTTGTAATATGTACTATTACAGTATATTTATTTTATTACAGCATAGTTATTTAGGTTGGCAACCCTGAAATGTAGGAAGTTGAACTTTCAATCATGGTCGCCATTGCACAATCGTGCGTAAAGGATTTTTAACTAAGTTTTGTTTACAAAAACTTATAATTTATTTATTATGATTACCATTGTTCATATGGAGAAATAATTTCAGAACCGGATTGTCGCATTCATGTATTTATTTTCTGTAGCCTTTATTGTATGGTAAAAAACGGTTGGATAGATATCTCTTGAACGTTTATATATAATAGTGCAGGTGACATCTTGACTCCGTTCATTATGGCTGTATAAATATTTGGGTTTATTGTCCTGGTGTACACGTCATGTCCTACCACGAGAAGGACATTTTAAGTGTTTTGCTTATTATCACAGACTACAATTCCACAATAATGCTACTCTCGAAACCTGTGCCTTCATCGTATTTTTTAACCGAAGAAGTATAATTTAAACTGATTCAGAGATGTGTGAAATTTGATATCCTTATACGTTTAAATTATATCCTATTTATTTTAGACACGAACGTAAAATAAGGATTTTATTTTTCACTGGATATCATGAAATCTCTATTCAACTTTAACATACAGTACCGTTTGTTTGATACAATATAGGGTAGAATTAAGAACCAGACTTATTCTGGGGGATTTTTTAAACACATATATTGTTATATTAAAATTAATGTTGGGAAGTAAACATTATGAGGTTATATCATTAATATTGAGTGGAGAACATATTTTTAATAACTCACCTAATACAATTTCAAATTTATTTGAGTCCATTGGTTTCGAGTGAATTTTTCATTCATCTTCAGTCATGACTCCAACTGTTGAAATTCTTTGTTTGTTGATTTCTCCATGGTTACCTCTAGTGCTGCCATCTTTGGTTCAGTTTATAAATTTTGAAATCAATTTTTTTTCTACAGGAATATCGAAGTTCATCGATCGATATTTATTCTTTTGAATGAATATCTTAATCCCAAACTGTTAATTCTAATGGTTTATCCAATTGTTTCAAAAATTTGTGCATCTCTATTAATTTTATGATGTTCTAATTCTAGTAACTAAGTTCAGCAATTGCTGATTTTTCAATTTCACAATTCTTAATATTTCTAAAATGTTCTTTAGGTACGTGTTTCCAAATGTCCTTTTCGTTTTCTCTATATATAGCTTTTTTTTGCTGCAATCATTACAATTTCTTTGAAGTCATGAGTGAAGATGAATGAAAAATTCATTCGAAATCCAATGGTCTCAAATAAATTTAAAAAATTTTATGAGGTGAGGTTATTAAAAATATGGTCTCTCTCCACTTAATATTAACATATGTTGTCCTTTAATGCACTTGAAATTTATGAGCTTGAATTTATTAATAATATATGTAATTTAAAGTTTAATTTGAACCTTATTTTTGACCATTGATCTTTTATACAGATTCCATAGTTTTTCTTCATTTCACAGTTTAAGAGTTCAGCAACTTATTTAACAAATTACAAAGACAATATATTTTAAATTCCACATGTTACATAAATAACAATAAAGTCAGATATTCTGGTAACTATTATGTGTGTTTTGTTGTGCCCCATACGTCCCATGTGAGGACATGGGTGCTCACTAAACGGGAGTTTCTATAAGCAAGGTTATTTATGTATAACTGTAGGCTTTCACGGCCGCGGCGTCTTGATCCCTATTAGGTTCGTCTTCCGGGCATATAGGCCGTGGTCCAGTCGTTCCTTCTACTCGACGTTTCGTCTACTGCTGCGGTAGACATCTTCAGGAGATACTGCGTGCTCTCTGTGACTCCTCAACAGTCGGCTGCAGACTGGCTGGTCGTTGGAAACTCCCTCCCTATTTATAGGCACGCCCCTGGTGGAGAGGGCGGTTTTCTGCGCGGTCCGTGTTGCGTGCTGTTTTGTCCAGGCTGTCGCTAGCAGAAGTCATAGGCTTCGTTGTCGTATTGTGCAGTGCCGGGATCCAGATTTTGTTTATCTTCATGGTTTCTTCCTTTTTTGTTAAAGGATTTTTGTGTTTTATATATTTCAATGGCTTCTCTGTACAGTCTGGTGTAATAATGTGATGTTTGGGACAATACCTGTGTTTCTTCGAATCTTATTATATGTTCTTGGTTGTTCATCCAGTGTTCCGCTACGGCTGATTTTTCCTTTTGTTTTAGTCTGCAATGCCTCTTTGTGTTCTTGCAATCTTGTGGTAACCAGTCTTTTTGTTGTGCCGATATAAACCTGTCCACAACTGCAAGGGATGCGATATATACCGGCAGTACTTAACGGATCTCTTGTATCTTTGGCTGGGCGCAGTATATTGCTGATTTTTTGTGTTGGCTTGTAGGTTGTAGATATGCGTTTCAATCCAATGGATACAGCAAAACAGATTTTCGCCGAGCCATAAATCCCAATAAATACAATCCGAAAACGGGAACAAGGAGGAGGCAAAGGGTAAGGTGTACCTACCATATATCAAGACAATAACGGAGAGAATTGGTCGAATATTAAATAAATATAACATATCTACAACCTACAAGCCAACACAAAAAATCAGCAATATACTGCGCCCAGCCAAAGATACAAGAGATCCGTTAAGTACTGCCGGTATATATCGCATCCCTTGCAGTTTGTGGACAGGTTTATATCGGCACAACAAAAAGAATGGTTACCACAAGATTGCAAGAACACAAGAGGCATTGCAGACTAAAACAAAAGGAAAAATCAGCCGTAGCGGAACACTGGATGAACAACCAAGAACATATAATAAGATTCGAAGAAACACAGGTTTGTCCCAAACATCACATTATTACACCAGACTGTACAGAGAAGCCATTGAAATATATAAACACAAAAAATTCCTTTAACAAAAAAGAAGAAACCATGAAGATAAACAAAATCTGGATCCCGGCACTGCACAATACGACAACGAAGCCTATGACTTCTGCTAGCGACAGCCTGGACAAACAGCACGCAACACGGACCGCGCAGAAAACCGCCTCTCCACCAGGGGCGTGCCTATAAATAGGGAGGGAGTTTCCAACGACCAGCCAGTCTGCAGCCGACTGTTGAGGAGTTCACAGAGAGCACGCAGTATCTCCTGAAGATGTCTACCGCAGCAGTAGACGAAACGTCGAGTAGAAGAACGACTGGACCACGGCCTATATGCCCGGAAGACGAACCTAATAGGGATCAAGGTTATTTAGTTACGCTTATTTGCCTATACATGTCAACGAGTTACATGTGATCAGCACATTGCCTCAATGACACACCTAGTAGGTAACTAAGGTATTTCTTTAATGGTTTAAGGTTGGTTAAATTTTGCACAAAGGCCTTTTTTTCAGGCTTGCGGTTATTTTACGAGCCTCAAAATCTTCAGATTTGAGACCCACGGTTTAAAGTCCCTCCCGGAGTACTTATCCTTGGATTTATCGTCCTAAAAATGCATCGACCCCGGCCGGGATTGAACCCGCGACCCTCGGAGTTAAGAGGCAAGGAACATAAGCAGTAGACCACCGCGGCACGACTGTACTATTAAACACAGAGTGACTTACCCCATATGATTTGTTATTCGTATTCGATTTTCATTTTTTGAAAAGGAAGAGAAAATATCAAAATTATTGTAATTTTATTCAAAGATGTAATTTCAGAAAATAGTTGATCGTATTATTTCGGCTTAGAACATCGGTTGAGTCATTTTTCTTTTAAAGCTTTTCTTTCCCACACACAAACTTAAAGCCGGATATTCGAAATGCAAATATAAATTGAATGTGATGGTACTTATGAATTTATATTCCTAACTTGCTAATACCCGGCTTGCGCTACTACGCCTAAATAAATGAAAATTAATGTGCTTTTATGTTTAGTTGAATAAGTATAAGGAAAAATAATTATCAATTTATGTATATTTTTTAGATACCCCATGCTGATTACTCGGCGTTGCCCGGGAATCTACTTATTCCAAACTTCTTGACATAAATGAGCTGAAATACGAAAATTAATGTGTTTTATGTTTAGTTAAATAAGTATGACGAAAAAGTTATATAGCAATTATTTTTAGATACCCCGTGCTGTTTACCCGGCGTTGTCCGGGAATCTACTTATCCCGATCTTCTTGGCATAAATGAGTTGAAAGACAAAAATTAATGTACTTCTTATGATTAGTTGAATAAGTAAAATGAAAAATAATTATAAATGTATATCTTAATTATTTTAAGATTCCTCGTGCTGATTACCCAGTGTTGCCCGGGAATCTACTTATCTCGATCTTCTTGGCATAAATGAGATAAAAGACAAAATTCGTTATTGTGAGTTATCCGTAAAAGAATGCTCGCCATGTGCTGCTATGCTCGCACAGGAATCTACGTACGTATTTGTTTCGATCTTCTTGGCATCAATGAAATACAAAAATGGTAATTGTGAGTTATCCGTAAGAGATAAACATATGTTGTCGCGGACGTTTTTGTAGAGCTTTTTGAGATATTCAATTCTGTGTACATTAATTTTCTATATTTGTTATGGTTTAGGCAGCGTAAGCCATTTAAGCGTCCAAAGAGCTATTTTTTTTTCAACGTTATCCACTACAAAGGGCGATTTTTAAGTGTGTAGGTATTGAGTATCTTCGGTTCTCTATGTTGAGTATCACAACTTCCTTATAGCCTATGTTCATCCTGGGAATCTCCTGAACGTTTTACAAAAAGCCCCATCACAATTGGATCAAGGGTCTGGCCGCGCATAAAGTATGAACAAACAAACAAACAGTTTTATATATTAGATTATTTGTCAGTTGATGTTGTTACAATATTAACTTCGGACTAAAATAAAATAATGCAACATACATTTCATGGTACATAATATTCGGCAAATAAGATCTTAAAACATAGGAATGAAAATGTTAATCTCATAACCTTTGCTTTAATAGTACGTACAGTTAAAGCCGGATATATTTTATTGCTTAGAATTTTTTATGGAAATAAATTTATACTAATAATATATATGGTGACATGTTAGCTGTCGGTTTAAAAAGAATAAATATTATTGTCTGTGTGAATGAGGCGTTGAACATTTATCAGAACAGTTAACATAGTTTATGATGTCGTGTTTCTGTCACACCTTCTTAGGAAAGAATTAAATTATTATCCTGTATTAATGCTATTCTTTAAAGTAACCAAATAAGTCTTTATACTTTTCAGAGGCTGACCTAGGCATTTAAAAATATATTTGTGAGTTAGAGCGATGAATCATTTCACTTAAAAATCGATCTTTCGTTAAATTTACAAAACTGCAACATGTACATTTATTGTAATATGTACACCAGCAATTAGCACTTTATTAGTTTCGAGCATTAACTATGCCTTTATGAAACTAAGTAAGTAGGCCTATTGTTTTCCAAATTACATATTTTCAGAATTTCAATAACTTATTAGGTTCAATTCTGGAAATGCGTGCTGTTATACATTACAGGGACTCTTGTCGTCCTAACTCCTTTCAAAACGCGTTAAACTGAAAATATATAAAACTGTTATTCTACCAGTTATATTATATGGATGCGAAACATGGACTCTTAACTTTAAGGGAGGGAAGGGGATTACGAATATTTTAGAATAAAGTTTTTACGAACACGTTTGGACCTAAGAGAGATGAACAGACAGGTGAATGGAGAAAACTACATAACAGTGAACTGCATGGTCTTTATAGGAAACTAGATATAATGAGAACAGTTAAGTCTCATAGATTGCGATGGGCAGGACATGTGACACGAAAGGGGAATGAAAGACGTGCATGGAAGCTGTTGTAGAAAAAACAGAGGGAAAACGCCCAGTTCGTAGACCAATAAAAGGGTGGGAGAATAACATTAACCATGCTTTGACGGAAGTAGATTATACAGGGAATGATTAGAAAATATTTGCTCGGGATAGGGATATATGGAGAAGTTATGTCCGCGTGGCCATGAACCTACAGGTTCGATAGTGCCAGTGAGTTTGTTAGTTATTATCTGTAGTGAGAAGATAACTTACAGATTCTAAATGAAATAGAATCATGTTCTAAAACCAGTTACTTGAAATTAGTTATAAAATAACTTATGTTGAACAAATATACGCCATACATTAACGGCATTCAAAGGTAAACATCATCATCATCATCAACAACAAGGATTAAGCCCAATGGTCTGTTCCGATCTCATTATAGGTCGAATTGGTCCTTCCATCTCTTCAATGGTCTTCCCAACATGCTTCTCCCTTTTGGTTTATAATTATACATTCTTCTTGGTATGCGCTGTTCATTCATTCGTAATACGTGCTGAAAATAAGCATTTTCATAATGTTTTATCCTTTCACAGAGATTAAATATATTAAGTTCTGTTCTTATATCTTCGCTTTTCTTTTTATCGGTCCTTTGGTACCCTGCTATTGCTCTCAACATCTTCATTTCAGCAGCCTCTATTTGTTTACTATCTGCCTTTGTTAATGTACAGGTAAACTTAAGCTAAATTATATCATACTTTGGAGAGGTTACTCTGGCGTTTTTTATTTGAAGGACACCGGAAAAAAATAGGTAAGTCACTTTTTTCTTGAAACCTACAAAACGTACTTTACTTGCACAACAACCATACTTCCTTGCCTGTTTGCCAAATTTTGGAGGTAAATAAATTCTTAACAAGACTGTATCTTTAGCTGTTTCACACTTCTAAATGATAGTGCTTTCCAAGGGGAATGTAATGACACCTCAAACTCTATTTAAAGAGAAAATTGACTTATCTGGTATTTTCCCTGCACCCTTCTAATGTCATCTGAAAGCACGTTGAACTTCTCTACAATTTGTGTTCTGTGGTATTCCAAAAATAAAAAAAACTAGGCCCTACATTTCTGTAGGATCAAAACAAGATGCTAAATAGCTGTAACATTTAATGTGAGTTGAAATTTAGAATTTACACAATTTGATTTAATCTAAAAATACTATTAATCACAATCATAGAAAGACAATCGGTACAAACAGTAGGTCGATATTTTCTTGTAGTGTTATCTACTGTTTAGGTCTGTAATTACATATTTCCGCGATATTTAACACAGAAATTAATGCTATCGGTGTGAATTTCATAATATATGGTAAAGAATTATACACGGAACGTATGCGGAAAAACTGTACTTTTCTGCCTTGAGGACGACGGCACCTACCAACAGGTACAATTTAATTTTTAACTTTCATTATATTTATTTGTTTAATATAATATGTTGGGTTAATTTTTTAAAATATTTTAAGAAAAATCAAGCCTTTATGTTGTTGGTTTAATTTGAAACAAGTTGACCTTAAAGATCAAGTGCATTATTTCTTTTTATTTCATATCTCTGTAATATTATACTGATCTCTTATCTATTTTTTATCGAAAAGAATGCTTTCATATTATCTCATTTTAAAACAAGAAATCTACTCTATAAGGAATTCAGTAATTATTGTGTTTGGGCTTAGGTTACTTTCAAACCATTTTAAAAAATCCAAATAAAAAAGTGGAATACAAAATATTTTGTTGATAAATTATAAAAAAACATGTTCTGAAAAGAGTAACATTATTTGATGTTTGGATATCCCGTATACCTAGCACTACAGTTCTGTTAAAATTCCTCTAAATGAAAATAATTTTCTTATAAGATGTTTTTCTAAAAAGTATTTTTAAAATATGTAAACTATATACATGGTAATTCACATGTATGTGTGGAGCGTACTTTAAGTCTAGATATTTTTTCACAATAATTGGAAAGTAAGTAATTAATGGCATCAATAGAATTCCTACTCTTGAATACTCTTTGTAGGTACTTTGTGTCCAACTCCTCCCGATCTTCATAGGGCACGGCCTATTGGGATATGATTTTTAAAATTAGTAATAATACTGTATCTAATAAAAAAAATGAATGTTTGTTTGTTTGTACTTTGTGCGCGGCCATACTGTTGATCCAACTGTGATGGGGCTTTTTGCAAAATGTTCAGAAGATTCCCGGGATGAACATTAGGCCATAAGAGATTGGTGATACTCAACTCCTACACCCTTAAAAATAGCCCTGTGTAGTGGAAAACGTGAAAAAAAGTAGCACATTGGACGCTTAAATGGCTTACGCTGCCTAAATCATAACAAATGCACAAAATCAATCTACATAGAATTGAATATCTCAAAAAGCCCTACAAAAAAGTCCGCTAGAGCATATGTTTATATCTTACGGATAACTCACAATAACCATTTTTGTCTTTCATTGATGCCAAGAAGATCGAGACAAGTACATAGATTCATGTGCAAGCATAGCAGCACGTGACGGGTATTCTTTTACGGATAACCCACAATAACGAATTTTGTCTTTTAGCTAATTTATGCCAAGAATATCGAGATAAGTAGATTCCCGGGCAACACCGGGTTATCAGCACGGGGAATCCAAAAAATAATTACGATATAAATTTATAATTGTTATTCATTTTACTTATACTTTACTAATCATAAGAAATACATTAATTTTTGTCTTTCAGCTCATTTATGCCAAGTAGATCGGAATGAGCAGATTCCCGGACAACGCCGGGTAAACAGCACGGGGTATCTAAAAATAATGACGATATAAATTTTTCCTCGTACTTATTTAACTAAACATAAAACACATTAATTTTCGTATTTCAGCTGATTTATGTCAAGAAGTTCGGGATAAGTAGATTCCTGGGCAACGCCGGGTAATCAGCATGGGGTATCTAAAAAATATAAATTTATAATTATTTTTCCTTTTACTTATTCAATTAAACATAAAATCACATTAATTTTAATTTATTTAGGCGTAGCAGCACACGCTGGGTATTAGCTAGTACTATATAAATATAATATTATAACGTATTGCAATAGGGACAAACATAATAATTTAAGAGAAAGTGCACTAGGCACAAGTAATGATTACAATGTGCACGTGGTATTAAAGAACTGTTTGGGCCTTAAAACATGTTCGATTTATAAGGAAAACACTGAATTTACCTCACACTGGATTGTTGTTCCGACCGGAGATTGAACCCGGGTCCACTGTGTCCTGTATTACTCTAATATTACATCTGTAAACACACGAAATTCGTTGGTGTATTTATAAATTTCGAGCCAATCTTGCTTATGGCTGCATTTAATGGGTTATTTAAAACTCTTCTCAATCCATTTTAAAACATTTAGACCTGAATGATTATTTTTTTGCACGATAGTGCGATTTGTCGTACTTACAGCAATGGCGTCCATGATTAAAAGTTCAACTTCCTACATTTCGGGGTTGCAAAAAATAACTATACCGTAATATTACATATTACCTACCTCGTGCGGGAAGTAAAACCACTGCTCCTTTATTTGTACTATATATATATATATATATATATATATATATATATATCTAAAAGATACTGTTATAATACATTATACGAAACAAATCACTGCATTTTAAATGAACTGAACTTCATTTGAAACAATATAAAACAATGAATACGTACCTGCCGGTATTTAATGATTGACTGGTGTCACGGCCTGCTGTAGTCTCAACTAAATTATTTTCGTCATTTACCGTATAAAAACATTGGCCACACTGTTAACGTTAGTCAGTTGTTTATATTGAACGCACATATTTCCAACAAATATGCTATTATTTTACTATTATTTATTACTTTGAAAACACCATCGCGCAAAACATTACGTACAACGCACGTTTGTGAAGTGTTTTACAGGATCTCGGAAATTAAAAACCTCGCTATGGCTCGTTTTTTAAACATTTCCTCGCTTCTGTAAAAATAACTTCCGAACTTCGCATGGTAATATACCATTTCATACACATTCCACATTAGTGTAAGTAGTGTCCAAACATATTGAGTTGAATAAATACGTTAAAATAATTTAGCGATAAATTACATTAAGTAACGAAACGTTATATTTGATAATGGAATATTATTCCGTATCCTAGTTGAATGAAATGATTGAAGCACCTGATTGTAGTTAATATGAACATTTCGTATATGTAATTGGTGAGCCAATTACAACGTTGCATACCACTAAATATATACAAGCGATATTGAAAAAAAAAAAAATCCTATCATACACTGCAAATTATATTAACGAAATGAACAGAACTCTGCGTTTGATCAAATAGAGGAAGGAGAATGTCATTAACTTAAAAAAAGCATGCATTACCATTGTAAATAGAAAACATATATAACTGACAGTGTTTGAGCACAATTATTCTTGATTGAATTCAGGGTCTTAACTCCTTAGACTGGAGTAGTATTTTGCTTTATTATTATAACTAGTGGTCGCCCAGCGGACGAAATTCGACCACAATTCATTAAAATTTTTAAGTTTGTCACAAATACGTCATTAAGTATTAATTTTCGATTTATTTTAAAAATACGAACGTTAGGAAACATGTGGTACAGCTTGGCTAAGCCATATTTAAAAAAGAATCGCGCGCCATTTGTATACTATTTACACTATTTAAATTTGCATTTGACCTATTATTATGTGTACAGGAATAAAGGATATCCTTTCTTCTTTGTCTCTCACTCTGACCCGTTAATGTTCTATGTTGAGGCATAATGGAAGTAGGTGCGAATACCTAAATATTAAAAAAAACGTAATGAAATTACTGATTAGACAGGGTTAATTTAAATGTAATTAATAAAGTGTACTCACTTTTTTAAACCGCTAATAGTATTGTAAGCCTATTTTTTCCCTTTACAGAGATTTAGGCGCTCTCCCCCTACAGAGAAGAATTTGAACCATACTAATTTAGTTACACTTCTTTTCGTATAGATGTCATTTTGAGTGGTACGTGGTCAGCGTTCCGCCTCATACTGACATCTAGTATTAGGACGGGAAAATTCGGTAAATTTTGCTTAGAGGCCTTTTCATTCAGGCTCGTAAAAATCCTTAAGCCTGAATGAAAAGGCCTCTAAGCAAAATTTACCGAATTTTCCCGTCCTAGTATACTACCTTGGTTTCCTAGATGTCAGTATGAGGCGGAACGCTGACCACGTGCCACTCAAAAATGACATCTATACGAAAACAAGTGTAACTAAATTAGTATGGTTCAAATACTTCCCTGTAGGGGGGGAGCGCCTAAATCTCTGTAAAGGGAAAACATAGGCTTACAACAATAATAAATACGCGAGAGGAAGTCAATTCACATTGCTGCTGCAATAATTTTCTTTTTACAACAGTTCGCTCTCAGTATGAACGTAAACAAATGTATGAGTACACAAATGAATGTGTAATACACATAAATTCCTTAGAGAGAATTTATTTTATGTTGTTTAATTTAATTTATTTGTAACACACGTATTTACACATAAATTTTATTTTTGTGACTCCTTCTCTATATGAACTTTAATTATGCCAAATATCACACTCCTACGTGCACGCAATGTGCTTAAAAAGGGATGTAAAGTTTTTTCTTCACGTATTAATATATAGATTAGGTCATCATTTTGATATACGTGTCCATGTATTTTAAAATCATGGCATTATCCAGTCATCCAATTATAAATATTATCTGATTGCTTATTATGATTGATAAAATATTTTTTAAATATTTAAAGTTAATGAACATTGTTATATGAATTTTACATACCTCTATGTTATTGTTTATTTTTACTAAAAATCTTGAATATTTAGTATGGTTTTTCTATTAACATATTCCATAATGAAGTACCTACTTTCAGCAAAAATTCAAAATTGTATTGATTTAGTTTCGTGATTTTTTTGTTTATAGCGAATTATCTCGTATGCCTATATCATTCGAAAATTCCTGCAGAGTGTCTAGTATATTGAAAAAAAAAAAGACGCGAAACATTTTTCTAAGTTCCAATCATACACCATGCGCATGCGCCAACAAACGGGAAGCGGTTTACACTATGGAATCACAGGATACAGCCAACATATACACGATATTTAACGAACCTAAAAGCTAACCTAACGCAATTTAAGCAGTATAACCTGTAAAAAATGTAACGCCCAAAAATAAATAATAACTTCTGAAATTCTAAAATTAATAAGTATATAGGCTTGCTCTATATTGGCTGCACTTGAACAGTCTTTGTTGTTGTATAGAATATTCATTAAAATCAATATGGCTGCTGCCATGTCTTCATGCTATATGTAGTTAAATATCATAGAAGAATATATAGAAATGATCGTTAAAAGCATGTAAAATAATTGTAAATGGTGCGAAATAATTTGAAAAATGAAACACTAAGAATACAATTTGACAGGAGTTTATGAAGGAATGTAAAGTGATCGCGTCACCGGTTCTAAAGAATAGCCGAACAAAATTGTCTAAGTTTCTTCTATAGTTCTCCTATGTGTTTTTGTATATTCGTACTTGTTTTGAAGCCAGATCTATATTTACTCTCAATATACAGTGGACATTTTTTAATTCGAACTCAATGGGGAATTTTTAAAAATTCAAATTATCAAAACTTGGAATTAATAAAAGATACTTCATTGTACATAGTTCTGTATCCTGAAATAAATTTATTTAATGCAAATTCTGCAATTAACATGCCCTGTAACTCACTTTTTTAATTTCCATATTTTGTCATAAAATAACTACCACTTTCGCCGCATACGTTTTTAAACGAAATTAGATTTCTTTTCTGAAAACCACTGAACAATCCGCCACTTGCTTTAAAATTTTTAACGCCCAACTTTTCTGCAAATTCTTCGGTTTTGGCATGACTAATGGACCACTCAATGGTATGTTAGGATCACGCGATTATTTGAACCATTTGAGCACACATTCACCAACTTCAGGAAATCACCTCCTCTTATGCGTTTCCTACTTCCACCAATTTGTAGGTCCAACTCTCCATTATTTTTTCTTTATTCTTTATGTATGTTGATAAAGTGTTCGGTAGTGCCATATTCCTTGGCAATATCACACTTCTTCTGTTTTACTTTTTCTACTTCCCTGAGCCCTTCAACTTTTTTTTTGCTAATGTTAAACTGGTGTACACTCCGCGTTTCGATATTGTGAATCGAGTCACTTAACACATTCGTACTGAGTTAAGTTTTTTTAAAACTGTACTGTATATGTACCGGAAGGTCGAGGGTTCAAGTCCCGGTGGGGGTCAGGATTTTTAAACTGATCCAAACCTTCTGGTGACACCATGGCCCCGGGGTCGACTCAGCCTCTAACTTAAATGAGTACCAGGTGCTTGTTCTGGGGTAAAGGCGGCCGTCACGTAGGGCTGATATCAATTGCCGATTGTCTACAAAAAGTGGGAGCCTTAATATCCTACTACCCCAAGGGCCTCCCGAGGCCTGTAGTGGGAACACTTTACTTTACTTACTGTATGTGTACATGTACCTGTACTGTAAAAGTAAGGGAGGTTACATGCATTATTCTCAGTTTTTGGGCTATGAGTGAGGGGTGGGTGTCTATATACTGTACCCGACCAAACAAAGCCCTGGACAAAACGGTCCAGACGAATTCTCGGAATTTTTCAACCATATTTAAACTTTGATAGAATTCAGATTACTTTTTTCATCATCAATGAATTGAATTGTGATTTCGAATTATCCAAATGTTAGCTTGAAAACGTCGAATTAAACATGGATTTTTAACATTATTTTAAATGGGAGTTTTAAAGGGGATTGTACTTATATTCGAATTAACCAATTATTCGAATTATCGAATGTCAAATTTACCAGTGTTATATATAAATCCTATTTAAAATTAAATGTATTTTCTGGCTGAAATAACCCGCCAAAATCAGTTAGAAGCAACTCGTAGATGTAAAATCCTGCTTTGCTCGCAGGTGACCCTGAATAAAGTCAACCAAAAACGACATACAACAGAAATTAAATATATGCACAAATTTTTAAAAAGCTGTTTCACCAGTTCGGTGAGAAATGTTACTGAATATATCAATTACATGAAAAAAGTATTATTTAATGTGAATTACAGATAATTAATTTATAATGAATATTAGACTACATACATTTCAGATATAGATATAAGTTTCAAGTAGAATTCTATTTATTTTTCTATCTTTTCCTATGAATAATACATCAGCCAGGCCCAGCGTCTAGAGACTCAGTGTAAGAGCGTATCTCTTTGTGTATAATTTTCGATCTCTTAGTTTCATATATAAACGGCTTTTTATACATAAACTTTTATTGTACAAGAATGCCATTAGTTCGTAAAACATACAAACTATACGGAAATAAAAATGCGTACAATACATATAATTGGATTACACAATCAGAAAACTCCCTGAACAGCAGGCGATTTTGTTAGCTACATTATTGTAGCTTGTTTTTTTTTTCGAAGAGAGTAAAGTAAGTTTTTATTTGCTTTACGCAATACTTTGGAACCGATATCTTTTTATAGGCAACATTCCTTTGTTTGGACAGGACTTGTTCCTAGATTGGAATCCATGTTTGAATGATTAAGGTCACAATTGTTTCTACCCTGCCGAGTATAGGAATGAAATGAGAGAGAATGCGATACGATCGCCATATTGTTTCTACAGACTTCCTCATTATGTTCTGAATAATGTTACAAATTTATCTTGATAAGTGGTGGGTTTCCATTTCGGACTTTTGTAATCAGAAGAACAACGATGTTTTGTATTGTTTACGATTAGCCGGAGTCTATGAGCCGTGACGAGCTTGCTAACGAGAATAAATCCAAGTATATATTGATGAGCTGTATGTCGTGAAAATCTTAAGGCTCTGTTTATAGTACTTCCTACAAATGCACGTATAATACTAGTATTTTACATACAGAATTATATTTCAGACATTAAGTACTTAGAACATAACAGTATAAAATAATCATAAGTAATGTCACGAGTGAATTTGTCTAGAGGATTTGGAAATCAAGAGTGACATTTGTGAGGACTGTTTAACGGATAAAATTAAGCTGTTTACTCAATAATCATTGTTTAAATATATTTACCAATATTTTAAAATATTTATATATTTAATGTAGACGGCGATGTTTGAAAACAAATCAGAAATGTGAGGTTATGTTCATTCACTGCAACTTGGTTATATTATTTATTGCCAAATAGGTTTTTTAGCATTTTTTTCTTTTTATGATGAACGAGGAGCTGGCCAGATGCATCAACCCCCAACCTGGGGGACGGGTAATTTTTGTTTAGGGTTTTCTTCCTCGAAGTCTGGCAAATTCCTGCCAGGGAAACGGAAAGAATTTTAAGTACGTAAATGGATGCTTTAAGATGACCAGCTGGAAAATCTAGAATGGATAGAATACGAAATAAATAAATAAGGGAAATTATGGATGTAGAAGAGGAGCCGGACATCATAGACATTATAGAAAAGAAAAGATTACAGTGGTATGGCCATGTCAAAAGAATGCCTGAGCAAAGATTGCCTACAATTGTTATGGAATGGATCCCAATGGAAAACAGGAAGAGAGGAAGACCGAAGAAAACTTGGATAGAAGGGGTACAAGCAGCTATGAATATCAGATGATTGGAGGAAGATCAATGGATGGACAGAGAGGAATGACATTTGGTTTCCGGAAGACGGCGGCAGCTGCCATGATACCGGATGATGATGATAATTGCCAAATAGGATCGCAAATATTGTAAGAATTCAGTCTAGTGGAAAAATAATGAAACACATCAAACTGTATATTATAATCAACATTATAGGTTATTAATCTATCTTTTTGGTAAGCAACTCAGTAAAATCAAGGAATCTCTTCATTATTTGCTATATTCAATGTATTTGTTGGAGAAAAATAATGCTGTGATCTGCTCAGAATATTAAAAGGAGGAGCTTTCTTTATCACAAAAGCAGGAGATGATAAAAATAAATCGATAAATAGCGAGGAGAAACACGACTGCCATTTGTTGTAAAACAAAATTAATTGAAACGTGATTGATCATTGACTACCATTTGGGGCATGAGTTAAATAGTCTGTTGTAATTGTCTGTTCATGATTTGTTTATGTTAATAATTTTGTTACATAATGTGATAACACTGATCGACAAGGTTTTCTTCACAAGAATTATGATTAGTGAATCTAGTGCATTTTTCATACTGAATTCAGATATGCAGTCAGAATCTTTCCATTAGGCACTTTTTTTTTTTTGTGACAGCTACTTTTTTAAAATTGATTTTAGCATTCTCTTTGACCTTTCATAGGAACCTTTACCTTATATGTAGCAATTTTATTCACGCTGTATTTAAGGGCTGTCTCTGATGAGCACGATGAGCGTTTTCATCAGCAAATTTCCACAATGGAAAAGAGGTACCAAGGCAAGTGGAGTTCTAATATGCTGACTGACTACTGTTGGACCAAGAAGAGAGATGTTCCATATGCAAAATATGCCCGAAAATCACTATCTACCACTTTCTAGGTAAGTCAGAATGAGTTAGAGTTAGACGGATTTTATTAAAAATTATAAAAAAAATATAAAAACTGTAAGTGAATATCACAGAAAACTTGCCTGATAGGGAAAAACTGAAATGATATTTAAATTCAGGATGAATAATACTTCTAAAAATCTCATATTTTTATTCTTCTGAAAGAAAAAAAAAGTTCATTTTTGTCGACCAGTATTATTGGCGGATCCGTGGAGCAAGCGATTAGACGCTTGCCTCTCGCCGCCGGGGTCCCGAGATCGAGTCTCGGTCACTCCATGTGGGTTTCGTTGTGGATGAAACGGAGCTTGGGCAGGTTTTTCTCGGGGTTTCTCCTGTTTTCCCCTGCCACAGTTTCATTCCACCTTTCTCCATACTCATCTCATCCATTCCGTTTCATTTCGTTCATCTGCCCATGTGATGGTGCGTCAGGCGTGGTCGTACGGCACCCTTGTCATTCACAGGCCTCTGTATAAGGGGCTTCATCTCATCTCGTCCCTCGACCCGCCCTGGGTTGGTTGGATACAGGGATATTATAAGGACATTATTATTGTTGCTATTTTATTATTTTTATTATTATTATTATTATTATTATTATTATTATTATTATTATTATTATTATTATGTCCACCGCTGTGGCCTCGAGATAGCGCGCTGCCTTATCACGCAGCGGGCCCGGGTTCGATGTCCTGTCGGGACAGGCTCCTGGGTGAGGTTTTTTTTTTTATTTTTCCTCACCTGTAAGACAAATTTCAGGAAGCTTAGGGCCCAACGGTCCTCGAAAATCATCTAGCCATCATCAACATCCTTATTATTATCATCTTCATCATCCTTCATCGTTGTAGAAAGCAACGGGAAGCTAGCACGCCTATAATTCCCTAGTAAAGCTGCAAAGCATAGCATCAAAATTCTATGATTGCAGTGAAAGACCTGCCTTCGGGCATAATTATCATGGATGGATTATTATTATTATTATTATTATTATTATTATTATTCCGTGTTAGTTCACAATTTCTAGTAATATTTTAAACTAAATACTTCCTGTAAGTCGGTATAATTTATAATTTCCTTTAATTTAGTTGATATCTCTTTCGTGAATTTAGTTTTTTTTTTTTTCGCTGATCGATACTGCCATTAATCACTGTTCCTGAACTTAGAATTGTCAAAGACAATCAGACCCATAGATAATTAAACTAATTACGCCGCATGTTTGTCCAAATTCTTAGATTCAGATGATTCTCTCGATACTGGTTGACTAAAGTCTAATAATGCTTGTCTCTGGTGTAAATGTTCTCGGACTGAATCCGGCTGAGGGCATGAATTTTAAAGGTGTAAAACTTCCCGGGTGTGGCTTTCTTTAGAAGGAAGATAAAACGATGGGCCCTGCGTCATATATTTACGACATGTAAAATTACCTCATTCCTGAAATATGAGGACTCTGAGCAAAATTTGTCGTCCTTTTCATTCCCAGATTTGTAAAACGACGCTAATAACTTGTGTAGTTAAAAAGGGTCGTTAAATAAATCACTAACAACGAAACTGATGTTTATGTTAATGACTTTGATTCGCCTAGGAGTATTTAATTCAATTTCAGTCAATACATTATTTTTATCAGATACTCTTTTTCGAAACAGGGAAAATAAAAAAAAGTTAATTTTTTAAATATCTTGGATCAATAATTACATGTTTAGGTACATGTGAAAGAGATGTACAAATTAAAATTGTTATGGCAAAAAATGCAACTAAGACATTACATGAAACGATTTGGAACAAAAATATTACAAAGGAAAGTAAAATGAAAAAATATAAGAGCATAATACAGAATATTTTGTCATATGGAATTAAAACTTGGTCTTTGATGGAATTGCAAAATAATTAAATTAGAACAGTTGCATTTGATTATCTTAGAAGAAGCCTTCAAAAAGAAAATGAATTATTTGGAGAGAAATGAATCTCACCACATCTGTTGTTAAGAGGATTGAAAATCAAACTCTTAAATGGCATGACCATGTACAGAGAATGGAAGATGAAAGATGGCCAAGAAATATATACCAATGGTCACCCCCTGGAATAAATAAACATGGCAGACCAAGATGGAAATAGAAAACTTATGTCAGAATTAAAATGGATGATAGGAATTTGGAAGAAGGAGATTAGAATGATAGAAATAGATGGAAACTGAAGACGGCAAACCTATAAGTGGGGGAAAACCGAAAAAAGAAGAAGAAAAATATTTTTTTGAAGAAAGGACATTAAAAATTGTGACATATACGCAAATCAATCCTAGAGTATTTGGAATTTAGATAAAAAAATCATCATCATGCTGTTTTTCTGAGAATATATGTAAAAGGAACTGGGAAAGAACCGGGTATGTTTTTTTAAATGCTGTTTGAGGTGTCAATAGATTCTGCGTAGAAAGCACTATCATTTAGAAGTGCGAAAGAGTAAAATATACAATTTTGTAATGAGTTTATTTGCCTTCAGAATTTAGGCTATAAATATGGAATTATGGGTGTTTTATAATACCTTACGTTTTCTAAGTTAAAAAGAAAAAAGTGAATTGACTGTTATTTTCGCCTCCACTCTTCGTTTCAATATAGTGTACACGAGATAAAATATTTAATACCCACACATTATTTAACTCCTCTCTCTTCTATAACTTGTAATTATTCTCCATATTAGTATATGAATTAGTTATTTTAAAAACTGTAAAACTAGCGTCTTTTGTTTTATTTCACAAAATTATTAAGGGGGGAGATGGGTGAAATTTCTATTTTCAATATTTTTTAAGCTACATACTTGATTTTTTGTATACACATTCCACATTCTTGCCATAATAGGTAATATTATACTGAAGTTTCATCCTTCTGGGCTTAAAAGTTTTCGAGTTATTGAAGAAAACCCATTAAACATTTGCATATTAAAAGTTTTAATTAGTCGCATAATTTTTTAGTAATTTTTTTTTTTTTTTCTAAATGACCACGGTCATATTTAGAACAACGCTATGGATTAAATTTTCTATATAATTATAATAAAGGAAGAAAAAATATATACATCCTCTGCATATGAACATTTATGTTTTTTGAAATGACTACACATATTTTATTTTTTATTTAAAAGCTATCATCTTTGTTTCAAAATCTATCTATCTATCTTCGGGTTTTTACAGCTGCTGCCGTCTTCCCGTGCCAAACCTCCAAAGCCTACGGTCTTGGGCATCTTCGATGCTTAGCCCTCTAGCTTGCATTACTGTCTTCATGTTTTCCTTCCATGTTAACCTTGGTCGTCCTCTTTTCTTCTTTCTGTTAGGATGCCATTCATATAGTTGCTTCGGCCATCGCTCATCTTCCATTCTTAAAACATGTCCTAACCACTTTAATTCCTTTTCCTCAATTCTTTCTATTATGCTTTCTTCTGCTTCCATTATGTTTCTAATTTCCTTATTTGTGACACGTTCTAATTTAGACTTTCTGGCACTTCTTCGTAAATAATCCATTTCTAGAGCTATTAGTCTATTCTTGTAGTACTTATTGATTGTCCATACCTCACTTCCGTACATTGCAACAGATTCCACCAATGTTTTACCAATATATTTTTTGTGTCTTTCCAAATATGCTTATCCCACCATATGGAATTTAATGATGATATTATTTTGATACTCAATTCAATTCTATGTTTTATGTTCTCTTTGCCTATACCTTCGATGTTATCCATAATCATTCCCAAATATTTAGTTTGTTTCACTTGCTTTATTTGGATTCCATCTTCCAATACTAAATTTTGTCTTTCATTGCTATTTATTGCCAGATATTCTGTTTTTTGTAAATTTACTGTGAGACCCCATGATTCATATGTGATTTTAAACCTTTTTATCATGTTTCAAAATCCATGCATAAAATTGTTAGCCATAGTGTGTGTGGGACATGCAGTGAAAATTTGGTGCTTCTATCATTAAATATGGCAATGCTATTTTCATTTGAATGTATTGAAATGCAATGAAAATAAAAATGTGGAAAAGCCATTTTGAAAGTTTGCATGCAATTAAATTGAAAATGTAACGTATATGCCCTCCTACAGTCATTAGGGAGACCTACAAGCGCCATAGGATACTGAAACTTCAACTTATACTTTAAGGTACATAGTATTTTTTAACACAAAAAACAAAAAATGCTAAATTTGATCGAAAATGTAGTAAATTTCACCCATCACCTCCCTTAATATAAGAAGACGTATTTTTCACAATTGTTTCCTTTTATATCATTTGTTACACTGTTCACGTATTTAAAATTTTAAGTTTATTTCCTAGGATATGGAATGTCCTAACTAAACTAACTCACTGACTCTATCGAACCCGTAGGTTAATGCCCACACGAACATAAGCTCTCCATACATCCCTATCCTGAGCTAACGTTTTCCAATCATCCTCTGTATAATCTACTTCCCTCAAATCGAGGAAAATGTTAATCTCCCACCTCATTCTTGGTCTACCAATTGGGCGTTTTCCTTCTGGTTTTCCTACAAGATGCTTCCATGAACCTCTTTCATTCCCCATTCGTGCCATACGTCCTGCTCAACGTAGAGTACGAAACTTAATTGTTCTCATTATATTTGGCCTCCCTTACATACCATGTAGCTCACTATTATGTAGTGTTCTCCATTCGCCTGTCTGTTCATCTCTTTTTTGTCCAAAAAATCTCCGATTGAGGGTCTTTCCACTTTTCAGCGGTTGCCCTTTTACCAGCCGGCTGCTGGCCCTTCACATCCACATGTGTCAATCACAGAGGTAGATGATCAACAGCCAGTGTAGGGGTGACATGTGGTTAGCATGTCGAGTCCCCCAGCCGTTATAGCTGGTTCCTCAACCTGGAGCCGCTACTTATTGTAGCTACCCAATTACCTCACGATGCTGGGTGGGCAACGGTCCCATACTGGCCGAAATACCATGAGAAAATTTCTTCCCCCATGGAGACTCGAACCAGCGCAAGTCCCGTAGCTCTGCGCCAAGGCTTTCTACCTTAACCGCTCGGCTACGGCGCGGGACCCAAAAAAATCTAAGATCTTTATTCTCAAATATGCGTAATCTTCTTCCCTCCCTTTAAGTTAGAGTCCATGTTTCGCATCCATATAATATAACTGGGAGAATAACAGTTTTATATATTTTCAGTATATGGGAAGCCCTTCTCTTTATAATGAAGGTTGATCGTTAACAACAGGAATATGCCACTGAAACTGTGATATATATCTAATATCATGGGTTAATATTCTGAGAAACGGCGCATTCCTTTTACCCTCATTAAAAACGACCACCTTCATCACATAGAGAGATTCAGAACTATATAAGGCAAATGAAAATTTCTATCAGCAACAATCAGCAGTTAGAAACCGGTCTTTATAAAAGTGTTGCATGACCGAATGCTGCGTGTTGTGATACCAAATATGCTACGAAATATCCCCTTTTAACTTTTAAAACGTGTATTTTGTGTGAAACAGCAGGTGAGAAATGATACGTTAGTAGGAAATCTTCCTCACAGCTAACTAATGCCAATTTGAGATAATAATTTGTAACACTTCTGGCGTGTAAAATTGGTATCTTGAGACATATATTTATATTACCTTTATTCGTCTCTGTTTATGACAGAAAAGAACATGCGAATTTCTCTTCACATTCAAAAGTTTTGTAACGTTATAACGCGGTTTACATTGTTGGAACTTTGAATTTCACTTACATAATGCGAATGAAACGCGATTCACAGTAAAATATAGGGCCTAAGCTTACAGGCTACATACGATTCTAGTGACGGTAATGATGATGATGATGATGATGATAATGATAATAATAATAACGGTGATGATGATGATGATGTGATGGTTGCAACATGTTACCCGAATGTCATACCTAGGAACCCTAATGCAGTTCATCTGCATCGCATGTATACCAATGGCCAGCCCCTGGAAGAAATAAACGTGGCAGACCAAGATGAAAACGGAAAACCTACGTCAGAACTATAATGAATGATAGGAATTTGGAAGAGGGAGATTGGAATGATAGACATAAATGGAAACTGAAGACGGCAAACCTATAAGTGGGGGAAAGCCGAAGAAGAGAAGATACGTATACTGTATACCATTAAGATTGATCGACAAACTACGCTAACAGGCTGTCCCGTTGCAGAAACTAATGTAAACCCTTTATCAATTATGGAGGAAAACTTTGGTAAATATTTTTAGATACCAAATAAATATCGAAATAATGCAGTAAAAGTGAAGAGAGAATAAAAAAAAATTATATTCATTACAAAACGGTCAATAATCTTTATATATATGGTATGATAAGAAAAATAAATGCCTGGACGGGATTCGAACCCGGATTTCTGAGTCTGTACCTCAGCCTGATATCCATTACACTACCAGGCGAATCCAATTCAAACATTTTTCTTATATATGTATTATACTCTCCATTATTACTAGATGTCGCGAGAACACTGTCTTCACTGCCATCTAGTAGCTGACTATATCAAGTAAGCAAATTAAAGAGAATATTTATTTTACTTTATAGCAGTGACGGTTTATCGATGTTATAATTAAATGTTTTTAACATTGAGCAATGCAAGCTTAATATGGTATGATAAGAAAAATAAATGCCTGGACGGGATTCGAACCCGGATCTCTGAGTCTGTACCTCAGCGTGATATCCATTACACTACCAGGCGAATCCAATTCAAGCACTTATTTTTCTTATATATGTATTATACTCTCCATTATTACTAGATGTCGCGAGAACACTGTCTTCACTGCCATCTAGTAGCTGACTATATCAAGTAAGCAAATTAAAGAGAATATTTATTTTACTTTATAGCAGTGTTGTATATATATATATATATATATATATATATATATATATATATATGTGTGTGTAAATGAGTGTGAATGTCTGCCTGCCTATCCTTTATAAACTCAAAAACTACTAGGCCGATTTGAATGGAATTTTGACAATAATTTAGAGAAATTTTCTGGGACTATTAACATTATAAAATATTACCGTTATTCTATTGGACCAGACCTAAAAAAAAGTGCATCTGAGCACTACAAGAGTCGCTTTAGGACTCTTAAATGGTTTACGCTGCTTAAATCGTAACAAATATACCAAATTAATGTACACAGAATTGAATATTTAAAAAAAAAATCTTCAAAAAAGTTCGTGACAGCATATGTCCATCTTTCACAGATATCTCACAATCATTTTTGTCTTTTAGCTCATTGATGCTACGAAGAACGGGACATATAGATTCCCGGCAACACCGGATTTTCTATCATAAGAGACAGCAGGACATCGCTCGCAAAGCCATAGTCCGTTAACGCTTTACCGGCCCCTGTTTTTGTTTCGTGGAAATCAAACTTGACATATAGCAAATAATTAAAAATGTCGGCATAAGTAGATTCCCTAGCTAGTAAAATATAAAACAAGTGAATGAGAAGTTGCCAGCACATTACGCTAGATTTGGTAACTATTATAGTTATATAACTTAGAATATCTGGGATGAAAAGGATATCCCTGAAAAAATTACTAGTTATAATAAAAGTTTGGGAATTATTAATCAAGTTATGAAACCATCCCTTGTACAAAAAAAAACATCAGATTACGTTTATGTAACACTTTGGCTAGACCAGAGTTGACCTATGGTAGTGAAGCATGGACACTAAAAAGTTGACCTATGGTAGTGAAGCATGGACACTAAAAAGACAACATGAAAGCAGAATAACGGCTTGCGAAATGATATTCATGCGCAGAACAGCGGGTTACACCAGATGGGATTGGAAAAGGAACACCGATATCTTGAAAGAATTGAAGACTACGCCAATTTTGGAATATATTAAACAGTACCAACTAAATTGGAAACATCATCTAGAAAGAATGAGTTCAAATCGGATCCCCAAAGCTGTTTATAATTATATACCAAGAGGACGAAGATCACTGGGCCGTCCTATGAAACGCTGGAGGGAAAATTTTCTATAGGATCGTAACATGCCTTGGCCTAATACTTGGAAGGAAGGAAGAAGAAGAAGAACTTAGAATTTAATTTATAACATGCGTATTGATTTTTATACTAGGTGTTTTTGTTATATTCCCAGAAATTTGTGTATTTATCACTATGGTCCAAATATTCTATGTTTAGTTAGTGTTAAAGTTTATTTTTGAAAATTTTGATGCATTGCGTGCGACCCAAAAGGTTTGCTCAAAACATTTTTGTATGATGTTGGAATGATAATCATATTCATTGGAGAGGTGGTATTTATACGATGAAAGGAATGTTTAAAATTGCCGAATTTGTTAGTTTAACTAATTCTGAGTTGTTTCTGCCTTAAGGGCACCAAATGGTGTACTGTTGAAAAAATGGCAAAGAAATTAATGTTTTGTTTATTTGCTTTTTAATAACTTTCATTCTTTAGGATCATTTTCATGTAAACATTTTTATTGTAGGAACAAAATTGAATCAGTGACGTAAGAGTTTAAATATCCTTGCACGTGTGGTCAGCATTACTACTTAAAGTATAATGTTTTTTTTTTTCTGTTTCCATTTTTTTGACATTTTCTAAAACTTAAAATGCTCCTTACGATGTAATTTTTATGCTATCGTAGTGAAAGTTTGTAGTTAGACTCCCCAATATATGCTAATTGAAATTTTCTATGCAGTTACTAGTCTAAGACACATGTGTTCTTTTAAATTGAGATGAAAATGCGTGAGAGTGGATCATTTGTTTTTCAAAAAATGAAAAATAAGCTGTACCTTCCCTTTATAGTTTTTTACACAGAAAATGTGTTAGTAGAATCATAAAAAAAAACTCTGAATCTCAAATTTCATGAGTGAATATTTCACAATGCATCGTAAGGAGCATTTTTTTAGAAAATATATAAAAAATATATTTAAAAAATCATAATTCTGAAATAATTCTACTTATAAACACCAAACTTCACAGAAACACTTCTATAAGCACGTAATGTATGTGATAAAAAGTTCAAAACAAACAGATAAAAAAATGAAATTCACCAGTCGGTCCCGTAAGTCTTCTAAATTATTGACTAATGCAGCTGATGTCACTAGCTAGCAGATGGCAGTACAGAGAGTCGTGTGATAAGCGTGACGAAATACCTCAATCTTAGCTTTAGTTTACTTCTCATAAAATAACTATTCAGTTATCCTCACAATATTGAGTGAACTTACATCCATCCATAGTAATTCTGCTCGAGGGCAGGTCTTTCACTGTAATCACAGCATTTTTCATGCTATGCTTTGCAGCTTTACTAGGGAATTATAGGTGTGGTAGCTTCCCATTGCTTTCCAGACCTATGAAGAATGATGATAATAATGGCCGGATGATTTTCGGGGACCGTTGGGCCCTAAGCTTCCTGACATTTGTCTTACAGGCGAGGAAAAACCCCGAAAAAAACCTCACCCAGGAACCTGTCCGGACCGGGAATCGAACCCGGGCCCTCTGCATGACAAGACAGCACGCTACCTCGAGACCACAGCGGTGGACTGAACTTACATAATATGTCGAATTATTTTATTCGTAAGAATACGTTGTAGACCATGTCACAAATTAGTGATATAAATTGTAACCAGATTAATTCATCTATTTTTATTCTCTTCATACTATCTATCTATCTATCTATCTATCTATAATGACGTAGCCCATTGTTGAGTCATAGCCTCTCCATTATAAGGAGTTACTAGACAAAGTTAATTTTTAGTTACCTTATTGCTCGTAGATGTCATGGATGGCATGCGGTAAACACATCGACCTAATGAGATATCTAATAGGCAACTAAATATTACTAGGACGTTGATGAAGATAGATTTTGCTTAGAGGCCTCTTTATTCAGGCTTAAGGATCTTTTACGAGCCCGAAAATCTTCAGACTCGGGATCCACGACATAAAGTCTCTCCCGGAGGACTTGCTCCTTAGATGTTTCCGTCCTAAAAAATCAATCGACCGCGGCAGGATTTGACCCGCGACCCTCGGAACCAGAGGGAAGGAGAACAACCACTAGTTCACCGTGGGCGATTTTCTTCATACTAGGCCTACTTTATTTCTACTCTACATGGATTTTAAAATTGTATTCAATTATGGGGTTAACTTAATCCCATAAATTAAACTTGTATTCAGATAATTCGGGCGAGATTAAACAAAAATAAGTGTCAATTTAATTAACGTACTTTTGTGGAGCGTTTTATGATTTGGATGAATGTGAAGGTTGTTGCAAATTAATTGCAGTTGACAGATATTTGAAGCTACGTCTGACATGTCACAAAGGCAGCAACGTTCATTTTGTAATCAGTTGACAGAGAAAACACATTACCTTTTAAAAACAAATTTCAGTTACTTCTAGTTCACAATCTAAAACTTTTTTATATAAAACTGTGTTACTGAAACGAAAAATAAAATCGCTCCATATATTTAGGTTTCAAGGACAGCAGCGTGTCAACATGTCGACTGAAATGCAATACAGTAAATTGTGACGTCGTAAAGTATAATCAGACTGCACAACCCTTGTAATTGGACAGGATTCCTGTTGAGAAATGGATCAGAAGTCGCCCACGAGACATTAGAAAGGAAATGTTATTTGTGACTTATACTCCCTTTAGAAATATATGATCAAGTTGGATATAAAGTAGGCCGATTTATAGATCAAAACACAACATGATATCAAGGACTCAGCAAAACCGAATAAAATAACTAAACAAGTAATAACTTAGCGTTTTTTTTAAATTTTTGTAGTACTGTCTCATACGCAGCGGACTCTGGTTTTATCCCCGGTCTGTAAAAGTTTACTGGGTAATGATTTTTGGGGGATTTTCCTCACCTGAAAGACAAATGTCAGGAAAATTAAGGCCCAAGCGGTTCTTGAACATCATCTGGGCATCATAATCATCATTATCGTATTCGCCATGTTTAGTAAGAATGTGTGTGTTAACTGTGAATAATAATAATAATAATAATAATAATAATAATAATAATAAAAATAATAAAAAAATAATAAAAAAATTAATAATAATAATAAAAAAAAAAATAATAATAATAATAATAATAATAATGAAGTAAACATTTTAAACTAGGAACTACTATTGTAAATACAATTATGTTTGCAGAATGTCAGGTCATATGTGCAGAATCAGAAAATCAATTACAAAAGCCACACTACTGCTCAAGAAAACCATGGAGAAATATAGTTTCAAGATTTCAACGAAGAAAACAACAACAACGGCCTTTCAGGGAAAATATGCAGTTCGATCGAAAATAGTTTTGAACGATGAAATTATCGAACAAGTACAGAGTTTTAAATATTATTTAGGTTGTCACATATCTCACAATTGGGAAAATGATATACACGAAAAAAATTATAAATTTCAAAGTATGTGTGGGACTATTAAAAGAACATTACAAACAAAAAACAACAAAAGAAACAATGCTTAAGTTTTATAAGGTAATGGCAGTTCCCATTGTGACATATTGATCAGAGAATTGGGCCATGAGTAGATCAAACAGAAGATTACTAGAAACATCAGAGATGAAGTTCCTCAGATACGTTGCAGGATATACTCTAAGAGATCACATTCCTAGTGAAACAATTAGGCAAGAACTCAAAATGTTTAATCTAATTGAAAAAATACAAAACTACTCCGTATAAACAAAAATGGCATGAATATATTTTAAGAATGGACTCTTCTAGGCTAACAAAACAAGCACTGTTTTATAGCGGAACAGGCCGACGGCCTACCATGAAGATGATGATGATGATGATAATAATAATAATAATAATAATAATAATAATAATAATAATAATAATAATAGCTTTATTTTATTTGGCAGAGTTAAGGCCTTAAGGCCTTGTCTGCTACTCAACCAGGTTCTAACAAATACTTGTAAATTACAATAAACATGAACGATTACATGTTATATATGCAATACAATTATTATTTATAATGTATTTTGATTTACTCTAGATTTAACGAATTAAATATATGTACAAGATATAAAAAAACGTGAAAAAATATTAATATGTGTGGTGTGTTTTATCCTAATGTTGTGTAGTCTTTGGAGGAGGCCTTGACATTGAGCTGATCACTCATTTTGGGAGGACCACCATATCCTTGTGTGGTAAAAAAAGTATATTTTCATCCGTAGTTTAAAATCCCTCTCCCGACAGGCCATGCAACTGAAAGACCCGGGTGGCGTGTGATATGTAAAAGTACCTATAAGGTGTGAGATTAAACGAAGTTAATGGAATGGAATTTTTGGAGATTATTAATTTTTAATTTTACTTTTTAGAGGCTGAACTACGTTAATGGAAAATTAATTTTATTGTTTCTGGGGTAGCATTGCTGTCCAGAAAATCCTAATAGCAACTCTACAGGGAGGGACTTGAAGCCTGGGTCCCGAGTCTGAAGATCATTAACCCATTCGGCTCAAAATACGAGGTATACTCGCCGGGTGTTAAATGTCCTTCAACTCAGAAGACGATATACCCTCGCTTAACTCTGCTGTTACATATTTTGCAATATTTTGTATATCCCTTGGCAGGGTAACCTTTTGTTAACATTTATGAATAGTAGAGGAAAGTTTTTTTGGTGTTCATCCTAATTGTGATCTCAAGTACCATTATCTTTTGTTTGTTTTGAATGTCTGAAAATGGACAGCATAATATAAGGTAACTTAAATCAGATTTTTGGGGAAATGCATTGAGTATTTAAAACTGAAGCGAATGGGTTAATCCTGAATAACAAGTACTCTAAGCAAAATTTAACCGACATCATCCTCCTAATAATACCTTAGTTGCCTGCTAAATATCTCAATTGGGTCGATATGTTGATCGCATACCATTCATGACATCTTTAGGAAAATAAGCGTAACTAAATTGGTCTAGTAACTCCTAACAAAGGAGAGGCTAAGATCTAATATTTGACTAAGCCGTTATAGATGTAGATTATAAGAAAAAGACTATTCTATGCCACACCACTTGTGAATGTTCTAACAGAGAACAAGTGGCTGCTAGCGTCATTCTAACAGAGAATAAGTAACTGCTAGCGTCATCTTAGATAACATTCTTCTTTTTCACTTCACGGGTTAGGCAAATTGCATATTCGCCTCACAGTTGTTCTGTTCATCTTTCCACTGCCCTTCCTACATTCCTTGAACCAATTGGATTGTAGTTAAATGCTGCCTTTGGTAATCTTGTTACGTTCATTCTTTCTACATCTCTAAACCATTTATCTCTGTATTCCTTGATTTTATCATTCAGTGGATATATATTTAATTCTGTTCTTATATCTTCATTCTTTATCCGATCCAAACTTGTACATCCTTTTGTTCTTCTGAGGAAGTTAATTTCTACGGTTTGTATTCTACTTTGTAATTTTTTGGTCATTACCCAAGTTTCACTCCCATAAAGTAATGCAGGAACTGCCATTGTTTATAATTCAATTCAATATCTCTTTTTGTTAGACAACATAATAATACTAATTTCCGCTATCATATTGGTTTTTATTATATATTTATTCACTCAGTCCACCGCTGTGGTCTCGAGGTAGCATGCTGCCTTTTCACGCAGCGGGCCCGGGTTCGATCCCCGGTCGGGGCAGTTTTTCTGGGTGAAGCTTTTATCGGGTTTTTTCCTCACCTGTAAGACAAATGTCAGGAAAACTTTAAGGCCCAAACGGTCCCCGAAATCATACCATTATCACCATCAGCATCCTTATCAAGTTATCATTATCATCATCATCATCATCCTTCACCGGTGTGGAAAGCAACGGGAAGCTACACACCTACAATTCCCTAGTAAAGCTGCAAGCTTAGCATGAAAATGCAATGATTGCAGTGAAGGATCTGCACTCAGGCAGAATAACTATGGATGGGATTCTTCACTCATTACTAAGTATACTCATTTTATTTCATTAGGTCACAAAATGGGCAAATTATTACACCAAATTACTTTAAAATTTATTGCATAATCTGACGTCCCATGAGGATAAGTTGGGGTTCTGTTTCGACAATGGCTAATGAATGTTTTCCATTGTAAATATAGTGATTTTAAGTTAAAATTAGCTCAAAATTCTCATTCAATTTTATGTTTTTTTTTGTGCATTTTTTGCTAAAAAATCAACATACATATTTTCCTATTATAATTTTGTTCATATCCTGCAACTATAATTTGTGCGTTTTTCCGTTTTTCTATTTGAATTTATGTAGGTGATAACATGACATAGAACTTCCTAAGAAAAACTTATTTTGATTTAAAGTTGAAGAAAACAATATTAATAATTCCTTTCATTTACTGTCTTTGGAAGGAAGCATGCAGTTGACTTATATTATGCAAAAGTTGCGGGGTTTTTAAATTTGTTTAGCTCACTGGTTGAGCAGATAAAACCTTGTTTTGTACAACTTCCAGCATACATGTTTCAGAGAGTTAAGGAAGAGATGTCCAAATTACACACGAAACAAATGTAATGCCCCTAAGTTCGAGAGTCATTTCGTGCTCCGAAAAGAAAACAACCATAAAAGACAGACCTTCCTGGCAAACACCCAGAACGACTGCTGGAACAAAAAATTGGCATGGATTGTAGACGTCTCGTTTCTTATATATTAGCAATGTTTTACTGCAATTTCTGTCCCTAAAAATAGCTACTTCAAGTCAATCTCCCCCAGAGGTCAGCAAACTCTGTTCTTTTGTGAGATTTACATACAAATAGAATTCTTGATATTTTATTGACTTTACTAGACTGGATTCAGAACACCTATTTAATATGATATTATGTAAGGCTAAGATGGGATTTTTACATTTACATACATTTATTTGATATATATATAAATGCTTATATTTACCTAGTGAAGTTCTTTTAAATAAAGTGGAGTACATACAAAGGAACGTTAATTACAAGAAATTTACACATTGTCTTAACGACTTCAAATATACTGCCATGTCTTTAGATATAATTTTGCGTAAAAAAGGTGTCATCTTAGAATGCATCATTATATAAAAAGATTCGTATATTCCTGTAAAAACGATCGAATTTGTAATGTTTATTTATTCCATACCTGCTATTATGTATTACAAGGACTCTTGACGTCCCAACTCCCTTCAAAAAACGTTAAACTGAAAATATATAAAACTGTTATTCTATCAGTTAAGTTATATGGATGCGAAACATAACTCTTACTTTAAGGGACGAGAGGAAATTACGATTATTTGAGAACAAAGTTCTTAGGAAAAATTTTGGACCAAAGAGAGATGAAAAGACAGGTGAATGGAGAAGACTACATAACAGTGAACTACATGGTCTTTATAGAAAGCCAGATATAATAAGAACAGTTAAGTCTCTTACTGCGATGGGCAGGACATGTGACACGAATGGGGAATGAAGAGGTGCATGGAAGCTTCATATAGGAAAACCAGAGAGAAAACGCCCAGTTGGTAGACTAAAAATGTGGTGGGAGAATAACATTATTCATGATTTGAGAGAAGGTAGATTATACAGGGAATGATTCGAAAACTTTAGCTCAGGATAGGGATGTATGGAGGGCTTATGTCCGCGCGGCCATGAACCTACGGGTCCGATGGTGCCAGTGAGTTAGTTATACTCCACACCAATAACTATAACCCCAAAATAATAAACGACTAACACAAATTAATATAAAATTTGTTTTGTGGTCTCTAATGGCTACTATATTCGCTTCTGGAATCGAGGTTCATGGATTGAAATGCAGCGGGGTCAACGAAGAGTTTACAGGGTATAAATGTTCTACATATATAGTATGGCTTCCATTGGAAGCATGCAAAAGAACTTTAAGCCTAATATAAGAGATCTTTGAGGAAAAAATCGATGCCAGAAGCTTCTATACTGGAAAGGTCTCGATTGGAAGCCAAGAAATGCCCTTCTCCGGCTTATATAAACTGTTTCAAGGAACGGAAGTCGGTCAGTTGTGATGTGACAGCGATACAGTGAACTGTACACTTCGTATCAATAAAATAATGTTTAGTAATAACATCTAAAAAACACACAATACAATTACAATTACATAAAATACAATTGCATTGTACATTAATTAGGTTATGTAGAATGATTAAGTATTAATCATATTATATTTTCCTAACATATGTATTTATTCACGAATGAGTGTTGTTCTTATTATCCGCATTTTGTACAGAAATTTACCCAAGTTTATCCAATTTTCTGGGTTTATCATTAACCCGTAGGAAGCCAATCTTTCACGATTTTAATTTAGAAATCATTCCGGTAATAAGTGACGCCTCCAATATTCTAAATCGTCACATTTTTCTAATATATGTATCTCGTCTTCAAAGCTTCCGCACATTGGACACATTCGCATATCGTGATCATCACTAATTTTTCTGAAATTTCCATACTCCTAACCTAAACCAAGCAAGCCCTAATCTCTCTTTAGTATAAAAAAGTGTTTCATACGGTTGTTTACATTCAAATGGTTGTTTACAATATTTTAGGAGATGGAGAAAAATCAGTGGATCGTAAATTTAAGAAATTTAGAACTTTTTTTATAAAAGTCGATAAGTATCATAGTAATTCTGTCCGAGGGCAGGTCTTTTACTACAATCATAGATTCTCATGCTTGCTTTGCAGCATTACTAGGAAATTATATGTGTGGTAGCTTCCCATTGCGTTCCATACCGGTGAAAGATGATGATGATCATCATTATGATTATAAGAATGATGATGATGGCCGGATGATTTTCGGGGACCGTTGGGCCCTACGTTGCCTGACATTTGTCTTAAAGATGAGGAAAAAAACCGGAAGAACCTCACCCAGGAGATGTACCGATCACGAATGGAACCCGGGCCCGCTGCGTGAAAAGGCAACACACTACCTCGAGACCACCGCGATGGACATATCTAATATATAAAAATTAATGTTTGTTTGTTTGTTTGTTTGTTTGTTCGTACTTTATGCGTGGCCATACCGTTGATCCGATTGTGATGGGGCTTTTTGCAAAATGTTAAGGAGATTCCCTGGATGAACATGGGCTATAAGAGAGTTGTGATACTCAACTCCTACACCCTTAAAAATCGCCCATGTAGTTGAAAATGTGAAAAAAAGTAGATTTTTGGACGTTTAAATGGCTTACGCTGCCTAAACCATAACAAATACAAAAAATGAATGTACACAGAATTGAATATCTCACAAAGTTCTAAAAAAGAATCCGCGACAGCATATGTCTATCTCTTACGGATAACTCACAATAACCGTTTTTGTATTTCATTGATGCCAAGAAGATCGAGACAAGTATGTAGATTCCTGTGCAAGCATAGCAGCACATGGGGGGTCTTCTTTTACGGATAAATCACAATAAAGAATCTTATCTTTTAGCTCATTTATGCCAAGAAGATCTAGATAAGTAGATTCCCTGACAACACCGGGGGGGGGATCTTAAAATAATTACGATATACATTTATAATTATTTTTTCTTTTACTTATTCAACTAAACATAAAAGCGCGTTAATTTTCATTTATTTAGGCATAGCAGCGCACGCCGGTTGTTAGCTAGTAGAATATAAATGAATATAATTAGTTGGTATAATTCCAATTTAAAATTTGATTCCTTAACTTTGTGCGGATGACAAATTAGGCAGTTTGAACGTTTTACTTCTGGAGTGGCAGATAAGATGATTCATTTATAGGATCTAGAATACCTTATTCATGTGTGTGTTTGTCATCCATCAGATTCTGACATCATCGATTATACATTCCATCAACCGTTGAATTAGTAGGGACGAGCCTCTAACTTGGGCATGTCGATATCTCTGTGTCAAACGAATAGATTTTTTACCTTGGGAAGAGATTAAACAGGCTATCTTGTTTAAGAACCTCTATCGATACCAACTAACTCACTGGCACTATCGAACCCGTAGGTTCATGTCCGGACAGACATAAGCTCTCCATATACCCCTATCCTGAGGCAATGTTTTCCATTCATTCCCTGTGTAATTTACTTCCCTCAAATCGTAGTTAATGTTATTCTCCCAACTCATTCTTGGTCTACCAACTGGGCGTTTTCCCTCTGGTTTTCCTACAAGAAGCTTCCATGCACGTCTTTCATTCCCCATTCGTGCGACATGTCCTGCCCATCGCTGTCTACGAGACTTAACTGTTCTCATTATATCTGACTTCCTATAAAGACCATGTAATTCATCGTTATGTATAGTCACCTGTCTGTACATCTCTCTTTGGTCCAAACATTTTCCTAAGAACTTTATTCTTAAATACCCGTAATCTTCTTTCCTCCCTTAAAGTAAGAGTTCCTGTTTCGCATCCATATAATATAACTGGTAGAATAATAATTTTATATGTTTTCAGTTTAACGTTTTTTTGAAAGGAGTTGGGAAGTCAAGAGTCTCTGTAAAGCATAATAGCACGCATTTCCAGAATTGAGCCTATGTTTAATTTCCTTGTGCATCTCATTCCTGTTTGTGATTATTGTTCCTATGTATCTTCCTGATCCCTCCATGGTATCTTTACCTTGTCGTGGTGGAGTGGCTTGTGTGCTTAAATGATCCTGAGAGCTATGCCGGCGGTAGCATTGCTGCCGATAGGGTTACCCATGCCGGACTGGTCGAAGGTGATAAGCCAGACGAAATAAGTACCTTGGTCGAAAGAGTGACGATCTTTCACCTACCGTAAAAATACAACCGTCAAGAAATGCGGACATGGTTCTACTGGGGTAAAATTTTCCGGAGGTCAAATAGTCCCCCATTCGGTTCTCCGGGCGGGGACTACTTCAGGGAACCCATGCCAAAGGCTCAAACACAGGGACATGTTCCTAGGAACATGGAATGTTAGGACTTTATACAATAGCGGGGCACTAGAGATATTAACGCGGGAATTGGATAAATCGCCCTTGGATATAGTCGCTTTACAGGAAGTTAGGTGGCCAGGAGAAGGTAGTCAGGAATCAGGAAGCTTTGCATTATACTATGGGGGTGCAGAAAGACCTGCATTTGGAACGGGTTTTTTAGTCAGAAGGAGGATCCTATCTGCTATCCGAGATATTAAGTTTGTTAGTGATAGGATATCATACATAATTCTAAAGGGTAAACGACATGATTTTATAATTGTAAATGTACATGCCCCCACAGAAGATAAAGATGACAAGATCAAGGATGAGTTCTATGAAGAATTAGAATGCTTATTTGATAGCCTTTCACGATATCATATGAAAATTGTCTTAGGAGATTTTAATGCAAAAGTGGGGCGGGAAGATATATTCAAACCAACAATAGGCAAATTCAGTCTTCATGAAGATAGTAACGACAACGGGGTTAGATTAGTCACATTTGCCACATCAAAGAATCTCATTGTTAAGAGCACAAACACATTTCAGCATAAGGATATTCATAAATACACCTGGACGTCCCCAGATGGAGAAACTCGGAACCAGATAGATCATGTATTAGTGGATAAACGCTGGCACAGTAGCATCATCGATGTTACATCAGTTAGAGGGGCAGACTGCAATTCGGATCATCATCTGGTCAGAGTGAAAATCAGACAACGGCTATCGCTTATGAGAGGAACAAACGCTAAAGATGATTCTGTAAAATATGAATTAAAAAACTTGAAAAATGATGAAATGCGGCAAGAATACCAAATCAAAATTGCTAATAGATTTGAAGTACTGGAATCTTCAGATGACAATGTGGCAAACGAAGAAGAAACTGATATAAATAAAGAATGGGAGGCTATAAGAGATACTATTAAATTGTCAGCATCAGAAAGCATTGGTTGTTTAAAAAAGAGGCAAAACAAGAAATGGTTTGATGAGGAATGTGCCGACATCGTAAAGAAAAGAAAGCTAGCAAAATTGAAATGGTTACACGAGCCAAATGAGGTAAATTTAGAGCAATTGGGTAGTGTTAGACGGGAAACCACCAAGTTACTAAAGAGTAAGAAGAGGGGAATATTTGAGAGAGAAGATTAATGATCTTGAAATGAATGCAAAAAATAGGAACATTAGAGAATTATATCAGGGAATTAGTATAGAGAAGAAAGGGTTTCAGGCTAAAACAAACATAATTCGGAATGAAAATGGGGATATGATTGCAGATTCCAAGAGTATATTAAATAGATGGAAAAGTTATTTTAATCAGCTATTAAATGTACATACAGAACAGGACATTGAGGAGGATAAGTTACAGACAGCAGAAATGCTAGTCGCAGAGCCAAGTGCATTAGAGGTTGAAATGGCAATTGAAAAATTGAAGATGTATAAAGCATCAGGTTCAGATGAGATCCCAGCAGAACTGATAAAATCAGGGGGAGAAAAATTGATGGACAAGATACGCTGGTTGCTTACTATGATTTGGGAAAAAGAAGCTCTTCCAGATGAATGGAAGGAATCAATTATCGTACCAATTTATAAGAAAGGAGATAAAACTGATTGCAACAACTATAGGGGCATCTCATTACTTTCAACTTCGTACAAAATTCTAACAAATATATTAGTAAGCAGACTTACTCCCTATATTGATGACATTCTAGGAGATCATCAATGTGCATTTAGAAGAAACAGGTCTACAACAGATCAGATTTTTAGTATAAGACAGATTTTAGAAAAGAAATGGGAATATAATGGTACTGTACATCAACTATATGTAGACTTCAAAAAAGCATATGATTCAATTAAGAGGGAGAAGTTATATAGTATCCTGCTGGAGTTCGGAATTCCTAAAAAGTTAGTTAGACTTATACGAATGTGTCTAAATGGCTCAACGAGTAGGGTGCGTGTAGGCAAACACGTTTTCAGACACTTTTGAAATCCAGAATGGGATGAAGCAAGGAGATGCACTATCTCCTCTACTATTTAATTTTGTACTAGAGCATGCCATTAAATCTTTAGAGAATGAGGAAGGCCTACAACTGAATGGTATTAATAAGCTGTTAGTTTATGCTGATGATGTAGTACTACTGGCCGATAGCGAGGAGATACTAAAGGCCAACACGCACACACTATTGAGTAACACTAAGAAATTGGGACTGGAAGTAAATATCAGTAAAACTAAATATATGGTCACACGTAGAAATACATTATATAATGGAAATGGACAGCTAATGACAAATGAGGGAAATTTTGAGGAATTGGCTGAATTCAAATACCTAGGAACAATAATCACAAATAGGAATGAGATGCGCAAAGAAATTAAACATAGGCTCAATTCTGGAAATGCATGCTATTATGCATTGCAGAGACTTTTGATGTCCCAACTCCTTTCAAAAAACGTTAAGCTGAAAATATATAAAACTATTATTCTACCAGTTATATTATATGGGTGCGAAACATGGACTCTTACTTTAAGGGAGGAAAGGAGATTACGAGTATTTGAGAATAAAGTTCTTAGGAGAATTTTTGGACCAAAGAGAGATGAACAGACAGGTGAATGGAGAAGACTACATAAAAATGAACTACATGGTCTTTATAGGAAGCCAGATATAATAAGAACAGTTAAGTCCCGTAGACTGCGATGGGCAGGACATGTTGCGCGTATGGGGAATGAAAGACGTGCATGGAAACTTCTTGTAGGAAAGCCAGAAGGAAAACGCCCAGTTGGTAGACCAAGAATGAGGTGGGAGAACAACATTAACTATGATTTGAGGGAAGTAGATTATACAGGGAATGATTGGAAAGTATTAGCTCAGGATAGGGATGTATGGAGAGCTTATGTCCGTGCGGCCATGAACCTACGGGTTCGATAGTGCCAGTGAGTAAGTAAGTAAGTATGTATCTTCCTGATTCCTGACTACCTGCTCCTGGCCATCTAACTTCCTGTAAAGCGACTATATCCAAGAGTGATTCATCTGATTCACGGGTTAATACCTCTAGCGCCCAGCTATTATATAAAGTCCTAACATTCCATGTTCCTAGGAACATATCCCCATGTTTGAGCCTTTGTCATGGGTTCCCTGAAGTAGTCCGCGCCCGGAGAACGAAATGGGGGACTACTTGACCTCCGGAAAATTTTACCCCAGTTGAACCTATGTCCGCATTTCTTGACGGTTGTATTTTTACGGTGAAAGATCGTCACTCTTTCGACCAAGGTACTTTTTTCGTCAGGCGTATCACCTTCGACCAGTCCGGCATGGGTAACTCTAACGGCAGCAATGCTACCGCCGGCATAGCTCTCGGGATCACTTAAGCACGCAAGCCACTCCACCACGACAAGGTAAAGATCCCTAAACTGCAAAAGAAATAGTTGACCATGTTAGTACATCTTCGATGGTCATCTCTCGAATCCCGACATGCTATGATTTAACTTACCAATTATTTTATCCTTTAGTTGTTTGTACTTATCTTTGAACCACAATTTAAACTTACGATAACATCGTAATCTTCTTCTTCTTCCTTTCCAGGATTAGGTCAATGCGACCTGTTCCGGTCTCAAGCCCAACGTTTCCTTGGCCGTCCCAAAGATATTTTTCCATGATGTTTGTAGATGTTTACCTTTTTGGGTAATCTTGTATTGTCCATTCTGTCTAAATGTTCTTTCCATTGGTATTTGTGCTCTTCTAGTTTATCAACTATTGAAAATATCTCCAGTTCATTTCTTCTTGAATCATTGTGTAATCTATCCATGCGTGTACATCCTTTTACGGACCTTAAAAATTTCATTTCAGTGGCTTGAATGTGTCAGATATCTTTTTTTTTTTGTAAGTACCCAAGATTCAGATCCATATAAAAGAACAGGAACAGCCATAATTTTATAAAACCTGAGCTGAGTTTCTCTTCGAGTCTTTCGGAGGGTTCATCTTATGGTGCCACACCTCATTTGATATCGGTTTAATTTATTATATATATCCCAATCATAGCTATATGTTATATCTGAACCAAGATAGTTAAAGTGTGCTATCTGTTCTATTATTTCATTATTGATTACTATTTTTCCTCTGACTGGCACTTTGCCCTGAAAAGCCATAATTTTAGTTTCTGAAGTTGAGACTTTGAGATTATAATAGTCCTAATTCATTCAACATGTAAGTGGCTCTTTGTAAATCATCCTCCGACTTCTGTATAATTACCAGATCGTCTGCATACATTAAAATATTCATATACATTTCCTTATTAATTTGTGTTCCTATTGGACTTGATTTTTCCATTTTCATATAACCTCGTCAAAATATATATTAAACATAGGCTCAATTCTGGAAATGCGTGCTATTATGCATTGCAGAGACTCTTGATATCCCAACTCCTTTCAAAAAACGTTAAGCTGAAAATATATAAAACTATTATTCTACCAGTTATATTATATGGGTGCGAAACATGGACTCTTACTTTAAGGGAGGAAAGGAGATTATAAGTATTTAAGAATAAAGTACTTAGGAACATTTTTGGACCAAAGAGAGATGAACAGACAGGTGAATGGAGAAGACTACTTAACAATGGACTACATGGTCTTTATAGGAAGCCAGATATAATAAGAACAGTTAAGTCTCGTAGACTGCGATGGGCAGGTCATGTTGCGCGTATGGGGAATGAAAGACTTGCATGGAAGCTTCTTGTAGGAAAGCCAGAGGGAAAACTCCCAGTTGGTAGACCAAGAATGAGGTGGGAGAATAACATTAAGTATGATTTGAGGGAAGTAGATTATACATGGAATGATTGAAAAGCATTAGCTCAGGATAGGGATGCATGGAGAGCTTATGTCCGCGCGGCCATGAACCTATGGGTTCCATAGTACCAGTGAGTAAGTAAGTAAGGTGATAATGTACACCCTTGTCGAACTCCTTGATTTATTAACATTTCTTATCAGGAATAATTATCTAAATTAAGGATAATTTTCGTGTCATTATAAAGACTTTTTATTCCTTCTGTAAGTTGAGCCGGGTACCCTCTTGCCTTCAATATTTCCCACAATTTTCTTCTTATCACCTTGATAAAAGCTTCAAGATTGTAATATCTTGCTTAATATATCTCAACATAGGGTATACTATTACTACACATCATAAACTTGTCTTCACTTAATCGTAACTGAAATTCCCTTCCTTAGGAATTTAAGGACTGCCGGATGTCAAAATCATTTAAATGAACCGTACATTTAAAATTAGATATGATGAATTTATGAACAATATGGCGATGTAGACATCATTGAAACAATAAAGATGGCAAGAATTAAATGGCTGGGACATCTCTACAGGGAAGAGGAATCAGACACATGTCGTAGAGTCACATTGACAACTATAATTGGAAACCGAAGAGTTGGACGTCCTAATATTAGATGGCTGGACAGCGTTGAACAGGACCTGGGAACACTGGGTGTACGAGGATGGAGAGGGAAGGTGGAGAAGAGGGACGAATGGAGGCGCATTGTAGGGAGGGGCGGTCAAGGCCTGCAACGGGCTGTAGAACCAACAATGATTATGATGTAAATTTAAAATTGCTTTAATTTTTATTTACATACTAGCTAATACCCGGCATGCGCTGCTACGCCTAATTAAATGAAAATTAACGTGCTTTTATGCTTAGTTGAATAAGTAAAAGGAAAACTAATTATAAATTCATATTTTTTTAGATACCCCGTGCTGATTACCTGGCGATGTCCGGGAATCTACTAATCCCGATCTTCTTGACACAAATGAACTGAAATACGAAAATTAATTTGTTTTATGTTTAGTTAAATAAGTAAAAGGAAAACTGGATATGGTAATTATTTTAGATACCTTATGCTGTTTACCCGGCGTTGCCCGGGAATCTACTCATCTCGATCTTCTTGGTATAAATGAGCTGAAAGACGAAAATTAATGTACTTCTTATGATTATTTGAAGAAGTTAAATTAAAAATAATTATAAATGTATATCGCAATTGTTTTAAGATTCCGCGTGCTGATTACCCGGAAATCTACTTATCTCGATCTTCTTGGCATAAATGAGCTGAAAGACAAAATTCGTTATTGTGATTTACCCGTAAAATAATACCCGCCATGTTCTGCTATGCTTGCACAGGAATCTACGTCCTTGTCTCGATCTTCTTGGTATCAATGAAAGACAAAATTGGCTATCGTGAGTTATCAGTAAGAGATAAACATATGCTGTCACGCACTTTTTTGTAGAGCTTTTTGAGATATTCAATTCTGTGGACATTAATTTTGTGTATTTGTTATGGTTTAGGCAGCGTAAGACATTTAAGCGTCCAAAGAGCTACTTTTTTCACGTTTTCCACTACAAAGGGCGATTTTTAAGGGCGTAGGATTTCAGTATCACAACTCTCTTATAGCCTATGTTCATCCCGGGAATCTCCTGAACATTTTGCAAAAAAACCCCATCACAATCGGATCAACGGTATGATCGCGCATAAAGTACGAACAAACAAACAAACATTAATTTTTATATATTGGATAACTTTGACACTTATCTAATAACATGAATTTATTACTTTGTAAATATCTACTGTAATTGTTGTTATTATTATTGCTATTATTATTATTATTATTATTATTATTATTATTATTATTATCTTTAAAAATGAGTGTGCTTATGCCCTTTAGGGACTGAGACTGCTTGTTCGATTTGAATGTCTTTTTTTTTATCATTTAGAGAATTTTTCTGGAACAATTCAAGTATATAACATATTGCCGTACATACTACAACGCCGGAGCTAAATATAAAGGGCATCGGTGTGCTAAAAAGTAGCCTTTTAGTCGCATAAATAGCTTAAGCTGTCTAAACCATAACAAATACAACAACGTAATGTACACAGAATTGAATATCTTAAAAATATCTAAAAAAAAAAAAAGTCAACGACAGCATATGTCTATCTCTTAAAGATAACTCACAATAACCACTTTAGACTTTCAGCTCATTGATGCCAAGAGGATCTATATGAGTGCCCGGGAAAGCGTAAGCAGCGCAAGGCGGATATGCTTTTACGCATAACTCACAATAACCACTTTTGTCTTTCAGCTCATTTATCCCAATGAAGATCGGGATAAATAGATTCCTGGACAACGCCGGGTAATCAGCACGGGGTACCTAAAATTAATTACGATATTAATTAATAATTATTTTTATTTCTCCTTATTCAACTAAACAAAAAAAAACACACCTAATTTATTTAGGCGTAGCAGCGCACGCTTGGTATTAGCTAGTGACTATCGTATATAAAAAATAGTGTGTTTGCGTGTGTGTGTATGTATGGTATATTCTTATTTTTCATATTTGTATAGTTTATTAGCTAAAACCCGGCGAGCGCTGCTACGCCTAAATAATATGAAAATTAATGTGTTTTCATGTTTAGTTAAATAAGTAAAAGGAAAAATAATTATAAATTTATATTTTTTAGATACCCCGTGTTCATTATCCGGCGTTGCCCGGGAATTTACTTATCCCGATCTTCTTGACATAAATGAGCTGAAAGGCGAAAATTAACGTGTTTTAAGTTTAGTTAAATAAATAGTAGGATAAATTTATATCGTAATAATTTTTAGATACCCCGTGCTGTTTACTCGGCATTGTCCGGGAATCTACTCATCCAGATCTTATTGGCTTAAATGAGCTGAAAGACAAAAATTAATGTGTTTTATGTTTAGTTAGATAAGTGGAAGGAAAAATATATATCGTAATTATTTTTAGATGCCCCGTACCGTTTACCTAGCGTTGTCCGGGAATCTACTCATCCCGATCTTCTTGGCATAAATGAGCTGAAATACGAAAATTAATGCACTTCTTATGATTAGTTGAATAAGTGAAATGAAAAATAATTATAAATGTATATCATAATTATTTTACGATTCCCCGTTCTGATTATCTGGTGTTGCCCGGGAATCTACTTATCTCGATTTTCTTGGCATAAATGAGCTAAAGGACAAAATTCGTTATGTGCTGCTATGCTTGCACGAATCTACGTTCTTGTCTCGATCTTCTTGACATCAATGAAAGACAAAAATGGTTATTGTGAGTTATCCGTAAGAGATAAACATATGCTGTCGCGGACTTTTTTTTGTAGAGGTTCTTGAGATATTCAATTCTGTGTACTTTAATTTTGTGTATTTGTTACGGTTTAGGCAGCGTAGGCCATTTAAGCGTCCAAAGGCTACTTTTTTTCATGTTTTGCACTACAAAGGGCGATTTTTAAGGGTGTAGGAGTTGAGTATCACAACTCTCTTACAGCCTATATTCATCCCGGGAATCTTCTGAACATTTTGCAAAAAGCCCCATCACAATCGGATCAACGGTATGGCAGCGCATAAAGTATGAACTAACAAACAAACATACATAGAAACAAACATTCATTTTTATATATTAGATTATAACTTGTATATCGATATATGATGTAAATATTTTGTACATTTGTGCTCTTGAGGGACGTGAAGACTTAAGGTCCTAACTCTCCCACTCTGCCATGATAAAAACATTAATGGTAATAATAATAATCTTCTTCTTCTTCCTTCCAAGTATTAGACCAAGGCCTGTTACGATCCTATAGAAAATTTTCCCTCCAGCGTTTCATAGGACGGCCCAGTGATCTTCGTCCTCTTGGTATATAATTATAAACAGATTTGGGGATCCGATTTGAACTCATTCTTTCAAGATGGTATTTCCAATTTAGTTGGTACTGTTTAATATATTCTAAAATTGGCGTAGTCTTCAATTCTTTTAAGATATCGGTGTTCATTTTCCGATCCCATCTGGTGTAATCCGCTGTTCTGCGCATGAATCTCATTTCACAAGCCGTTATTCTTCTTTCATGTTGTTTTTTTTTTTTAGTGTCCATCCAGGCTTCACTTACTACGAACCATCGGTCAACACTGGTCTAGCCAAAGTGTTATATAAACGTAATCTGGTGTTTTTTTGTACAAGGGATGTTTTCATCATAACTTGATTCATAATTCCTAAACTTTTATTATAACTAGTAACTTTTTCAGGGATATCCTTTTCAATCCCAGATAGAGAGATAATATCCAAGATATTTTAAATTGATTAGATCTCTCTAAAATTTTATTCTGGAGACAGATTTTTACTTTGGATGGGGTCCTTCCCATGAAATGCCATAATTTTAGTTTTGTTAGTTGATATTTCCATATTAAATTTGGCACCTATTTTTTGTAAATTATAAATTGATCGTTTGCAAATCATTTTCGGAAAGTGCCAGGAGAGCTAAATCGTCTGCAAAAAGAATAGCATCGAGTTTGAGGTTCCTATTGATGGGTATATATCCTCGTTGTGTTTTCCTCCATTCATTTATTAATTTATTCATGTATATAATGAAAAGCACCGGTGAAAGTCCACATCCCTGTCTTACTCCAGTGTTGATCTTTTCCCAAGAAGATAATTTGCCATCTTGTTTAACAGAGATTTCATTATCTTTATAGATGTTGAAGATATTAGTAATATATTGTTGTGGAACGTTATCATCAGCTAAAATTTGTAGTAATATATTTCTGTCTACTTTGTCAAAAGCCTTTATGAAGTCAACGAAGGGTCCTCATCTAGGGGATATGTGGATGGCGACCACAAGGTGCCCAAGCTGAGCAAAACATTTCTTCCACTTACTTGTGTTTTGCACTCTTTTAACTTTACTATCTAACCTCTCTTGGTTAACTCTTGTTTTTTTCGACCCCGACGCTATTAGGGCATCCGAGGGCTAGGGACTCTTTCCTTTCTTCCATTTCTTCTTTCCTTTATTTTCTTTTCTTCTCCAGAAAAGCCTGACCAGAGGCTATAAGATGGCAGCCCCATCACTGGTCTTGCCTTCCTTTGGCCAGCAACCAATCGAAGGGACTATTATTATGCTTTCAAGTCTTATACGAGAATTTCCCGGAAGGATCAAACTAATAATAATAATAATAATAATAATAATAATAATAATAATAATAATAATAATAATAATAAGCAGATGTTATTTATGTAACAAGATCAATAGTGGACAGTTTAAACAACGTAAGAGAAACATGGTCAAAATTCCTTAGATCACAAGTTAGTGACCTCGCAACAGAAAAACGGTGAATCTACATATTTTTTAAAACACAAGGAAACATATATCCATGGCCTCATTTAGGCCTATTATATTTCAAATGGTGCACCGCTGTGGTCTCGAGGTACGGAATTGCCTTGTCACGCAGCGGGCCCGAGTTCGATTCCCCGGTCGCGGCAGGCTCCTGGGTGAGGTTTTTTCGGGGTTTTTCCTCACCTGTAAGACAAATGTCAGGAAGCGTAGGGCTCAACGGTCCCGGATAATCATCTGGCCATTATCATCATCATTCTTCACCGGTGTGGAAAGCATCGGGATGCTACCACACCTATAATTCCTTAGTAAAGCTGCAAAGCATAACACGAAAATCTATGATTGCAATGAAATACCTTTTATGAGATTAATGCCATGTTCTGTTGAGGTATTATTCAAAATTAAAGTATAAAATTATGGAATATTTACCTAAAAGGTATTATTAGTTAATTATTTAAAGAACATTTTCGAGACTTTATTCACGCAGACGGAATATCAAGCTATGCAAAACACGTTATCCACGAAAGACATCGCATGTTAGATATTGAAAACACCCTAACAGTAATGCACAGAGAAAATAATCGAGCGAAAATGAACGTACTCGAGGAGATGGGAATTTTGAAAGCAGTTAACAACAACGACCATCCAATAAACAAAAACGAACCCAGTACGTGTAACTCCCTCTACCAGATCTTCAGTGAAACACCAGTTTTGAATCCTGATGATGACGGGACTAGTCCCGAAAGCGCCACAGATAAATAACTAATAAAGTTGAGAAAACGGGCCTTTTATGTAAATATTCCATAATTTTATACTTTCATAATGAAAGACCTGCCCTCCAGCAGAATTACTATGACGGATGGGGTTTTTAAAAGTTGTAAACAAGCTCTTTTTGGAACTTATGCAAGTTATGAACTGTTATTTTTTAACTACCTGTACGTTAAAATCATCTATTCTTCAGATGTACACTGGCATGTATGTTAAATACTTAGAATGAATGTATTTTTTTAATCTTACTGGCTCGCCTGTTCATTCATTCTGCTGTCGTGTTACGCCTCTGCTCGGTCAATGGAACTGAAGGGACTTTACACTGCCATGCCAATGGCTATAATACATTTGCATAATCAAGATGCTTCATGATGTGCCCGACAGTTTAAAAGATAGATTAGATGCTAATACATAGATACGGTGTGCAGCTTACGTTTAGATATAAATCTCAAGTCTAAAATGTCAGTATTTGACATCATCCGTGAAATTTAATTCTGGCCATACGTTTTAATGATAAAATTTAGGCACGTATCAAGGTGTTAAGACGCCTACTCAATTTCGCTCCTGGCCAGTGATATTATCTCCAACACAGTAATTTAGAGGTATTTCTGTGATGATGGTAGCTTGTTACAATGTTGTAATCATTGGGTACGAGGCGAGAAAAGGTAAATTTAATGCCAAGAAATCCGAATGGAATTTAAGAGCATTAAAAATCGTATAGCAGAAATAACATCAGTTGAAGGCATTATAACGAGATAGAGTTAAGAATTATTTCGTAATAATTTCTATCAAACAATAAGCTGTGAGTTCCTTATCATTGAATCTAGTTTAGCGAGGATGGAACTTAAGAGTTAGAAAGATATATTTACCATTATTTATCAACGCATTTTCAAAATTTATCGGTTCATCACAATTTAGGAACAAGATCACAAGACTCTTCTTTACTTTTGATACCACAGCACAGGACATGTCTATACTCTGAATCTTACACAATATCTATGACTAGAGCATGGAACTCACTTCCCAGTCATGTCTGGGACTGTCAATCACTATCATTATTTAAATACAAATTAACTGATATCCTAAGTTCGACACAAAGAAAATATTAACTGCATAACAACTGTATTCAGCATTTTGTAAATTATCATCTAGGAACCTTTAATTACTTTGTTTTATATTATTTTAATTTGATTATATTCCATGTTTTTGTTAGTATTAGCTAGTATTAGATCACATCTTTTGTTTAGTCTATATTTTAGTAATATCTTGAAATTGTAACAAATATACAATTTTTGTATAATTTTACTATTCGCTGGTTGAGTGGAAGAGAAGGCCTTATGGCCTTAACTCTGTCAGCTAAAATAAGCATTATTATTATCATTATTATTATTATTGTTTTTATTATTATTCTTATTACTGCTATTGGTGTTATTATTATTCTTATTACTGCTATTGGTGTTATTATTATTGTTATTATTATTGTTATTATTATTATTATTATATATTATTATTATTATTATTATTATTATTATTATTATTATTATTATTATTATTATTATTATTATAGTAGTTAATATTTATGGAAATTGCTTTGTTAATAATAAGTACTTCATCATAAATTAATGGTTAGTGAGTATTTAGTTCTAGTGGCATTACACCCTAACTAACTCACTGGCATTATCAAATCCGTAGCTTCATGACATAAGCTCTCCATACATCCCTATCCTGAGATGTTTTCCAATCATCCCCTGCATAATCAATTTTCCTCAAATTATGAATAATGTTATTCTCCCACATCTTTCTTGGTCTACCAACTGGGTGTTTTCCCTTTGGTTTTCCTACAAGAACATTCCATGCACTTATTTCATTCCCCATTCGTGCCACATGTCCTGCCCATCGTAGTCTACTTAACTATTCTTATTATATCTGACTTCCTATACATACCATGTAGCTCACTATTAGGCATTACATCCTAGTTGAGTTATCTCTAGTAAGATGTAGACAGGCGAATGGAGAAAACTACATATCAGTACTTGTGAATAAAGTGCTTAGAAAAAAATTTAGACTAAAGAGTAGAGAATAGACAGATAGAGTGCCGGGGAGCGGAACGGGCCAACAGGCCCATACCTTGAAGATGATGAGAGTAGTCTACATAACAGTGACATACATTTTCGTTATGGGAAACCGTTGTGATAAGAATAGTTAAGTCTCATAGACTGCGGTGATCAGAATATGCGTGACAAATAGGGAATAAAAGAGGGTCATGAAAATATCTTGTAGGAAAACCAAGGGAAACTGCCTAGTAAGAGTAGGTAGGCCAAGAATGAGGTGGGAAAATAACATTAACTATGATTTGAGAGTAACAAATTATAGGGAATGATTGGAAAACATTATAAGGATATATAAAAGCTTATGTCTGCGGGGCCATGAATCTCTGGGATCGATAGTGCCAGTGAGTGAGTGAGTGAGTTGATTAGTTATTTAGTTGGAAAGGCATGTTGGTTTTAGGTAGGTATTGAATTCCGTACTTCTTCAAATTTCCCTCATTTGCTGTTAAATGTCTACTCCCATTTGATAATATGTTTATAACTGTGACCATTATTATAGATTTTATTGATATTTATTCCAATCTCCAGTTTGTTAGTGTTATTTAAGCTGACACCGGGGATCATTATCATTATTTAAATCTAAATTAACTGATATTTTAAGTTCCACACAATGAAAATACTAATTGCATAAGAACTATATTCAGCATTTTGGGGGATTCTTTACAACATGTGACATGAGTTTTTCTAAGTTCAAATCATACACCATGCGCATGCGCCAACAAACGCGAAGCGGTTACACTATGGATTCAAAGGATGCAGCCAACATATACACGATATTTAACGAATATAAATGCTAATCTAACGCAATTTAAGTACTCTAACCTGTGAAAGACCAACCTAAAAGCTAACCTAATGTAATTTAAGCACTCTAACCTGTGAAAGAATGTAACGCCCAAAAATTATAGTAAAATTTTGAAATTCTGAGGTATATGTGTACAGTTAATTAATGCATACTCTACGTTGGCTTCACTGGAACACGACTCTGTTTTCTCTTACAATATTCGTTAAAATCAATATGTCTGCCACGTCTTCATGCTACGTATGTAGTTAAATATCATAGAAAAAACATTGAAATAATCATTAGAAAAATGTAAAAATCATTGTAAATGGTGGGAAATAATTTGAAAAATGAAATCCTAAGAATAAAATTTGACAGGAGTTTGTGAAGGAATTAAAAAAAGTCGCGTCACAGGTTGTAAAGAATAGCCACATTTTGCATATACCTATAAATATTTATGTAGAAAAACTTTCTTACTCTTATTTTATTTTATAATATTTAATTTTATTACATGTTTTGTTAGTGTTACCTAATATTAGACCATATCCGTATTGTCTTTTGTTTAGTCTGCATTTTAGTAATATTTTTAAATTGTAATAAGTATGTAATTTTTGTATGATTTTACTATTCGCTGGTTATAATTATTATTATTTTATTTTTTATTTCAGGTTGTTTCTGTTATTTACACAGGTATCCACAACCAAAATATATAATTTTTTCTTCCACACTTCCCGATCTTGTGTGTCTGCTTCTGTCCTATTTATCTTTTTCATGTTGTCTTGAATTCCCTTTATCCACGTTGGCTTTGTCTACCACGTTCCCCTTTTCCAAGAGGTATCCATTTCAATACTTCTTTGTTTCTGTGTCCCGTCTTCTCATTATATGTCCATACCATCTTATTGTCCACCGCTGTGGTCTCGAGGTAGCGTGCTGCCTTGTTTGCAGCGGACCCGGGTTCGATCCCCGGTCGGCGCCGTTTTTCTGGGTGAGGTTTTTATCGGGATTTTTCCTCACCTGTAAGACAAATGTCAGGAAAACTTTAAGGCCCACACGGTCCTCGAAATTATATGACCATCATCACCATCCTTATCATCATCATCATCATCTTTCACCGGTGTGGAAAAGAACGGGAAGCTACCACACCTATAATTCCCTAGTAAAGCTGCAAGCATAGCATGAAAATCCTATGAGTGCAGTGAAGGATCTGCTTTCGGGCAGAATTACTATGGATGGATGGACCATATTATTATTATTTTTATTATTTTTTATTGTTATTTTGATAATGGGATATATTTTCATGCACGATAATGTATATGTTGCGGTAAATGTGATTAATCCGGTGATTATATACATTTGCCGATTATTATACATAATCACCACTAAATTTGGTAAATATGATACATTTTTGAAAATTTATCAAAATAACCGGTTTGTTTGCATAATTCCCAACTCGTAATGGTAAATGTGATAAAAGTCCCTAACTTTACGAAAATTCGTTCAGTTTGCGGATTCACCAATATTAGAGTAATTGAATTAGGTTAGGTTAGCTTTTAGGTTCCTTGCATTTTAAATGTTTGTACAAGTTCAATAAAATTGTATTATAACCATTTATTGACTTTTAAATTGTAAAATATAAAATAGTGTAATTCATGGTCTCTTACGCCATAGTGTCCAACGAAAAAATGTTTTTCTTAGTTGTAACTACAAAAAAAACTGCACTCTATTCTACTGGCCCAATTAATCATGATTTTATCACATTTACCATTATAAGTTGGGAATTATGCAAACAGGTTAATTTGATAAATTTTCAAAAATTTATCGTATTTACTGGCATCACTGGTGATTATCCATAATTGCCAGTTATTATATATAATCACAAGTTTATTACTTTTAGTGTAACATACGAGTATATACCAAAGTCAATTTTCTATTTGGTTTCTTGGCAATTTTAAAACTCTTTATTTGGTTCCATACTATTATTATTATAATTATTATTCTTCTTTTTCACTTCCGGGTTTAGGCAAGAGTTGCCTGTTCCGAAAAGTGATCCCACAACAGGCCGGAAGCCCTTGGGGTAGTAGGAGGTTAAGGCTCCCACTTATAATTATTATTATCATCATTATTATATTATTATCATTGTTAGTATTATTATTATCGTACTTGTACTTGTAAGCCCATGTTTCCCTTAACAGAGATTTAGGCGCTGTCCCCTAACAGGGAAGAATTTGAACCATACAAATTTAATTACACTTGTTTTCGTACAGATGTCATTTGAGTGGTCCGTGGTCAGCGTTTCGCCTCATTTGAACATATACAAAGAATGCCAAATAATCGTTTATCAAAACAGCTGCTTCATTATAGGCCTCTAGGCCGAAGAAATGTAGGAAGACCAAAACGCCGTTGGAAAGACGACCTGCACCTGCAGCATAAAGTGCACCGGGGAGCAGAACGGGCCAACAGACCCATACCTTGAAGATGATGATGATGATGTCTGAATAAAATAACATAAGTATTATTATTGTTATTATCATTTAAAATGTTGTTTCTACATGAAATTTACATTGCTACATTTAATGTATCTTTAACTGTTTATAATTAGTATAGTGTATATCTATATTTATCAAATATTTATTTGTATTTGTGCTGGTTGAGTGGAAGAGGAGGCCTTATGGCCTTAACTCTGCCAGAATAAATAAAACATTATTATTATTATTATTATTATTATTATTATTATTATTATTATTATTATTATTATTATTATTATTATTATTATTATTATTATTATGCAATATCTACTTAAATTATGTCACAAATTTTACATAAATGGCAAAGAATTGATTTTTAAATGTAATTTATAAAATGTACGGTAACTCTGGAGATAGACATCACCGAACTTGAAATGTATACAATACATAGCTTAATGATAAAGACTGTATAAATAATAATATTACCACAGCTCAAGTTGTTTAACAGGTTTGTGCTACAAAATTCGTCAATTAATATAGGTTCACATGACAAATGATAATAAGGATCGGGTTCTGTGATGGATGGGGTCAGTTTCAAGAATTTTTCTGGCTTGTCCTCGTCCAGACTGGTTCTGGTTTTCTTAAAATACGTGCTCAATGTTTTGGGGTGGGTCGCTTGGATTAGAGGACTAACTAAAATATCCCACTATATGTATAACATTTTCATATATATATAAAACGAATGTATGTATGTATGTCTGTCTGTCTGTCAGTCCGTCTTCTATAGACTTCTAAACCATTCCACTTATCTTCGTCAAAATTTGTATATAGGCCTACAGGTTTTTAGATGCGGCGAGTGTTTACTCTTATGTATTATGTTCTAAAATCATTAGGCGTAGGAGTTCACCTGATACGAAAATTTAACAATTGCTCTAGCGATCGCTATTTTCGCTGTTTCATAACAATACTCGGAACATACTATTCAAATAAACCGAGATATGTATTGTCAAAAAAACAGCGAAATCCGATGGTTAGAAGTGGGCGTTTACCTGGAATCTGAAATTAAAAATTTACTCTAGCAACCGCATGTTTGGTTCGTGTATACCATATAATTAATTAATCCTCAATATTTAATTTATTTAGGCGTAGCAGCGCACGTCGAGTATTAGCAAGTATTGAATAAATTGGCCTGTAACAGGATGTACAGTAAATGACTATTAAAAGACAATTAACGATTCTAAAAAAAGTGGTCTTTTAAAAGAACGGTTTTTGTTAGTTCGTAAGTGATGGGAATGTTGCATATGAATTGGGAGTTGTTATCGATCGGGAGGATGTGATTATGGGTTGATTACACTCGTCAGCATGATTTTTGTCTCATGAGTTCCAATAGTTGTACTTAATGTAGTTTTTTATCGTGTTTCTAAATGTGTATTCGGAATTTCTCCATCACCCACAGATTTTTTATTTCAATTTCAATTAATGGATTTAAATAATTATTTTTTAATAAACGTTTTTTCATCCATGTGACCATTGTAAAATAAAACGGGGAACACTTTTCATCAGGAGATTTCAGTTATGGAAAAGATATATCAAGGCAAATGGAACCCTAATATGCTGGCCGATTATTGTTGGACCATCAAGAGGGATGCTCCACAGGCGAAATATAGCAGAAAATCGTAATTTCTTACTTTCTAGGTGAGTCCGAATGTTCGAATGTTGTATAGTTACGAATGTAGAAAACATTAGTGTTTGAAATTATAAATGCCTGTCTATCTCGGAAACTTTGCGTGATGGAGAAAACCTGATGTCATATTTGAATTCAGGAGAAAAACTACTATCAGAATCACATATTTTTCTTTCTGAAACAAAAAAAAAGTTTATTTTTTGTTGCTCAGTGTTATATTTAAGATTATGAATTTTTATATTATTAATTATAGTCGCACCGAGTGAGATGGATTAAATAGTTATGTTTAATCCTTGTATTCGGGAAGTACCGTGATCAAAACCCTGTGCGGAACGATCTGAATGAGATTAATTTAGGCTTTCGAATGAGATTAATTTAGGCTTTCACGGCCGGAGTTCATATTATGATCTGTAGATATTTTTCGGGTTTGTTGGCCGTGGTCATGAGGCATAGAATTCTCCGACGTTTCGCCAGAGACCATGCTGACAAGCCCGAACAAGTCTAACTAACCCAAATCATAGTTAATGTTATTCTCCCAACTCATTCTTGGTCTACTAGCTGGGTGTTTTCCCTGTGATTTTCCTACAAGAAGCTTTCATGCACGTCTTTCATTCACCATTCGTGCCACATGTCCTGCCCATTGCAGTCTACGAGACTTAACTTTTCTTATTACATCTAACTTCTTATAAAGACCATGTAGTCATTCTTATGTAGTCTTCTCCATTCACCTGTCTGTTCATCTCTCTTTGGTCCAGAAATTTTCCTAAGAACTTTGCTCTCAAATGCTCGTAATCAGCTTACCTCCCTTAAAGTAAGAGTCAATGTTTCGCATCCATATAATATAACTGGTAGAATGATATTAGTTCTCTATTTGAGAAGTTATTTGTCGTCGTGGTTGAGTGTATCTACTGAGAAATTTTACCATTAATTCTAGGCTTTTAACTAAAAGAAGAATATGCAAAATGGGGACTTTATATAAATATTGAGAAAAATAAATATCTGTGTATAGGAGAAGAAAAAAAATTCAACAATGGAGAAGAACTAAAACGTAGTATTGAATGCACTTATTTAGGAACAAAATTAGACCATTCAGGCGATAACACAGTGGAAATTAAAAATAGAATCGCACAAACAAAACAAGCAATAAATGCTTTAAACTCTGTTTGGTGGAGCAAAAATATTACAAAAAATAGAAAATTACAAATATATCAAACCATAATTCAGAGCATTTTAACATATGGTGCTAAAGTCTGGCAAATTCCTATCAGCAAATGAGATGAATTATAAGTACAGCAATGGACGTTTTAAGAAGATCAGCTGGAAAATCTAGAATGGATAGCATACGAAATAAAGAAACAAGGAAAATTATGGGTGTAGAAGAGGAGCCGGGCATCATAGACATTATAGAAAAGAAAAGATTACAGTGGTATGGCCATGTCAAAAGAATGCCAGAGCAAAGATTGTCTAAAATTGTTATGGAATGGATCCCAATAGAAAGGAAGAAGAGAGGAAGACCGAAGAAGACTTGGATAGAAGGGGTACAAGCAGCTATGAATATCAGAGGATTGGAGGAATATCAATGGATGGACAGAAAGGAATGGTGTTTGGTTTCCGGAAGACGATGACAGCTGCCATGATACCGGATGATGATGATGATGATGATGAATTTTAGGCTTTATAACTTTAATGATAGTTTGAATATCAGTGAGCATTTTATTTTCTACATGTGAGGTAAAACAAAATTACTGTGATCAGTTGGTTTCTAAACAAGAATAATAATTAGATTTTCATATTCATTCTCTTGTAATTACTGGAGTATTACAATACGGCCTTTAAAAACCATCTATTTTCTGTATCTTAATAACCATCCGTGCATTAAACATACCTGAAATTAACCATGCAATTTGAATTTGATTTACATTGTGGGTTCGTAGTTTCCTCGAATCTTATTTAAATTTGATTATTTTCATTAAACTATTCAGTTTGCTTATACTAAGTTAAGGTACATATTTTTTATAACATAATATACAAAATTATTTACATAGAATTATTTGCACAATTTTATTTGTTGCGTGATAGTGCGTTTTGTCGTAGTTACCAGCAATGATGACTATTATTGAAAGTTCAACTTCCTACATTTCGGGGTTGCCAACCTAAATAACTATACTGAAATATTACATTTACACCCACGTGCGGGAAGTAAAACCACTGCTCTCTATGTATCCTACGTACAATGTATATACAGAAAATATCCAAAAGGTAGTGTTAATATACATTATACGAAAAAAATCACTGCATTTTAAATGAACTGATCTTCATTTTAAACAATATAAAACAATAAATACGTACTTGCGGTCATGTTATGAATAATTGTTCTCAAGGCCTCCTGTTATTTCAACTAATAAACATTGACCACACTGTTAACGTTAGTCAATTCTTTATAATGAACACAAATATTTCCAACAAAGATGTTATTATTTTACTAGTATTTATTATTATTTTTGTTTTCTTTCTCGTTTTTTTCTTTCGTTTACACTGTTATTCATTTTTGTTTTACCTTTGTTAACCTTTTTTTATCTTATTCACACATACAAACCCGAGACAGGACACACACCCAGACCCAAGGTGGAAATTTAAAATCCGCTCCCCCGCCGGGAATCGAACCCGAGTCGCCGGAGTGGAAGGTAGGGACACTACAGACTACGCCACAGCGACGGACATTTTGAAAACACCATCGCGCAAAAAATAATATACAACACTATCGCTCGGTTTTGAAACATTTTTCCTAGACTGTAAATACTACTTCCCAACCTCGCATCGTTATATACGATTGTTTTCATTCATGTTCTATGGACAACTGTAATATTATGATCTATTTGTTCCACGTATATTGCCCAATATAGCATTAAATATTTCATTGAACTGGTTTTGTTTTGCTCTATAATCTGTCTAAATCTATTGAATTAATGAATGAGATTAATTCAAGTTTGTAATCCTGTACTAAGTCTTATTTTATTGAATGTCTATTACCATATTTGTTATTCATGTTGTTCTTAAATAGCTGTCTTTCTGTTTCTAGTTTTGTACATTCAAATAATAGATGATCTATCGTTTGTTCTGAATTTTTACATGTACACAAGGAGCTGTCTATTATTTTAAAACGGTAGTAATAACTGTTTGTTTTCCCGTGTCCTGTTAAGAAAGTAGTTATTTATCCAAATTAAAGGTAAGTTTAATTTCAATCTTTCCTTCACACTAGATAAAAGCTAAAGTGTCATGGCGGATTGTGAATAAGAGTGAAACTGGTTGCTCGTGTTTTTGCACAATTTTCAGCAGGTGTTAGTTTGTTTTTATAAACGTAATATCGATATTGCGAATTTATTTTGTTTGTAGCTTAATTTTACGCATAATGGCTCCACGTAAAACAAGAAATTGTGAAGAAAGCAAAGAAGAAATAACTAAGCGTGTGGTCCAAGAATGTTTGCGGGATCCAGCCATGTTGCAGCTGTTGAAGGACTCCGTGCGTGAGGCTATTGTATCGGAGCTAAAGGTAACTATAGACCGTAATACGGAAGTTATTAGGCAGTTGGAACTCTCGCTTCAGGAGAAGGACAACAAAATATTAAAACTGGAACAACAGTTAAGTGAGAAAACCGACTCGCTAGAGCAATACCAACGTCGACAGTGTCTACGTATTTTCGGTATACCTGAACAGGATGGTGAAGATACGGACAATATAGCAATCGACGTGGCCTCCAAAATTGGAGTTAAATTAGAAACCTGTGATATCGACAGGAGTCACAGGGTTGGGAAAAAGTCGGATCGACCACGGCCTGTTATTGTTAAGTTCATCAGTTATAGAAAGAGAAGGGAGGTCTTCCAAAATAAAAAACAATTGAAAGGCAGTGGGATCACAGTAAGAGAAGATCTCACCCAAATTAGATATAAATTGTTAAAGGACTGCATCACAAAATTTGGCGTCACAAATGTGTGGACAATTGATGGCGCAATACATGTGAAAAATGGAGATACCAAACGCATCATCACCCGGGCCTCTGATATGTAAATCTACCTAGTGGAAACACGCCCAGTGATACCATATCCCCAATTTAGCACTTTTATATAAATTATTAAAATTATATTTAGAAATTTCACATTAATTATTAGTATTATATTTAGAAATTTTACTTTATTATTAATTTAATATTTGAATAAGATATTAGTGACTTGTTCTTTTCTTATAATTCTAGTTAAAATATTTTTAAAATTTTCCATCCAAATAATGCTATTCATTTGGCGGTCTCTGACAGGTTAGAGGACACTACCCTTCTCAAACCCCTTCCAAACAACAATAATGCAAGACAGGTTCTAGAAACAGCATTCTCCCCCTTCCCGTCTTCCCTACATGTGGTTCACTTGAACGCACAGAGCTTAACTGCACATACAGACGATATTAGTATGATTTTTTCTTCTTCCAATATTCATGCTATACTCGTATCAGAAAACATGGCTCACTCCCTCCATTAATTCTAGTTTAATTGACATGGATGGTTATACTTTTCTTAGACATGATCGTGTACATAGTCGAGGGGGCGGTGTTGTGTGTCTTCGTTAGGACAGACCTTTGCCCTAAGTCTGTATACTTTTCTAATAACGAGACATCTCCTGAAATTATGTTTATAGAAATATACGCAAGCTTCAAAAAATGCCTTCTTTGTGTAGTGTACCAACCCCCTAAAATGAAAAAAATAGCAGAAATAGAATCCGCTCTACAAAACGCACGTATACAATATGAACACGTTATCGTCATGGGTGACTTTAATATAAATATACTAGACACTGACAACAGACATACACAACAGCTTATGTCCGCGTTCCAAGTTTGTGATATGACTATCCTTCCCTTACAGCCTACACATCACACCAATCATTCTGAGACTTTACTTGACTTAATTGCTACTAATAATCCAGACAGAGTACTAACCCACGGGCAACTGTCAGCTCCCGGAATATCAGCACATGATATTATATTCTTAGCATATTCACTGCAGTGCCCTAAACTAGCTCGTAAGACTATCACATATAGAGACCTAAAACATATAAACAATGCAGCTCTACTTGAAGACGCTATAAAATTACCCTGGCATACTATATGGGCGTTGCATTCTGTTGACGAAAAAGTTGAGGCATTAAATAACCTTATATTACAACTATATGACAGACACGCTCCACTGAAAACTAAACTAGTGAAACGACACCCTGCTCCCTGGATGTCTGCTAACATTCGTGACTTGATGACTGAAAGAGACGCAGCATATCGGAAATATAGAGTTGACAAAACTGATATAAATCTTAATCACTATAAACGGTTACGAAACAAGACTACACAAACTATCAGAAAACGCCAAACTTAGACATCTATACAGCCTTACTGAACCTAATAACAATAACCCAGATATTTGGAAAAATCTGAATAAAATGGGTGTAGGTAGGAAACACACACAGGTAGAAAAACTACCTGTTTCTCTGAACACGCTTAATAACCATTTTACAAGCACATTCTTTACTCCTAAAGACAAAACACATACAATAAGTGAACTACTATTGACAAATCCACCAGACAGAGAACATTTCCATTTTTCATATCTTACAGAAAATGACATAAAGAAAGCTCTCAAACGAATAAAAACAAAAGCAGAAGGTACTGACCGTATAAATATCACTCTACTTAACAAAATAATCGACGTTATACTACCTACCATAACTCATGTTTTCAACTCTTCACTACAAACCTCTATATATCCCACATTATGGAAGCAAGCAATTGTACGCCCACTCCGAAAGTAAAAACTCCCTTAACTCCTAACGATTTTCGACCCATTAGTATTTTACCTACCCTTTCAAAAGCTTTGGAACGATTAGTCCACAAACAACTGACTGACTACCTAACTGAACACGACCTTTTAGATCAATACCAATCAGGCTTTAGGACAGGACACAATACAAATACTGCTCTACTAAATATATGTGAAGACATACGCGAAGCATCTGATAATCGAAAAACTTACTATTCTTACACTACTTGACTTTAGTAAAGCATTTGACACGGTAGACTTGGACTTATTGTTGCTTAAACTAAAAAACCTCTCACTTTCTGACAGTGTCACGCAATGGTTCAACTCCTACCTTCGTGAGCGCCAGCAATATGTTGTAGGAAATTCTACATTACGCTCTTCTTGGACCTACCGTAAAGCTGGAGTTCCACAGGGCTCGGTGCTCGGCCCATTGCTTTTTACAATCTATATAAACGACATATCTGACTCCCTAAAACATTGCAAACATCATTTATTTGCGGACGACATGCAGATCTACCTTCACTCAGACAAATATTCTTTAAATGATGCGGTAACCAAAATTAATGAGGACCTTGACTCGCTAACGGCGTGGACAGAGAAATATGGACTTGAATTAAATCCTAGAAAGACACAAGCAATCATTATGGGCCATCAGAGACTATTATCCCCAATTAACACAAATGCAGTATTACATGTGTCACTTAATGGGGTTCAGATCCCTTATAGTGAGACAGTAAAAAATCTAGGAGTGTTTATGGATAAACATTTAATTTGGAATAAACAAATAAATAACATTTGCAAAACTATCTTCTCAATAATACACTCATTAAATCGTATAAGAAATTGTTTACCGTTTTCTCTAAGAAAAATGCTAGTAGAAAACACTCGCAATGCCCCATTTTGATTATTGTGATACTCTTTTTACTGACCCTAAATACTGTTCTTACCCAAAGACTTCAACGTGTTCACAATTCTTGCATACGTTTTATTTGTGGTATACGTAGATTTGATCACGTTACACCATCCCTGGAACAATTGTCATGGCTTCGTCTTCAAGATCGTAGAACCATCCATTCCCTATGCCTACTCTATAACATATTACACACATCTTTACCTTATTATTTATCACACCGCTTCACTAAACTCTCTGATACACATAACTTAGATACCCGATCCCTTGAGCACAGTGTCCTCTATAATCCCTCCTCATCATACTACCTATTATTCGAAATCTTTTACAGTTTCTCTTGCTAGAACATGGAATTCACTTCCACCCTATGTCAGAGACTGCCAAACTTTACCATCTTTCAGAAATAAATTGAAAATATAAATCACTAACAGAAACAACTCACTAATACTACTTTTTAAGAATTAATAATGCGTTTTTGCATTATTTAATAAAAATAGACTTAGGATTTGTTAATATATTTACCTAATGCCTTGTATAAAAAGCGTAGATTAATTCATTGTAGTGTATTTTTTTTTTCTCTTCTTTTTATGCATAGTAGATTCGAGCTATTATTCCTTTTTTTATTCATTGTATCATTAATTTAATTTTAATTGTATTTAGTTTCATTCTATTATTAGACATTAATTTCATTATTATTCAATATGACAGATAATTAATTGTTCAATAACTATTATTGTAACTTTTTTTTGTATTCATATGTAACATGTTTGTCCTGTCTAATATGACTACTATTGTAATTTTTTTTTGTTCATGTGTAACATATGTTTGTCCTGTTTTATATGACTATTATTGTATTTTTTTTTGTATTCATATGTAACATATGCTTGTTCTGGTGAGTGGAAGAGAAGGCCACATGGCCTTAACTCCACCAGGCTAAATAAATAAATCTAAATCTAAATCTAAATAATTTTGTCACTGCACCTTTTGTGGTGTTTTCCATCCATTTTCCCATTTATTTAGACTTATATATTTACACTAATACATATACTGACCAGATTGGAAAGATAGTGTACAATATAACTTCATTTAATTATTTTAAATTTCCTCCATAGCGATACGTAAGATTGCGAGTATTTGAGAATAAAGTTCTTAGGAAAATCATTGGACCAAAAAGAGATGGACAAGCGAATGGAGAAGACTCCATAAGAGTGAACAACATAATCTTTATAGGACACCAGGTATAATAAGAATTAAGTCACGTATACTACGATGGGCAGGACATATGGCACGAATGAGGGATGAAAGAGGAGCATGGAAGTTTCTTGTAGGAAAACCAGAGAGAAAACGTCCAGTTTGTAGACCAAAGAATGAGGTGGGAGTAAACCGTTAACCAGGATTTGAGGGAAGTAGATTATACAGGGTAAAACATTAGATCAGGATAGTAATGTATGGAGAGGTTATGTTCAAGCGGCCATAAACCTATGGGTTCGATAGAGCCAGTGAATTAGTTAGTTGATACATGGAGGATTTGTTCAATGGATGGAAACGTTAATCCTCATAGCCCTTCTTGTTTATCGTTTAAATTAGGCATATTCTTCAATATTGGTTCTCATACAAAACACTTGCACCAGAAAAACATTTGCACTATTCATTCATTGAATCTACTTTTTTGTATAACTTTCCTACCCTAATCCTAGTAAAAAATTCAATGTTTTATTCTAATTCTATTTTGAAGCACTTGAAAGCATTTGGCAACATTGGATCACATTGATCAGTAGGCCTGCAAAATAACCACGTAATTGACAATTTTCAACTCTAGCGAGTTTTACACATAACACTGCTCAACATGATTTTTGTCTCATGAGTACCAATAGTTGTACTTAATGCAGTTTTTTTATCGTGTTTTCAAATATGTGTTCGGAATTTCTCCATCACCCTCAGTTTTTTTATTTCAATTTCAATTAATGGATTTAAATAAACGTTTTTTCGTCCATTTGCCCATTGTAAAAATAAAACCAAATGAGGTAACTCAAATGGTTTCAACTATGGAAAAGAGATATCAAGGCAAATGGAATCCTAATATGCTGGCCGATTATTGTTGGACTATCAAGAGGGATGCTCCACAGGCGTAATATAGCAGAAAATTGTCATTTGTTTCTTTCTAGGTAAGTTCGAATGTTCGAATATTGTGTAGTTACGAATGTAGAAAATATTAAAGTGTTTGAAATTATAAATGCCTGTCTCTCGGAAACATTGCATGATGGAGAAAATCCGATATCATATTTGAATTCAGGAGAAAAAATACTATCAGAATCACATATTTTTCTTTCTGAGACAAAAAAAAATCTTTTTTTGTTGCTCAGTGCAATTAGAAACTCGACAATCACACTTCAGAAATCTTAGTATCATGAACTAAATAACTGGTTCCATCGATCCCATAGGATCAAGGCCGCACGGACATAAGCTCTCCATACATCCTAGTCCTGAGATGTTTTCCAATCATCCCCTATATAATCTAATTCCCTCAAATCATGGATGTTATTCTCCCATCTATTTCTAGGTCTACCAACTGGTCGTTTTCCCTCAGGTTTTCCTACAAGAAGCTTCCATGCACCTGTTTCATCCCCCATTCGTGCCACATGCCCTGCCCATCGCAATCTACGATACTTAACTGTTCTTATTATATCTGGCCTCCTATACGTATTATGTAGCTCACCATTATGTAGTTTCCTCTATTAACCTGTCTGTTCATCTCTTTTTGGCCCAGAAAAATCCCAAAGCGTTATTCTCAAATACTCGTAATCTTCCGTCCTGCCTTAAAGTAAGAGTCAGTGCTTCGCATCGACATAACTGGGGGAATAAGAGTTTTATATGTTTTCAGTTTAACGTTTTTTGAAATGAGTTGGGACGGCTAGAGTCCCTGTAATGCATAATATATATAGCAGTATACTTAAATAATCGCTGATGATGGATCGCATTCCGAATGATCTCCGCACTTTAAAATAATTATAGTTGTGAAAGACTGGGTCACGCAAATACGTATGTACAATTAACTTAAATAGTTACGCCGATAAAAAATTATTCAAATTTGGATCCATTTGTTACCTCAAACGATTTTGGATCCATTGCATCCACAAGTGTCTATTTTTACAAAAGTGCATAACTCCGGAATTTTACTTCGAAACTATGAAGAGTTAAAATCTAAAATAACGCTCCCAGTTTTAAATATTTTTTGCATTATGTAACTAATATTGTATACTTACTGTTATTGTTGATGTGTATAGTAATTTGACATTTCCGCATACCATCATAGTTACTATGAAAACAAAATAAATCTCAGTACTTTAAAATTACCAAAATCACTAGTGCGGTAAGTAAAGAATTTTGAAATATTGATAGTGATACTGCAATTTGTATTAATTTTGGTTTTAATTCATCACATACAGCTTTCCACGCCTCTTCTATTTCATCATCACTGCACACGTCGTCTAAAACATTCTCCATAATGAGAAATAAATCCCAAATCAAATTGGTTTTAATGTTTTAACAAATATAAGATGGCGACATGACCAACAATAGTTATATTTTTCCATAGCAACGCATATTGTCGATTCACCTTCTGAAATCTAACATTTATCTTCAATTATATTTATTAATATTTTAGCTAATATCTTAATTACTAAAATAAATACTCATAGTGCAAATGATAACATGCGATACTCATGTGGTAAACACATAAAGGAATCTCGGAAATTAAAAAAAAAAACTCGGCGCAAGCGCCTCATTTTTTAAACTATTCTCCCATCCGTATCGCAATATACTATATAACTGTTACATTCTGAAAATTGCTAAATTAAAAAAGAAAGACAAGTTTTTTTTATTGTCCGATTCGATATGGAATTGGTCGTATAGAATCTTTGGATGTTTAGCAAATAGGGCTTTTTATGCCATGTGACTTCTGGAAATAAAACTGACACATTTAATGAATCCATTAAACAGATATTCCAACCCAGCATTTGCCTTGACGGCTGAAGAAAGCCACGAAAGATCTCTAATCAGTTTCGTTGGCACCATGAATTTAATATCTGTTGGATTTGATTCTATTCCTCGGAAACAATAATAGTACAGTGCGATCAGTATGGCATTGGGCAGCAATCGTGAGGACGTGGGGATTTTACTGTCACTGCTGGCTCAATCACGGCGGGGAACGGACAGCATAGGATTGCGGTGTCCAATGCTATACTGATCGCACTGTATATTGCGTTACGAGTGTGGTAAACACTTGATACGGATGGAGAAAAAAAAAAACGAGGCGTTTGCGCCGAGTTCTTTTAAATTTCCCAGATTCCGTTATGTGTTTACCACATGAGTAATGCATACATAGTTTTTTCACTATGTGAATTTATTTTACTAATTAAGATATTAGCTAAAACATTAACAAACATATTTGAAGATAAATGTTGTATTTCAGAAGGTGAATCGACTATATGTGTTGCTGTGGAAAAATAATAAGTATTGTTGGTCATGTCGCCATCTTCTATTTGTTAAAACCGTAAAACCAATTTGATTTGGGATTTATTTCTGATTATGGAGAACGTTTCAGACGATGTGTGCAGTGATGATGAAATAGAAGAGGCATGGAAAGCTGGATGTGATGAATTAATTCCGAAATTAATACAAATTGCAATATCACTATCAATATTTCAAAATAAATGTTTTTACTTATCGCACTAGTGATTTTGTTCATTTTTAAAGTATTGAGATTTCTTTTGTTTTCATAGCAACCAAGATTGTATGCGGGAATGACAAATTACGTTGCACATCAACATAACAGTAGGTAAATATTACTTACATAGTGTACAAAATAATAACATTCAAAAAGCGTGACTTGAACAAATGAAAAATTGCTGTGTTTTATTCACTATACAATTTTTTTTATAAATCTCTTAAGAAGCTACTAGTCAGTTTTGCCAACAATCACAGACGATATTATAACGGTGTGTGTTCCTTTTGTTAACAAAGAAACTTGTTTTAAAATAAGCAAGAGAATAAATATTAAACAACGTTCTTAAATCTTCATGAAATTACCAACAGCGTTTACAATCCTCTCTGTAATAATGAAATTCTTTTTCACGTACTGTATAGCTGTTTACCATAATGATTGCATGCCTAAACGTACATGCCAGTATTTACTCTTACATTTCATGTTGTTTAACAAAGAAAGTAGATGTTTGTAATAACTTAATGTAAATTTATAGATTTTAGCTGAATACTGAGTAGCTATATAAGGAATCCTTGTTGTTAGCATTATATTATGATTATACTAAACTTTGTTTGATTGTTGCTTTACGCCATACGGTTTTTTAAACGAACAAACGATAGTGTTATAAATGAAAGGGAAATTGTAGACTGTTTTATGGAGAATTATTTTATGACCTACAAACAGTGTATATTTAAACAAACTCTATAAATACACTGGTCACGTGATGTTTGTCTCATGAATACCAATAGTTGTACTTAATGCAATTTTTTTATCGTGTTTTCAAATATGTATTCGGAATTTCTCCATCACCCACAGTTGTTTGTATTTCAATTTCAATTAATGGATTTAAATAATTATTTTTTTAATAAACTTGTTTTCGTCCATTTTTCCATTGTAAAATAAAACCAAATGAGCTAACTCAAATGGTTTCAGCTATGGAAAAGAGATATCAAGGCAAATGGAATCATAATATGCTGGCCGATTATTGTTGGACCATCAAGAGGGATGCTCCACAGGCAAAATATAGCAGAAAATCGTCATTTCTTACTTTCTAGGTTAGTCCGAATGTTCGAATACTGTGTAGTTACGAATATAGAAAACATGAAAGAGTTTGAAATTATAAATTCCTGTCTCTCGGAAACCTTGAGTCATGGAGAAAAACCAATATCATATTTGAATTCAGAAGAAAAAATACTATCAGAATCACATATTTATATTTCTGAGACAAAAAAAAAGTTTATTTTTGTTGCTCAGTGATATCAGTGGCGTGCAGTGATCAGAGCAATTACCCCATCTGTATGACAAAAATATGACTTATGGTATATAAAAACTTACTGCCTTGTATTTTTTTGTTAGATTCGGTAAATCTGGAGTTGGCCTACCTCGTTGTATAAGGTTATTTTTCTCGTTGAAAGGTCCGCATAAAAATGATTTATTATGTAAATTATAAATTACTGTCACTTACATTAATTTTTACTAAATTGACAAATCACATTTATCAGTAACACTTTAAAACGTGTTAATAACACATTTGAACGAACTCGGTGCCGATATTAAATTTAACTTTTACTTTCCACAATGATTATATATATATATATATATATATATATATATATATATAGTCCACCGCTGTGGTCTCGAGGTAGCGTGCTGCCTTGTCACGCAGCGGGCCCGGGTTCGATCCCCGGTCGGGGCAGTTTTTCTGGGTGAGGTTTTTATCGGGGTTTTTCCTCACCTGTAAGACAAATGTCAGGAAAACTTTTAAGGCCCAAACGGTCCCCGAAATCATATGGCCACCATCATCATCATCATCCTTCACCGGTGTGGAAAGCAACGGGAAGCTACCACGCCTACATTTCCCTAGTAAAGCTGCAAGCATAGCATGAAAATGCTATGATTGCAGTAAAGGACCTGCCTTCGGGCAGAATTACTATGGATGGATATATATATATATATATATATATATATATATATATATATATTATATATATATAAAGCTTCTTAAGTTAACAGGTTGCTATAACTGACAAAACGTACCGCATAATTTTATTATTATTTTTTTGTATTTTGTAAAAATATAACTAACATAAATTAGATATTATAAATAAAAAAATTGTTATTTCTAAAAATTATATGATTGAGGAATTGGCGTTTTCCAAATCAGCCAATCATGAAGGTTTCATGAATCGATATGTCGAAAGGTCATTCGACCTTGTGTATACTTCGAGTTGTGACGTTTCTGGGTTCAGCTAGCTGGTGTTCATAATTTTTACATCAGGCACAGTTTATTGTGAGGGATACTTTTTAAAATCTTATTTTAGCATTCTCTTTGACCTTTTATAGGAACCTTTACTCTATATTTAGTGATTTTGTTCAAGTTGTATTCAAGGAAATTATATATAATGTCATGCTGAAGCATCAAAAGACAAGACTGCTCAGGTTCATTCATGTTTTGACATGATCAGGCCTGTTAATCTGGCATTGTGATGTGTCAGTCTCACTACGTTAAAACAATGGTCTAAACGTGAATCTCTTATCCCTGGCCAGAAAAATGTGTCACATGTGTCTTTAGTGAATCCTGAACAAATATATTCATTCCATTGCATATTAAATTAGGAGTAATGAAAAATTTCGTCAAAGTTATGGATAAACTTTCTGAAGGATTATTATACTTGATTGAAATCAACAATTTTCCCAAAATCAGTGAGGCTGGACTGAAAAAAGGAATTTTTATAGGACCACACATATGATCATTAATGACTGATGAACATTCTGAGGACTGTTAAATCCACTTGAAAAAAGAAGCCTGGCAAGTCTTTCAAAAATATATGTTGCAATTTTCTTGGAAACCATAAAGCAGAAAACTATCGTGGCCTAGTGGCTGATCTTCTGGATTCTAATAAAAAAATTCACTTCTTGGACTCTCACAGACTTCTTCCCGGAAATTCTTGGGGCTGTCAGCGATGAGCACGGCGAGCATTATCATCAGCACATTTCTACAATGGAAAACAGGTACCAAGGCAAGTGGAGTTCTAATATGCTGGCCGACTACTGCTGGACCAAAACGAGAGATGTTTCAGATGCAAAATATGCCCGAACATCACTACCTACCACTTTATAGGTAAGTAAGAATGAGTAGTATTATAAAAAATTCAAATAAACATCATACAAAACTCCTACCTTATCGGGAAAAACAGAAATGATATTTGAATTCAGCATCAAAAATACTTATAGAATATATTATTTTTATTCTTGTGAAAAAAGTTCATTTTTGTAGACAAGTGTAATGAAATAAAAAGATGCCGACTACTGCCACTATAATAATTCCGCATGTTAAGAATTGTCGCGCGGCACCAGCTTTTATATAAACGGACAGCCATCATAGTGAGGCGATAATAGATAGTATATTTTATTTCTTCAAATTATCTCTCATAAAAATGGAGGTTAAATGGTTCCAACACGTCCAGAGAATGTCAAATTCCCGTTTACCAAAGATGATTTACCACCTCAACCCTAAAGGCAAAGAGACCTCGGAAGACCCTTCAACCGATGGAAGGATCAGTTTTTGTAGTCGCAGAACGGGCATCATCACCCAATACTGCATTCGGAAGAAGAAGAAGAAGAAGAAGAAGAAAAATGGAGGCTATTATGATTATATTATTTCAATTTTTCATATGTAGTTGCATAGCCTTGTAAATGACAGAGTGGTAATGGCAGACATTCGTAATGTGAGTCACTTTAGATTATCGTGATAAAGATGTGCGTTCGCAGGAGGACGTAGGTGGCAGGTATGGCTCCTGTTAAAGCTGTTGTGTTTTTGTCCCTGCAAGGGATAAAAAGAAACCGGCACGAAATTATGAACTTCCATACCATCTACCGTGTACTACACCCATAAGCACGCATCTTATGCCATTAATACAAATCTCGCTATAAATGTATAAACAATCATTAATTTCGCTTACTTCATAAATTAATCAATTTTTTTAAATTTTATACTCTTAGATAAAATGTTACAGGAATTTAATGTTTATCCGGTAACCAGGATTTTCAACACTTAATTTCAGTTTGACTATCTTCTTATGACAAGACAAATGCATTTCAATATTACATAATATGTTATTATGTTATTCCACTCATCACTTCAGTCGAAAATAACCCGGATTGATGAGATGCGCTGAGAAGAACTGAAGCAAGAAAATGTGACTCTTCACATGTTATAGTTGTATTTTAATATAAATAATAATAATAATAATAATTAATTGTTGTTAAGTCTCAGATTTAATGTGTTTGATAATTTTTCTTTTGCGAAGATGCCATTGTTTACATGTCTTCGCCGTATCTCTGTTTATCTTGTTTTCACTTGTTTATGTTTGCGTCAGACGACCACATTGTTTGTTTATGAATGCACTCGGTCTGATAGCTGGTTTCTTGTTAATATGTAGTTTATCCTAGTTAAGTTACTACTCGACCTTCAAGTAGTAAGGTCGAGCTCTCTACAAAGTTACCGCTCAGCCTTCTAGGAGTAAGGTCGAGTCAAGTTACCTCTCGACCTTCAAGGAGTAAGGTCGAGCTCTCTCTACTTTACCATGTTTAAGTTAAAAGCTGCACGGTCGAGTCAAGTTACTACTCTACCTTCATGGAGTAATGTCGAGCTATGTCCTCACCATGTTAAAAGCTGCATGGTCGAGCACAAGTTAACTCTCTACACCATGTTTAAGTTTAAAGCTGCATGGTAGAGTTTAAGTTCTGCTCCAGCCTGGAGCATACTGTCCTGTTACCCTTAGTGGGCAGGCTATTTGTACTTGAAGAAAAGTTCTACAACGTTCTACAAGTTCTACATAGACTCTATACAGTATATTTGCTTCTCGGCTTTCAACTAGTAAGGTTGAGTTTTCTCTAGTTTGATTCAGGTTCCCATTCTGGACAGTTTAAGTCTCTACCATGTTTAAGTTAAAAGCTGCATGGTCGAGTTGAGTTCTACTCTAGCGTCTAGTAGACCGCCCTGCTTAATTAGAGCAGGCTATATTGTTACTTACAACTTTCAAGCTCTACACAGATGTTCGACGAGCTGTCGACTCATTACTACGTTCTACAAGTTGAGTCCTGTACTCGCTACGAGCAGGCCGCTCCTGTTCTATTAGAGCAGGTTGCTTCATCGTATTTCAAGATACCATTAAAACTGTATTACATCAAGTTAAAGTGTAATTCTACTAGTCTACTTAGTATTACATCAAGTTAAAGTGTAATTCTACTAGTCTACTTAGTATTACATCAAGTTAAAGTGTAATTCTACTAGTCTACTTAGTATTACATCAAGTTAAAGTGTAATTCTACTAGTCTTATTACATCAAGTTAAAGTGTAATTCTACTAGTCTACTGACATAGTGAAAAGAGTTATGCTAAAATACGTGCCGCCGCCCTACATATTTTTTACGTCAACTTTGGCTTTGCAGAAATTTGTTATTCACAGTGACCACAACCGAGGACATCATATCCCTATAGAAATTGGACTACCCGGGAAAAATTAAAATATGTACCGAAATCTTACAATAATATAATATTAATATAATAATAATAATGTGGTGATTTCTCAGGATCCAGATGATGCATCTTTCATGTTAAGGAAATTAGACATAGAATATACAAAATGGGGATTACAGATATATTATAATAAAACAGAATATATTTTATTGGATGAGCTAAAATGTACTTCAGGAAGAACACGTAACGTTAAAAAATTTAAATATTTAGTACCTATTTTAGATAAAAATGAGAATTGAACTACAGAAATCGAAAGAAGAATAACTGATGGAAGCAGAATCATTGGTATCTTGAACTCAGTGCTTTGGGGGAGAAATATAATATACAGAACAAAAAAAAACTACATTTCAAGTTGTTACAAAGCATTTTATTATATGGGTCCGAAACCTTGACAGTAAGTAGAAAACAAACCAACAAGCTGTTTGTAATAGAAATTAATTTTTGGAGGAGATAGACAAGAATTTCAAGAAGGGATGAGGTCATAAATATGACAATAAAGGAAATTATGCAAGTTAAAAAACATTGAAAAAATAGAAGAAAAACATTTGAAATGGTATGGACACCTCATAAGAATGGAAGAAGAGAGAATACTAAAGAAGATCCTTAATTGGAAATCTAATGGAAGAAGTGGAAGAGGCAGATATAGTGAACGTTGGATAGATGGAGTGAAGAGAAGTATGGAAGTTAGAGATTTGAAGGAAGAAGATGGTGTAGACAGGAACCTCTAGAGACAAATCTTTTTGGGTTGAAGGAGAAACACTGCATTATGGAATATTCCTTAAATAATAATAATAATAATAATAATAATAATAATAATAATAATAATAATAATAATATATAATAATAATATAATAATAATATATATAATAATAATAATATAATAATAATATACTAATAATATATATAATAATATAATAAATAATATAATAATAATATAATTAATAATAATAATAAATATATAATAATATATATAATAATATAATATAATTAATATAATATAATAATATAATATAATAATATAATATAATAATATAATATAATAATATAATATAATATAATATAATATAATAATAATAATAATTATATTAATAATAATAATAATATAGCTTTATTTTACCTGGCAGAATTAAGAACTTAAGGCCTTGTCTACCACTCAACCAGAATATAAAAAATACGATTTAACGAATGAAGTATAAAATCTAAAAGATAGAAAAATGAGAAAAAAAATGAATGACGTATCGAGAAAAAATAATTCTTTAACAACAAGTAATTGTATAAGCGTGACATAAAAGTGTTAAGTGTGTGGTAACCTCTGATGTTTTGAGGGAGGGAATTTCAGGAACAGGCAGAGGATGCTGTGAAATAAGTGGAATAAGAGGAAGTGCACTAAAAAAGTCGCCTTTTTATGCTTAAATGGCTTACGCTTCCTAAACCATAATAAATGCACCAAATTAATGTACACAGAATTGAATATCTAAAAAAATTCTGTGACCGCATATGTCTATGGTTTATGATAATTCATATTAACCATTTTTTTCTTTCTGCTCACTGATGCCAAGAAGATAGGAATAAATAGATTCCCGGGCAACGCCAAGTAATCGGCTAGTTTAATAAAATAATATTGGGCTATATCATTAAGTATTTTTTATTATACAAAACTTTCCTCATTAGAAGATTGCCACAAGGACGAAGCGATACAGACAATATTTTTTTTTTCCAAAATTGATTAAATACATTTTGTAAATACATCAAACATTTTCAAATTCTAATTGAAGTATATTCTATAAAGTAGAAATTTTGTAAAGATGGTTTCTTAAAAATCCAATTAGAGAATAAAATGATAGATCAAGTGAGCAATTTTAATTACCTGGGATACAATGTAGCATTTAGAGAATGAGAAGATATTGAAAACAAAATAAATAAATTTAATTATATGTGTGTCACCATAAAACGAAGTCTCAGAGGAACTAGAAAAGAGACATTTTAAAAATTTTATAAAACAATGGCGGTTCCAACACTACTATATGAATCGGAACACTGGGTCTTAACCAAAAACTAGGAACGAAGAATAGAAACGTCGGAAATGAGGTTTCTGAGGAGTGTGGCTGGCTATACAATAATAGATCAAAGACGAAGTGAGGATATACGAAGAGAACTCATTATATTCAAATTATTAGATAGAATTACACAATACAGAGATGAATGGATGGACCACATCAATAGAATGAATAACTATACAATTCCGAGACAGATTCTTCATTACAATCCACTAGGACGAAGAAATGTTGGAAGATCCAGTAAAAGATGGATAGACTAATTCTAACATGAGATCGGAACAGACCAGTAGGTCTAACCCTTCATGCTGCTGATGATGATGGTGGTTTCTTAAAATTAAAATTGAAATTGAAAGACAAAGATATGGGTGTATGAAATCTGTAATCTATAAAATGAGAAATGTTTGTCAAGTCCTGAAAAAAAAAAAAAAAAAAAACGAAGCCCGAAAATTGTGGCGTGAAAGGATACTCGGACTAAACTTAAAAACTGAATTCTATACGTAATTCGGAGACTGTCCTTGACCTCGGCGCAGCTGATGTGATGCTGTCTTATTTCTCTCACTCACAAAGAATGACACAGATTGCAGGTCGCTCGTTTTCTTAATTTCTTTGTTCGCATAACTCTTCTCTGGCTAATTTTACACCGGCCCACCAGGAAGGAATGATTATACACATCTAGACAATTATCTATTATGCGTAATATTTTCGAGCGCAGTCACGATTTTGCCATCCCAGCTATCCTTTCTTACAAACGTCTATTGTTCCATGGTCCTTCATGTTTCAGTGTTAAGAATAAACCATTTTGTGTGTGTTAAGTTCGATTTACATATCCTTCTCATGGCTAATTTACCTTTAGAACTATTAATATATTGACAGGATGTCTCCAAAAGTTTCGTAATAAATATCGAAATGCAGTAAAAAATGAATGCAATTCAGTAATTTATTTAATAGAAATACTCAATTTACCATTATTGAAAGTAGGATATGCTGATGATGTAGTACTATTGGCTGATAGCGAGGAGATACTAAAGGCCAACACGGACACACTTCTGAGTAACACTAAGAAATTGGGACTGGAAGTAAATATCAATAACACTAAATATATATTTACACATAAAAATACATTATGTAATGTATTTTTATGTGTAAATATATGGACAACTAATGACAAATGAGGGAAATTTTGAGGAAGTAGCTGAATTCAAATACCTAGGAACAATAATCACAAATTGGAATGAGATGCACAAGGAAATTAAACAGGCTAAATTCTGGAAATGCGTGCTATTATGCATTGCAGAGACTCTTGACGTTCCAACTCCTTTCAGAAAACGTAAACTGAAAATATATAAAACTATTATTCTACCAGTTATATTATATGGATGCGAAACATGGACTCTTACTTTAAGGGAGGAAAGGAGATTACAAGTATTTGAGAATAAAGTTCTTAGGAAAATTTTTGGACCAAAGAGAGATGGACAGGTGAATGGAGAAGACTGCATAACAGTGAATTACATGGTCTTTATAGGAAGCCAGATATAATGAGAACAGTTAAGTCTCGTAGATTGCGATGGGCAGGCCATGTGGCACGTATGGGGAATGATAGTCGTGCATGGAACTTCTTGTAGGAAAACCAGAGGGAAAACGCCCAGTTGGTAGACCAAGGATGAGGTGGGAGAATAACATTAACTATGACTTGGGAGAAGTACATTATACAGGTGATGATTGGAAAACATTGGCTCAGGATAGGGATGTATGGAGAGCTTTTGTGTCCGCGCAGCCATGAACCTATGGGTTCGATAGTGCCAGTGAGTGAGTTAGTTAGTTTAGGAATTGGTTAATTGGATAAAAATGAATCGTGAAAAATCATACATAATTATTATTATACCTTATCCGCTCTGAGAGTGATCCTAACATCAACAAACCCCAATTGTATCCTTCTGCCATTCGCGCCACAATTACTATCACTTTTGGCAGGGAGATGACACAGCAACAGAAGACTCCACACTTTCAGCCATTTTGTTTAATGACAATCGACTGAAGCATGACCCAAATGCATCACTCATATGTAATAATCTATTTTAAATAGTAATTATTAATTAGGCCTAGATACATTTTAGAATATTTTCTATGTTTTCGATATAATTATTTTCATTCACGAAGAATAAAAAAAATATATTCAGAGGATATATGTTTAATTTAATGAAGAGAACTACTTTTTCGCGTACTTGTTGCTTGTACAACGTACGTAGATGTCTATAACCAATGGAAAGCAAGCAGGTCACCTGGTTTTGTTTTGATGAGGACCACTTTAAAAGCGGACAGCCTTTAGGTATTAAATGGACAGCGTTATGCATGAACCGGCTATGCGCCATTATGTAAGTTTCGAGAATCTTCACTATTTATTGTAGCACCAAAATAACAATACTGGATATTGCAAGTTATTATCCTTTTTGACAGTTATGCATCAGCAATCTAAGAACGGGAACATTTGACGCTTAGCTGCATGATGCAAAATTTAGAAAATCATTTATGATGATCTGGTTTTTATAGCCGTTTCTAGAAAAATAGAATATCTGATAGGACTGATGGCTTTTATATTTTTTCTTTAATAATTGGGATATATTTAAAGATTTGGCGCTAGAAGTGTGCTTACACTAATTTCATGAGCCAGTGCAAGAGATGGCATCAAAATATCATTTTCTTAAAAATGGCGCTGCGCCGGTTAATGCATAACATCATCCAAATATTGTTCGATTGGGGGCTCCTAAAATAATTTAATTTTTATAACAAGTTTTTTTAGTTATATTATGAGTAATGCTTTTAGATCACATCTAATCTTTCATTCCAATGCAAATTTTTATTTTGAGATTAAAATGTCCTACTTTTTTTCCAGGTAAGTTTGATTTCTTATGGAATATAGTTGCAGAGTTCCTAGCATTCTGTATGTAAGTAGAAATTGTTTTACTTATCAGAGATAAATTAAATATTTCTTTAATTGGTTGTATTTTGCTGTAATTTCTTACTGCATTAAATTACATCTATCTAGGATGTGACATTTCATTTAATTATGATAATGATATAAATAACAAATAGCAAAATTCCAGGGAATATGTGGTACGATAAAACGAACACTAAATAACAAAACAACAAGAGAGACCCAACTGAAATTTTATAAAATGTTGGCAGTACCGGTACTGCTCTATGGTTCAGAAGCCTGGATACATAAAAAACAAGACCTAAGTAGGATAACGGCGGCAGAAATGAAATTTTTGAGATCTGTTAAAGGGTGCACTAAGGAAGACAGAATCAAGAACACAGAAATAAGACAGGAACTTGAAATATTTGCAATAACTGATAAAATGGATACATATAGACAAAAGTGGAAGCAACACACAGACAGAATGAATGAAGATAGATATCCAAAACAAATAACAAAATACAAACCTAAAGGCACCCGAGATGTGGGCAGACCTAGAAAGAGATGGGCTGAAGTCGGAACGGGTCAACAGACCTAATCCATGAATGAAGATGATGATGATGATTAAATTACAAATATTGTCATTATTTATTAATTTAGAAGAAGTGTAATAACAGATTCCACTCGATCAGAAATAGCCTTATTACAGAAACACAAAATGACTCAGAACTCGATATTACAAATTTCAATGTTCAAAGGTGGAGTCCTGCACAAACATTGGGAGATGAGAAACTTATGGTCTTAGGTTTATATCTGACAGGTTTATCACAACCACTGATACAATAACACTGAGCAACAAAAAATAATTTTTTTTCTCTCTCTAAAAGAACAACATGTGATTCTGATAGTATTTTTTCTCCTGACTTCAAATATGATATCGGTTTTTCTCCATCACGCAAGGTTTCCGAGAGAAAGGAATTTATAATTTCAAACACTTTAATATTTTCTACATTCGTAACTACACAATATTCGAACATTCGGACTCGCCTAGAAAGTAAGAAATGACGATTTTCTGCTATATTTCGCCTGTGGAGCATCCGTCTTGATGGTCCAACAATAATCGGTCAGAATATTAGGATTCCATTTGACTTGATATCTCTTTTCCATAGCTGAAACCATTTGAGTTAGCTCATTTGGTTTTATTTTACAATGGACAAATTGACGAAAAAACGTTTATTAAAAAATAATTATTTAAATCCATTAATTGAAATTGAAATAAAAATCTGTGGGTGATGGAGCAATTCCGAATACATATTTGAAAATACTATAAAAACTACATTAAGTACAATTATTGGTACTCATGAGACAAAAATCATGTTGAACAGTGTAATAGGCTCGCTCTTATTTATCTAGTTTTTGTAGATGCACTTTTCTGCCGAAATATCATGGTTTTTCAAAATAGCCTACTATTTATTGTATATTTGTATTATCATTTTTATTTCCAGGACATGAATGTCATATGAAGATCCATTCCTCCCCAAATTTATTCATATGTTCCACAACCTTGAGTATATTAAGGGCTTCGTTAATTTATAATTAGATAATTTGAAAATAATTGAGCATACGTCACAATACAATCCTTGAAATTTATGCACATTAAATTCTGGGACATTGTGATTAAACGAAAAATGGACATCTATCACTCTCTCTGAAATAAACTAGATTCTTCTAAGTGCTCTATCAATTACAATGAAACGAATATTTTTTTGGGGGAAATAATGGTATTATTATTTTTTTTAGCCTAATAGAGTTAAGACCATATGACATTTTTCTCACTCTTTCAGCTAATATTCGTCTTCTTTTCTATAGATATATGCCTGTTTATTTATACACACTATGTCAATGGTGATTACATCTCATTCTGTCTCTTTAAGGGGTCTGCTCATTTTTCTTTTTCCTCTAAGACGTAGGTTCTTCGCTGCTTTAATAAGCCTCGTATCGTCAGCTCTGTCCACATGGGTATTCCATTCCCTTTTACTTGTAATGCATGTCTCAACATCTGTGATATTGCATTCCTCCCTCACATCCTGGTTCCTAACTCTGTCAAATCTTGTTTTGTTTACTATGGCTCTTAAAATATTAATTTATGCAGTTCTTATGAGTTGTTTGGTTTGGTTAGTATCAGTTCTTGTATCCGCACCACATGTCGTACACATGATTTATAAACTTTTACTTTACTTTCTGTGTTTAAATGTGTTTTTTTTTCATATAACGTCTCTTAAGCATCCTGATATTCTCGATGCTTTGAAAACCTGAGATATTACTTCATCAATCAATCTACAAGAGCAATAGATGTGCATCCCAAGATATTTAAAATCCATAACTTGTATAATTTTCCCCATTAACTTCTAATTTATATAAAGTAATATTCAATAAAGGACATTCAAATGAATAAAATAAACCTGTTAGAAATATAAAAAAAAAACTTTAAGCAATTTAGCGGTAAATAAAGTGCAGCTTAAGATATTTAACTTGCACGTATTTTATTATATGGTGCGGAAACATGGACGTTGAAGCAAAAACACAGAAATAAATTATTAGTTACAAAAATGGACTTCTTAAGAAGATCGGCAAGAATATCAAAATTAGACAAAATAAAAAATAATACAATAAAAGAAATTATGAATGTAGAAAAGGATATTGTACAAGAGATTGAAGAAATCCAACTAAGATGGTATGGTCATATAATGAGAAGAAGTGACACAGAAACAAACAAAGAAGTATTGAAATTGATACCTGCTGGAAAAGGAAAACGTGATAGACCAAAGCCAACGTGGATAAAGGGAATTCAAGACAACATGAAGAAGAGAAATGTGACAGAAGCATACACGCAAGACCGAGAAGGGTGGAAGAAAAATACATTGTATATTTTGGTTGAAGATACCGGAGTAAATAACAGAAACGATCCTGAAATAAATAAAATATTTAATGAAAACAAAAACAAAATAAATAAATAAAATCTATGAATTTATAATAGCACTACTACATAGACATTTAATGGTTTGTAAATAATTAAGTCTTCAGCATGTGCTTGTGTATAATATTATAGTACGGTAGATTATAACATAGAGAGTAAGTGAATAAGAAATGAATCGTTGAAAATACTTAATGATTAATTTTTACAGCGATTATGTTGTGACATGATTCCATCTTTCTCTCAATCGTGAATTCTCTCATCTGTCAGAGTTTGTAATTAGCTGGGCATCAAAACAGCGCGTCATTAAACAAGACAAATCGAGTAACCTGAACCAAATTGATTGCGGTATTCTCTGCCAATCGATGAACTGAACACAATTAGTACGTTTGTTATGTAGATCGATTTGTGAGGAACCGTACTCGTGACAAGGGAAGGTTTTGTGTAACACAGTTGTTCTCAAATTGAAAATCGTGACTTTAGCAGAGGTCGCGGACCTCTTGTTAACAACCATTCAAGTAAGCTTACTTATACAATGATAATAATCACTTATTGAAAATCTGACGATACAAAATTACCTTATTTATTTTATAAAAGGGCGTATACTAAAGTTAGAAACATGACTTCCACTTATCTGTACACTTCATTTTAGGCATAACTGAAAGGCTGGAAAATATTTGAAAAGAAGACAAAAATCCTTTAAGGAAATATAATTTGTTTAAGACCTTCTAAATACAATAAAGCCTTAATTATTTATGAACCAATATCTGATTTTCGTTTTTTGAAATAACTGACAAATTCCGGTATAGCCTATTTTCACATCTGAGCTTAAGTGAAAATATATAGTAACTGTTATCCCTACTTAGTCACTGATAAAATTAGGTCTAATTTTTCTTAGAATGTGCTCTCAAAATCGAAACCGTTTAATATATTAAACTCTCCTGAAAATTAAATATATATTTATATTTTAGTGTTCTGCCCTAGGGCAGGTCTTTCACTGCAATCACGTCATTTTCATGCTATACAGCTTTAATAGAGAATTATAGGTGTGGTAGGTTCCCGTTGCTTTTCACACCGGTGAAATATGATAATGATGATTGTCAGATGATGTCCAGGGACCTTTTGTCTTAGAGGTGAGGACAAACTAAAAAAAAAAACCTCACCCAGGAAGCTAGTCCCGACCGGGAATCGAACTTGGGCCCGCTGCGTGATAAGGCAGTACACTACCTCAAGATACAGCGGTGGACTATATACGTGTATATAAAAGATAGGCCTATTAGTTAATATCCTGCGATAACTGCTACCCTATATAAATGAAATGTGTTATGTTTAGTTGACTAAATGGATATAAAAATAATTATAAATTTATATAATAACTATTTTTAGATACCCATTGATGATTACCTGGCGTTGCCCGGGAATCTATTTATCTTGATCTTATTCGCATAAATAAGCTGAAAGACAAAAATGATTATTGTGAGTTATCCATAACAGATAGGCATATTCAGTCGCAGGCTTTTTGTAGAATTTTTTTAGCTATCCAATTCTAATTAACTAACTCACTGGCACTATCGAACCCGTAGGTTCATGGTCGCGCGGACATAAGCTCTCCATATATCCCTATCACGGGCCAATGTTTTCCAATCATCCCCTGTATAATCTACTTCCCTCAAATCATAGTTAAAGTTATTCTCCCACCTCATTCTTGGTCTACCAACTGGGAGTTTTACCTCTGGTTTTCATGCAAGAAGCTTCCATGCACGTCTTTCATTCCCCATTCGTGCCACATGTCCTGCCCATCGCAGTCTACGAGACTTACTGTTCTCATTATATCTGGCTTCGCTATCCAATTCTATATACATTAATTCGGTGTAAAAAAAAGCTCTATTTTACGGATAAGTCACAATAACCATTTTTGTTCTTTCATTGATCCCAAGAAGATCGGGGTAAATATATTCCCGGGCAAGCGTGCTCTGCCATACCGGAGCTTTTTGAAAAATGTTCAGGCGATTCCGGGGATGAAGATAGGCTATAAGAGGGTTGTAATACTCAACGCCTACACCCTTAAAAATCAACCTTTGTAGTGAAAAACGTGAAATAAAGTCCCTATTTTGACGCTTAAATAGCTTATGTTGCCTAAACCATAACATATACACCAAATTAATGTACACAGAATTGAATATCTCAAAAAAATCTACAAAAAAGTCCGCGACAGCATATGTTTACCTCTTACGGATAACTCACAATAACCATGTTTGTCTTTCATTGATGACAAGAAGATCGGGATAAGCAGATTCCCGGGCAAGTATAACAGCGCACATCAACATTTATTTGGGAATAGCTGCGCACGCCGGGTATTAGCTAGTTACTAATATATAAATTCCGCAATTTAACCTATTTCATTAGTTGTTAAATAGAATATATAATTATTTAAATATTCAATCTCTGTACTTTTCCATATTAATCGATATTAAAATGTTATGTTACAAACAAATAATTCTTAGCGTATTTTATATCGAAAATATTATACAAATATTATTATTATTATTTTTATTGTTTATTGATATTTGAAGCAATTAGTAATGACATTTAAAATACTTTTCTCTTATTCAAGATAAAAGTTAAAGTGATCTGATATATTTTACATCAACATGTTCCATGAATCAATCGGGTAAATGCAAATTTTTCAAAGTCTATTTGACCTACCTATGTTGTAACTTAATGTAATAACGTAATTTTACAATTTTGGTTTCGTTATGTTACTTTTTTTCTTGTGAATGCAGCATCATATATAAAGTATTGGCAAGTGCAATCTCTATAGATATACGATATTACGTAACAGAAATCTACTTCCCACGACGATACGCTTGTCTCATTCATAAGTACAACCAAAGTTATGAATGAAAATGTTGTCTGTTATTTACATTACAGTAGTTCGTTGTTATGAAACTTCAAATAGTAACTGACACTTTTTGTTAAATGTGTTAGAGGGCCAATAATAGTTTAGGCAACACTATCCTGTTATTCTGTAGGCGCTATTTTCACAGTGAATGGAAAAGAGACTGCTAAAGTGTATGAGGGTATTCTAGAGGACCGTGTGCAGTCAGTTACAGGCACTGTTACCCTCAAATGCTATATTTAATTATGACTATTTAACTATTGCCACAAATGCTAGTCAATGACCAATCACGCTTCAATGAATGTTGTTTTACAACCAATGACAGTCGTGTTTCACCTCGAACTTTATCAATTTTTCTTTATCAGCTCCTGCTTTTGCGATAAAGAAAGCTCCTCCTTTTTAATGTTCTGAACATGTCAAAGCATTATTTTTCTCCAACAAATACATTGAATATAGCAAATAATGAAAAGATTCCTTGATTTTACTGAGTTGTTTACTAAAAAAATAAATGAATAATCCGTAATGTTAATTATGATATATAGTTTGATGTGTTTCATTATTTCTCCACTTGGGTGCACTCTTACAATATTGCGATCTTATTTGGCAATAAATAATATGATCAAGCAGCAGTGAATGGACATAACCTCACATTTCTGATTTGTTTTCAAACATCGCCGTTTACATTAAATATATAAATATTTTAAAATAACTATAGTTAAACAATGATTTGTGAGTAAACAGCTTAATTTTATTCGTTAGATAGTCCTAACAAATGACACTCTTGATTTCCAAATTCTCTAGATAAATTCACTCCTCGCTTGGTGAGTCGTGCATTTTTCGATAATTTGGAAATCACTCGTGGCATTACTTATGACCAGCTCACTCTCCAGAACTATATATTATTGAGGCAATGTGATGAGAATTGGAGATTAGAGTAAGGACAATATTTCAAATCATTCCTTTCTTAGAATAGATTTAAAATAGTTTATGTAGCCTGGTGGAGTTAAGGACATGTGGCCTTCTCTTCCACTCACCAGGACAAACATACGTTACAGTTAAATACAAACAATTATAATAATAGTATAATTATCTGTGAAAGCGAACAATAATGAAAATAATGTCTAATAATACAATAAAATTAAATGCAATTAAAATTAAATTAATGGACAAATGTATACTTAAAGAAATAACAGTTCGAATGTACTATACATAAAAAGAAAAGAAAAAAATATATACAAAGAAAGTAATAAACTCGAATTAATCTATCGTTTATATACAAGACATTAAGTAAATATATTGACAAATCTTAATACCATTTGTATTAAATAATGAAAACAAATTATTATTGTTAAAAAAACGTAATATTAGTGAGACGTTTCTGTTAATAATTTTATTTTCAATTTGTTTCTGAAAGATGGTAAAGTTTGGCATAAGGTGGAAGAGAATTTCATGTTCTAGCAAGAGAAACTGTAACAAATTTTCGAGTAACAGGTAGTGTGATGAGGAGGGATATAAAGGACAAGTATGTAGAAAAATATTCTTTCGAAGAATGATAGGAATTGCCCATAGAATAGATTCATAAGTTTAGTTATATGGATCAACTCAAGGAAGAAGTGCAGCTGTTTTGAAGATTAATGGTGGTCTTATATAATATTAATGAAGATAATTCCATTATTTTGTCTATGCCTGTATGGTAGTCTTATTATGCTTAGGTCGATTATACTCCGCATTAAAGTCCCGATACTCATTTTACAGGACATTCAGCAAATCTGACCACTAATGTACAAATGAAATGAGAACATTCCTAGTTCACAGCTTGCTGGGATAGAATTGCTATCCAGCTTCCTGTCAGATGATTTGGCTCTTAAATACAATAATGCAGAATATGTAATGTACTGGTCTAATGTTACAGTAATTGTGATAATGATTTTAAAGTTGACTAAATTGAATTCTCAACACCATCTGTCACATTTGTCAGAGTAATATATATATATATTATTTTTTTCGTAGTTAAATCTGTGCTTGGGAATTTTATGTTTTAGGGATTTTGTAATACAGTATTACAATTATTTGGTTCTTATTTTTTAAACTTACGTCTTTAAAACAAGAAACCATATAGAAAAGTTCTTAAAGGTATAAAAAAAAGACACTTCACTTTTTTAAACTAGCCAAGTTCTTAAGGGTTAAAAAAATACTCATTCTTTGAAACTCACATCACTACTGTTCTGAATGCCCTAAATACTTAAGAAAACAGTTATTAAATTATTGTAGTAAATTAAGACCTGAAGAATGTTTTAAAATTATTTTTCAAATGATTTTTTTTTTCCATTATATTTTTCACTCACATAAAATATTGTTTAACTAGAATCGTTACATATTAAATAATAAAATAGTTGGACCAATAATTTCGTATTTATATACAAATATACATTAACCAGTGGTTAAGATTTACAATCTTTTGTTTTTTGTTGCTTTTGGTACATTCCAGAAGAAAAGTCCTTTTTCTTGAAAATCTAGAGAAATTGTCTTATGAAATTTATTAAAAATAACTTATTTTCATGCGTTCCATACATAAAACAAGCTAAACATATAGAATTTTAGACAGTTTTATTCTCAGGTTTACCCCTTTAAAAATATGATGAAAACTTTTTCTTCCTCTAATGCACATAGAAATAACAATTCAAGGTTAATTAGCCTTTTTTAAGTCACTTGATATTAAAATTCAGAAAATATCAATTTAATAATTTTCAGTCAAAAAAGATAAGTGATGGTATTTGTATTATTGATGTTGTAACATTTTAAATCTTTCATGTTTTAATTAGAGATTAACATAATTTTTATGAAAATATAAACATAGTAGTGGACTTAACGTCCACTGTGTTATTTTCGTGGCATCTAACATTTTACCCCTCATTTTTATAATTTATAGATCATTAAGGAATTTTACTTTATCCATTTCGTGCTAATATCAAAATGAGGAAATCTCAACTTAAAATACAGAGCCCACATATAAAATATCTTCGAAATTACGTTCAAAAAGATGTTCTACATGTCATTGAAGAAAGAAGACTAAATAGTTTGGCCACGTAAAGAGAATGTCAGATAACGGATACCTAAGATGATATTAAATTTTGAAGCGGAGGGCAACAGAAGACCAAAAGAACAGTGGATTCAAGGAGTGCATAGGAGTATGGTGTCGAGAGGATTAACAGAGAGTGATGCAGAGAATAGGGATGTATGGAGAAGTAAAAATTACAATGGGTTGTACGTAGACTACTGTATTGTAGAGAAACTAATAATAAAGAAGAGAAGACGGAAATGATTAATATATATATTAAATATTTGACTTTTTTCAATTAAAAACTTTAAAATATATATTAAAATTCAATAATACAAATTAACGAAAAATCTTAATGGGATTGATATGCACTTACCCCGGATGGTGCTTGGAGTAAGGCGTGTATTCATTAGCGTTGGTGTGAATGATAATTTCAGATTTGGCTCCTTCTCTCGACTTCCATTGATGCCGGCAGGTTGCTATGGAGACCAAGAGCAGCAACAACACCACCACCACGAGTCGCCTCGACATCTTCAACTGTAATGGAAAGTTGTAGCGTGCTCACTTCACTCCTTCCCGTAAAGCGACTCCATTGCTGATTCGTGCATTATGCCACAATGCATCCGACAGACTTGTTTCTAATTTTGTGATCCGTTGCACTCACTAAGCGAAAGGGATGCTGCTGTTTAAAAAAACAAACATGAGCGCTACTTGCAAGAACAAAGACATGACTTGCTTCCAGGAAGTGACATTAATAGCGGATTCTAACACTTATAAAAAACCTTTTAGCTTATATTTTGTGAATACTTGTAAAAATCTACCGAAATATTAAAATATTTTGTATTTTGTTTAACCCATAAACACTAGGATGTTATTATCATCTATTATTAGGATGAACGTATTTTCACCTATATATTCTCTTCTAAATTATCTTTTAATTTTTACACTCTAAAAACACTTTTAAAAACTAGAATTTTATGTAAAAATACCAAGTTTTCTAATACAGTAATTTTTTGCAGCAAAAAATAATCAGGTAACAGCAGTTAGAAAGTGTTTGTGGATAATATTTCACCTGCCCTAAGTGTTTAAGGACCCTCATTACATAATCGTTCGCAATAAGATTAAATAAAGGGTCCTATGAGGTGCTTGTGGAACGGGAATATCGCACTCTTTCAGGAATGCTTACGTATATATTAGTACTGAAAAGGGAAGATTAAGTATTCTTTGTTACTTTATTTCATGACGCTCTTTAACAGCTAAGATAATCAGCGTTGTAATTAAAATCTGGCGTGAAAGGACTAACAAAACTTTACACAGAGTCCTATTTCTTTTTATTTTGTAAATCTACAACACGGAACCTATGTCTTTAGTTCCAATTGTTTTAAATTCTTCTAAATATAGTCATATGTATATACACACATTATTGATAATTACTTTATGGATAAAAGTATATTTTTAAAATCGCACCTCCAATAACAGATGTTAATAGCCTAAAAGTAAGAATGCATTTTATGTTTCGTGTACTTTCTTCGATAATTCATTACAGTACTTTACTTGATGTACGACAATGCGGATATAAATTTGAGTTCGTGTTTATTGTTATCATTTTGTGTATTTTTAATTTATTATGATTAGTGTTGAACGTTAATAATTTAGTCATGAAATTGTCAATTATTATTGCCCGAGCATTCAATTTACTTTATTACTTTTTGTTATTATGATTCTCTATTAACCAACAAACGTGATTAAATATTATAAGTTATTTAATGATGGGTTCAAAGTAGTATATAAAGTTATAAGAACTATGGGAAGTATTTCACCTGAGGAATTTTTTCCAGTGTTGAATTCTCTCTAAACTAAAAAATACATCTAAAAATATTTTCTTAGAAAATAGGATAGTAGGTATAAAGTCTTAATGGGTAACTTTTTATAATGTTTTCCTTGAAAGCCACGTGTTCTGTAAAACCTATAATAATTCTTCGCAAGATCAGAAAATAAAATCAAATTATGAAATATCAGTATTTCGAATCAATGTTCAATTAACCAATTTTACACAATTTCTTCCTTCCTAATGACCTAAAGAGACACTAAATTTGGAAGTTATTGTGATATCCATGAAAGAGAAGGTTAATTGAACTTGAGGACTATCTCTTGCAACACGCTATCTCCACACCTGTCAGTTATCTAAACATCTTCAAACGCAACGCCCACGAATTTATTTCAACCTGTGGAGTCATTTTCTTCTTTATATGACTACTCTTCTTCAATTACCTTCCTTAAAATAAAACTAGTAATAGAGCCTATGTTTACATATTGATTAATTAAATTAGTATATATATATATATTTTATAATTATTATCAAACATTTTCCTTGAAGACCTATATATGAAATAAACAAAAAAAAGTATAATTTCGTTCACTGATTTTAGTCTGTAATTGTTACTATAGAATATATTTACTTATTAAATTGGCTGGAATAGTAGCTATCTGATGGGGCACGCCGTAGCGTAGTGGTTAAGGCACTGAGCTACAAGCCGAAAGGTCGAGGGTTCAAGTCCCGGTGGGTCAGGATTTTTAAACTTACCCAAACGTTCTGGCGGCACTATGGCCCTGGGGTCGACTCAGCCTCTAACGGAAATGAGTACCAGACGCTTGTTCTGGGGTAAAGGCGGCCGTCACGCAGGGCTGACAACCCGGCTGACATCAAGTGCCGTTTGTCCAGAAATAGTGGGAGTCTTAACCTCCCACTACCCCAAGGGCCTCCTGAGGCCTGTAGTGGGATCACTTTACTTTAGTAGCTATCTGATACGTAATTTCACGATCTATTTTGTGCTTTGGTTTCTTCTGCATTAGAAATTTCAATTACTTTCAAATAACGCACACCGTACTTGTAAAAGACTGATCAAATTTAAGACCAACTTAAATTTTTGTTTTAACTAAGGAGCGGATTTTTATGTACTAAAAGTTAAGATTGCAACGTAGTATAATGAGAAGTTAGACTTACGACTGTCTTTTGTTTTTGTTTCACACACAAACAATTGAATAGTATAATGAGAAGTAAGACTTTTGACTGTCTTTTAGCTTGTTTCACACACAAACAGTTGAATAATATGTACTATCTGCATTGCAATCTTATCTTTTATTACATAAAAATCCGCTCCCTATTTATAACAATTGAATATTTACGTTATAATTTTTATGTAAGATTTTATCACCGTAGAACTCGATATCACAGCTTTAAAATTAAATAATTTAAAATATTTTTGTGATGTTTTTTACCGCTTTCATTGTAATTACTCCTTTCTAGGCACTGGCTTACAAAAGAAAAAAATCCTGATTTAGAGATAATAATTTGATTTTATACCTTGGGATTTGAAAGATTACTGTTTGTGTTTTCGCGTTTCTTTGCACATCTGTGTTTTGTAAAATACTTAAATTGACTTGTTCTCAATTAAAAATATGAACAGAAACACAACATTGTTTTAGTTGATTGAATAAACACTGTACACGTATTTCACTGCCACCAAACTTGTACTTTCATTGAAACAATGTAGTCCTGACTGTTAGATAAGGAATCACATTAAAAAAAGTTAATGGACATCAATTCACTTTACAGTTGATGTTTCAAGACACTATCTATGTAGCAGTCACATTCTTCACCTTGTACACGTGAAGAATTCCATTCATCACCTTCACGACTATCATATCACATAACGCCTACTTGTCTAGCAGAGTTTTTGGTGATATTTTGACACGTTATGAAGAGAGGCCCGTCCTTGGTAATGCACTTGTCTTGAAGAAGTGGGACAGCCTGAGAAGCGTGTCTGCTCGCTCGGACCAGTGTTGGTCAGGTCTAGCACACTTCTTCCTACTAACTTCTATCGTCATCTTTTTCTCCCATCTACCTTCAAGCAGAGAGGTTTCTAACCTTTGGGCTCGTGGACCGGTAAATTAGAAACTCTTTGCATCTTGGTTCTAGCACGATGGAATGTGACTGACAATAATTTATCTTGTCTTCAAGGAAGGCGCCCTTCTAATGTCACACGCAAGTCCAACATATCTTGATATTTTGCCTTTTTTTGGCCAAGTTAGAATGTCCTCTTATGTCTTTTACATTCTTTATTAACAATTTTCCGCATATAGAGTGTTTTTAAAAGAGCTAAATAATGAATTAATTGCATAAACGTATATATTTCCGAACATGTATGTAATTTTTTGTGTTTTCCGAAGGTGTCGATTCGGCTAGAATGTCACTGAAATTAGGCCAATATCAGTAATTTATCATAAGTAACGCCACGAGTGATATCCAAGAATTTGGAAATCTAGAGTGGCATTTGTTAGGACTATTTAACGAATAAAATTAAGATGTTTACTCACGATAATTCTTTAAATATAGTTACTTTAAAATATTTATATATTAAATGTAAATGTCGATGTTTGAAAACAAATGAGAAATGTTATGTTTAATTTGTTCATCACTGCAACCGGATCATATGTATTGCCAAAATAGAAAAGCAATATTGTAAGAATGCACCCTAGTGGAGAAAAAATTAAACATATCATTACAGGTTATTAATTAATTTCTGATGTCCTATGATGTAAATACGGTATGTCAATTATATTTTTCTGGAACGTAAATACCTGGGAAATATTACGTTTAAGAAAGTGCAAACAGTGGTTTATTTTTATTGTGATATAATGAATTGCTATAAATGTTTTTCTATTATATCTCGCCAGCAGTATCTGCTTACATTCGTGCACTACATATATATATATATATATATATATATATATATATAATATGGGAGCCATTTACGTTCTAGGATTCTGATATCTTAATCTATAAATTGCTATATTCAACGTATTTCTTAGAGAGAGTCAGTCACTGCAAAATAATGCTCTGGCCTACTCAGAATGTTAAAAAGAAGGAGCTTGATTTTAATATAATAAAAATTAAACTGATAAAATCGAGGTGAATAACGACTGTGATTGGTTGGAAATCGAAATTAATTGAAATGTGATTGGTCATTGACTCCCATTTGGGGCATGAGAAAAATATTCGTTATAATTGTGTACATAGTAATACACTCATTACAGCTCTTCTGTCAGGATCTTAGTTAACTCATATCTACCGCCACTATAATACAACATTTTCTTAAAAAATATACTTTTCAAATTATTTACAAAAGTAATTTTTCTTGTTGAATCTCTAGTTTTTTTATATCCAAGTTAAATGCGTTTACTCTCAGGTAAATACATGATTTTATTTAATTAATGTATGATTTTCTTGTAGGAAAACCAGAGGGAAAATGCACAGTTGGTAGACCAAGAATGAGGTGGGAGATTAACATGAACTATGATTTGAGGAAAGTAGATTATACAGGAAATAATTGAAAAAAATGGCTCAAGATAGGGATGTATGGAGAGCATATGTCCGCGCGGACATGAGTCTCCGGGTTCGATAGTGACACTAGTGCGTTAGTTAGGTAGTTAGTTTATGATTACACAAAAACTATAGTATTACTGGAAATCATATTTTCTGGCAAAGTTTTTAATTCCTGCTGATTATAACGTAGGCCTAAGTCATTTTATAAAAATCTGGTGTAATTGGGTAAAAGATGATAGAAAATGTATGTACGTTCTCCTTTCTATTATGTCTTCAATTTGAATAATCCTAAAAATGACGTTAGCTGAACCATCAGAAAGAAAAGGAACAAAGCGAATCAGCTTATTAACATCTTAAAATAACCATGATTATTTAAAATAACACTGAGCAATAAAAAATAAACTTTTTTTGTCTCAGAAAGAAAAATATGCGATTCTGATAGTATTTTTTCTCCTGAATTCAAATATCAAAATAGGGTTTTCTCCATCACGCAAGGATTCTGAGAGACAGGAATTTATAATTTCAAACAATTTAATATTTTCTACATTCGTAACTACATAATATTCGAACGTTCGGACTCACTTAGAAAGTAAGAAATGACGATTTTCTGCTGTATTTCGCCTGTGGAGCATCCTTCACGATGGCCCAACATTAATCGGCCAGCATATTAGGATTCCATTTGCCTTGATATCTCTTTTTCATAACTGAAATCTCCTGAGTTAGCTCATTTCGTTTTATTTTACAATGGGCAAATGAACGAAAAAAAGTTTATTAAAAATAATTATTTAAATCCATTAATTGAAATTGAAATAAAAAAAACTGTGTGTGATGGAAAAATTCCGAATACATGTTTGAAAACACGATAAAAAAACTGCATTAAGTACAACTATAGAATGTTCCTACGACTTATCTACTTTTCAAAGTAACTATTTTTATGTAAAGAAACTTCCTTCAAATTAATTGAAGATGACGTGTTCCTATAATAATTTTATTTTACTAGAAGGGAATACTTTTGGATTTAAAAGCTTAAAAGAACAACGTGTCTTCGATTTAATTTTTGGAAAGATTATACGCTCTCAGTTAGAGGAAAGGTTTCATTTTAGAAATCTGAGGTAAGTGGGTGATGGGAAAAAATGATTTTTTTTCTTGCCTATGAGATTTTGCAAGTTTAGTGATTACACTGGTCAACATGATTTTTGTCTCATGAGTACCAATAGTTTTACTTAATGCAGTTTTTTATCGTGTTTTCAAATATGTATTCGGACTTTCTTCATCACCCTCAGTATTTTTATTTCAATTTCAATTAATGGATTTAAATAATTATTTTTTTTAATAAACGTTTTTTTGTCCATTGTAAAATAAAACCTAATGAGCTAACTCAGGAGATTTCAGCTATGGAAAAGAGATATCAAGGCAAATGGAATCATAATATGCTGACCGATTATTGTTGGACCATCAAGAGGGATGCTCCGCAGGCGAAATATAGCAGATAATTGTCATTTGTTACTTTTTAGGTGAGTCCGAATGTTCGAATATTATGTAGAAAATATTAAAGTGTTTGAAATTATAAATGCCTGTTCTCTCGGAAACCTTGCGTGGTGGAGAAAACCCGATATCATATTTGATTTCAGGAGAAAAACACTATCAGAATCACATATTTTTCTAACACTGAAGTCATCAGTCTTGCTCTGCAGTACTTTGAAGTTTTGGAAGTTTCCTGTTTGACGGCTGTACAGTTGTTGAGGTGTTTGTCATCCATTTCTTCCTCTGGGTGTTTGCATTGAATACATCTTGGTGTAGATAATATATTGATCAATTATAGAAATGGGCAACAGAAATTAACAATTCCACATAGTTGTTCTCTTTCATTACTGATTTTGACTGAAAACAAAGAGAGAAAGGGAGAGAGAGAGTTAAATTGATGTAATAGCAAATATTTTTCTTCGCAAAATTAATATTGGATCTAAAAAAGTTCAAGCCCTTTTATCCGTCCACAAGAAGGTAAAATTCATTAATTTAACAAAGAGTTAATTAAGAAACGTCAAGTCGCATTACGTCCAGAGTAATCTGATATTATCTCTGACCTTGCTGCAGTGAATTAATTATTTCTAAGATCATTTATCTTGGGATTAGGAAGTTCTTAAATTTACATATTCAAATTACCAACAAAATCCAAAGTTAATCTTTGTTAACATTTTATCACCAAATAAATAAATACATAATGAGTATTTAAACCTTTATAAGTTTTTTCCCCCGATTCTATGCACCTTAAAGGGAATACATCTAAATTTCTATTCCTTTTTGAACAGTTCAGGAAAATATTTAGTCAACAATTACAAATTACTAAAATATTCTATCTATCTATAATGGTGTAGCCCACTGTTGAGCCATAGCCTCTCCTTTGTAAGGAGTTACTTGACCAAGTTGATTTTTAGTACCACTAGTTACCTTATTTGTACGTAGATGTCATGGAGAAGATGTATTAATGAAATGGAATAAGTCATGTAGGAATAAGTCATGTAGGGGAATGGGAATCAACATTAATGGCCATTTACTGCACAATTTATTATTCGCTGATGACCAGATTATAATAGGGCAAGATAAAGAAGATATATAATATATGATCAGAAAGTTGGTCGATGCATTTGAGGTAGGAGGAATGAACATAAATTATATTAAAACAGAATATATGGTAATCGGAGGAAATTCAGAAGGCCTACAAATAAATAATATGATAATTAAATGTGTCGAAGAATTTAAATATCTTGGATCTATAATAGATAAATCTGGTACTTGTGAAAAATATGTTATTAACAGAATAAATTGTGCAAGGAAGGCGATTAGATCCCTGAATGGTCTTTTATGGAATAGAAAGTTGACCAGAAAAACAAAAAAAGAGATTATACAGACAATAATAGAAATTATACTTACATCAGAAAGCTGGACAATAAATGAAAGGATGCAGAAAAGAATCTTGGCGACAGAAATGGATGAATTAGGGAGAAGTGTGAGAATATCCAGGCTACAACATATTCGAAATACATATATCAGACAAGAAATGTATGCACAAGAAACTGTTATCGATAGGATAACAAAGATAGCTCTACAGTGCTATGGGCATGTACAACGGATGTCGGAAGACCAGTGGCCTAAACAGGCGTTGGATTGGATGGTACCAGGCAGAAGGAAGAGGGGGAGAAGTAGAAGAACATGGAATGAGGGAATATATGATGCCATGATGAAGAGGGGCATGCAAGATGGTCAATGGGAAGATAGGAATCTCTGGAAAGCAGGAATCAAGGGCAAACTGCTGTAAAGTGGAAAGTCTGTATTAAGTAAGATGTAATGGAGGGCATGAGGTGAACACAACGACACAATGAGACATCTAACAGGCAACTAAGATATTACTAGGACGTTGAGGTCGGTACATTTTGATTAGAGGCCTCTTTAGGCTTAAGGACCTTTTACGAGCCTGAAAATCTTCAGACTCGGGACCCATCAGCTTGAAGTTCCTCCCGGAGGACTTGCTACTTGAATTTTCCGTACTAAAAAATCCATCGACCCCGGCCGGGTTTGAACCTGTGATCCTCGGAACCAGAGGCAAGAAGCATAACCACTAGCCCGCAGCGGCCGCACTGTTAAATTATAAGGTAGAGTTCAAAGAAAAATTACAACTCTGATTAAAAAACATCATTGGAAAAAATAGATGGGACAAATAACTCATACGGTGTTGAAACATAGCGTAAGGAAAAAAAAGTTAAATTAAATCTGAGACGCGAGTTCTGACGAGTCAAGGCCAATGAAATGCTTACTGTGACTGACTATCAGATTGAAAAAAAGGGAGTCAATCGCTCAAAATTATTTTTATTAACCACATTTTGCTACATCCAAATTTGGGTTGAAATGTGGAATTGTATTCAATATTCAGATATCTTCATTTTTCCATTATACTTCTTTTACAAAATTTAAATTCTTAAAATGTTGTACACAGATCTTTTTTCCCCCTTGTTTGCAGTCCTAAGGCCTGTTGTACCAATATTAAGAGTATGATTGTTTCATTAGTAGTATTAGTTTCAGTGTTGATACAAAATAACAAAATAAATAAGTTTAATTATATAACAGGAACACTAAAAAGAACTTTGAAAAATAAAGCCAGGAAAGACTCTATAATGAAATTATACAAGACAATGGCAGTGCCTATTATTACTTATGGATCCGAAACATGGACAGTGACAACACAACAATCTTTCAGGATACAAGCTGCTGAAATGAGATTCCTCAGACCAATAGCAGGATATCAAAGAACAGACAAACACATAACACAGAAATAAGACAACTAAAAATAGAGGAATTAATATCAACAATAGAGAAATACAGAACAAACTGGAAAGAACACTTGGCAAGGATTACTGAGAATAGAATACCAAAAGCAGCATACAACTATTCACCACGAGGGAGAAGAAGTTTGGGAAGATCAAGGAAAAGATGGAAAGAGCAGCAATTTGGAGTCGGAACAGGCTGGTAAATAAGCCTAAACCGTGAAGAAGAAGAAGAAGAAGAAGAAGTTTCAATGTTGGGGAAAAGTTGAATAAAATGTATGAATCAACATTGGAATTGTATTTCACCCTATATTTTTCCATATTTAAATCTATTGTTGAGAATTTTGTACTGCATTTATAGTTTTTGCTCTGATATTTTTACTTGGTGTTTTGCCTAGCCCATTGACTACAATCCAATAGTATTAACATTGGTTCCTCATTAACTAATTATCGTAACCGGAGGTTGATGACCGCGCAGTTATAAGCTTTGCATACATCTCTATATTGAGCTAATGTTTTCTATTCATTCTTTGTATAATTCACCTCCTCATATCATGATTAATGCTATTCTCTCATCTCATTCTTGGCCTAGCTACTCAGCGCTTTTCTTCTGGTTTTATTATAAGAAGTTTGCATGTTCCTCTTTCATTCTCCATTCGTGCCATGTGTCCTGATCAGTATAGTATATGGAACCTAACTATTCTTATTACCTCTGGTTTCCCATTAAGACCGTAAAACTCATTGTTATGCAGTTATCTTCTCTCGTCTATTAGTCTCTCTCTTTGCTCCGATTATTCTAAAAACTTTATTCTCTAATATTCATAATCTTTACTAATATTGCAAAACAGTCTTCTCAATAATACATTCATTAAATCGCGTAAGAAATTGTCTGCCATTAGCTCTTAGGAAAATGTTAGTAGAAACACTTGCAATGCCCCATTTTGATTATTGTGACACTCTTAAAATATTATTTCCACTCAAAGATTTCAACGTGTTCATAATTCTTGCGCACGTTTTATTTGTGGTAATCCCAAATTTGACCATGTTATACCGTCCCTGGAACAATTATCGTCCAAGAGATCGTAGAACTGTCCATTCCCTATCCCTTCTCCATAAAATACTTCCCGCATCATCGCCTAATTATTTATCACGCCGCTTCATCAGACTATCCGACACACATAATCTTGACACTCAATCCCATCAGCACATTGTCCTTTATATCCCTCCTCATCACACTGTATATTATTCATTATCTTTTACGGTTTCACTTACCAAAATATGGAATTCCCTTCCGCCCTATGTCAGAGACAGTCAAACTATAACTTCTTCAAAAACAAACTAAAGAATTGTTTAATAACAAACTAAGTTATACACCTCACTGATAGTATTCTTTTAACAATTAATAAATTTAATTATTTATGAAAATAATATTAAGATTAACAAATATTTTCTTTTGTTCTGTTTTAGATATTGTATAATCGTAAAATTAGTTTTCTATATCTCATTATTTTTCTTTGTTTTTTATATACGTTAGACAGGGACAATTTAATATGTCTTGCTTGTATACATTTTATTATTAGTTTTAGTCTTAAATTTAACTAACATTAACTGGTTGCATTATAGATCGTAACATAATAGATATTATCTTTTTGATCAAATTTTTATTTAGTACTTAATATTAGAGTTAATTGAGATTGTTATATTCTGATGTAATATATGTTTGTCCTGGTGGATGGAAGAGAAGGCCACATGGCCTTAACTCCACCAGGCTAAATAAATCTAATCGAATCTAATCTAAAGTAAAAGGCAATGTTTCGCATCTATATAACTGCGAGAATAACCGTTTCATATATTTTTGGTTTAAATTCTTCTTGAGCGATTTTGGGATAAGAAGAGTATCTGTAATGCACAATAGTATACAATTAAAATTACAATATAAATTGTTACCTAATAGGTCCGTCTCCTCAAACTTTGTAAACTATTCATTCTCTGTAGGCCTTTCAGAACTAGTCCCATCACCAGCAGAAGGAGCAGAAGATATGCCTGTATCTACTGACCCTGCATGCAATACTGCATTATACTAGGCAACAATTTTATAAATTTATAATATAATTTTAATTTTGTGACTAAATAATACTTGAACATAAATTTATCATGAATTTTATTAATGTTGACAATCGTATATGTTTACAGACTTTAGCTTAGATTTAATTTGTTTCTGCAAACCATTTCTGTTTGTAATTATTGTTCCTAGACATTTGAATCATGCCACTTTGATATGATTTCACACATTTTTATTTTGTAATATATTTATACGTGTGACAAAATATTCATTTTTGTTGATGTTTAATTCCAGCCCCAGTTTCTTTGTGTTATTTAATAGAATGTGTGTGCTACTTTTACTATTTTCTTGCTATCTCCTAATAATAGGCCTATAATTATTGTACATCATGAACATATGCCAAGAGCTGATTAATGCTATTGAGTTTTACACCTTATTCATCATCCAACGATTTAATTGCATGCTCTAGTACAATGTTGAATACAAGAGGGTATAACATTGGATCATAAGGAATAATATGTTTTTTGTATAATGCCACTAGGTTGTCTTTTATGACATTTCTGGCTTTCTCCCCTGAAATTGGCAGAATTGTAATCTATTTCTTGGGTTGGGGCAGCTGGAAGCGCCAGGGGAGTTCTTAGGTAAACTTAATTAAATTCCAGACCCTGGCAACCACAGGAATAATTCCCTTTAAGAAAAAAATCCTATGATCTGACCGGGAATCGAACCCGGGACCTTATGAATAGTAGTCAGTAACGCTCACCACTAGTCCATGAGCCTGGCCATAAGGAGTAATAAGTTGCTGTTGTTTTCAAATGCTGGGCTTTGACAATGAAGCCATTAGCGTTCTTGCTCTCCAATATTTCTCTATGGTGGATCCGACAGGTAATACTTCACAGGTTTGTAGATGTTCTTCGTTCATTTCCTCGTCTTTGTTGCATAGAGGATAATTTGGATTCGTGTAGATTCCTATTTTATATAAACGTTTGGCCAAATAGTCATGTTCTGTAAGCAGTCAAAATGTTGCTGCTGTAGTTTTACGTGGGATTTCTGGAATAATATCTGGCTTCTTTAGTAAAATATTCCATTTTTTGTCTTTGGCTCTCCAATATTTCTCTATGGTGGATCCGACAGGTAATACTTCACAGGTTTGTAGATGTTCTTCGTTCATTTCCTCGTCTTTGTTGCATAGAGGATAATTTGGATTCGTGTAGATTCCTATTTTATATAAACGTTTGGCCAAATAGTCATGTTCTGTAAGCAGTCAAAATTTTGCTGCTGTAGTTTTACGTGGGATTTCTGGAATAATATCTGGCTTCTTTAGTAAAATATTCCATTTTTTGTCTTTGGCTTTATTACATAGGTCTTGGTTTTGTTTGATTATAAGGAGTAATATTGAGTAAGTTATTTTTCAAACATACTTGATTTTTCTAATCACATTTTGCAATTTTCTAACTGTTGGGCTAAATTCATTGCTGACATCATCTAGCTTGATAAGTAGATTTTTTAGTTGTTACAAGTCTTGTACCGTACCCTGAATATTGACATTTCTTAAATTATCTCTCGAAATGAATTTATATTTTATACACTAGACCTACCTATTTTTTTATTCTTTATATTTCTTGTCTTACTTGTGAATATTTTTATTATAAGATGTGATAACTATATTGTCTTATATTGTGGAAAGAGACCAGCCTCATAGGCTAGTGGTCAGTGTTCCTGTGGTTGCCCATGGTCTGGAATTTAGGTTATGTTTAGGTTAAGAACTTTCCTGGCACTTCTTTATCATTTATAACCCATCATATCATCGGGGGAACGTAACTCCACCTTCCAGGTGCCCCAACCTAAGAAATGGATTACAATTCCGCCAATGCCAGGGGAGAAAACCAGAAATGTCATAAAAGACAACCTGGTGGCATTAGAAAAAAGCATTGTGGAAAGCAACGGGAAGCTACCACACCTAAAGTTCCGTAGTAAAGCAGCAAAGCGTAACATGAAAATATTCTGATTGAGTGAAAGACCTGCCCTAGGGAAGAACACCATAGAATAGCATATTTGTGTTTATGTAGTAATAGGGGTACTAAATTATTAGTAGTTAGAATTTGCCATAGTTCAAATCCTAGGGATAAAATTGAGATTGAAGAGACTATGTTTTGAAATAAGAGTAACAATTCATAATATATATATATATATATATATATATATATCCATGCCCGAAGGCAGGTCCTTCACTGCAATCATAGCATTTTCATGCTATGCTTGCAGCTTTACTAGGGAATTGTAAGTGTGGTAGCTTCCCGTTGCTTTCAACACCGGTGAAGGATGATGATGTTAAGGATGATGATGATGATGGCCATATGATTTCGGGGACCGTTTGGGCCTTAAAGTTTTCCTGACATTTGTCTTACAGGTGAGGAAAAACTCCGATAAAAACCTCACTCAGAATAACTGCCCCGACCGGGGATCGAACCCGGGCCCGCTGCGTGACAAGACAGCACGCTACCTCGAGACCACAGTGGTGGACTATATATATATATATATTACGAAAAGAAAAATGAATGCTTGAGTCGGGATTTGAATCCGAGTCCTATGACCTGAGCTATCCAAGTATTCCAATTCAAACATACATTTTTCTTAATATATATATATATATATATATATATATATAGGGTTATAACGTTTTGGACTTTTTATCATCATAATCATCATCATCTTGGCCGTTCCGCTCCCCGGTGCACTATATGCTGCAGGAGGTGCAGGTCGTCCTTCCAACGTATATTTAATATTGATTTGGGGGTGAACTTTTCTAGAAGCTCAGTGAAATGAAGGCCTTTTTCAATGGTTTTAAGCAAAAGTTCACCCATTCATTCACAGGAAATATTTTATTTCACAAAAGTCCAAAAAAGTTATAACCCTAATTTATATATATATATATATTAAAGTATGTTATGTTGTGCAGGTTAACGCTGAGACGTTTGTGATTATTATTTTTAATACTTTCTGAGTAAAGGTTTAAACTGGCTGTAATTTCTCTTTTTTTTTTTCCGACGCATCTTCATGTTGATTTACATCATTTTGTCTCATCTGTATTCAAAGCGGAAGGTAACGGTGAACTTTGTGAGGGACTTTGGTGCGATTAAATATTCTATCTAGTGGATTCTTCTAGGAAATGTTTAGCTCTTAAAAAGCGAGAAAAAATATAATTTAAGGAACTTTGAAGCTGTAAAGAAGATTGTTTTGGACTCAGTATTATGAAAATTACTCTTGAAATTTACATTTATTCTACGAAAAATTGTACAACATTAATGTGGAATTGATGTAAAAGATGACAAGAATTAAAAAAACAATGCAAATAATTAAATTTCGTTAATATTAATTCTTTTTTTTTATCAAGTTGTTTGAAATCTGGCGCTATAAAGAGAGACAACACTGTGCTTTCAATACTAACAATCTCGCTCACTAAACTGATACTAACGAACCGAGAGGTTCGTCTCCGCACAAAAATAAGCTTCCGATACATCTCTTTCTGAGTTAATATTTTAGATATTAAGCAAGATGACAAATTATCTCCTTGGGAAAAGATCAACACTGGAGTAAGACAGGGATGTGGACATTCACCAGTGCTTTTCATGATATATTTGAATAAATTAATAAACGAATGGAGGAAAACACAACGAGGATATATACCCATCAATAGGAACCTCAAACTCGATGCTATTCTTTTTGCAGACGATTTAGCTCTTCTGTCACTTTCCGAAAATGATTTGCAACGATCAATTTATAATTTACAAAAAATAGGTTCCAAATTTAATATGGAAATATCAATTAACAAAACTAAAATTATGGCATTTCATGGGAAGGACCCCATACAAAGTAAACTCTGTCTCCAGAATAAAATTTTAGAGAGATCTAATCAATTTAAATATCTTGGATATTATCTCTCTATCTGGGATGAAAAGGATATCCCTGAAAAAGTTACTAGTTATAATAAAAGTTTGGGAATTATTAATCAAGTTATGAAACCATCCCTTGTACAAAAACACCAGATTACGTTTATATAACACTTTGGCTAGACCAGTGTTGACCTATGGTAGTGAAGCATGGACACTAAAAAGACAACATGAAAGCAGAATAACGGCTTGCGAAATGAGATTCATGCACAGAACAGCGGGTTACACCAGATGGGATCGGAAAAGGAACACCGATATCGTAAAAGAATTGAAGACTACGCCAATTTTGGAATATATTAAACAGTACCAACTAAATTGGAAACACCATCTTGAAAGAATGAGTTCAAATCGGATCCCCAAAGCTGTTTATAATTATATACAAGGGGACGAAGATCTCTGGGCCGTTCTATGAAACGCTGGAGGGAAAATTTTCTATAGGATCGTAACAGGCCTTGGCCTAATACTTGGAACGAAGAAGAAGATATTTTAGATACTTCCCTTTATATTTCAATTTATAAAATCATTATTTATGTTATTCTTTCACCATATTCTTCGCCTACTTTTGATTTTCCTATAAGAACCTTCCTTGCCACTCACTCTTCCTTTCCCCATTCGTTCCACAAGCCCTAGCCATCACAGTATACGAGTTTTAAATGTGATTTTTTAAGATTTCTCATAAAGATAAATTCTCATTCTATATATAGTTCACTCAAATCACATGTCTTTTCATCTATCTTTGGTTCAAAAATTTAAATAAATACTCGTAATATTCGTGTTTCGCATTCATGTAAAAAATGATCTTTATATATATATATATATATATACTATGTGTTTAAATGCTTCATAGAAGTTTGGATGACGAGAGTCCCTATAATGAATAATAACATGCGTTGCGAAATATCATACACAGCGGAAACAGATATAAATAACAAACATAAATAAGTTTAATTATGTAACAGGAACACTAAAAAGAACTTTCTAAAATAAAGCCAGGGGAGAATCTATAATGAAACTATACAAGACAATGGCAGTTCCTATTATTACTTATGGATCCGAAACATGGATAGTGACAACACAACAATCTGCCAAAATACAAGCTGCTGAAATTTAATTCCTCAGACCAATAGTAGGATATCAAAGAACTGACAAAAAGCACAACACAGAAATAAGACAACAACTAAAAGTAGAGGAATTAAACACAACAATAGTGAAATATAGGACAAACTGGAAAGAATACCTAGCAAGGATGACTGAGAATAGAATACCAAAAGCAGCATACAGCTATTCACCACGAAGAAGAAGAAGTTTGGGAAGAACCAAAGAAAATATGGAAAGAGCAGCAATTTGGAGCCGGAACAGGCTAGTAAATAAGCCTAAACCGGTGACGAAGAAGAAGAAGAACATGCGTTATAATAGTTCTTGTATATTCTGTCTACACCTCATCCCTGTTTATAATGATCGTTCTTAGGAATTGGAATCCCTGGACTTTTACTTTAAGGAAGGAAAGAAGATTGAGTATTTGAGAATAAAGTTCTTAGGATATTTTTTGGGCTAAAAAGACATAGACAGGTGAATGGAGAAAGCTATATAATAGTGAGCTACATTATATGTTTAGGAAGCCAGATATAATAAGAACAGTTAAGTCTCGTAGACTGCGATGGGCAGGACATATGGTACGTAAGGCGGATGAAAGAGGTGCATGGAATCATTTTGTAGGAAAACTAGAGGGAAAACGCCCGGTTGATAGACCAAGAATGAAGTGGGAGAATAACATTATCCATGATTTGAAGAGGTGATTGGAAAGCATTCGCTCAGGATAGGGATGTGTGGAGAGCTTATGTCCGCGCGGTCATGAACCTACGGGTTCGATAGTGCCAGATAGTTAGTTAGTTAGTTAGTTAGTTATTCATCTAGAAGGGTATACTAAAATAAATTACTAACAAATTCAATGATGTCCATAAGGTGTAAAAAAATTTTCAGTTTTACAATGGGTTAGCAATCAGAATAGTAATGATGGCCTTCTTGATAAAAAATAGACAAATTTCTGTAAACCAATGAAAATAAATTAAACATTTTCTTAAAAAATAATAACTTTTTGGGTCAAGGTGTATTTACATTTATCTATTCGGATATTACATATATATATATATATATATATATATATCCACCGCTGTGGTCTCCAGGTAGAGTGCTGCCTTGTCACGCAGCGGGTCCGAGTTCGAATCCCGGTCGGGACAGGCCCCTGGGTGAGGTTTTTCGGGGTTTTTCCTCACCTGTAAGACAAATGTCAGGAAGCTTAGGGCCGAACGGTCCCCGAAAATCATCCGGCCATCATCATCATCGATATCATTATCATCATCCTTCACCGGTGTGGAAATCAACGGGAAGCTGCCACGCCTGTAATTCCCTAGTAAAGCTGCAAAGCATAGCAGTGAAAGGCCTGCCCTCGGGCAGAATTACTATGGATGGAGATATATATATATATATTTCGAGGGTTAGAGATGGAACTATATTTTCTTACGCGCTTAAAGGTAAGATAGTTATTCGACCAATGAAAATGCAGTCTTACATCTGCTTTGTTTACATTAAAACTGGAACTTAGCTAGGAAGAAGTATAGTACCGTATTACCAGCTTCTAAACTACTGTCACTTTGGCACAAGAGACAACACAGCATAATAGTAGATCTACTAGGGTTAGTTCTGAAACCACACTATTTGTAAAATGATATTTAGGAAGCAAAGAGTAATTTTATATTTAATTAATGTTTCAAATACTTATGTTAATTTTATAGCGAATTAAATGTCAATATTGAATTCGTTTGTGCATTTTTTAATGTTTTTATCAAGCGTTTTGAATGTGTTGTTAATAGAAGAGGTCACATTCTGTCATAAAACTGGTGTTTTATTACAGCAACACGATACATCCTGCAAAAAATGATGAATTGGCACTGGTCTGTGTGCTGTAATTTTATTTATTTAATGGAAGTACTTGTTCAATAATTACGATACAAATGATCGGAACCAGTTCCGTGCTACTGTATGCCAAGTAATGGAATTAGCTGGTTATATTGCTGTGTTACAAAATTACTTAACGACTTTAATATCCTCATGCTAGATGTCTATCGTTATCTAAAATGTTTTTAACTTTTACAAGTTAATAGTGTTATAACTATTAATCACAGCCTTCTTTAGGTCAACCGGTTGACCAGTTTGTGATTTTAATAGTGCATGTTAGGGAGAAAAAATAAACTGTAAAAACTTGTGTTATAGTATTACTCTTTGTAAAGAAAACGTTGACTGTACGTGTAATTCAGTATCCTAACTTTGGTTCCTAAATATCGAATTTAATTATATACATATCATCACCATCATCAGCAACATCAATGATTAGACCTGCTGGTCTGTTCCGATCTCATATTCGAATTGGTCTATCCATCTTTTACTGAGTTTTCCTATATTTTTCGTCCTAGTGGTCCGTAGTGAAGAATCTGTTTTGGGATTCTGTTGCTATCCATTCAACTGATGTGGTCCATCCATTCATCTCTGTACTGTGTAATTATATCTAATATAGGCCTATATTGCAGATTTTCGCGGATATAAGTATGAATATGAACGTTTTCTTGGGATTTCCGCGTCTTGGATTCAAGTTCGGCCTCTGGACAATGATTCCGACGTATCGGCATGATCCCACATGCCATTATCAATCATTCCTATGATTTCGACGTTTCGGCATGATCCCACATGCCATTATAAAGGAATGATTGATAATGGCATGTGGGATCATGCCGAAACGTCGGAATCATTGGCCAGAGGCCGAATTTGAATCCAAGACGCGGAAAACCCAAGAAAACTTTCATATTCATATATATATATATACTCCTGGCGCGACAGGCCTACAAGGCCCTTAGCCTACCAGCCGGCTGCTGGCCTCACATCCACATGTGTCAATCACAGAGGTAGATGATAATCAGCCAGTGTAGGGGTGACATGTGGTCAGCATGTTGAGTCCCCCAGCCGTTATAGCTGGTTTCCTCAACCTGGAGCCGCTACTTATTGTAGCTACCCAAATGCATCACGATGCTGGGTGGGCACCGGTCCCATATTGGCCGAAACACCATGAGAAAATTTCTTCCCCCATGGAGACTCGAACCAGCGCAAGTCCCGTAGCTCTGCGTCAAGGCTTCCTGCCTTCACCGCTCGGCTACGGCGCGGGACACACACACACACACACACACATATATATATATATATATATATATATATATATATATATATATATTACACATTTTACAAAACAACGGGATAATTAACAGTATAATGAAATCATCTTTAGTACAGAAGAACACAAGATTACGGCTTTATAAGTCCAGTATTAAGATATGGTAGTGAAGCATGGACAATACGAAGAAGAGATGAAAGCCGAAAAACAGCAAATGAGATGCGATTTATGCGCCAAACAGCAGGCTACACAAAGTGGGACCATAAAAGAAATGAGGAAATTATGGAAGAGTTGGATGTAGAACCCATTCTTCACCATATACAAAACTACCAGAACAACTGGAAAGCCCATCTTCAACGAATGCCGTCTCATAGAATTCCAAAAGCTATACTTCGCTACTGCCCCCAAGGCATAAGATCGCTGGGACGTCCAAAAAAGCGCTGGATGGAAAATTCCTCTTTGAGACCGTAACAGGCCACATGGCCTAATACTTGAATGGATGATGATGATATATATATATATAAGTAAAAGTAAAAGTAAAGTAAATATATATATATATATATATATAATTATATTTTTGACATTTGTAAAATATGACATGAAAAAAAAAGTAAATGCCTGAGTCGGGATTTGAACCCGAGTTTCTAAACTCTGTACGTTTAGCGCTCTAACCATATAAGCTGCTGAGGAATCCTAATACAAACATTTATTTTTCTTATAAGCCTATATATAATTTTAGTCCACCGCCTTGGTCTCGGGGTGACGTCGCTGCCTCGTAACGCAGAGAGACTGGGTTCGACTTCACATGTCTGTTCGCTTCTATTTGGTCTCTCGTTCTTCTACCGTAACTTGTTAAGTAAATTGAAACGTTTCAAACTTCCTTCAAATTAATAATTTTATCTAACTATGGAGGACATAAAAACAAAAAATTCAACATAGGGAACCTAGATTTATCTGTTGTAAAATTGTTTGTATTTGACATGCATAATTCATTATTAAAACTAAATAAGTGCATGTAATGACATGGGACGATATCGGACTTTAATTAGGGACCGGATCAAACTCATCTATTAAAAACTAATCAACCGTACTGTAAATAATTAAGTTTTCGTAACATAAAATGAACGAACAATTTTACTCGTATAAGCTAATTTCTGATAATGCGGTTGACTAGTTTTTAATAGTTTTTGCTTCATATAGTCCCTAAATTTTAAACAAAGCTGTTTAATAAAACCTTATTTCGTTTATTTTTTTTAAATTAAGGACTTTTGTCTACATTATAGTAATTATCCAGTAGTTAATCCAAATGTATTTTGCTCCGCCACAGATTTTTATCCTCAGCATCATCATCTTTGAGGTCTCTGCTGATCATGTTTATTCTTACCTCATCCATCCTCTGTTCCCTGGGTTTCCCCCTCCTCCTCCTGCCTTCAGTATTCCAATCAAGCATCATTCTTGGGACTCTATTACTCTCCATCCTCTTCAGATGTCCATACCATTTCAATCTTCGTTCTTCTGTTACTTCTATACATTAAATTTTAATAATAGTTTATAAGTTTGACGATACTCAAATTCGAGACTTAGCGAGAGGTAGAAGGCGAGTGTCTAACCATATGCACCACAGAGCCGCTTCAACTGATATTACATTAAATTAATTCTGAAATAGTGAAATTGATAGCAGTTGTAATTAAATTTCAACCCGTAATTTTCTTGAGAAAACCACGAAAGTCCTCAGTTATGTTCATCAGGACCTATATTTAAATTTGGGATCTTTGACGAGTATCAAAAGTGCTGTCTGAGCTAATAATAATAATAATGATGACGATGACGACGACGATGACGACGACGATGATGATGACGACGATGATGACGACGATGACGACGACGATATATTTATTTTACCTGACAGAGTTAAGGCCTTAAGGCCTTGTCTGCCACTCAACCAGGTTTTTAAAAAATACAAAAAAAAACCTTACATCTAAATTACAATAAACATAAATGATTACATGCTATATAAGTTGTACAACAATTATTATTTATAATGAATTTCCATTTACTCTACATTAAAAAAATTAAATGTAATATGTACAAGATATATACAAAAAAAGAGAAAACATATTAATGGCATAGAATAAATTTAAATAAATAGAGAAAAATTAATTATTAATCAACAGGTCTGTAAAGTGCCAAGTGTGCGGCAACGCCTGATATCTTGAGGAAGGAAATTTCAGGAGCGTATGGAGGCTATAGTTGACTGTAGTTGAAATCACATAGGCAAATTTATATAAAACAATAATAATATTTATTAACACTTCACCGATCCGATTGAGGGTCTTTCCACTTTTCAGCGGTTGCCCTTTTACCAGCCGGCTGCTGGCCCTTCACATCCACATGTGTCAATCACAGAGGTAGATGATCAACAGCCAGTGTAGGGGTGACATGTGGTTAGCATGTCGAGTCCCCCAGCCGTTATAGCTGGTTCCTCAACCTGGAGCCGCTACTTATTGTAGCTACCCAATTGCCTCACGATGCTGGGTGGGCACCGGTCCCATACTGGCCGAAATACCATGAGAAAATTTCTTCCCCCATGGAGACTCGAACCGGCGCAAGTCCCGTAGCTCTGCGCCAAGGCTTCCTACCTTAACCGCTCGGCTACGGCGCGGGACATTAACACTTCACGGATGTAATTATTTTACAGCACTTTAACTTCACTGTAAGTTAGATCACATTGTAATACTGTTGCATTTTAAATTTCAAATAATATTTCGAAAGGTAACGCGATCATTTATCATCGCGGAGTGGAGCTGGGGTCTGCTACCCGTGGGTATTAATCTCCGACTGGGGATTATCGTATATAAAGCATCCAGTAAGACGCTTCGAGAACATTTCTAAGATTTACATAAGTTTTATTGGCAGCACTGCGATTAGGAGGACAGTCCACGCCAAAGCACAGTATCCAATCAGAAAAATGACAATTACTTAATATCTCCTACATGAAGAGGAGGCCCACGGTTTAACTAACTTAATTAAATTAAAATTATTAAATGACTTGCAATTTACAAGACAAAGGCTCTGACGTCACGTCCGACTCAGATTTGTCTAGAAATATTGGGAACATTAACTTTAATGTAAAATTGCAACATATCGATATATTGCGCAATAATATGAAATTCCTTCGAATTTAAAATAAATTAATATTAGATAAGAGGGAGAAGATAAGAATATTCCAATATCACGTTTGAATTTTAACATGCCTTTATAGAAATGCTTTTCTGTTACTACAATTTAAATAAATAAAAATTTATTTTTGCGCGATGGTGCGTTTTGTAGTATTTACAGCAATAGGGGACCATGAGTGAAAGTTCAACTTCCTACATTTCGGGATTGCCAACCTAAACAACAATACTGTAATATTACATTTACACCCACGTGCGGGAAGTAAAACCACTGCCTTCTATGTATACTACGTACGATGTATACAAAAAAATATCCAAAGGATAGTGTTAATATACATTATACGAAACAAATCACTGCATTTTAAATGAAATTAACTTTATTTGAAACAATATAAAACAATAAATACGTACTTGCGGCCATGCTATCAATTGTTTTCAAGGCCTCCTGTTGTTTCAACTAATAAACATTGCCCACACTGTTAATGTTAGTCAATTGTTTATAATGAACGCAAATATTTCCAACAAATATGTTATTATTTTACTATTAGTTATTATTTTGAAAACACCATTGCGCAAAAAATAATGTACAACGCACGTTTGTGAAGTGTTTTACAGAATCTCGGTAACATTTTTCATCGATTCTGTAAAAACCACTTCCAAACCTTGCATCGTAATATACTATTTGGTATTTTCAATATTCAAATGTTGCGCTCATTCACTTGTTTTTATTCATTCACACTCACAACACTTCACGCTTCACGATTATGATAATATTTAATTGTTATATTCTTTTTATGTGCCTGCGTGTTGCATCTTTTGTAGGCGTATGGGTGTGTGGCTATTTAATGAGAACCCTTTACGCACTACGGCATTCCTAAACTAATTATTCAGACAGAAACAAAGGGGCGTGTTACTCATACACTGGTATCATTTCTATATATGGTGCCCAACCTGGCCTGTCCACCCTCGTGTACCCATCAAACTTACTTATTTGTTGTTGAGGTGACCAATGTAATCTGTCAGAATATTCTTTATAAATCTTTCATTTACAGTGATAAGATCTAACACTTATATTAAGTTACTTAGCACGGTTATTAAAGAAAACAAGTTTCAAGAATTAATATAACTTAACTGACAACTCATAAGAAGCCTTACTACTGTTGGCCTAACATCAGTTTTTAATAAGTCGCTTCATAACGGAACTTCAGTGAAGTTAGGACTTTTTGCAATTTTACCTAATTTAATTCAACACAAAGTCATCATTTTTTGTATCTAAAGCCACCAGGTTGTCTATTATGACATTTATGGTTCTTTCGCCTGGCATTGGAGTAATCATATTGTAATTCAATTCTTAGGTTGAGGCAACTGGAAGGCAGAGTTATGTTACCCCGATGATATGATGGGTGATAAATGATAACACAGCTCTAGAAAAATAAATTTGTTGTTGTCCTGGATATCTCAGAGAATTTCTATGTTTTCAAATGAACAGGTTACGAATAGGCCTATATTCATGAAATTGCTGAATGTGATCTAGTTTTTATGATTTTTGCATATCTTAAACAGTAAACGGCTTATTACTAATACATTTTATCTTTCCAGTCATGATTTGATTTGTGCGCTTTTTTTTCGCGTATACAAACATCACGTGATCCCCACTCTCGCACCCCTCACTCCGCACGTCCGCCGTGATCTTAGTTATTTGACAAAATTAAAGTACTCACGATGTGCATCTGGATATGATAAACAATTCGTCAAAGCGTTGGACAAGGAGGGAGAATTTTCAAATACATTTGGAGAACATTTCCTAAGCTCAGTATGTAAAAGTTAAAAGGCGTAATATTTGATGGTCCTCAAATTCGGCAATTGATGAAATATGCAAATTTTATCAGAGTTATGACTGTTCCGGAAAGTGAAGCTTGGAAGGGTTTTGTATTGGTAGTAGAAAATTTCCTAGGTAACTATAAAGCACCAACTTATAAAGAAATTGTGCAAAACATGTTGATAAGCTTCAAAGATTCTGTGAGCAAATATGAGTATAAAGTTACACTTTCTCCATAGTCACCTGGATAGATTTCCGGATAATTTAGGAAATTATAGCGACGAACAGGGAGTGCGCTTGCACTAGGATCTAAAAGTAATGCAGGAAAGGTATCAGGGTAGATGGGACCGTCACATGATGGCAGATTACTGCTGGTCTTAAATAGAGATTGTCTCCTAAAAAATTATAGAAGAAAATCTTATAAAAGGCGTTTCAACTGAAGTATAACATGGGTTTTCCATATTTTTCTTTCTATTTACGTCAGTGCATACTAATTTTTCAAAAAACAATTGACATTATAAATACTCGTATATCTGTTATATGTTTTTCATATTTTCCGATTTTTGTAGTGTAAAATGAAAATAAAGATTAAAAAACAGAGCAAATCTTCCAAAATCATTAATAATTTCATGAATTGTGAGCATAAATATATCCGAAATTAATCTTATATCAAGGGCAACAAAACCACTGTTGACCAGTGTAATGAAGCGCCAGGAGTGTTCTTAACCTAAATTTACCTAAATTCTAGACCGTGTGCAACCACAGGAAAAACTCATATGCTTTGACAGGGAATTAAATCCGAGAAATCATGAACTGTAGTCAGAAATAGGGCTAAGAGAATCGTGTAGTTGTACCGAATTGAGATATCTCAACTTCGTTGTTTATAACAGAGATTTTTAGCTCTTTAACTCTTCAAAGCTGGAGAAGATTTGGCGTGTTTCGGAACTACGACATGTGACATAAAATCTACGTCACAAGTGCTTCAGTTTATTTCTATAATAGACCTACAGTCCAGCCGCTGAGTCCCCATTCCTGACGTTCAGGTTGTACGAGGGGTAAAGGGATAAACTCGCCCTCTACTGCCAATGAGGAAATGGTTGAAGTGAGAGTGCACGTCTGCCACAACCAATCACTGCCCTTGACGTCACTAGTAAAGTTTGAAATTGCTGCGATGTTGTCGGCTGTATTTCTGCTAACCGCCATGATTTGATACTCCGCGTGATACATAAAGCGGCCCCTCCAATATCGGCAACAGTGTCGTGAAAACGTCAGGGCGAGAGATTCAGCATCTTATAGTTCAGTCGTGTACGTGATGACGTTGTTTCAACTTTCATGCTGCGAGTGAACAGGTAAGTACTGCATAGTCAACCCAGGTTGATTATAGCCTATAAATGCGATTCAGTTTTGTGAAGAAAAAGTGTTAAATCTATTTCTCGAATCCTACTCCGTTTGTCATGTTTTGGGGAAATGACGCTCTAAATCTGGTATTATACAGGGTGGACCGCTCGAATGGACCTAATTTCAATTGCTTGTTACTGGCAAACGGTTGAAGATAGAAACTTAAAACAACGTTCATAGTACAGAAAAACTCACCAAGTTTCGAATCCTGTCGGTAGATGGCACAAGATACGTTTCTCGTTCTTAGATTTAATTGTTTGTGAAAATGGCGACTCCGCAGATGAAAGCGCAAGCTCTGTTTTGTGGTATGCGGAGTTTAAATCAATCATTAGAGTTCAAAGGGAGTTCCGGCGTGTGTTTAACCGTGATGCTCCAACTGCTAGAAGCATAAAGAAGTGGCGTGATACATTATTAGCTACAGGATCTGTGTTGAAGAAGCATGGTGGTGGTCGCAGAGCATCCGATGAAATGGTAGCAAATGTTCAAGCCGCATTTGAGCGAAGCCCCCGGAAGTCATTAAGAAGAGCTTCGCGGGAACTTCAAATACCAAAATCGACATTACAACGGATTGTCCACAAACGCCTCAAACTGCACGCATATAAAGTGCAGTTAGTGCAACGTCTGGAGCCGAATGACATGCCGAAACGAGTGGAATTCGCCAATACGATGCTGGACCGTCTCGGCGCTGATCCTGACTTCATGACCAAGATTTTCTTCTCGGACGAAGCCACTTTCCATTTGTCAGGCAAGGTAAACCGGCATAATGTGCGGATCTGGGGATCGGAGAATCCTCACGCTATTCAAGAGCATGTTCGTGATAGTCCGAAGATGAATGTTTGGTGCAGTTTGTCACATAATAAGGTCATTGGACCGTTTTTCTTCGCCGAGAAAACTGTTCGTGGTACCACATATCTTGACATGCTGGAGCAGTTCTTCTTTCCACAAATTGAACAACTGCAGCCTAACATCGTTTTCCAGCAAGATGGTGCTCCTCCCCACTGGTCCAATGAAGTTCGTACGACTTTGGACAACATTTTCCCTGGCCGTTGGATTGGTAGGGGAGGACCAATCGCGTGGCCCCCGAGATCTCCCGATTTAACACCACTGGATTTCTTTCTCTGGGGCTATGTCAAAGATAAAGTTTACACCACCCCAGTCAAAGACCTTCGTGATCTTCGTGAGCGCATCATAGAGGCTATTGAGAACATTCCAGAAGACATACTCCAACGTACTTGGCAAGAAATTGTTCATCGCTTTGATATCGTCACAGTGACTGCTGGGGCTCATATAGAGATGTGGTGATCTGGATATCAAAACTTGGTGAGTTTTTCTGTAATATGAACGTTGTTTTAAGTTTCTATCTTCAACCGTTTGCCAGTAACAAGCAATTGAAATTAGGTCCATTCGAGCGGTCCACCCTGTATTTTCTTGCTCACTATACTAGTGACAACCTTCTATTCTATTCCGGCCTTTGTAGACTAATATCTATCTTAAAATAAAAATTACAATATACGGTACCTGTTGGCAGGTGCCGTATTCCTCAACTGTGTTAAAATATTATATTAAAATGTTAACTGAAAGCCTTTCGGAAGTTAACTTCCATCATCGGCAGGATGAGTCTGCTACAATCTGTTGTTGTTCACGACGATGTGGAATTGAAGTGCCGTTAATAGCAAATGAGTTAGTTGCTACTAACGACACTTCAAGTCTACATCGTCGTGATCAACAACAGATTGTAGCAGACTCATCCGGCTGATGATAGAAGTTAACTTCCGAAAGGCCTCCAGTTAACATTTTAATACAATAATTTAACACAGGTGAGGACGACGGCACCTGCCAACAGGTATATTTTAATGTTTATCTTATGGCTAATTCACCTCAACGGAATTTGATATGAATTTTACTAGTATTAATACCTGTCTGCTCTACAGTATGCAGAAGTAAATACTGCATTACTTATGAACAACTAGCTAATACTCGGCGTGAGCTGCTAGCCTAAATAAATGAAAGTTGTGTTTTTATATTTAGTTGAATAAGTAAAAGGAAAAATAATTATAAATTTATATTTTTTAGATACTACGTGCTGATTACCCGGCGTTGCCCGGGAGTCTACTTATCCCGATCTTCTTTGCATAAATGAGCTGAAAGACAAAAATTGATGTACTTCTTATGATTAGTTGAATAAGTAAAATGAAAAATAATTATAAATGCATATTGTAATTATTTTAAGATTCCCCATGCTGATTACCCAGTGTTGCCCGGGAATCCATTTATCTCGATCTTCTTGGCATAAATGAGCTAAAATACTAAATTCGTTATTGTGAGTTATCCGTAAAAGAATACCCGCCATGAGCCGGCTATGCTTGCACAGGAATCTACGTACTGGTCTCGATCTTCTTGGCATCAATGAAAGACAAAAATGGTTATTGTGAGTTATTCGTAAGAGATAAACATATGCTGTCGCGGATTTTTTTTTGTAGAGCTTTTTGAGATATTCAATTCTGTATACATTAATTTTGTGTATTTGTTATGGTTTAGGCAGCGTAAGCCACATAAGCGTCGAAAGAGCTACTTTTTTCACGTTTTCCACTACAAAGGGCGATTTTGAAGGGAGTAGGAGTTGAGTATCACAACTCTCTTATACCCTATGTTCATCCTGGGAATCTCCTGAACTTTTTGCAAGAAGCCCCATCACAATCAGATCAACGGTATGGCCGCGCATAAAGTATGAACAAACAAACAACAAACAAACATTCATTTTTATATTTTAGACATATTCTCTTCAACAATCAAGTTCTATAAAGAATGTAGTACTGTATTATATTATCGTCTTGTGCAAAATGTATTGCAAGAGTATAGAGTTAAATGTCCCTGCTCTGTTGTGTACTCTGTGATATACATTGCACTATAGAGTGTCTCAATATTGATACAACTGCTCCAAGACTCAGCCCTAAACATCATCATAAATAGTATAACACTCCTTGTAATTTTCCCCCCTTAATCTCCTTTTGCAGAGCCGCCCATTCACTTCCTGTCTTATCTCTCCATCTTTTACGGATATTTCTTTCATATCTACTTAAATGCCCTCTATTCACCTTTACCTGTTACTCCCAACTTTCATTTTATTTATCAACTAGATAAATGTGAGCATTTCATTCCGTTAACTTGACGTAGCTATTCATTCGTCTGATTATGATACATAGTTGGTCTCACAATTGAGTGTACACTTACAAACGTCTCACTAATAATACTTTTTTTTAACAATTAATAATTTGTTTTTTCATTATTTAATAAAAGTAGTATTAAGATTTGTCAATATATTTACCTAATGTCACATATAGGCGACAGATTAATTCATTAGAGTTTATTACTTTCTTTATATATGTATATGTGTGTGGCCACCGCCGTGGTCTCGAGGTAGTGTGCTGCCTTGTCACGCAGCGGGCCCGGGTTCGATCCCCGGTCGGGACAGTTTTTCTGGGCGAGGTTTTTATCGGGGTTTTTCCTCACCTGTAAGACAAATGCCAGGAAAACTTTAAGGCCCAAACGGCCTCGAAATCATATGGCCATCATCATCATCATCCTTACCATTATCATCATCATCATCATTCTTCACCGGTGTGGAAAGTAACTGGAAGCTACCACACCTACAATTCCTTAGCAAAGCTGTAAGCATAGTATGAAAATGCTATGATTGTAGTGAAGGACCTGCCTTCGGGCAGAATTACTATGTCTGGCAGGTAGAGAGCTGACAAATACTGTGGATTTTAATGATCCGTTTTCTAGGCGGTCGTTGGCAAAATGACTAATTTGGCAACCAGTTACTGTTGGGGTTACGTGTAGGAACGGGCTATCCCTTCTCATTACTTGTTGCCACTTGTGATTTATTGTGAGGCTGGTAACGGACACACGACAAATACTGTGATTTTATATGATTCGACCGCTTAAGATGACTAATTTGACAACAATGTTAAGATCTTTCACACGTGTTTAAGGATTCTCCGCCCATACTTAAAACTGAACCATTCATTACGTGATCGGATGTACAGTCTTCTCCTACATCCCCCTTCCATAGATTCAGTAGTTCGGCGACACTAGCGCTAAAACTCTTTCCCTCCGCCTGTGCGAAGTTAACTTGGTGGTGTTATATATACTATTTACTTATTTATTTATATATAGTAGATTTGAGCTGTTATTCCTTTGAGTATAAATTCTTCCATAAGTTTAATTTTAATTACATTCTATTTAATTGTATTATTAGACATTATTGTTCAGTTTGACCAGATAATTAATTGTTTAGTATGTACTATTATTGTAGTTTTTTTGTATTTAAATGTAACATATCTTTGTCCTGGTGAGTGGAAGAGAAGGCCACATGGCCTTTACTCCATCTGGCTAAATGAATCTAGAAAAAATATACTATTTTAAATACACTCTACATCATTTTAATCAAAGCATGATATACTACATAAACTGGCTTTTTCGAAGAAGCTGTTAATAAAATTAAATATTTTTCGATATTTATGCAGTATTTTCATTTTTAATGACATTCAACGGGAAAGACCATGTGAGGTGTAAAATCAGCATTATTAACAGTGCAATACAGCAGGTGAACAATTTCAATTATTTAGGATGCAATGTATCATACAGCCAGATGGAAGAAATTAATATCAAATTAAATAAATGTTATAGAATGTGTGGCACTATATAACGGATACTGAAAAATAAAACTTTGAAGAGCACACAATTAAAATTTTATAAAATTATGGCAGTGCCTGTCTTAAACAAATACAAATGAAAATTGGACTCTTAACCGTTCAGACAGAAGAAAAAATAGAAACTGCAGAAATGAAGTTCTTACGTTCTTTAGCAGGTGTGACAATTTTGGACAGAAAAAGAAATGAAGATATTAGGAAATACTTAAATATTTTTAATTTAACAAATAGAATTGGCAATATGAGAAATAACTGGTATGTACATGTTAAAAGAATGCCTACAGATAGAATCCCTCAGTTGTTATTAAAGTACAAACCAAAAGGACATAGAAGTGTTGGACTCCCATTTACTAGATGGGAAGATTCATTAAATCCCATTTGATGTGAAAACAGATCAAACGACCTAATTTCATGAAGTAGAAGAAGAAGAAGAAGAAGAAGAAGAAGAAGAAGAAGAAGAAGAAGAAGACGATTCACTTTTAGTATTTTGAAGATCGTGGAAAACAAACACAAAATCGAACCATACATCTCCATGTTTGTTAGGATTTGTTTCAAGAGTTTGGGATGGACGTGTGGAACATATAGAGCTTCGGTCTTCGTATCGCCTACCGTTAAAATCCTGTTATTACGTAAACCAATATGACTATAATAAAGGAAACAATCGGTGATTAACGAAATTTAATCACTGAGTAAGTACTTAAAGTTAATTCTTAAAAAATGGTCAGGGTGTAGAAAAACCCATTCTACGATTCAAAATATAATACTGAATTGGGGCACCGCCCATTACAATGCGAGGTAAATTAGCTATCAGTGATGAAAGTTAGTAAGCAGTCTTTTTTACCAAGTATTATAGTATAGATTCTGAGTCATCATCATTATAGTACATTCACAAATTTAGGCCATTTGTTGACCTGTTTCGGCCTCAAGAGAAAACACCATCCACAATTCTTTTGAGTGGGCGTCCTGGTTAGATTGTAATTTATTTGCATTTTGTCTCGAAGACAAAATTTATTTGTCCAATTTAAAATCTCTGGCATTGTTCGTTCTGTCAATGGAATCTGAAATGTCATTTCGTTTAAAATGAAAACACATTTGTAAATCGTCTGCATTAAAATGACATTGGCATTGTGATAGACTGTTTGCTACGAAATTTATTTATTGTATTGTATTGTAAGCCTATATTTTTCCTTTACAGAGATTTAGGCGCTCTCCCCCTACAGGGAAGACTTTGAACCATACTAATTTAGTTACACTTGTTTTCGTATAGATGTCATTTTGAGTGGTCCGTGGTCAACGTTCCGCCTCATACTGACATCTAGGAAACCAAGGTAGTACTAGGACGGGAAAATTCGGTAAATTTTGCTTAGATGTATTTTCTTTCAGGCTTAAGGATCTTTTACGAGCCTGAAAATCTTCAGACTCGGGCTTAAAGTCCCTCCCGGAGGACTTGCTCCTTGGATTTTTCCGTCCTAAAAAAATCCATCGACCCCGGCCGGGTTTGAACCCGCGATCCTCGGGACCACAGGCAAGGAGCATAACCACTAGTCCACCGCGGCCGAAATATATTTATCTGAAATAAAAGAGATCCCAAAACTGAACATTCATGGAATCTGTAATCATATCCCCATATGTATTCCTAATTATACGTGTTCTCGCCAAAAAAAACCTTTCATTTCTATCCTAATTCTCTGATGTTCCTACTTTATGCGTTAATTTCGAGATCATTAATCTTCTCTCTCAAATGATCTCTCTTTTTACTCTTTAAGAACCTAGTTATTTGCCAGCCGATGTTACCCAACAGTTCTAAATGTATTTCATTTGGCTCGTATAAACAATTTATTTTACTAGCTTTTTTTCTTTATAATGTCTGCACGTTCCCTGAACTACGGTAATCAATCATTCTCCTCTGTGGTAAAACTAATAAATCCAATATTAATATAATAAAAAAAAACTTTAAAAAAATTTAGTGGCTGAAATCGGATTAAGAACAACTTTCCAAATATGTCAAATAATTGTAGTAAAACCTTTTGTCTAATCCTTTGAAAGAAGCAATTAGTAATAAAACTGACTTCGATGACTAAGTTCTCGATTATGGAAGAGGTTTCAGAGATGCGTGGGTTACACTTTTAAAAATACAGCAGCGTATCTGATTTAAGTATTGCAGTGGAGGACGTTAAAATATTTGAAATAGACTCAATAAATACTCTCATGTTATATTTGATTTCCTTATATTGCACTTTTCCGTTTTGTAATTAATATACTTTAAATCATAATTTTAGTAATTGTTGTCCAAGCTGGACAAACATGGAAACATAGGTGCTAGTTTACGCTGCACTGTAAAGCAGTATTCACAAATTTAGTCAAATTGTGTGATTCCCTAGCAGCAATATCCGTCACAATAAACTTCTTCTTCATAATTTGCAGGATTTTTATCCTGTTTTTCCAAAATCACTCCTCGGAAGAAGACGTATTTGATGTGCATCCACTGTCTATCCATCTCTTGGCTGATCTTCCTCCTGTTCTTTTCCCGTCCATTGGTCTATCTTCTTTAGCTTTTTTTGCAAGACGGTTGTCTCCCATTCTTTCTACATGACTCTTTGATTATTTTCTTCTATCTATAATAAATTTGTTTATGTCTTGAATATGACATTTGTCCCTAATTTATGTGTTGTGTAACTTATCAAATAATGTTTTCCCCTGAATAGTTCTTAAGATCATTTCACATGTGCTTATTATTTGTTTAGTTCCACTGTATATAAATGTATAGGCCTAATCATCAATATTTGTCATACCTTTTCCTTTTTTTTTTCTGATAATGCATAAATTTTATATATTTTTCTTTTATTTCCTGTATTATTTCTTCATTTATTTTAAACCAGGACGTAACATTCCAAGTAGAAATTCTTAACATGTGTTTTTTTTTCAAATCGTAGACCTTTTCCTAGCGTTTGTCGTATTTTGTTTCCGTCTTTGATCCGAGGCTTGATCCTTGGGACTGCGAGCAATGTATAAGATACACCTTGAAGTGGGTTGCTAGCCCGTTTTCATGGCGGGTTTATTATTCGGGGTTTTCTCCTTAGGCCGATTGCCTTCACCCAGCTCCAGAGCTCAGCCTGCCCCGCTTTATTTCGGAGTTGTCTCTCCTAGATGGGTTGTCTTGCAGGACTAACGAATCCCATCCGCCCGTTCACAATAAACTTATGATGATGTATCACTATTCAAGGAGATAATTAGAACATTGCATGGTAGTCAAACGAAAATCATTATCCAATGAATCCCCTCCCATTGTGGTGTTGCTGGAACTGTGATTGCCGATAGCTTAGCAAATAAGGGTATGCAAATCCAACCTTACAACATGAAAGCTAACTACAGAAGAACTGCGGCCGTCATATATCAAACAATACTGGAAATCCATCACAGCAATATCAAAGCCCAGACTGAAAATTCAGTATGGAAAGAAACCATTAAATCTGTTCCATACTGTCTAAGAAAAGAAGCAGTTGCAAAATTCCAATGGCCACTGGTCATGATTGCCTGACCAAACACCCACACCGCATTGGCATCTCCAATAGTGCTCACTGTCCCTTATGCAATCTCGGACTTGTCATGGACTTTCAACACCTATCTGTCTGCCCTGCATTGAGAAGTGAAACCTTAGCAACAAGTATTGAGAGGCAAGAGAAAATATGAATGGATGAAAACGCCACACTTTATGCTATAATTTATTTTAAAATAACAGGTATTTGACAAAAGTAAATTAAGATCCTTCTTTAGTTTAAAATACACTTCCCATTCCAAACATATTTTTTTAGCCATGCATGTATAATAAAGAAATAAATGTTGTACACTGAAAAAATACGTTAATAAAACTTACACCCTTATTATTCTGGCAGTTCCACATTCAGATTTAAAAATAAAGTATTATGTTGTACAGCGCTATTAAATTAAAATTTTATTCTCTCAAAATTAGGAAACAAACTTAATCAACGGCATGAGTTATATTTACTAGTACTGTAGGAATTGGGGATTGACTGTAAATATTAGTAAGACGAAAACAATGACGTTAAAAAATCGGACGGTTTGTGGTAGAGCAGAGGAATGGAAATACAGAGATCAAATACTTCAAAACGTGAAACATTTTGAATATCTTGGTACGACGTTCAAAATGAACGGAAAGTGGAAGAAACATATTGATATAGCATTATTCAAAGGGAGAGGACAACTTAATAGTATTCTCAGTATTCTGGGTAGAGTGCCCGATATTCCAGTTAGTACGTTAGAAAAAATGTATGGAGCGATGGTGAGGCCAGTAATGCACTATGGTAGTGAGATTTGAAAGAACGGAAATACTAAATATATTACAGGATTTAGTAAGGCCGTTTCTAACTGTGGAATTTTATATGAATTTGGGCCATTTCAGGACGACATAAACTGCAAAATTCGTTTACTTAAGTACTGGTTACGGCTAATCCAAGGTGAACAAACAATGCTTAGAGCAATTTGTTACGACCAAAAAATTAGGAACGCAAATGGGAAATTCTGGGCAGACGAGGTTAGGAGAGAACTCCAAAAGATTGGGATGGGTTGGGTATGGGAAAAAGGACTGAAAATCACAAGAGTGTGTGGAGAAAAATAAGAAGGAGGTACTTAGATATAAACCGACAAAATATTTTGGCCGAATGTAAGGGAAAACGGTCACTGTTTTTTCAAAGAGACCTAAAACAAGTTTGGGGAAAAGAGTCTTGTATACTCAATCTAGGATTTAAGAAGAGATCAGGGCTTGCTTGGTTCAGGTTAGGGGCATGGAACTTTTTAAAAATTAGCGACGATCACGATATGCGAATATGTCCAATGTGCGGGAAGCTTCGAAGACGAGATACATATATTAGGAAAATGTAACAATTTAGAATATTGGAGGCATCAGTTATTACCGGAAAGATTTCAAAATTCAAATCGTGAAAGATTGGCATGCTACGAGTTATTGGTAAACCCAGAAAATTGGATAAACTTGGGTAGATTTCTGGACAAACGCGGAAAATAAGAACAACACTTATTCATGAATAAATACATATGTTAACTTACTGCAATACCATTAATTCTTAATAATCCCACATAATTAAGTTAATGTATAATGTAATTGTATTGTTATCTAATTGTAATATTATTGTTTTTGTTTTGTTTAAGTGTATTATTACCAAATATCAACTTATTTTAACGGATGTCAACAGCATGTACGGCTTACTGCCCTTCCGATCCATATTTGTAAATAACATTGTATGTATCTTACTTTTAGTTTAATAAAGTCCTTATGTATTGTATTTACTAGTAAAAGTAAACCTATTACACAAAGATAATCTATATTATCATTCTGATAGTCATAAAGGGAGCAAAAAAAAACTATAGGTATTTTGATCGAAGATATTGTAACACAAGATGTGGTACCTAACATTATTTACATTATTCAAATATCAGAAACACAAGTTAGAGCAATTCTCAGTAGTGTATGAATATTAGGGTAATTAGCGATAAGAACATTTAAAAAAAATTCCTGACCACTTTTTCAACGCGATAATTAGCAGAAAATCACAGGAATTCAATTAATATATTTATATGTGGGGTAATTAGGAGCAAAACAAATCCATAAAGATGCCAAAACGTGTTTTTCCCCCTCTTTTCAGCCATGACGAAAAAATAATTTGAAAAACCAAAATAGGATATGATAGCACTCAAAAGATGGACAAATTAGCCCTGAACAGATCTAATCGGTTCACAACTTTTTTCCTAAAAATTACGAATAAGTGTCATTTTTCACCATTATATTAGTAGACTCGTTACGTCTATGTGTCACGAACATTTTGTACAAAATATATGTAACCTTCAGCACAATTCGCTAAATAAATAAATAACAGGTTTCTCAGTAATATCAATATACCATCCACGTGGCCAATAATGGTTCCACGGAAAATCTTCAATAGTAAGTTATATTATGATGCAAAGTTGGGAAGTGTATTTTACAGAATTGAGGAAATGTTTAAAAACGGAGGCCTTTTTAATTTCAGAGATTCTGTACAACACTTCACAAACGTGCGTTGCACATTATTTTTTGCGCGATGGTGTTTTCAAAATAATAAATAATAGTAAAATAATAACATCTTTGTTGGAAATATCTGCGTTCATTATAAACAACTTACTAACGTTAACATTTTGGGCAATGTTTATTAGTTGAAACTTCAAGGAGGCTGTGACAGGAACCAGTCATAAAATGGCGGCAAGTACGTGTTTATTGTTTTATATTGTTTCAAATAAAGTTCAGATCATTTAAAATGCAGTGATTTGTTTCGTATAATGTATATTAACACTACCTTTTGGATATACTTTTGTATATACATTGTACGTAGTATACATAAAGGGCAGTGGTTTGACTTCCCGCACGAGGTTTGTAATTTGTAATACTACAGTATACTTATTTAGGTTGGCAACCTCGAAATGTAAGAAGTTAAACTATCAATAATGGTCACCATTGCTGTTAGTATGACAAAACGCACTATCGCGTAAAAAATAATTTTTATTCCTCAACAGTTGCTCTACAACCTCTTTAAAATTAAAATCTGTTAGTTCAATTAAATGCCGTAAGAATGCCTCTTAACAACATGCTATTTCGGTCTGACGCGCCACCGGAAGGGAAAAAGCCGGCATGGTAGGGGAAGTTTCTCGATTTCCGGCGGTAAAAATCTGTCTCGCGCCTTTCCCCACCATGTCTCTTCTCCTCGGGCGGTGCGTCACAATGAAATACTCCGAATTTTTAGGAGATTTTTAAGCGTTTATTTGTTCTTTTTGAATGAGAGTGAGTCTTTCGACTAGCGAGTTAGCGACTAGGGAATCTATTTCTACCAATGTGAAACCAATATTCTCGCCGTTGTCCGCGAAATTCAAGCGCCATTATTATGACGCGTCACAATATTAAAAGTTATTATTAAGAGTCAATAAATCTACACTGCTACTTGTTTACAACACGATTTGGAATATTGGAGGCGTCAGTTATTTCTAAATTCAAATCGTGGAAGATTGGCATGCTACGAGTTACTGGTAAACCCAGAAAATTGGATAAACTTGGGTAGATTTCTGGACAAAACGCGGAAAATAAGACCACACTTATTCAGGAATAAATAAATATGTTAAATTTCAATACCATTAATTCTTAATAATTCTACATAACTAAGTTAATGTATAATGTAATTGTATTGATATCTAATTGTAATATTATTGTGTTTTCTTTTGTATTTTTATTTTTTTAAACATCAACTTATTGTAACGGACTGTCAACAGCACGTACGGCTTACTGCTCGTGCGATCCATATTTGTAAATAACATTGTATGTATCTTACTTTTAGTTTAATAAAGTCCTTATCTATGTATATGTATTTACAACACTCGTATATGGTAAATACATGTGAACATATGCGGAAGGTGTTCTCACTTCGGTCCCCTGCCTGGCCAAGAGGTTAAGGCAATATTCCTTCGCGCAGAGCTACGGGACTTGGGCTGGTTCGGGTTTCTATACTTACTTACTTACTGGCACTATCGCACCAGTAGGTTCATGACCGCGCGGACATAAGCTCTCCATATTACCTATCCTGAATTAATGCTTTCCAATTATTCCCTGTATAATCTGCTTCTCTCAAATCATAGTTAATGTTATTCTCCCACCTCATTCTTGGTCTACCAACTAGGCGTTTTCACTCTGGTTTTCCTACAAGAAACTTCCATGCACGTCTTTCATTCCCCATTCGTGCCACATGTCCTGCCCATCGCAGTCTACGAGACTTAACTGTTCTTTATATATCTGGCTTCCTATAAATACCATGTAGTTCACTGTTATGTAGTCTTCTCCATTCACTTGTCTGTTCATCTCTCTTTGGTCCAAAAATTTTCCTAAGAACTTTATTTTCAAATACTCCCAATCTTCTTTCCTCCCTTAAAGTGGTAGTCCTGTTTCGCATCCATATAATATAACTGGTAGAATAATAGTTCTATATATTTACAGTTTAACGTTTTTTTAAAGGAGTTGGGACGTCAAGAGTCCCTGTTATGCATAATAGAAAGCATTTCCAGTATTGAGCCTGTGTTTAATTTCTTTGTTCATCTCATTCCTATTTGTGATTATTGTTCCTAGGTATTTGGGTTCGGGTTTCCATCAGGAAATCTATTTTCTCAGGGAATTTCTGCCAGAATGGGATCGGTGACCACCCGGCATCGTGAGGAATTTAGATAAATTCAATAAATAGCGGCTTCAAGTTGGGAAAAATAGTTATAACGACTGGGGGACAATATATGCTGACCACATGTTACCCCTAGACTGGCAAGATGGTCGTTTACCTTTGTGATTCTCACGTATAGATGTGAGACCAACAATCAGCTGTAGGCCAAGAGCCTTCTAGGCCTGTCGCGCCATGGAGTTTATATGCGGAAGGTGTTCTCATTTCGCGCCGTAATCGAGTAATTAAGGCAATATGCCTTGGCGGAGAGCTACGAGATGGCTCTGGTTTGGTTCTCCATGGGGGAAGACATTTGCTCGTGGAACTTCGGACAATATTGGCCGGTGCCCAACCAGCATCATCTGTGGGGTCGCCAGGAGTTACGCACCTGGATGTACTAAAGTCTCACACTGTGAGACTTGGTGGGTCAAGCCTAGCCTGTCTCACAACGGCTGCAGGATGGGTCCATGGAGGTAGAACAGGGGGATCTGCGATGCTTCCAAGTAAAACAGTCCTCTCGGCTAGGCTCGAGGAGTCCGTGGACCAACTGTGGGGTCGTCAGAGGTCAGCGTCTTGACTTACTAGGAAGCTTAGTAATTTCCAGAAATTGTGACTCCAATACCTTCTCCCGGGATGTTGGTTTTAAGCCGAGAACTTGAGCAGTGGTTGAGCAGTAGATAAGGGAGAAAAATAATTTGGGACTTGGGGAGTATGGGCTTTTTGCCCGAGGTATCCCAAGGGGTGGAGGAGGGGTCCACTCAGCATACTGAAGAATTGTACTTCTTCTTCCTTTCATGCGATAGACCTAGTGGTCTGTTATGGTCTCAATCCAACGTTTGAAGTGCCTGCCCAAAGATCTCTTGCCTGGTGGCTGGTAATTTAAGATTTGACATGGTATTCTTGTTCTGCTAATTCTTCTTATGTGAGATATCCAGTTGTTTCTGTATTTTCGTACATATTCCATGACTGAATCTGTTTGTAATTTCTTTGAGAATCTCAGAATTCCTTTTATGGTCTGTTCTTGAGTAACCTGCAGTACGTCTCATAAGCATTTAAGTAAATACAATAAGTAGCGGCTCCAGGTTGAGAATAGCAGCTCTAACGGCTGGGAGACAATGTATGCTGACCACACGTCACCCTTACACTGGGTGAATAATTGTCTACCTCTGTAATTAACACACATAGATGTGAGGCTAGCAGCCGGATGGTCGGGCAAGGGCCTTCTAGGCCTTACGCACCAAGAGTTTTTGTTTTCATTTCGAGATGTGGCTAGAGATATAGGGAATCGTAAATTGTCAATACTATAATGCCACTCCCACTTTGTAGAGTATCTTCTTATTGCACCTGTCTGTTCATTTGATCCAAGAAGACTACTTGTAACTGAATCTGCATGAAAGTATAAGAACATCATTAGCGTAATAGTTCGTTTGCTAGACAAAAACTTCACTCAGTGTGAACAAAGTCAAGGATGCTCACATTTCTGTCTTGGTAGGTGGTCGTGTCAAAGTATCTTTAGTCATTTCTGTCCTGCTGTTTTGTTTTTTCTTAAAATGCTTGGTGGCATAATAACTTTACTTGTATAGACGCACTCTAACTTATCTCTTGCACTTGTTCATCCCATATTATTACCTTATTCGTAGAATCATGAAATTACTAAAATAATTTCTTTCACTCCAAGCTGATCTTTATGAAGTTCTTCCACTTGGGGGCCCAAGGACACAAGTTCGATTCTAACCAACTCCGATGGAATGTTTAGGGCTTCGTTTAGACTTCAATTAGGGCTATACTTCGTACGGAGAAGAAAGCCAATCCTTAAAATGATTTCAATCATAGGTGTACAATAATGCTATAATTTTAACGCGCCTTATGCTTAATTGTTGCCCTATAACTAACTCACTCATTCTATCGAATCTGCAGGTTCATGGCCGCGCGGACCTAAGCCCGTGTTTATAATCTACTAGCTAAAACCAGGGGTGCGCTGCTACGCCTAAATAAATGAAAATTAATGTGCGTTTGTGTTTATTCGAATAAGTAAAAGGAAAAATAATTATAAATTTATATTTTTTAGATACCCGTTGCCCGGGAATCTACTTATCCCGATCTTCTTGACATAAATGTGCTGAAATACGAAAATTAACGTGTTTTATTTTTAGTTGAATATGCACAAGGAAACATTTATATCGTAATTATTTTTAGATACCCCGTGCTGTTTACACGCCGTTGTCAGGGAATCTACTCATCCCGATGTTCTTGGCATAAATGAGCTGAAAGACAAAAATTAATGTACTACTTATGATTAGTTGGATAAGTAAATTGATAAATTATTATAAATGTATATCGTAAATATTTTAAGATTCCCCGTGCTGATTACCTGGTGTTGCCCGGGAATCTACTTATCTCGATCTTCTTGGCATAAATGAGCTAAAAGACAAAATTTGTTATTGTGAGTTATCCGTAAAAGAATACCCGCCATGTGCTGCTATGCTTGCACATGAATCTACGTACTTGTCTCGATCTTCTTGGCATCAGTAAAAGACAAAAATGATTATTGTCAGTTATCCGTAAGAGATAAATATATATTGTCGTGCATTTTTTTGTAGAGCGTTTTGAGATATTCAATTCTGTACACATTAATTTTGTGTATTTGTTATGGTTTAGGCAGCGTAAACCATTTAAGCGTCCAAAGAGCTATTTTTTTGACGTTTTAAACTACAAAGGGCGATTTTTAAGGGTGTAGGAGTTGAATATCACAACCCTCTTATAACCTATGTTCATCCCGGGGATCTCCTGAACATTTTGCAAAAAGCCTCATCACAAATGGATCAACGCTATGGCCGCGCATAAAGTACGAACAAACAAACAAACATTCATTTTTATATATTAGATAATTTATTATCATAACGCAAAGTTGTAAAGATAGTTAAAATATTGAGAATGTGCAATTGTGCGAGGATGTTGTACTATTTTATCATCATCGTAGTACATTCACGAATTTAGGTCATTTGTTGACCTGTTTCGGCCTCAATTGAAAGTTCTTCGTGTTGAGACTTACAAGTAGAGATTCCTTAGGACGGGTTACTGGCCAACGTTAAGTAGTCCAGTGGTTGGGCTGCTACCTTTTGTCTCTGGACAGATATCAGGATACCACATTTACTCAGTACCCGATGGAACGGTTATACCGCCGTGACTCGGTCCTCAGAGCCTCGTTTGTACCACGAGAATGTGAGAATGAGAACGAACGAAATATGTATCGGGTGCCGAGACACCCTAGCAATATAGGGTCTTACGTATTTTACCCTCTTTACCCATTAGAGCCAGTATGGCTAGGTTGGAATTACGATGGTTGCGTACGAAGATTCCTGGCATTTCCACCGGAGGGATCAATGCTGCGATGTTGAGTTGTTGTTTCTGGAGGACGCCTCTGGTGAATGTAAGTTCATCAGTGCGCCGTCCTGGTTGCTCCATCCGCAAGCAGAGCTTGAAGTCCTGGTCGTGTTCTAATTTTGAAGTTTGAATTTAATTTAATGTGCTGAAGGTCCGAGGAGAAGTCGCCAAATGCAAATAAAAAAATAAAAAAGACCCTTTTCAGGATGTGCTGACTGGCGAAATTTAGAATTTAGAAAAAATGAATTAATGTCAAAGTTGAAATTATATTTAGAATTTAGATACAGGGAGTTATAATTTACTGGTGGAGTCTAAGGGACCACTCCGATATTTGTCTTAGCACTAGGGAAAACCACCGAAAACTCTAGCAGAGTGGCTTGATGCTAATAAATATGAGGATGAGAATTGGGTAGGAGAGGTTAGATACACGTCGCTACCCCTTTCAACCCGCACTATTTTAATTTTCATTAAATGGCGACTTTCGAGTTAATGTGCTACATGTGCAACCAGATGCTATAGAGGGAATTTAGCAATGTAGCTTGGTACGAAATAAGTTGGGTTTCAAAGCTTTTCTAACTACATCATTTCAACAGGCTTACAGACTGCGACTGTAATTGAATTGCTATGTCACTGCGGTTTGTAACCTCTCTTTGATCTCTTCCGGAGAGTCTAGGACTGTTATTGTGACGAGGTTTTGTGGTTTACTTCCTGTACCTCTAGCGAAATAACTAATCCTGCCCTTGTCAGACTGTAATCTGTTGTAGATGTCGATAAACACTTCCGTTTTTCATCGTCTACTCTATAATACTACTATCCTAATGAAATATCAAAATCAAAATTATTTATTACTAGAAAACTCTTAAAATACAATTATTGAAACATATTTAATTATAATATGGCCACCCCTGAATGAGACCTAAGTCATGTGCTCAGGGGTAGATTCTTATACATGTGAATTGTACAATATAATACAAAATAACTATACAAAACAGAAATATAAGACACTCTTAGAAGTAATTTAAAATGTTTAGGAAATACATTTTTTTGCGACATAGTGTGTTTTGTCGTACTTACATTAATGGCTACCATGATTGAAAGTTCAACTTCCTATATTTCGGGGTTGCCAACCTAAATAACTATACCGTAATATTACATTTACACCCACATGCGGGGAGTAAAACCACTGCCCTCTATGTATACTATGTAGGCTACAATGTATATACAAAAAATAGTTAGTGTTAATATACATTATACGAAACAAATCACTGCATTTTAAATGAACTTAACTTTATTTTAAACAATATAAAACAATAAATACGTACTTGTGACCATTTTATGAATAATTAATCTCAAGGTCTCCTGTTGTTTCAACTAATAAACATTGCCCACGCTGTTAACGTTACACAATTGTTTATAAAGAACGCAAATATTTCCAACAAAGATATTATTATTTTACTATTTTTTATTATTTTGAAAACACCATCGCGCAAAAAATAATGTACAACGCACGTTTGTGAAGTGTTTTACAGAATATCGGAAATTAAAAACCTCGCCATCGCTCGGTTTTAAACATTTTCCTCGATTCTGTAAAAACCACTTCCCAACCTCTCATCGTAATATACTATTTAAATCCTTTTACATAATTTATTATAATAATGTTTTCTACTTACTGTCCACGTTTCGGACCCATATAATAATATGCTTTATATCAGAATTTGAAATATAGTTTTCTTCTTTCTGTATATTATATTTATAGGCCTATTCCAAAGCACTGAGTTTTACATACCAATGATTCTTCTTTCAGTTTCTGTAGTTTAATTCTGTTATCTATAATAGCTCCTAAATATTTAAAATTCTTAACACTACGTATGTTTCCTGAATTACATTTTAGCTCATTTGTTGTATCCATTGAAAGGTATTCTTTTTTAATTATAATTGATCTGTAATATAGAAAATGGAGTTACTTTATTAAAATGTGGCGTGGAATTAATTACGATTATTGGTAACATTAAGCATTTACGCATATTGCGCATGTGCACTGCGGTTCTATAGAAAAAAATTGCGCACGTAAATAAATATTTTTAATACTTAACTTAATACCTAATACAGGCGTTCCACTTTACAACAGTTCGACCTTAATTCCTGCTTCCAGAGATTCCTATCGTCCCATTGTCCTTCTTCCATATCCCTCTTCATCATGGCATCATATATTCCCTCATACCATGTTCTTCCACTTCTCCCCCTCTTCCTTCTGCGTGGTACCATACAAACCAACACCTGTCCATACCACTGTAAATCTCTCTTGTTTATCCTATCGATAATAGGCTCTTGTACATCCATTCCTTGTCTAATTATGTATTTCTAACATGTTTATTCTTAGTATTCCAATCTTGTATGTTCCAAGTTGCCAAAATCATTGTCCTTTTTCTTAGCCAAAGTCTATGCCTATTGATCTGCCCGGCTTTATCTCTCTTTGCAGGAAACGTAACAATTATTTTTTATGGAACGGGTGTCAGCTCTTCGTCAACCAGCGCATTTGGGGGACCTAACCAGAGACTCATTTGCCGGTTTTAGGGATTCCTATTGGGCCTTCTCGGCTACAGTAGCGGTCGCGGGAAAAATAGTCCCCACCGGACATCACCCCAATAGGCTATTCTGTACTTCCCGTTGCCCACCCCTCGGGACGTAGACCACTGAGATTGGATTTTGAAGCGTTAAATATTTAATAGTTGTAAAAAAAATGTTATAAGTATCGTTGTAAACCGTTTAAAATAGTACGAAATGTTATTCAAGGCAGAAGAATTACATAAAGTAACATAATTACAAGAATATAGTATTGAAAATCAAGCAGAAATTATTATATAGTTGAGCCAATTCAGTATTATCCATTAATTAACCCTGCACCTTCACATTTATTTTTTCTTGCAGAAACTATACACTGGGATCTCACAGACCCAGAAGTTTTTAATGGGTTACAAAAAATTCACCAACATGTTTATGATTGTGTGTAATCATATTTTATTTTCAATGAAGAACACCATTCATTCATTCATTCATTCATAGTGTTCTGCCCAAGAGCAGGTCTTTTACTGCTAACTCAACAATCTCCACTCTTTCCTTAACTCAGCTTTCCTTTTTGTATCTGCATACAAACCATTTATTTTAATATTGTCTATCATCTGATGTTTTTTTTTTTTTTGCCTCTAACTTCCTTTCCATTGACCATTCCTTCTAGGGCATCTATCAGCAGGCAGTTTCCTCTTATCCAGTGGCCAATCTTATTTCTTTTCCTCCTCTTTATGAGTTCTAGCATTGTTCTTCCTTCACCCACTCTGTCTAGCACATCTTTATTTTTAATTTTGTCTGTCCATTTTATACGTTCCATCCTTCTCCATATCCACATCTCAAAAGGTTTCAGCCGCTTTTCCTCATTCCGTCGTAAAGTCCAAGTCTCTGCACCATACAATGCTACACTCCACACAAAGCACTTCACTAGCCTCTTCCGTAATTATTTTGCCAAAGGTACGCACAAAATGCTTCTCTTCTTGTTGAAAGCTTCTTTTGCCATTGCTATCCTCTGCTTTACTTCTTGACCGCAGTTCATGTTACTACTGATAGTACAACCCAAGTATTTGAAGCTCTTCACTTGCTCAATGGTTTTATCTTAAATCTTCATGTTTTTCTTCCTTGGTTTCCTTCCTATAATCATGGCCCTTCGTCTTATTTATATTTATCTTCATTCCACAATCCTCGCACTTGTCATTTAGCTCCATCAGCATGGAGACAAAAAATAAATAAATAAATAAAATTGTCATTTTTTTAAAAGTATGCTCTTTCTAGTGTATTCAACAGATTAATTACAAAGTATAATTAGAACACACGCTATACAATTGAAATTAAATGAACATGTTATTAGTTCAAATTATGGCAATAGGTAAATGTTATGATTTTTTTTAAATTTGAGAAAGCCCATTACCACATAAAATTACTTGTCATATTCAACACACTGGGGTCCAATAAACCCCAGCCGCACGACTGACGAATTAATTTTCCTCAATTAACTAACTAACTAACTCACCGGGCACTATCGAATCCGCAGGTTCATGGCCGCGCGGACATCAGCTCTCTATACATCCCTATCCTGAGCTAATGCTTTCCAACCATTCCCTGTATAATCCACTTACCTCAAATCATAGTAAATGTTATTCTCCCACCTCATTTTTGGTCTACCAACTGGGCGTTTTTCCTCAGATTTTCCTACAAGAAACTTCCATGCACGTCTTTCATTCCCCATTCGTGTCACATGTCCTGCCCAACGTAGTCTACGATGCTTAACTGTTCTTATTATATCTGGCTTCCTATAAATACGGTGTAGTTCACTGTTATGTAGTCTTCTCCATTCACCTGTCTGTTCATCTCTCTTTGGTCCACAAAATTTTCCTAAGAACGTTGTTCTCAAATACTCGTAATCTCCTTTCCTCCATTAATATAAGAGTCCATGTTCGCATCCATATAATACAACTGGTAGAATAATAGTGTTATATACCATTTTCATTTTTAAGTTTTTGAAAAGAGTTGGGAAGTCACGAGTCACTGTAATGCATTATAGCACGCATTTCCAGAATTGAACCTATGCTTAATTTCCTTGTGCATCTCATTCCTATTTGTGATTATTGTTCCTAGGTATTCGAATTCAGCCACTTCCTCAAAAATTTCCCTCCTTTGTCATTATCTGTCCATTTCCATTGTATAATGTATTTCTATGTGTGACCATATATTTAGTTTTATTGATATTTACTTGCAGTCCCAATTTCTTAGTATTAGTCAATAGTGTGTGCGTGTTGGCTTTTAGTATCCCCTCGCTATCGCCCAATAGTACTAAATCTATTTAGGCCATTAACATCAACTGAGATTGTAAGTAGCATGCGGGCAAGCTAGCACCATAATTCAAATTTAAGTGAAGCTCCATGCTGCAATTTTCAGAAACTTTCACTCTATGTTAATCCGAATTGTTGCTGGGGTACGACAGACCCCAGTATGTATGTACAGAATTAAGCTATTCAAAACCGGCAGCAAAAAAGCGAAAACGGACTTTATTTGTCTTGTATTAGGCAAAATGTTATGTTTCTTAATTTTATTTTGTATATGTATCAAGTCACTTACGTCATTTCTCGGAGGGCTTCTCGTTGGACTTCTCTAACCTAAGTTAGACTCCGGCTGGGTTTGGAACCGCGACCTTTGGACCCAGAGGCAAGGAAAGTAACGACTAGTCCAACGCGGCCGACAGAAATATATATATCATTTTAGATATTCTTAGCTTCTAAAATAATCAGAATAGATTTTACCCTAAAATTAGTTTTATGTTTTCTGTGCTTTATGTAGGTTATTGTATGTACCTCCACAATTATTAAAATTATAAAACTTTTTTGCGCGATAGTCCGTTTTGTCGTACTTACAGCAATAGCGACCATGATTGAAAGTTCAACTTCCTATATTTCGGGGTTGCCAACCTAAATAACGATACTGTAATATTACATATTACAAACCTCGTGCGGGAAGTAAAACCACTACCCTTTATGTATACTAAGTACAATGTATATACAAAAATATATCTAAAAGATAGTGTTAATATATATTATACAAAACAAATCACTGGATTTTAAATAAACTGGACTTTATTTAAAACAATAAAAAACAACAAATACGTACTTGCCGCCATTTTATGACTGATTGGTGTCACGGTCTGCTGTAGTCTTAAGTAATAAACATTGCCCACACTGTTAGTTATTCAGTTGTTTATAATGAACCCAAATATTTCCAAAAATATGTTATTATATTACTATTATTTATTATTTCCTAGTATTGATTGCACTTATATAGGAACAAAATTAGACCATTCAGGCGATAACACAGTGGAAATTAAAAATAGAATCGCACAAACAAAACAAGCAATAAATGCTTTAAACTCTGTTGGGTGGAGCAAAAATGTTACAAAAAATAGAAAATTACAAATATATCCAACCTTAATTCAGAGCATTTTAACATATGGTGCTGAAGTCTTGCAAATTCCTACCAAGGAAATGAAAAGAATTTTAAGTACAGAAATGGATGTTTTACAAAGATTAGCTGGAAAATCTAGAATGACTAGAATACGAAATAAAGAAATAGGGGAAATTATGGGTGTACAAAAGGATCCGGACATCATAGACATTATAGAAAAGTAACGATTACAGTGGTATGACCATGTCAAAAGAATGCCAGAGCAAAGATTGCCTAAAATTGTTATGGAATGGATCCCAATAGAAAGGAGGAAGAGAGGAAGACCGAAGAAAACTTGGATAGAAGGGGTACAAGCAGCTATGAATATCAGAGGATTGGAGAAGATCAATGGATGGACAGAGAGGAATAGCGTTCGATTTCCGGATGACGGGGACAGCTGCCATGATACCGGATGATGATGATGTTATTTTGAAAACACCATCGCGCAAAAAACGTACGTTTGTGAAGTGTTTTACAGAATTTCGGAGATAAAAATCACTTCCCAACCTCGCATCGTAATATATTTATATTTTTTTAAGCTATTATTTGTACCTCCTCAATTATCGAAACTATAAAACTTTTTAGTCTCTCCTTGATTTCCATAGTAGCTTGTTTATTACAGTAATTACAGGGAAAATAATCTCAGTACAGTAATTGTTATTTTTAGAAAAAAAGTGGTTACAGCTGACCTAATAAAATGGAGGAAGATAAAGTACATAATAATAGCAGGTGGATGACACGTGAGGATTATAATAACAGTAGAAATTGATGCTGGAGCAAAGTGCAAAAGTCTGTTATATCAGATGACGGTATGGGTGGTCCGTCTAAATCCGACGCTCACTTAACTTCCGGCGATTACGGCAGTAAAAGGAACTTGTTTAGTACTCTAACAGATATCTGTGTTTATCAAGACCACACCAGGTGCACGAGCACTCAAACATGCACGATTAATCACCATCACATTTAACTCTTTTATATGACTCTTCACTAAGTCGCCGGAACTATCGAACCCATAGAAACATAGTTGCGCGGACATAAGCTCTCCATACATCCGTACCCTGAGCTAAATTTTTCCAATCATTCTCCATATAATATTCTTTTTAGGTAGCGTTAGCCATTTAGGCTCGGTTTCACCAACAGAGGTAAATGTATTACGCCAGTTTTCCCCGTTTATATTGCATAGCTTAAACCGGCGTAATAGTTACCTCTGTTGGTGAAATTGACCCTTAGGCGTTCAAAAAGCTACCTTTTACTGCACCATAACCATTTTGTTAGCTCCGGTCCTGTAGTACTTAAACGCGTTCATAATTCTTGCATACGTTTTATTTGCGGTATTCGCAGATTTAATCACGTTACACCATCCCTGGAACAATTGTCATGACTTGGCCTACAAGATCGTAGAACCATCCATTCTCTTGTCTATAAAATATTACACACATCATTGCCTTATTATTTATCACACCGCTTCACTAGACTCTCTGATACACATAAATTAGATACCCGATACCATCAGCACATTGTCCTTTATATCCCTCCTCATCACACTACCTATTACTTGAAATGTTTTACAGTTTCTCTTGCTAGAACATGGAATTTTCTTCCACTCTGTATCAGAGACTGCCAAACTTTACCATATTTCAGAAAGAAATTGAACATAAAATTATTAACAGAAACATCTCACTAATATTACTTTTTTAATTAATAATTAGTTTTATTCATTATTTAATAAAAATAGTATCAAGATTTGTCAATGCATTATATATAAGCGACAGATTAATTCATTACAGTTTATTACTTTCTTTGTATTTTTTAAATTTATTTTTATGCTTAGTAGATTCAAACTCTTATTACTTTGTGTATACATTATTTCATTCATTAGTTTAATTTTAATTGTATTTAATTTTATTGTATTATTAGACATTATTTTCATTATTGTTCAGTTTGACAGGTAATTAAAAGTTTAGTATGTACTATTATTGTATTTTTTTGTATTTAAATTTTTTTGTCTAATGCCACTAGACTGTCTTTTATGACATTTCTGGCTTTCTCCCCTGACATTGGCGGAATTTTAATCCATTTCTTAGATTGGGGCACCTGGAAGGCGGAGTTACGTTATCCCGATTGATATGATGGGTGATAAATGATAATGAAGCGTCAGGAGAGTTCTTAACCTAAACTTAACCTAAATTCCAGACCATGGACAACCACAGGATTAATTTCCTTTAAGAAAAAATTCCTATGGTCTGACCGGAAATCGAACCCGGGACCTCATGAACAGTAGTCAGTAACGCTGACCACTAGCCCATGAGGTTGCTAAAAAAGTAACATATATGTTTGTTCTGGTGAGTGAAAGAGAAGGCGACATGGCTTATCTTAACCAGGCTATTCTATTCTATACTACGTTGGGTAATATATTAGATAACTGTCCCAGAAAAATTCTCTAAATGATGAAAAAGAAGAAATTCAAATCGGTCAAGTAGTTTTGAAGTCCATAAAGGACAGACAGACAGACTCACACTCTTTTTAATAAAGACTTAATTTTCTCACAGCAGGGAACATAAAATGGAGTAACTTTTTACTTTATGTTTTCGGGTTTACCATACATCAAAACACATATTCCAAATGAAATAAGCAGGTGTTATTAATATTACGCAAAGATAATCGGTAATATTAGAACCGCATTTTATTTATTTTATCATAAAAATAATAATGGAGAAAATCCAATTTCATTCCAGCGAATGGAAGAGGATGGACTACAAAATCTGTTTTGGAATGGAAACCTGAGGGAAGACGAGGCTAAAACCTCCTGGAGTCAGGGAATATCTTTATACATGAAGGAGACACATCTACAATCAGCAGATTGAATGGACCGACAAAATTGGCTATTAGGAATCGGACGATGTCAAAGACATTAATCAACCGATGATCTATCTAATAAAAAACATCTGAAAAATTTTCCGATAACTCAATACCTAAAATATTTTGAATATCACATATAGGCTATATAAGGAATTCACACATAAAATCGATGAATTTATAGTACTTTCATCCTATATAAATTAGATAAATATATAAACCTAATTTAACTTCTTTATGGTACTACAGTAAAACTTGTTTAATCCGGAACGTGAATAATGCGGAAATCTGTCCAATGTGAACAAATTTATTGGTTCCGGCGAAATAATGGTTATTTTAAGTGTATTTATTTTGCATAAAACGAAATCTGTCCAACACGGAAACGGAAGGATATTTCTACACAATCCATGAAAAAATGTATAAAGTGGAAAGGCAGAGAAATATATTAGTTTCCACTTCATTGAATTCCTCTTAGGCAAAAAAAAAAACAAGAAAAAATAAGGATGATTCCTGCAGCCGGGTGAAGTAAAGAATTTACCTGTACCTGAACTTTTATTTCGGCCTGACTGCACACACGTTATACGAAATACCTGTCTTACAAATAACCATTGCACTGTAAAATCTTAAATTAGTTTAAGTTCTGAGACCGATCTTTCACAGATAGCGTTCTGAATTTACGGAATAAAGATGGCTAAAACGTATGTATCAGTGTCATTAAACGAAAAAAATGAAAGCGATTGAAGATAAATCTGCAAATTTTCGGACCGATGCTCCAAAGTCAACCTCTAGCTGTTGCTAAATTCCTAGGGAATAACGATTTCAAAGCATCTTCAGGTTGACTGGGCAGTTTTAAAAGACGACACAGTATGGAATAACATTTGCGGGGAATCAAAGCATATCGACGAAAGCGTAGTTAGTGAGCGGAAACCGAAACTGCATACTTTAATTTTAGGATACGCGCCTAAGAGACATTTCTAACGCTGACGAAACGGGACTGTTTTTTTGCGCTTTACCGTCAAAGTCGCTCATACATACTACACCTCACTTTTCAAAGGCAGAGGAACTACAATTAAACCAAGGTATGTAAAAAAGACATGCACGATACTCTATAATCTAAGACTATTAATACGTTTTAGATTTTTATAATGCGGAATTTTGTCTAATGTGGAAAAAAAATGTCCCATATGATTCCACTTTGAGAAAGTTTTACTGTATTAGGACCGGCGCTGCGGCGTGTTTCGAAACTACGGCCTGTGACATCAAGTCTTCGTTCTTTTTTTTTTTTTTTTTTTGTTATGGCAGTTTAGTTTATTTTTACAATGAACCTAGTCCAGTCGTTTAGGTAGTGGTGTTTATTTCAATTATCATGCCGTGAGTGAAGAGGAAAATAGTGTATACACAAATTATATACAATATCATTAAGTTTTGTGAAATAGAAGTCTTATATTCGCTTCGCATATCGTACTCTACATTTTATGTTTCTCGAACTGTACACTCAAAGTATCGTCTTATTTTTTTCCCGTTCGTTATGCTAGCAATACTACCTTTCTATCCTATTCCGAGCTTTGTAGACTAATACGAAATAGCGACGAAACAAGTTATTTTTTGAGCGATAGTGCGTTTTGTCGTACTTACCAGCAATGATGACCATTATTGAAAGTTCAACTTCTTACATTTCGGGATTGCCAACCTAAATAACTATATTGTAATATTACATTTAAACCCACGTGCGGGAAGTGAAACCACTGCCCTCTATGTATACTACGTACAATGTATATACAGAAAATATCCAAAAGGTAGTGTTAATGTTCATTATACGAAACAAATCACTGCATTTTAAATGAACTGAACTTTATTTGAAACAATATACAACAATAAATACATACTTGCGGCCAAAGTTATCAATAACACTGGTCAACATGATTTTTGTCTCATGAGTTCCAATAGTTGTACTTAATACACTTTTTTTTATCGTGTTTTCAAATATGTATTCGGAATTTCTCCGTCACCCATAGTTTTTTTTATTTCAGTTTCAATTAATGGATTTAAATATTTAAAAAAATATTTTTGTAATGTTTTTTTCGTCCATTTGTCCATTGTAAAATAAAACCAAATGAGCTAACTCACGAGATTTCAGCTATGAAAAGAGATATGAAGGCAGATGGAATCCTAATATGCTGGCCGATTATTGTTGGATCATCAAGAGGGATACTCCACAGGCGAAATATAGCAGAAAATCGTAATTTCTTACTTTCTAGGTGAGTCCGAATGTTCGAATATTGTGTAGTTACGAATGTAGAAAATATTCAAGTGTTTGAAATTATAAATTCCTGTCTCTCGGAAACCTTGCGTGATAGAGAAAAACCGATATCATACCGTATTTGAATTCAGGAGAAAAAATACTATCAGAATCACATATTTTTCTTTCAGAGACAAAAAAAAAGTTTATTTTTTGTTGATCAGCGTAATTGTTCTCAAGGCCTCCTGTTGTTTCAACTAATAAACATTGCCCACAATGTTAACGTTAGTCAGTTGTTTATAATGAACGCAAATATTTCCAACAAAGATATTATTTTACTATTAGATATTATTTTGAAAACACCATAGCGCAAGACAAGAATTTCAAGAAGGGTTAAATTTAGAATCAACACAATTAAGGAAATCATGCAAGTTGAAAAAAGAAAGAAACATTAGAAAAACATAGAAGAAAAACGTTTGAAATGGTATGGACACCTCATAAGAATGGAAGAAGAGAGAATACTAAAGAAGATCCTTGATTGGAAAGCTAATGGAAGAAGTGGAAGAGGCGGACCTAGAGAACGTTGGATAGATGGAGTGAGGAGAAGTATGGAAGCTAGAGATTTGAAGGAAGAAGATGCTTTTGACAGGGACCTGTGGCGACAAATCACTTTGGGTTGAAGGAGAAACACTGTTTTGTGGAATATTCCTAATAAAAAATATACATTCCTGAATCAATGGAATTTAGTATCATATCTATTCGGTGTCTTTGGTCCGATAAATATCTCCTAAGGTATCTCTACTTTCATGAAATGATGGGGCTAGCGTATAAAATTTGTCTTCAAAGCTAGCTGTAACTACAGTACGTTACTGGCAGGAATTCCATTGCCGGGAAGGTCAAAGGTGATGTTTCAGGCAAAATAAGTATTTTAGTCCTCGAGGTTGGAGGCTGGGCGTGGGGTTGACAACTCCACTACGTAAAACTATTGTTGAGAAATCTAACGAAGTATTAGCAAGACAAACCTATTTATGACGTCGTAACAACTGGAATGCGGTATCCTTCTATGGATCTGAAGCTTTAAAATACTTTTAGAACAGTTATACTCTTATAATTTAGACATCACAGCTATAAAATAACAAGATGGATGGGAAATGGAGTAATGGAAACACATTTTAGGCCCTCTTAAAGAAAATGGAAAATGGAGAAATAACTGTGAACTCTACAAATTATATAATGAACCAGATATTGTTCTATTTATAAAAATGGAAGTTTGGAATGGGCTGAATAGAATTATATGTGAACTATAAAGAAAGTTTTTAAATCACATCCAGAAATAAGAAGAAAAAGTGGTAGACCAAGACTAAGATGGGAGAACTGTGTATTGATTGACATCAGGATATTAGAAGTTAACAACTGGAGAACTGAGGCTTCGAATAGTGAAATCTGGCCTAGACATCTGAAAACACGACTCACGTGGTGCTGTCGTATCAGTGATGATAATTATGATATTTTACTCTGCTTTATAATAAGTTAGCTAATACCCGGCGTGCGCTCCTACGCCTAAATAAATGAAAATTAATGTGATTTTATGTTTAGTTGAATAAGTAAAAGGAAAAATAATTATAAATTTATATTTTTTAGATAACCCGTGCTGAGTACCCGGCGTTGCCCGGGAATCTACTTATCCCGATCTTCTTGACATAAATGAGCTGAAATACGAAAATTAATGTTTTATGTTTAGTTAAATAAGTAAAAGGAAAAAGTTATATCGTAACTATGTTTAGATACCCCGTGCTGTTTACCCGGCGTTGCCCAGGAATCTACTTATTGTGATCATCTTGGCATAAATGAGCTAAAAGACAAAATTCGTTATTGTGAGTTATCCGTAAAGGAATACTCGCCATGCGCTGCTATGCTTGCACAGGAATCTACGTACTTGTCTCGATCTTCTTGGCATCAATGAAAGACAAAAATGGTTATTGTGAGTTATCCGTAAGAGATAAACATATGCTGTCGCCGACTTTTTTGTAGAGCTTTTTGAGATATTCGATTCTGTGTACATTAATGTTGTGTATTTGTTATGGTTTAGGCAACGTAAGCCATTTAAGCGTTCAAAGAGCTACTTTTTTTCAAGTTTTCAACTACAAAGGGAGGTTTTTAAAGGTGCAGGAGTTGAGAATCACAACTCTCTTATAGCCTATATTCAACCCGGGAATCTCCTGAACATTTTGCAAAAAGCCCCATCACAATCGGATTGACGGTATGGCCGCACATAAAGTACGAACAAACAAACAAACCAACAAAGAAACAAACATTCATTTTTACACGCTTCATATTAGCTTGACCTGTATCTATGTAACGGAATCTTTCAACGCGATTTTCACCCACTTAAAATCATTGGATCGACTTGAAACTTTGTATACTTGTAAAGGACCCATGGCAATACAATGATTTGATATTTTGTTCCCAAAATCCTGGCCAGAATCATCAGAAAATCAAAAAAATTAAAACTGGTCTAATAGGTTGCGGACTTTTCGAATTTTTAGTCAATCGTTGTAAGAGCTCAGTTGGTAGAACGGTGACCTCTATTCTTATATAATTTCAGTAATCCATAGGTCGCTGGTTCAAATCCGGCTGGGAGGATTTTTTTAGAAGAGTATTACTTTTAGTTCATACTACAATAGTATCGAATTTTAAGATATTTACATTTTTATCTTATTCTGTAAAATATTAAATCTAAAAAATAAAAAATAAATAATAGTTTTAAAAAACTAAAACAACACGCTGTATTAGAAACCCGAACTAAAATATGAAAAATAATTTTAATTTCCAAGACGTTTGGGATAAAATTAAAGTGGACAACAAAAATTCATCTCCAACACATCTAGAATAAAACTAGAGTTATCAACAAAAAAAAAATAATTTTACCATCGAAAGCGTGGGGTGCTTTTTATGATTTTTACATTTTCTTCTTAGAGACTTTACTTTTACCAATATCTGTTTATTATCAAATATATTAATTGATATAGAGCACCCAACGCTTTTGATGCTAAAATTATTTTATTTTTGTTGATAACCCTAGTTTTATTCTATATGTGTTGGAGATGATTTTTTTGTTGACCACTTTAATTTTATCCCAAGCGTCTTGGAAATTAAAATTATTTTTCATTTTTTAGTTCAGTTTCCTAATAAAGCGTGTTGTTTTAGTTTTTTAAAACTATTATTTATCATATATTAAATAGTATTGTTTACGCAGATTTAAGCTTTTAAAAACTATTGTATGTTCGTAAATTGAAATTTATTGTCATATCTATTGGTTATCGTTGGTGTGATGAGTTACAAGGTCACTTTGTTCGAAGGACTACAATCCTTGATGTGGTACGTGATATATGTTACATTGTAACAGTAGGCCTACATTACTGTAGTTTAGATTGCAGATGTTACAAGGACCAGGAGAAATGGATTCAGACACAAACACTGATTCGAGGTTTACATAATGAATGTTTGTACGCATATGTGTATGTGTAAACAGGTGTACCACAGGCTTATAAGTTGATCAGTGGTTCATGTTCCAGCTCAGTTTATAGCTACAATATGTGTACTCTGCATTGAATTACCACATCACTGATCTCTAAAATTTAATAATGATAATAATAATAATAATAATAATAATAATAATAATAATAATAATAATAATACTATATGTTCAGCAAATATGCCGCGAATATGGAATGATAATTTGTATGGTTGTATAGGGGATACGTTCCGAGGCTCTAAATAAGATAAAATTATCATAAGTAATGCCACGACTGATTTCCAATTTATTTAGAGAATTTGGAAATCAAGTGTGTCATTTGTTGGGATTATTTAACGAATAAAATTAAGCTGTTTACTCACAAATCATTATTTAAATATAGTTATTTTAAAATATTTATATATTTAATGTAAACGGCGATGTTTGAAAACAAATGAGAAACGTTTGTTATGCTTCATTTGTTCATCACTGCAACCAGATCATATTTATTGCCAAATAGAATCGCAATATTGTAAGAATGCTCCGTAGTAGAGAAAAATGAAACACATCATTACTGGTTATTAATTAATTTCTGATATCCTACGATGTAAATATGCCAATTATATTTTTATGCGACGTTTATTCCTGGGAAATAATACGTTTAAAAATGCAAACAGTGGTTTCTTTTCTTTTTATGATATAATCAATTCCTACGAATGTTTTTCTAATGTATCTCGCAAGCAGAATCTGGTTACGTTCGTGCACTATATATACAATCTGGGAACCACGTAATAAAATAAAAGCGATAAAATCGAGGTGAAAAACAACTTGTGATTGGTTGTAAATCAAAATTCATTGAAATGTGATTGGTCATTGACTGCATTGACTGCCATTTGAGGGCACGAGTTAAGTCAAAATAAAATCAATTAATGAGAGACTTTGAACATGTTTTATTAATTATTGCTATCAGGCTTAGGCAAGGGCAAAAATAACTTAGAATAATTTTTTTGTTTTGTTTTGCCGCTTTTAAAAGGTCTTTCAATTCATATTTGATATTCAGTTGTGAATTCAGTGATAGAATTCCTTATTTTGTCTTCGGATTTCTTAATGAATCGTACAGTTGATTATTAACATTGAAACAGATGAAAACGACTCACCAACGCATAAACGGTCAAGCGTTACTATTTTTACTTTAAGCGGCAACACTACTTTCTTCCGCTTCCGAATTAATTTTTTTTTCCTTTTACTCGGCATTATAAATTGGCAACAAAGCAGAGGAGACACGTGTTAACCAATCAAATTATTGTAACGAACGACGAGTTGAAACAATAAATCACCGATTGTGGTGAGGGCGGCATTTGTCAACGGACATCCACTGGTGACTTTTAACAACAAACTTTAGACTTAGTGACAATAAGGTTTATTTTACTTCGATATTTATTTGTCCATTTGGTTTGAATCGCTCTTTGTAAAAGCCGCCTTGACAAGTGCCTGGAGTAAAAAAATTGCCGATGCGTTCTAATATACCGATTGAATCCGCGTATAAATACATTTTTAGAGGCAGATACGGGAACTGTGTCGCAATTTTTTAACCCGCGAATAATGAAAACGCGAATAAGGGAACCGTGAATAAGAAACTTTAACTGTAGGCCTATATATTTCCAATGTTTATACATCTTTCTGAGCCTAAAGTTTCATTTTTCTTTTCCACTCGTTACTATTAATCTATTCCATATCTATAGCTATCCGTGGTGGATATCATGCACGAAGAGCATGCCTAACATACGCGTGAAGAAAGAATTCACCTACTTAGCAAAATCTCGTTTCAAGGGTATTCCTTTTTTATCTTAAGGAGTGCCTGAATATATTATATGTAGTGTACACATACGTTAAGACTGGAATTTTAGGAAATATATAATACAAAAGGAAAGGATATAGATATTGTAAAAAATATAGAGGAATAGGCCTAACTGTAACAAGTTAGACAGGGAGGTTATTTATTCGGATACTAAAGAAAGAGGATTGAAAAGAAGTTGGAAAAAAATAGAAGAAAAAAGAGGATTCTACGCTAGAGGATCATGTATTGACATTATTTTTGTGTGCAGCAAGAATTATAAAAGAGGAAATCCAGGAAAGTATCCATTTATTTTGGTATTTTTCGATCTGGAGAAAGCCTATGATACAGTATTATTGAAAAAGTTACTTAAGACATTGACGAAGATCTATCTCATTAGAAGGTTACATGTTCGGATACTAAAAAAAGAGGACTGAAAAGGAGTTGGAAGAATTAGGAGAAAAGTGGATTCCGCGCTGGAGGATCGTGTATTGACATTATTTTTGTGTGCAGCAAGAATTATAAAAGAGTAAATCTAGTGATTTATCACTTTATTTTGGTATTTGTCGACCTGGATAAAGCCTTTACACAGAATAATTGAAAAAGATATTTGAAATATTGACAAAGAACCATCTTGATGGAAGCTATGTTCAGGCAATTTGGAAGTTATATCTTAATGCAAAGAGTGCTTTTAAACAAGAGAACATTATTTCGAAATCGTGTTCTATTGAAAAGAGCCTTACGTAGGACTGCTGCTTACCCACAAACCTTTTTTAAATATGTATAAAAAATAAATGAATAAAGGAGAAAATATCAGGAATGAGTCTTCAGATGGAGGATTCTAATACACATTCGAAATATTATAGAATCAGAAAATTTGATCTTTAAAAGTATATATTACGTCAACAGAATTATTCCAGCGCAAATTTCAAAATTTTTTACCTGGGGTATGACATATTCGTGGAATCGCTCTTATATTACAGGGAAATTACAAATGATTCATCACATTTTAATCGGGTGTATAAACCAAACTATAATACATATAGCAATGAATGTTACATCAAATGAAAGAGAATCTTTGAAAGTTTACTTTTACACGTGCTCCATGTGGCTACCCTTCGTTACTCGACACAGTCTAATATGCGATATTGAAGTTCGTCCCATGCGCGGAGTAGCATATCCCTGATAATCATAAGTAATGTCACGAGTGATTTCCAAATTATCGATAAATTCACGACTCACGAAATGAGGAGTGAATTTATCTAGAGAAGTTAGAAATCAAGAGTAGCATTTGTGAGGACTATTTAACGAATAAAATTAAGCTGTTTACTCACAAATCATTATTTAACTATAGTTATTTTAAATATTTGTATATTTAATGTAAACGGCGATGTTTGAAAACAAATGAGAAACGATTGGTACGCTTCATTTGCTTCTTTTGTTTATCACTGCAACCAGATCATAATATTATTTATTGCCAAGTGATCGCAATATTGTAAGAATGCACCATAGTGGAGAAATTAATAATCAACGTTATATGTATTAGTTAATTTCTGATGTCCTATGATGTAAATATGTCAATTATATTTTTCTGGAACGTCATTTCCTGGAAAATAATTCGTTTAAGAAAGAGCAAACAGTGGTTTCTTTTTTGTGGTATAATCAGTTGTTACAAATGTTTTTATATTATCTCTCACATGCGCTTTCTGCTGACATTCATGCACTATATATACAATCTGATAGCCGCATTTCTTGGAGACCTATCCAGAATGTTAAAAATGAGGTGCTTTCTTTATTAAGATAAACTTTAGTTGGTAAATTCTAGGCGAAACACGACTGTGACTAGTTGTAAATGTGATTGGTCATTGACTCCAATTTGGGGCATGAGTTAAATAGTCGTCGTAAATATATGTGTAATCCGTTCCCTGAGCTCATCCAAAGTTGCTGGCAGTAGTTGTACGTACACTTTGTCTTTTATGTACCTGCAAAGAAAAAAGTCACAAACCGTCAGGTCGGGAGGTGTAAGAGGCCACTCAAACCAAGTTAAGTCACCTTACCTTGCGCTATATATAATCACAAAGTGTGACTTTGCAGAAACGTGATTCATTGCCTCCCTCGATACGATAGATACGAAAAAAGCTATGTTTTTCTTGCCACTTATCCATAACCTTAAACCGCCGGTAGATGTCCTACATACTATATGTGCAGCGAACATTTTATCTTTGTCACCAAGGTTGATGCCAAAGTAAGCGAGATACACATATTTCACGAAGTCTGTGATAATGTTTCTTTGTTTAAAAAACACATGTCCCACAAATGTAACAAAACGCACCAGCACAGTTTGAACAACCATGAGAAGCCGTGATTTTTGCACAAATATGAGTAGGCCTACACTTGAATAATGGAAGCGATTGCAATGCGTCAGTGATGGACTTCACTTCTTGTACGTCAAAAAATCGTATTACTGCGACTTTGAGAAACAAGTACAAATTTATGAAGTTGCTGCGAAACAAACGATGTGTTACTAAGAATTCTTAACACAAATTCAGATAATATGACTACGAAACAAACACCATGTTAGATAAATATTCCTTTGGTAGAGTGCTTTAGTTTGTAAAACTTATAGTGGGTCCACGACTTTGTGTTCTTTAATGAAATTATAACATTTGAAATCGCTAGAAAACGTGACACAATATCAATAAATATATTACATATTTGAATTATACAGAAAAAATCCATTGTAATATGATACATAGAAATCCATGCTGAGCTGTGTTGTTATTGCTATTACTGTTACTATCGTTAATGCTATTATTAATCTGATTATTAAGGAAGACCTAGAAACTCGTGTTTACAAGAAATAAGAACTGGAATGAGAACTAGAGGACATGGAGTCGATAGGTATAGACGAGTGGAGAAGGAAAATACAATTTTAAGCACAGAAATATATGTAACCATTCAAAATCTGTAGAGGAAGTTCGAGTATTGTAAGACCCTTCGGTTTGAGTGGACCCTGTTAATATCTTCTTTGATTGGTGCTGCCCTCGAACAGAAAATATTTTAACTTCTTCCCCTCATTAACTTTAATGTGTTCAAGATCAGTTTATTTTATCATTTGTGCGAAGAAGGGTTTATTTGTGATATTTACGAAAATTACCACTTTAAAAGTTTTTTAAGCTAAAAATTAATTCTTAATTTCTGCTATTGAATACTATGAATATTGGAGAATCTCATAAATATGTTATATTATGTGGATGATGTTTTAATATACTGACGGGTTTGGTTTGATATTATGTGACATGGGGGTTGTATAAATAATTGAACATAACAGAGGAATTCGGTTAATGTGGACTCTCCACGAGCTCCACTTTACAGGAATACGTATATTTTATCAATGAGGATGTTATCTGAAAAAACTATGTACATAATTAATTGTATTTAATGTCCTTGTTATTTTAATAAACCCAAAAATCGTCGCTGTCTGCAGATGAATGACATGTGTATGTTATAACAAGATTAATTTTTCAAAACGTTAAATAAATATCAACGCTATTTAATTACGATCAGCCATAAATACTTGCATATTGATTTGTGCATGTCTGCATAAATTAGTAGAGTATATAAACTTAAAAATAGACTAAAAGTTATGTTGGACTCTGGGGTCCGCTTTACCCGAACATGGAGGTTATAATGGACCTTTCTTGTAATGTGAAAATGTTTATAAATTATGAAGATGTTTCTATATTTGAATAAAATAACAATGCTATTTCAGTTATAACACTAATGATAATCACTTTATTTAACTTCTTCTTCTTCACGATTTAGGCTTATTTACTAGCCTGTTTCGGCTCCAAATTCCTGCTCTTTCCATCTTTTCTTTAGTCTTCCCAAACTTCTTTTTCCTCGTGGCAAATAGCTGTATGCTGCTTTTGGTATTCTATTCTCAGTCGTCCTTGCCAAGTGCTCTTTCCAGTGTATTTTTCTATTGTTGTGTTTAATACTTTATTTAACTAAATTAAAATTCCTTAATTATAGGAAGAAAATTAACACATTCAAAATACGAGTCCACGTTACCCCGAAGTTCCTCTATATAAATAAAATTATTATCGTTGCTGCCATTATTCTCTTCTTAGTGTCAACTCTCCTTTTTTATTTTTGGAACAGATAATGCTATTCCATTAGAGATTTTACAGTAGTTTCCCAATTTTTTATTGTTTTAATATATTTAGAAATTACACTGAGCAACAAAAATAAACTTCTTTTTGTCTCAGAAACAAATATATGTGATTCGGATAGTATTTATTCTCCTGAATTCACATATTATATAGGGTTTTCTCCATCACGCAATGTTTCCGAGTGACAGGAATTTATAATTTCAAACACTATAATATATTCTACATTCGTAACTACACAATATTCGAACATTCGGACTCACCTAGAAAGTAATAAATGACGATTTTCTGCTATATTTCGCCTGTGGAGCATCCCTCTTCATGGTCCAACAATAATCGGTCAGCATATTAGGATTCCATTTGCCTTGATACCTGAAATCATTTGAGTTAGCTCATTTGGTTCTATGTTACAATGGACAAATTGACGAAAAAAGGTTTATTAAAAAAATAATTATTTAAATCCATTAATTGAAATTGAAATAAGAAAATATGTGTGTGATGGAGAAATTCCGAATACATATTTGAAAACACGATAAAAAACTGCATTAAGTACAACTATTGGTACTCATGAGACAAAAATCATGTTGACCAGTGTTATCTATATGCTTTCTAGAGGTATAGAAGGAAAGAGGTAAATAGAAAGAGAGATAGATGGATAGCGAGAACAGACGATGATGAAATCTGAGGACCCGTATTCAAAGTTTAGTGAAAGTTTCTCTGTTGGAGCGTTTTAGGATGCTGGTTCATTCTTATTCATTTAAAAAAAATTAATGCAACCTCTTCTCCGTTTTACGGCCTCATATGAATGGAATTTATTACCAGTCTTTCGGGTCCGAAAGTAGGTTCAAAACGTAAATTACTGTAAGTGGTGCAAATTACATGTTATTTCTATACGTCTTTATTAAAAGTTTCCAGAATATCACTGTCAAAATCTCCACGTCTACAGTTTTATATTCTAGTTCCCACAACACATATTTTTACATATTATGTCTGTGCCTGAGGAAATAGAAGTCATCACAATGGTAAAATTATAATATTTATGTTCAGTATTTTATATCATAGTTGTCAAGTCTTGGACATTAAACCATGTAATCATATTTTTAATTATGAAGAGCAGGGCAACTCAAACATACGAAACCCTTTAAAGTATTATAAATCCTTCTCATTGTTAACGTTTTATAGCAGTACAATACATTAACTAACTCACTGGCCCTATCGAACCCGTAGGTTCATGGCCGAGCAGACACACGCTCTCCATACATCCCTATCTTGAGCTAATATTTTCCAATTATCTCCTGTATAATCTACTTCCCTCAAATCATGGATAATATTATTCTCCTACCTAATTCTTGGTGTATAAACTTGGCGCTTTCCTTCTGGTTTTCCTCCAAGAAGCTTCCATGCTCCTCTTTCATCCCTCATACGTGCCACACGTCCTGCCTATTGCAGTTTACGAGACTTAACTGTTCTTATTGTATCTGCCTTACTATACATATCATGTAGTTCGCTATTATGTAGTTTTCTCAATTCACCTGAGTGTTCGTCTTGATTTTTCGGTTTATAAACCCATTTTACATCATCAGCAAAAAGTGGGTTTTTGGTTTGTAGGGTTTTCCTAGATCATTGATATAAAAAATAAGACAACCTCAATTTCAGGTCCTCTTAACTTGATAATTGGTCATTTTTAAATATTAATTACCCATTGAACTATTGTAGGAAATATCACTATGAGGTTTATTTTAAATATTAATTACCTACTTCACCGGGATTTTCAAGAGATTCCTGTATTTATGATATTCATGTTATTTGCTTTTATTTTGAATATGATTTTAAAAAAATCTCTTAGTACTTTAAGAGAATTATGATTAGTAATCTGACTTCTTCCTTGTAGTTTACAGGTGTAGCTTTTTCATATTTAAACTATTGATTTATTTAAAGCATTCAAAGTTGATGAAAAGTAAGACAAATAAGTACCTTGGTCTTTCACCGTAAAATACAACTTTCAAGAAACCGGGGTTCCATCGGATAAAATTTTCCAGTGTAAAGTAGTCCCACATTCGATTCTCCGGGCGGGGATTACTTCAGGGAATCCATGTCGAAGGTTCAAACACAGGGGTATGTTTGTAGGAACATGGAATGTTAAGACATTACATAATAGCTGGGCAATAGCTTAAACTGTAAATATATAAAACTGTAATTATTCCATTTATATTATATGGATGCGACACACGGACTCTTTCTTTAGGGGAGGAAAGCAGATTACGAGTATTTGAGAATAAAGTTCGTAGGAAAATGTTTGGACCAAAGAGAGATGAACAGAGAAGAGTGCTTATTAGTGAGCTACATGATCTTTATGTGAAACCAGATGCAATAAGAACAGTTAAGGCTCGTAGACTGTGACGGGCAGGACATGGGGCACAAATGGAAAATTAAAGAAGGCACGAAATTTGGGAAACCTCAGTATGCAGGCAAATAATGAGACGGGAGAATAATATTAACCATGATTACATTAAATTATACAAGATATGATTGGAATACATTATCTTAGCTTGAGGATGTATGGAGAGCTTATGTCAGCATGGCCATGCACCTACAGGCTCAATAGTGCTAGTTATTATTTATGTTAATAGTAGTTCATAAATGGAATCTTTCTATATGTCATAACGTAGGAACAAAGATGCATATTCCATGAACAGTACATAAAAAGTTCTTCTCTGTGATTTTTGCAAGATGAAAATTCATTTTCTTGTTGTTCCAAATTATTTCAACCCGAAGTATAATTAAACATTATAAAAATATTGTAACATGTTACACTGAACTGTTAATTTATCTCTAAGAATATTTAAGTTAATAACAGTAATAAAATTTGAAGTGCTCCAGTAACACTCAATGATACCGATATTTATTCCCCTCGAGAATCACTCGGAGCAATTTAGTCGACAAAGCAAACAGCATGATTTGGCTTTCTGACCACAATATCAGGAGTTCATTTGCTGTCTTGTTTCCACACCAAATTCCAGCCAACTTCATAGTGTCGTTGGATAAATTTACCTTTCATGTACATTTTTAACAAAATAATTATCTTCTGTAAAGCAAAGAATAAGAATTAATCATTTTAAACATATTCCATAGAAGGCTGTTATGAATTAGACAGGCGGAAAACAGAGAACCACGTTATAAAATCAACTTTGAAAAAATACGTTACCAAAATATTATGTCAACTGAATATAAACTTAATATTTAAGCAAGAGTTAAACTTACAGTGCAGATTTTATATGTATTTAACCATTGCTCAACAAAACACAACTTCAAACAAAAGGACGTAGTTTTTTTTATATTCAATTGAAAATATTTTAAAGGAAAAAAATATATATAGGAACAAATTTCTGCTAAAGCTGTCATTTTATATTTTTGTCACTAGACATCAATTTACACTGAATATAATTCATATGTTCTTCATATAAATCTGGTATACCACATTCATCTTCCCGTTGGTAATTAACATAATACATGACAAATCAGCTGTAAATGTGATACTTCAAAATGGAGGTTTTCTGGGACTGTGATATAGAGATTTAAATAAAAATAAAACATCACTCCACATAAGTAGATGTTGTTTGGCGTAAATAGTTCAATATGAGAAGTTTTATAGAAATGAAATTTAGAAATGTAAATAAAAAATATCATCACCCACATAAGTACATATTGTTTAGCGTAAAATTGGATGACGTTGTAGTTAACGTACATCCCTATCCTTGCATTAACAAACGTTTCACAGTGATTCGTCCAAAAGAGTCTGCAGGATGATTTATACGTAAAATTATTAAGTAAAATAGTACCTGGATGTTGTATTCGAACTGCAGATCCATCTTCGTACGCCTCAAATGAGCACCACAACCTGAAATATTATTACATATTATAATAATACTGCCTTCCATGACATTGGAATTATAATAATAATAAAACAATTAGCTACCCCTAAACGATAAAATTACCCTTAAACCAAATAATCCACCAATAAAACGATCGAATTACTCCAAACCGGCAAATTTATCTCTAATCCGATCAAATAACCGATAAATTGATAATTACGATATGAATTTACAATTATTTTTCTTTTTAGTTATTTAAATAAACATAAAAACACGTTTAATTCATGTAGGTGTAGAAGCGAATGCCGTACTTTATATGTTCTTAATTCAACAAAAATTTAGAAAGAACGATTTTTCCCGCATAGAATGAATTGAACGAACCCGCAATGGATATCCTGCAGAAAGAAATTTAAATTTGAATTGGTATAACTAGAAACATATTTGCCTTACCTACACTAGAATTATAAAAATTGAACTTCGAAATAAGAGAAATTAAACCTTACCTCATTTGGCATTAGAGTGTATCACAACGTGGCAACTTCTTAGAAAAATTTCGGTTAGGTCAGTAGACGGGTTAAAAATAACGGGATATTTTGCTGGTTGTTCAATGGGTTCTCGTAGAAGAGAAGTTAAAAATCTTTGGAAATTAATACTAATATTGTTTTTAAAATCATATGAATTAAGGCGGATTCTTGAATTATACATATGGTTCAAAAATATAGTTAAAATAAGGTCAAAAAGAAAATATTTTGAGACCTACAAAAGGCTAAAAAAAGACAAATAAGCCAAAAAAGTCGAAAAAGGACAAAAAGGAATGACAAAATCTATCTTTTCTTACCTACAATGACCAACAAAAATGTATATACCCCTTTATATGTTGTGTTGGACATGGGTTTTAGACAAAATTAAAAAAAAACAGTTTTGCCCAACTTCCCAGCCATAATTATTATTATAATAACAATGGTACTCTACATACTAACGGTTTGCCCAGCTATACCCCTAGGCAGTCAGGTATATTTTTTTGTGTCCCTATATTTATACCCCCCTAATGACTTGGGGTTTGCAACCGGTTCTACTCCCACGGACCGGATCTACACCTGCCGAAACAGGTGTAGACCACTGTTAGTCTACCCGTCCCTGGTAAGCATGTCATCGGTCCATTGTCGATTCTTGATCTCGACCTGCAGATTCACTTCAATCTCCTGAAAAACAAGAAAGGCCTCATGTCACCACAGCACTCGGAGATCCAGGAAAAAATATTGAAAGTAGGCCTACTACCCTAATCCATAAGACTCTATTGTACAAAATTTCGAATTCTTATGAGCCAAGAATTGTCTTATACCTTAACTAAAACTTCATTCAGGTTTACGCCAAACAATATTTGCTTATGTGGAGTGATGTTCTTTTTTTATTTATATCCATGACCCGTTTTCACCATAAAGATCAAGCAATCAATTTATGTATTGCGTAACGAAATCATCCATTTTGCATTTTGCATCCATCCAGGCTACAATATTCTAACCAAACAGTTCCTCTACAGTTTTGCTCCCTCATATAATTTATTTTACACACTCATAGCTCTGGGATTATTTGAAAGACTTCCATGTACTATTTATTGTTTTCAGTCTCACCACCTTGTTTTTCTTCACTGCATGAATTTTTTTTTCGAAGTTAGTTTCCTAGAAAAATAAAAGTTACAACTGATTAGTTCATTTTCACAGTTTTGTGGTATTGTATAATTTCTTCTTCCTACCTATGTAAAATAAAGTAGAAAATTATGGAAATTGTGATGAAGTGTCAGAATTCAAATAACTTGCAACAGTAAAAAGCAGAAATTAATTATGCATAGGATCAACTATGAAAACGCATGATATAGTCTGTATTATAGGTGACGGAGACTTGTCTCAAAATCTCTCAAAATGTTAAATTAATAATATATAAAATGGCGATTCTACAAGTTATATATTAAATGGATACGAAACAGTTCTCTTACTTTAAGACATAAGAAAATGTGGGTATTTGAGAATAAAGTAAATATTGACCAGATACATATGTACAGGTAAATGGAGGAAAGTATCTAACTGTGAGCTCCATGATCTTGATAGAAAACCAGATATAATATGAGGAGTTAAGTTTTGTAGACTGCGGTGAGCAGGACATGTGGGAGATAGAGATAACATAATAGATGTCATAACAAAAATGTGTATCGATGGAACATAGCTATGAATTATGGATACAACAGGATACCCAACTTGAACTCTACTAGCCGCCAATGTTTGTTTTCTCGCAACTAAACTGAATAAATGCGATTTAATTTAAAAAAAATGACATTTAAAAATGAACAAAATCTGACGATGTATTGAAAGCAATTCTTGCACGATAGACTGGCCGATGTGGCGTAGGCTGTTCCCATAATTTACAGTCCATAGCCATATGTGAATATTATATAAAAACTATAGAGTGCATGGCGAGACAGTCTCATGGGGACTTTGAACTAGCGCAACACTAATGCATGATGCATTTAACCGCTCGGTTACGGGCAGTCCAAAATCAAACTCTGGACCTCCAGATTGGGAGTTTTACGAGGGGTGAGCAATCCTTCCTTGTAAAACATAACTCAAAAGTATAACAACCGGGCTGATGGATCGAAATTAAAAAAATATATAAAGTAATAAATATTAGCCGCCACTAGACATGGCCCATGTCTAAATACTGTTCTAACTACGTAAAACAAACTTACAGTTTTCTTCCTACAACAAAAAACGTTATCTTTTTGCATAGGCAAATGTTGCAATTTTCAGGCCATGTAAAGTTTTATTGTTCCTTGGTTACGGCTGAACAAACGATTGAAAGAAAATAAAGATAATCACGTCACCAGTTACGTCATGAATTAATAATAAAAGGAGAAGAGAGACAAACATTTACCAAACAAGAAAGTAAAATCCAAGCAGCTGAGATGGATTTTTTAAGAAGAATAAATGGGTGTATCAGATAAGAATGGACCAGACGAGAAACGATGATATTCGTGAAGAACTGCAGATGTATTCCCTAAAACAAAGTACATATAATAACAAGAAAGAGTGGAAAGAACATGTAGAAAGAATGGAAGAGAGTAGAATACCAAAGATAATCTTAGATTATTTTGCGAGAGGAAGAAAGAGATATCGACGTCCTTGGAAGAGAAGGTCTTATAGATCTATCAGTGACGAGGAACAGGATGTGAAGGAGAAGAAGAAATACAAATTAACAGAATGCCAAAAGTTATTTTAATTATTAGACGTGATTATGTTAATTAAGTTACGTCCATTTTCAGGAGAGAAGAAAATGTTTATATTTAATGCCTGGCAGTTAATCATCTCTATATTCACTCTGTGTCAGGGACTGGCGCCATTTTTCAAAAACCAAACTGAGTAATTATGATAATCTTGAAGAAGATCATCATAGCAACTCCGGCCGTGAAAGCCTAACTCAATACGAACCGATTGTTTTATTAACTAACGGAAACACCTCATAAGACTATTATTTTAAGCTGATGTCTGATATATAATCGATTCATTACATTTTATTATTTTCGTTGTATAGTGGACAGTGGTTGTCATCACTTTGTGTATGTTATGTTAAAACTAAGATCCAGCTATTTAACACAAATGTAATATAATTTTTATTGTACGGATGTGACACGTGGAAGATGGCCAAAGAAATAATTAGCTTGGTGTTTACGTAGGATATTAAATGTGAGATGGCCTGATATAATCTCAAACCAAGAACTATGACGAAAAACTGAACAAGCCCCTATCGAAAAATAAATAAAGGGAGCAAATAGCATTGTATTGGACATCCTCTGCGTAAACCTCTAACTGCAATAGAAAGATGCGTACTGGACTGGAATCCTCAAGGTGCAATGAGGAGAAGAAGACCAAAAATGACTTGGAAAAGGACTATTGGGGAAAATGTGCTTTGAAGTGAAGAGGTTGGCAGATGATAGAGATAGAAAGGAACACTGGTTTATAAAACATGAAACATAAAATATTCAGAATGAGAAAAATTCAAAGGAAATAGTAAAGATTTTTTATTTTTGACCGAGAGTGGAAATGCTACTTAAATAAGTTTAGTACAGTATGTCAAACGGATTTAAGGGGTGCCATACACTATAAATTATGTGATATCTCAATAAATTAGGCACTTTGAAAGAGGAACTTCCCCTAATAATTGTATTTACGGAATTGCTAAAATGTACTATTATTCATAATTATCATCATACAAATGGTTGTTAATAAATAATTTCTGAGAAAGTGCTCACATAATATCGATATTTTCAAACGATTTTTTCCTCTATTCTTCAAGCTCAAGTGAACAATGTTCTGTAAACAAAACAAAAACACGTCATCCATGTGAAGTAGACTGCAGAAGTGGTGCGTAAATTTAAAATAGGACAAATGAACGCCATGTATCAGCCCAGGGCGGAATCCGAAGTTTGAAAAGTGCAACGTTTTGCATAACAATACACATAATAATAATAATAATAATAATAATAATAATAATAATAATAATAATAATAATAATAATAATAGTAATAATAATAATAATAATAATAATAATAGTAATAATAATAATAATAATAATAATAATAATACTTACTTACTTACTTACTTACTTACTTACTTACTTACTTACTAACTGGCCACTATCGAAAACCATTAGGTTTCTGTCCCGCACCAGACATCAGCTATCCGTACATCCCTATCCTGAGCTAATGCTTTCCAATCATTCCCTGTATAATCTACTTCCCTCAAATCATAGTTAATGTTCTCCAACCTCATTCTTGGTCTACCAACCGTGCGTTTTATAATAATAATAGTAATAATAATAATAATAATAAATTATAATAATGATAATGATAATGATAATGATGATAATAATAATAATAATAATAATTATTATTATTATATTATTATTATTATTATTATTATCATTATTATATATTATATGATATAAGATACAAGCAATTAAATTGGTATGGGCATGTACGACGAATGCACAAAGTAAGGTTACCCATTAAAACATTGGAATTGTGTCCACCTGGAAGAAGTAGGAAAGGAAGACCTCGAAACTTGTGGATGCAGGAAATAAGAATTGGAATGAGAACAAGAGGACTGGAGGACATGGAGTGGATGGATTGAGACGAGTGGAGAAGGAAAATAAAACTTTAGTCACAGATAGATTTTTAAACATTGAAAATCTGAATACAAATAAATTATTATTATTATTTATTTTATTATTATTATTATTATTATTATTATTATTATTATTATTATTATTATTATTATCATCATCATCATCATCATTATAGTAGACTATATAACACGTTTTTTTTATTTACAGTGTTGTGTCCTAGGGCCAGTCCTTCACTGCTATCATAGCATTTTCATTCTATGCCTTGCAGCTTACCAGGGATTTAAGATATGGTAGGTTGCCGTTGTTTTCCACAAGGAGGGATGATGATGATGACGGCTACATGAAGTTCGGGCATGTTTTGGGCCTCAGAGCCTACCGATATTTGTCTTACTGGTGAAGAAAATCCCCGGAAAATAAACTCACCCGGAAGCTTGTCCCGACCGGGAATCGAATCCGGGCTCGCTTGCTTGGCAAGGGACACGCTACGTCGAGAGAACAGCGGTATAAACAATTATGGACTTGTACGACGAATGTAAAAAGAAAGGTTACCCAAGAAAAAAAACACATGAATGGTATCCACCTGGAAGAAAAAAGAAAGCAAGGCCTCGAAATTCATGGATACAATAATTAAGAACTGGAATGAGAACTACTGGACATGGAGAGGTTGGATAGGGGCGAATGGAGAAGGAAAGTAAAACGATAGGCACAGAAAGTTGTGTAATGTTTGAAAGTCTGTATATAAATTCATTATTATTATTATTATTATTATTATTATTATTATTATTATTATCATCATCATTATTATTAACGAACTAACTCACTGGCACTATCGAACACGTAGGTTTATGGCCGCGCGAACATAAGCTCTCCATACATCCCTATGCTGAGCTAATGTTTTCCAAATATCCCCTGTATAATCTACTTCCCTCAAATAATAGTTAATGTTATTCTCCCATCTCATTCTTCGTCTATCAACTGGGTGTTTTCCTCTGGTTTTCCTACAAGAAACTTCCATGTACGTATTTCATTCCCCAATCGTGCCACATGTCTTGCCCATCGCAGTCTATGAGCCTTAACTGTTCTTTATTATACTGACCTCCTATAAAGACCATGTAATTCATTGTTAAGCAGTCTTCTCCGTTCACCTGTCTGTTCATCTCTCTTTGGTCCAAAATTTTTCCTAAGAACTTTATTCTCAAATACTCGTAATCTCCTTTCCTCCCTTAAAGTAAGAGCCCATGTTTCGCATCCACATAATATATCTGGTAGAATAATAGTTTTATATATTTTGATTTTTACGCTTTAAGAAAGGAGTTGGGAAGTCAAGAGTCTCTGTAAAGCATAATAGCACGCATTTCCAGAATTGAGCCTATATTTAATTTTCTTGTGCGTCTCATTCCTGTTTGTGATTATTGTTCCTAGGTATTTGAATTCAGCCACTTCCTCAAAATTTCCCTCTTTTGTCATTTGCTGCCCATTTCCGTAATATAATGTATTTCTGTGTGTGATCATATATTTAGTTTTATTGATATTTACTTACAGTCCCAATTTCTTAGTGTTATTCAGTAGTGTGTGCGTGTTGGCCATTAGTATCTCCTCGCTATCGCCCAATTGTACAAGTACCACATCATCAGCATAAACTAACAGCTTATTAAACACCATTGAATTGAGGCCTTCTGCATCCTCTAAAGGTTTAACGGCATGCTCTAGTACAAAATTAAGTAGTAGAGGAGATAGTGCATCTCCTTGCTTCAATCCATTGTGGACTTCAAAAGTATAAAAAAAAACTGTTTGCCTACACGCACCCTACTCTTTGTGCCATTTAGGCACATTCGTATAAGTCTAACTTTTAGGAATTCCGAACTCTAGCAGGATACTATATAGCTTCTCCCTCTTAATTGAATCGTATGCCTTTTTGAAGTCTACGTATAGTTGATGTACAGAACCATTATATTCCCATTTCTTTCCTAACGTCTGTCTTAAGCTAAAAATCAGATTTGTTGTAGACCTGTTTCTTCTAAATCCAGATTGATGATCTCCTAGAATGTCATCAATATAATGAGTAAGTCTACTTACTAATATATTTGTTAGAATTTTTTACGAGTTGAAAGTAATGAATGCCCCTATAATTGTTGCAATCAGTTTTTTCTCCTTTCTTATAAATTGATACGATGATCGATTCTTTCCATTCATCTGGAAGAACTTCTTTTTCCCAAATCATATTAAGCAACTGGCGTATCTTATCCATTAATTTTTCTCCCCCTGATTTTATCATTTCTGCTGGGATCCCATCTGAACCTGATGCTTTATACAGCTTCAATTTTCTATCGCCAATTAAACCTATAATGCACTTGGTTCTGTGATTAGCATTTCTCCTGTCTGTAAATTATCTTCTTCAATATCCTGCTCTGTATATACGTTTAATAGTTACTTAAAGTAACTTTTCCATCTATTTAATATACTCCTGAAATCTGCAATCATATCCCCATTTTCATTCCGAATTACGTTATTTATAGCCTGAAACCCTCTCTTGTCTATCCTAATTCCCTGATATAATTCTCTAATGTTCCTATTTTTGGCATTAATTTCAAGATCATTAATCTTCTCTTTAAAATTTTCCCTCTTATTACTCTTTTGTAACTTCGTGGTTTCCCGTCTAACACTACCCAATTACCCCAAATTTTCCTCATTTGGCTCATGTAACCATTTCATTTTTGTTAGCTTTCTTTTCTTTACAATGTCGGCACTTTACTCGTCAAACCATTTGTTTTGTCTCTTTTTTTAAGTCAACCATGCTTTCTGACGCTGGAAAATTGTATAATACCTCTTTAAGCCTCCCATTCTTCATTTATATCATTTAATTTCTTTGGTTTGTCACATTGGTCCACTGAAGATTTCATTCCTTAATAAAATCTATTAACAATTTAATTTTGGGATTCTTGCCGCATTTCATCATTGGAGTCTGTGCTTCTAACTGATCCAACATCGATTAACTACTGTGCCAGTGTTTGTTAACTAATTCGTGATCTATCTGGTTTCGAGTTTCGCCATCCGGAGGTTTCCAGGTGTATTTATGAATATCCTTATGCTGAAAGGTTGTGCTCTTAACAATAAGATTCTTTGATGTGGCAAAGGTGACTAATCTAACCCCATTGTCGTTACTATCTTCATGAAGACTGAATTTGCCTATTGTTTGTTTGAATATATCTTCCCGCCCCACTTTTGCATTAAAATCTCTTACGACAATTTACATATGATATAGTGAAAGGATATCAAATACGCATTCTAATTCTTCATAGAACTCATCCCCTATCGTGTCATCTTTATCTTCTGTGGGAACATACATTTACGATCACAAAATCATGCCGTTTACCCTTTAGAATTACGTATGATATCCTATCACTGACAAGCTTAATACCTCGGATAGCGGACAGGATCCTGCTTCGGACTAAAAAAACCGTTCCAAATTCAGGTCTTTCTGCACTCCGGTAGTATAATGCAAAGCTTCCTGATTCCTGACTACCTTCTCCTGGCCATCTAACTTCTTGTAAGGCCACTATATCTAAGGGAGATTTATCTAATTCACCGGTTAATACCTCTAGCGCCCCGTTATTGCATAGAGTCCTAACATTCCATGTTCCTAGGAACATGCCCCTAAGTTTGAGCATTTGGCATGGGTTCCCTGAAGTAGTCTCCGCCGGAGAACGGAATGGTGGAGTATTTGACCTCCGGAAAATTTTACCCAGTTGAACCCATGTCCGCATTTATTGACGGTTGTATTTTTATGGTGAAAGATCGTCACCTATCCGACCAAGGTACTTTTTTTCGTCTGGTTTATCACCTTCGACCATTATTATTATTATTATTATTATTATTATTATTATTATTATTATTATTATTATTAGTATTATTATTTTCCTTACTGGTGAAGAAAATCCCCGGAAAAAAAACCTCACCCGGGAAGCTTGTCCCGACCGGGAATCGAATCCGGGCTCGCTGCATGGCAAGGCACACGGTACGTCGAAAGCACAGCGGTATGGACATGTACGACGAATGTAAGAAGAAAGGTTACAAAAAAAACATGAATGGTGTCCACCTGGATGAAGAAAGAAAGCAAGACCTCGAAATTCATGGATACAATAATTAAGAACTGGAATGAGAACAAGTGGACATGGAGAGGTTGGATAGGGACGAGTAGAGAAGGATAGTAAAACTGTGGTCACAGAAAGTTGTGTCTTCTTCTTCTTAAACTTAATTTGTAGGATTTTCATCCTGTTTATTTCCAAAATCACTCCTCGGAGGAAGACGTACTGGATGTACATTCACTGTCTATCCATCTCTTGGCAGGTCTTCCTCTTGTTCTTCTCCCGTCCATTGGTCTATCTTCTTTAGCTCTTTTTTGCAAGCCGGTTTTCTTTCCATTCTTTCTATATGACCCTTCCAATATTTTCGTCTATCTATAATAATTTGGTTATGTCTTGAATATGTCAGTTGTCCCTAATTTCTGTGTTGTGTATTTTATCAAATAATGTTTTCCCCTGAATAGTTCTTAAGATTTTCATTTCGCATGTGCTTATTATTTGTTTAGTTTTTGTTGTATCAGCTCTAGTTTCTGCTCCATATACGATAACTGGTCGAACTATCATTTTGTATATGCGGGTTTTGCTTTCTATTGACATATGGTTGTTGCGCTAAAGTAAATCTTTCATAGATCCTGATATTTGTGCTGCTTTATCAGCTTGTTTCCTTATTCTTTTATTAAATTTTTAGTGTTTGTTATTAATATACCTAAATAATTAAATTCTGATGTTCTATGATTTTTCTTTCCACTTCTAATTTGCATATTACTGGTTCTTTTGATATTGTTAAGCATTTTGTCTTATTCGTGTTAATTTCCATATTGTATTTTTTGGCATTTATATTAAATTGATGTAAAGATCTTTGTAAATTATCTTCAGATTCTGAAAGGAGAACATCATCTGCATAACATATTAAGTGAAATCTAGTGTTTCCCATTGTATAGCCCAAACGTGGTGGTATGTTTTCAATAATTTTATCCATTATAATATTAAATAAGAATGGACTTAAAGAGTCGCCTTGCCTGATGCCCTTTGTGAGCGTTATTTCTTCAGTTTGCTGTTCTTTTACTTTGATTACTGTTTTGCAGTGTGTGTTAATTGATATTATTGCTCTAATCAGTTCATTAGGAATTTCATTCTCTCTCAAGATATGTACAACATCTTCAAGCTGTACTCTATCGAAAGCTTTCTTCATATCTATGAAACATAAGAATACTGGTTTATTGAATTCCCATGATTTTTCCACAATTTGTCTGACTATGTAAATTGCATCTAATGTGGATCTTGATTTATGAAAATCAAATAAAACTAAATAAAAATAAAACTACGTTTTATTTTTATTTAATTAATGATGTGGATCTATTTTTCCGAAATCCTTGTTGTTGTTCTTTAATATGGATTAATGCGTTTAATTTATTGTTTAATATTTTTGTGAATACTTTTAGAGAACTATTAAGTAATGTAATTCCACAATAATTTTCTGGTTTAGTTTTATCACCCTTTTTAAATATTGGGATAGTTATACTCGATTTCCATTCTAGTGGGGTGGTACCGCTTATTATGATATTTTGGAATAGCTTCTGAAGTTCATTTATCAGTGAGGGCCCCTTGCCAGGGTTACGGTGAAGACCTCAACGGAAGATATAGCGGAGAAGGAGTCCTTCGGTACGGTGTACCTGACGGAAGAGGCAACTCTACATCTACTGCCTTGTAGATTGACAAACGGGCGGATGGGGTTCGTTAGTCCTGCAAGACAACCCATCTAGGAGAGACAACTCCGAAATAAAACGGGGCAGGCTGAGCTCTGGAGCTGGGTGAAGGCGATCAGCCTAGGGAGGAAACCCCGAATAATAAACCCGCCATGAAAACGGGCTAGCAACCCACTTCAAGGGAGACAAGATTGCATTTTATCACCAATGCTATTTAATCTATTCGTTGATGATATTGTAGACGTAATGCTAGAAGGAGAAATTGAGGCTCCGGAGATAAGAAATGTTAAAGTCCCAGTCCTGTTGTATGCAGATGATTTAATTATCTGTTCCAAGACAATCAAGGGATTGCAAAGAGGTCTTGATCTACTGGAAACATACTGTAGGAATTGGGGATTGACTGTAAATGTTAGTAAGACAAAAACAATGACCTTTAAAAATGGGACGATTTATGGTAGAGCAGAGGAATGGAAATACAGAGATCAAGTACTTCAAAACGTGAAACATTTTGAATATCTTGGTACGACGTTGAAAATGAACGGGAAGTGGGAAAAACATATTGATATAGCATTATTTAAAGGGAGGGGACAACTTAACAGTGTACTCGGTATTCTGGGTCGAGTGCCTGATATTCCAGTCAGCACATTAGAAAAAAATGTATGGAGCGATGGTCAGGCCAGTAATGCACTATGGTAGTGAGATTTGGGGTTTCCAAAGAACGGAAGTACTAAATAAGGTATATACGCATTTTCTAAAATATATTACAGGACTTAGTAAGGCCGTTTCTAAGTGTGGAATTTTATATGAATTCGGGTCATTCCAGGACGACATTAACTGTAAAATTCGTGTACTCAAATACTGGTTGCGAGTAATCCAAGGTGAACAAACAATGCTTAGAGCAATCTATTACGACCACCAAATTAAAAACATAGATGTTAAATTTTGGGCAGACGAGGTTAGGAGAGAACTCCAAAAGATTGGGATGGGCTGGATATGGGAAAAAGGGACTGAAAATCGCAAGAAACGTGTGAGAAAAATAAGGAGGAGGTACTTAGATATAAACCAACAAGATACTTTCGCCGAATGTACAGGAAAACGCTCACTGTGTTTACAAAGAGACCTAAAACACGTCTGGGGAAAAGAATCGTATATACTCAACCTAGGATTTAAGGAGAGATTAGGGCTTGCTTGGTTTAGGCTAGTGGCATGGAAATTTCTAAAAATTAGCGACGATCACGATATGCGAATATGTCCAATGTGCGGGAACTTTGAAGATGAGATACATATATTAGGAAAATGTAATGATTTAGAATATTGAAGACGTCAGTTATTACCGGAAAGATTTCTAAATTCAAATCGGGAAATATTGGCATGCTACGAGTTATTGGTAAATCCAGAAAATTGCATAAACCTCGGTACATTTCTGGACAAAACGCGGAAAATAAGGACAACACTCATTCATGAATATTGTTACGTTATCAAAATGCAATACCATTAATTATTAACAATTATATGTAAATTAATTAGTGTATAATGCTATTGTGTTATTATTTAATTGTAATATTATTGTGTTTTCTTTATGTAATTGTATTGTTAATGTTTTTTAGTGTATAATGCTATTGTGTTATTATTTAATTGTAATATTATTGTGCTTTCTTTGTGTAATTGTAATGTTAATGTTTTTTAGTGTATAATGCTATTGTGTTATTATTTAATTGTAATATTATTATTGTGTTTTCTTTATGTAATTGTAATGTTATTGCTTTTTTTGTTGTTTATTTTTCTTTACACTATTACCAATTATCACTTTATTGTAACGGACTGTCAACAGCACGTACGGCTTACTGCCAGTGCGACCCATATTTGTAAATAATATTGTGAGTATCTTACTTTTTGTCTAATAAAGTCCTACTACTACTACTACTACTACATTGCTCGCAGTCCCAAGGATCAAGCCTCGGATCTAAGAAAGTTGTGTAAAGTTTGAAAATATGTATATACATTTATTATTATTATTATTATTATTACTAATATTATTATTACTATTATTATTATTGTTATTATTATTATTATTATTATTATTATTATTATTAAGCCTATAAGGAAAGCATATAGGAGAATGATGATGAGAGAATAGGGTTGCGATAATCTGAGAATCCAAAACAGGACAAACGAACATTTCGCATAATGTATCTAAGGAAATGGAAGTTTGAGGAGTAAGGATCTCTGAATTATAGAAACATGTTTTCCATTTCAATTAAGGAATCGTTTGTTAGCAAAAATTATAATTTGTATAAAATGTTTTTAGTACATTAGTTTCGGCATCATAATGTAAGTATTTTTTACCAAACATAATTTTTAAACTTTGAACAGTTGAAAGGAACTTGGTCCGGTTGTTAATCAGTTTATAGAATTCAGAGCAACTTACATGTGTCATATTATATTGTATTCGCAGCATTGCTTTAACCTATATCTTTCTTTGAGCAAGAAGGACACGCATTAAGTGAAAGAAGTGCTTCAAATATGTAGATGAACCTCTGTATAGCTGGAAACAAGGTAAGGTACTTTTTTATGGAATAACATTAATCATCAAAATATAATTTTATGATGAATTACACAGGGAATAGTTTGTGTCCGCGCAGCTTTCATCTTTCGGATTATGCCAGTGAGTTATTATTATTATTATTATTATTATTATTAATATTATTACTTTTTTTAGCCTTTCTGCTTTGTAAACAATGATGGAGCGTGTGTGGTGTGATATATGCACGTGGCAGAATGAATCACAGTTTTATATTCATGTAATGTAAATATCGAGCGAGTTGGTTGTTTGAGAGTCTGACCAACTTAACTTACGTCATTTTATATTTTACACTAAATATAATTATAATTGTAGTGGCAGTAACTAGAGCGAGGTTTAAATTACGACTTTCAGGTAACCACAGTGTGATTTCCAAGATTTTTAGATAATACTTTTCTTGTTTTATTTCAACTGCACATAAAATGTGTTGTTACAAAATGTCGACATTTTCGGCAGCTAGATTTTTTTTTACTTGCTATTGTGCTGGTTAACGAACTTGAACTCATTTTCTTAAATGATTGTTATATGTCAAGTTTGGTTCCGAAGAAAACACAACAGCGGGCGCTACCTGATTAACACACAGAATTCTTGTGACGGTCGTATAAGTAGGACACATGAAGATGTGTAAAAATTGTAAAAATAGTTTATTGGAATTCGCAGAAGAAGAAGCTGCAGAATAAATGTTTACAAAAGTTCACAAAATCATATCGCAAAAGTCCTTGTAATGCATAAGAATTGAGCCTATGTTTAATTTATTTGTTCATCTCCTTCCTATTTGTAATAATTGTTCCTAGGTATTTGAATTCAGCCACTTCTTCAAAATTTCCATCATTTTGCATTAACTGTCCATTTCCATTATATAATGTATTTCTAGGCCTATGTGTGAACTATATTTAGTTTTATTGACGTTTACTTCCAGTCCACATTTCTCAGTGTGCGTGTTGTCCTTAGTATCTCCTCCTCGCTATCACTCAATAATACATCATCAGCATAAACTAAAAGCTTATTAATACCACTGAGTTGTAGGCCTTTTTCATCCTCTAGAGGTTTGACGGCATGCTCTAGTACAAAGTTGATTAGTCCTTGCTTTATCCCGTTGTTAATTTAAAAAGTAGCCGATCTCCAAGAGGATACTTGGACCTAGATAACGTTTCCCTCTTAAATAGTTCTTTGCAGTCTACGAGACTTAATATGCTGTTATTATATCCGGTTTTCCATAAAGATCACTTAATCACATAAAGATCACAAGAACTGTTCCAGTTAAAACGCAGAAGATTAAACATTGTTTTCGAAAGGCCTCCATATTAGAATAACTTGAAGATGTTTAATAATTTAGTTGAGGACGACTGACTAATTAACATCTTGTAACAGTACTTCTACGGTATTTTTTTTTATCGTGACGCTTTGTTTGGAGCTTACGAAAAATGTAATGTATAGTGGCAAGCGCAAACAAGACAACACTCTGTAATAGATTTTGCCACTTGCGACACCAAAATACTACGATCTTCAGAATTTGAAAAGTTTCCTGAAAAAATCGGAAGTCAGATATTTCTACGAAAACCTTCCTCAAAGTGTTGAAGTCGGTGAGAATAATGAAGAATTATTTTTGTTGGATGAACAGAAGGACAAAATTAATAGACTGCATAAAGATCGTTAGTTGTATACTCTAATATAATTTAATTTCATTCCCTCAGAGCACATTATGTTACTAACATTGTTATGAGAACTTTCCATAAACTGCATTTATTTAAAACGAAGATCGCATTGTGTGTAAGTAATTTCGTCCTTCATTGGAAATTATTACTTTTTCGTCGTACTTAACCTTTATTTGCGTTTTTAGCAAATATCGATGTACTTTTGAAAAAGATACTGACTATAAAACATTGATGTTAATAAATATTGTACGTTTACCCAATAATTTGCTTAAATTTGTTAAACATTTTGATCGAATTTGAATGTAGCTTTTTTCTTGATTTATTAAAACTTTCTAACCTAACCAACAACTTTGAAATGTGGACGTAAAACATACATACGTATAATCCGATAAACTGTGAACAAATCTGATGTTCTAACATACTCATTTTCTCACCTAACGAAATAAATTGAGTAAATAAACCGGAATCTGACGTTAGAATTCTAACAAATTAATTATGAAGTCTTGGTTACTTAGAATAAAAAGTAAAATAATCCCACTACAGGCCTCAGGAGGCCCTTCGGGTAGTAGAAGGTTAAGGCTCCCACTATTTCTGGACAATCGGCACTTGATGTCAGCCGGGTTGTCAGCTCTGCGTGACGGCCGCCTTTACCCCAGAACAAGCGTCTGGTACTCATTTCCGTTAGAGGCTGAGTCGACCCCAGGGCCATAGTGCCGCCAGAAGGTTTGGGTCAGTTTAAAAAATCCTGACCCACCGGGACTTGAACCTTGTAGACCTTTCGGCTTGTAGCTCAGTGCCTTAACCACTACGCTACGGCGTGCCCCCACTTAGAATAAAAGAAAGGGCATATATCAGGGCATTTGACACCAAAAGGGCAAGTTCCTGTACATTTTTATTATTTTTCTATTACATTATGGAATGGTGAATATAATGAAATGGATTCCGGTAATGAAATTCTGACTGATAATTTGTCTTGGAATGAGGTGAATGAAGCAAAAAAAAAAAAAAACCTCCGATAGGTGTTCAGTACCGAGATTTGAACCTGGGACATCCCGAATACGAATCACAAACACTATCGCTTGAACCACCTTGCTTGATATGAAAGAAATCTAAGTTGTTTCCTAGGATACCACCAATAGACAAAATAGAACTATTTTCTAATTTCAACTTATTTGTAGACGCTTTAACATCAGTTTCTTACGAATTTGAGATGTAAGGGTCTGTACTGTGCATGTGTTAAACAATGCGTAGGATACGCCTCGAAACTACCGCAGTCTCCATTTTTCGTGAAAACCCAGCCTTTTGTAGGTGTCATTTTTTAATGTGCATTGTGCTTTCACATTAAGTACATCTGGTAATCAATTTTTATGTATAAAAATATTTTGTACATAATAGAACCTCAAGTGTAAATAAATAATACTTCAGATGAAAAATTACCGATCGTTTTGCATCCGAGTAATACATTAGTTTGTTTACTAGATGTCTCCTCGAGAGTCAATGTAACATCCTACATGTCACTCGCGAAGATATGTAGTGAAATAAGCGTAACTAAATTCCATGTGGTTAGGAAACTTCACAACCCACCGCCCTGCTCGGGACTTAACAATCAGTCCTACAAAGGAAGAAAAAAACCGCATCCAGTAAACTTGGTCCCGACGGGGGATCAAAATGGAAAATGTTTAAGAGCTAATAGTTGATATTTATGAAATCGAGAGACAAAATTAGAAATACTAAAATCAGAGAATTAATGGATGTTCCGAAATATGTGCTGGATCCAGGAATGGAAGGAAAGAAGACTGAAATGGTTTGGAAACGTAAAGAGGATATCAGATGACAGGATACCTAAGATGGCTATTAATCTATGAAGCAGAGGGCAACAAAGAAGAAAACGGTGACCCCCCCCCCAAGAAAGAAAATAAAGAAAAACCGTGGATTCGAAGGCGGTGTCCGAGAGAATTACTAGATATTGTTATATAGAGAATGAGGAAATTTAATGAGGAAGAAACTTTACAGATTTTGTTTAGGGGAAAACTACTGTATTGTAGAGAATAAGAGAGAATTCATAAACGTTTTAAACCGCGCTGTAACCGAGTGGATTAAGCATCATAACTGGGTGCGGGACTTGACGGGACTAGTGCCTTACAGAATCATGTGGATTTGGAGTAAGTATCGGCTCCACCAGCTGTTGTCATCCCTATACTGATAGATTATCAACCAGCTATGTATGTGACGCAGGCTTTGTAGGCCCATGGGGTAAAGTGATCTCCTTACAGGCCTCAGGAAGCTCTTGGGGTAGTAGGAGATTAAAGCTCCCACGTTTTCTGGACAATGATACTTGATGTCAGTCGGGTTGTCAGTCCTGCGTGACGGCAGCTTTTACCCCCAGAACAAACGTACTCATATCCCTTAGAGGCTGAGTCGAACTCAGGGCCAAAGTGCCACCAGAATGTTTGGATCATATTTAAAAATTCTGACCCCACTTGGACTCGAACCCTCGACCTTCCGGCTCGTAGCGTATTGCCTTAACCACTAAGGTATGGCGTGCCCCAGGTCCACGGGGAGACATGTGATTAAATTAAATTTCAACCCAACATTTGTGTTGACAACTGAAATAAAAAAAAAAGTGGGTGAGTTTTATTGGTGCCGGGGTTTGAACTTTGGACTTGCCGTGTACGAAATTGAAACACGACTCATTACTTAGATATAATTTTTGTGAAGTGAATCATCTATTTTTAGTTATGTTTATAATGAAACAACAGTCGCGAGTGATTGTAACAAATTACTTATGTCACGTGTATTTGTTTGGAAAATGTCTGCAAGTTGAATGAGAACAAGTCATTGTAACAACATGTAACACAGAAATATAGCTATGAATTAAACTCTACTAGGCGCGACAATGTTTGTTTTCTCGCAACTAAACTAGATACTTGTGATTTATTATTTTTTAAATTAAGATACATTTCCAAGATCGGACTATATATTGGACATATTGAACGCAATTCTTACGCGACACACTTTTTGACCGCTGTAGATTGTTTTATCGCTCCAAAATAAATCAGTGCTAAAACATGAGATAAGCCATAACCGGGTTTGGAACCGGAACAGACAGAAATGAAGTACATTTAATAAATATTAATATCATAATATTAACCGCTCCTACAACCCTTGTCTAACTACGTAAAACAAATGCTTACCGTCTGTTCCGCTCGCATGTGTTTCAGTATGCAGCTCTTCTGTCAATTGCATTTGTATGGTTTTTTATGACTCCTTCATGTTTTCTGCTTACAACTGCATCGAAACGAGAATTCTTTTATCTCTGAGCAGGTCGCCATTTCGGTATCCTAGTTACTACACAACAAAGAATATAAAGATGAAGACGTCATATTTAGTTACGTCATCAGTTAACAATAATAACAGACTGTTACGTCACACATGTTGATATGAGAAGGTGTTTTATGAACTTAAAAGTGAAATTTTCAGGAGAGGATAAAATATTTACGTATAATGTTAAATTAATGCTTTTTTTGTGGTTTCTTCATTCAAGATTTCACTCTTTGTCAGAGACATAACTTCTTTGAAAAACAAACTCAATAATTGTTATTAACTAGCCAAAACACTACACTAACAGCATTCAATAATTTATTTCATTTTATAAAAATAATAGCTGATGTTTTATAATATATAATCTACTTTCTATGTATTTATACATTTAGTGTTTAGGGGTTGTTGTTCCTTTGTCGTGTTTTTATTAGTTTTAATTTTGATTATCATTAATTAGATATTATTTCTATTGTTCTCAGCTTGGTCAAACAGTTGTTTATTGTAATTTTAATGTGCTGACAGGTGGCAGCAGTTAAATAAATTATACAAGTAGAATGGATATAACACTGTTTGATATGGAATACACAATAAATCTAATTATGGTGCTGAATGTTACTTTAAAACTCTTTTTAATAAATCGACCATAATCCACAGATTAATGCTTTACAGCATACTGTTCTTAAAAATACTTTAGACACATGCAAATTAAAATTGATTGGTAGATTACTAGATAACTGAATCCATTCTCTATCGGATGTTTTTCTTTCATTAAATATCCAACTCTAGACGATCAGTCGGGAATATTTCCTCTTTTACATCCGACTTGACTATCTGTGTCTTGTCTTTTGAAAGAAGGATAATTTTTTTTTCTGATCATACAATACATTTTTAGCTGTCATTGTACAGCCTTTGAAATAATTGATGGCGCTCACATAATTTTTAAGTCTCAGATAGAAGCTACTGCGCATGATCAGAGATTAGCTATTTGGTTCACAAGTATACAAGTATTTGAGAAACTAAATCCGATCTATTTCGTTATGTCTAGTGCAATGCAAGACAATCTCGTGTAACTAAGTAGTGCGGTAAATACTGAAAATAAAACAAAGCAAAAGAAATGAAACAAAAGGAAGAAAATTAATTGAAATTAGGACGAGAGAGTGAGAAAGAGAAAAAAAAAAACATGGCAGCAGAATCGAACACGCGACCTCATGCACGGGAAATAGAGGCTCCCTCCACTAGACCACAATCATCTCTCCTAGAAATTGTTTGTATGGAGCGATCCAGTACTCAGTACTACTTGTATAATGAAATTAGATATTAACTTAATTTAAATTAATGACACGCAATTTGTGTAATAATGTAAATTTATAATTTTATTACGTCATGTGTTTTCTAAACAAAGTAATGAGACGTTACAATCGTTATCCATTTTCTATATATATATGAGCTATTTCCTTTAATTTATATATTTCCATTCCATATTAATTCTGCCCGAGGGCAGGTCTTTCACTGCAATCATAGCATTTTCATGTTATGCTCTGCAGCTTTATTAGGGAACTGTAGGTGTGGTAGCTTCCCGTTTCTTTCCAACCGGTGAAGAATGATGATGATAATGATAAGGATGATGATAGTGGCCGGATGATTTTCGGGGACCGTTGGGCCCCAAGCTTCCTGACATTTATCTTACAGGTGAGTAAAAACCCCGAAAAAACTCACCCATATATATACACACACACACAAATTTATTTATATTACGAAGCCTGGTAACATGTAGGCATTATGAAAATTGAAAATGTTATTAAATAATAATAAATAAAAAAATATGTACCTGATCAGAATCGAACGTGGGCCCGCGTCGTCGGTAAACGAGCATCTAACCGTCTGCTCCACTGAAGCGAACGATACGAATGCTGCATGAATAGAGAGACTTATGTCGTCCGCTTTATACTGAAACGCGTCAGAACATGTAACAACGTACTGGTGTGAATCGCTCTTCAAAACTCTCAACTTCCCATCATCAAGAGTTGCGCATCATTTTTTCAAAGACTGTACAATATTTCAAACTGAGATGTTTCAATTTTTAATAAGTGAGGAGATAAAAAAAAAATAAATACGAGTATTAATGTAGGAGTATCGTAAATGTAACTAATAACAAGGTTTCTTTATGAATTCGTACGGTCTATAGTAGAGAAGAGAGCTACTGTCAGGTTTTCATACGTCCTTCCAGAGCGAATGTATCCGATATGAGTGGATTTGAACTCGAATATCCGTGCAGTTATTTTAATAATTTTCAACCGTTATTTTATCGACCGCGCTGGACTATTGGTTATGCTCCTTGCCTCTGGCCCCGAGGGGCGCGCGTTCAAACCCGGCCGGGGTCGATGGATTTTTTTAGGATGGAAAAATCCAAGGAGCAAGTCGTCCGGGAGGGACTTTAAGCCGTGGGTCCTAGTCTGAAAAATTTCAGGCTCGTAAAACATCTTTAAGCCCGAATAAAAAGGTGTCTAAGCAAACTTTACCGACTTTTCCCGTCATATTACTACCTTCGTTTCCTAGATGTCAGTATGAGGCGGAACGCCGACCAAGGGCCACTCCAATGGCATATATACGAAAACAAGTGTAACTAAATTAGTATAGTTCAATTTCTTCCCTGTAGGGGGAGAGCGCTTAAATCTCGTTGAGGGAAAGAAGGGCTTTCATCAAGATTATTTAGTTAGGTTCATCGCTGTATCCTCGGGTAGCGTCGTTGTCTCGTACGTAGTGGGCCCGCGTTCGATCCGCGGTCAGGACACGTTTCCAGGCTGATGTTTTTCTTCACCTGTAAGATAAATTATCAGGAAACTTTAAGACCCAAAAGTTCCCCGAACGTCGTCTGTTCTTCATAACCATCATCTTCTTCATCACATTCGTCATGTTTTGTATGAATGTGTGTGTGAATGGTGTGTTTTGTCTTATGTTATGTTGTCCGGGTGCGAGACCCGACATTGAACTGCTCATTCATTCAGAAAGGCTTCCATGTCCTTGTGTGACCTTAAAAGTAAGCGTGTGATATAGTCTACAGTTTAAAATAAAATTAAGTTAAAATATGTACCTTCTTAGGTCTACACTATATTAAGACCAGCATCGAGACCATCAATAAATGTAGCAAAGAAATACCTGCTGGTGATGGAATATTTATTATTAAAGGGCTTCAGACAGAAATCATACGTATCTTTTTACAAGTTGAGGACGATTGCACGACCTAGGAAGGTGCATATTTTAACTTAATTTTATTTTATGACTATCCATCTCAACGGTTTCAAACAATGAATTTTATTAGTATTGATACAGTTTAAAATCCCTCTCCCGACCGGATCATTTCAATATAAGGCCTGGGTGAGAGGTTAAGCTACATTAATAAAATCGAATTTTTTAGTTATCTTTGTGGATTAAGTTATAGTATGTTGCGATACAAGTAAGGTAAGCACTAGTTACTGATTGAGAAAAAGTTGGAAAAAAAAAAAAAAAACGAGGCGCTTGCGCCGAGTTTCTTTTTTCTTTTTTTTTTTTTTAATTTTCGAGATCTGTTACGCGCTTACCTCGTGTCTATTGCATATTATTTTGTTGGTCGATGTGACTAATTTTTATTAAATATAGTAATAAATGAATTAAAATATTGGTTGGATGTAAAAGACTTTTATGAGAAAGAAACATTTGGTGTTAGTTGCTATGTAGCTATTCATTTGTTTTATTATAAGCAAGGATTGTTGGCTGTGGAGACATTTTTATATGTAGTACCGTGATTAGAATCTGTTTGATAATTTTATTATGGAAGGAGTCATGGTAGATGGTACAGAAATTGAAGATGCCTGGAGAGTGGGATGTTCTGCAACAATTCCGGAAAAATCTAAAGAAAGGTACGAGTTAGTGTACAAAACATTCAAGAAATGGTTAAATAAAAAAGGCGTGCAGATACACGAGCAGAATCTGTTGGTATAGTTTGTTCTGAGGAATGAGAAATTAAAGTCTGCAGGAAGTTTATGGTCAGAGTACTCAATGCTCAAAGCTAATATAAAGTTAAATGATGGTATTAAAATTATCTCATTTTGTAAATTAATTGATTTCTTGAAAAAGAAGAACGTTGGTCATCGACCGAAAAAGTCTAGTGTTTTTAGCAGGGAAGAAATTAATATGTTTTTAAATGAAGCTCCCGATGATGTGTTCTTAATGATTAAGGTAGTAATGATTTTTGGAATTGCAGGGGCCTGTGGGAGAGAAGAATTAGTTGAAATGATGATTGACGATGTCGAGGACAGGGGTGCAGTTATAATTATTAATATCGCGAATAGCAAGATGAACATTAGTAGATGTTTTGCAGTTACTGAAAAGGTTAATGCAGAAGTTGATTTTTTAGGAATTGCAAGGAAATATGTCGCTTTGAGGCCAAAAGAGTGTAAGTGCAGACTTTTTTTTGACATTTCTCAATGGGAAGTGCGTTGGTCAGCCTGTAGGAATTAATACTATGGGTGGAATTTCTTAAAAAATTGCACATTATCTAAAACTAGAAAATGCTAGTTCTTTCACGGGCCGTGCGTTCAGGAGAACGTCTGCTACTTTGTATGCAGATACAGGTGCCGATATTTCGTCTCTAAAACGACACGGTGGGTGGAAATCTTCACAAGTGGCAGACGGTTATGTAGAAAATTCTCTTGAAAATAAGATTAATACAGCAAATAAGATTTTACATTGTGGAAGCGAGATTGAAGTAGGGCCGTCTACTAGCGGAGAAACAAATATGACAACATTGAACTTGAAGAAAATGGACGTGTTCGTCCAATACCATTCAATAATTGTAATAATTGTACTATCACATTCAATATATCAAAATAAATATTGATACTATTATTTTACTTACCGCACATGTGCTTTCGAGTCCATATCAGCATTGCGATTTCTTTTGTTTGCATAACAACCAGGTTAGATGTGGGAACGATGACTTACTTTCAGTAACAACAATATTAGTAAGTATAAGAAATTAGTCACATCGACCAAAAAATATAATGTGTATAGTGTGTATAATTAATTACTGGTTCCTATAATGCTAAAATGTTTTAGCTCGACCAAATAAAAAATTGACCAGTACTCGGCACTTGTAATAAAACAACATTTTTTTAACATATAGATTAATTAAATTGTGTAAGATGATAGCTTAAGATGTAAAAAGTAATATGCTATTGATATATAGATCCCTACGTTTCTCGAATTCCAATTACATATTTTTTGTTAATGTTCACAACGCGACATTAAACGTATTAAAGTTTTTGGCACAAGCAGTGATATTTGAAATCCTAAATATTGAAATTATAATATCTACTAATTTCTTCTTCTTCACTTCCAGGTTTAGGCAAGAGTTGCCTGTTCCGTCTTCACTAATAGATCTAAGGCTATCTCTTCGGAGGACGTCCGACATCTCTTCTTCCTCTTGGAAAATAATGGAAGATTTTATTTGGTAATCTACTTTCTTTCATTCTTTCTACATGTTCTTTCCACTGTATCTTGTTGTTAAATATCTTTTCTTTCATGGAGTAGATCTGCAGTTCTTCATGGATATCCTCGTTTCTTATCTGGTCCATTGTAGTGCAGCCTTTTACTCTTCTTAAAAAATTCATCTCGGTTGCTTGGATATTACTTTCTTGTTTGGTAGTGGTAATCCAAGATTCACTCCCATTCAAAAGGACAGGGACAGCCATTGTTTTATAAAATTTTAATTTTGTTTGTTATGGGCTTTATTATTCAATGTTCTATTTATTGTACCACTAATAGCTTGAAACTGATGTGTTTTGTGTTCAATATCTTTATAATACTCATAGCTGATGTCACATTCTAAATATTTAAAGTGGGATACTTGTTCAATAATTTCGTCTCTAATTACTATTTTTGTATGCAGAGTATTTCTTCCACAAAATGCCATTACTTTTGTTTTACTTATTGAAATTTTAAAATTACAATCGCTACATATTGCATTTAGTTTGTAAGCAGCCAATTGTAACAGATCTTCATCATGGTGTAGTAAGACTAAATCATCGGCGAAAATTAAGTTATTAATACTTGAGTTATTGTTCAATCTAAGGCCTTTGTCCATTATAATTTTCCATTGTTTCATAATGTCATCGATATATTAAAAAGAGTGGGCGATAGACTACACCCTTGTCTAACTCCTTGATTTATTAAAATTTCTTCTGACCTTTCTCTATCAGTTTTTATCATTGCTTTAGTTTCTTCATGTAAGCCTTGGACTGATTTTATTATATGGTGTGGATATCCTCGTTCCTTCGTTACTTCCCATAGTATAGATCTATTTATTCTGTCAAAGGCCTTTTCAAAATCAATGAACAACAAATATGTTGGCAGGTTAAATTCTCTTCCCTTTTCAATTAGTCTCTTTATAATAAACACATTATCACTACAGGATCTTCCTTTTCTAAACCCTGCTTGTTCTTCTTCTAAGAGTGTGTCAGATATCTTCTTCAATCTATTATTTATTATTTTTGCATATAATTTATAAGTGGAGTTCAATAAGTTGATACCTCTATAATTTTTAATATCTAATCTATTTCATTTTTTGAAGAGGGATATGATTTCACCTATCTTGCAATTTTCAGGTATTTTACATGTCTTCCAACATTCGTTTATTAAGTTCAATAATCTTATTTCTACAAATAAACCTGCATACTTTATCAGTTCATTGTTTATACCATCTATACCTGGTGCTTTTCTATTGTTCATTTCTTTCAATGCCTCTCTCATTTCACTTAGAGTAATTCTATTTCTGATTTATTTTCACTTTCAGAAGGGAGTTTTATAACTAATTGTTCTTCATTACACCATAATTCTCTGTAGTGATTCTCCCATGTCTTCAGATCAATTGCATTTAGTTGTGCAATATCTTTTTCTGTTGTATTTAATTGTTTCATTACTTTAAATGCTAACTATTGTCTGCCATGTACATCGTGCTCTATTTTGGAAATAAATCTTTCCCAGGAATCTTTATGAGCTGTTCGAGTTATTTGTTTTTCTCGATTTCTTTTTTGTTTATGTGTAGTTCTAGATTCTTCAGTTTTCTTTTGTAAGTACTCTAAATAAGCTAATTTTTTTGTCTCGCACAGCCTCCTCTATTTCGTCATTCCATATCTTTAATCCTCTTTTGATGCGAATCGTTTTCTTCTTTCCTATAGCTTCACTTGCAGCATTTATAATACATGTTTTCATATTTTCCCACTCTTCATTTAGATTATCATTAATTGCTTTTCTTTCTAAGTTTCTTGTAGCCTTTTTTGGTATAATTGTCTTATACTTTCTTCTTCTAGAAGATATACTTTAAATACTTATTCTTTTATTCTTTCTTGAGTTTTTTGTTTTTTTCCATTTGGCTATTATAAGTATCGTGGCTACCAATAGATAGTGGTCTGTATATATGTCACATCCTCTGTATACTCTTACATCTTGTATTTGATTCCTGAGTTTATCATTAATCATTATGTAATCTATAGAAAGATCTTTGGTTCCTAGCGCACCATGTATACTTGTGTATGTCCTTTTTCCTATAGAAAGTATTCGTGATTTTTAGTTTATTATAGGTAGGAAATTGTCGAAGTTCTTCCCCGTTTCTATTTATTACATCTTCTTCAAACATACTTACTATTTCTGGGATTGGGAGATTACCAACTCTGGCGTTTAAATCACCTCCTAAGATGATACTTTCTGTGTTTTTAATACCATTTAAATCTTGTTGTAATTTATCATAGAAAATAACAGTGTCTTCAATTTTCCCTTATTCTGGTGCATACACTCCTACAATGTTCAAGTAATTCCGATATATTTTCAACCTTACTGTTATTATTTTCTCATTCACATATTTGTAGCTTATTATTTTTTATCTCCATTTGCTATTAATTAGTATAGCTACACCACTGCAAGCTCTTCTCTAAAAATTTTAAAACTTTAATTAAAGCAAATACAATACTTTTAGGTTGCAGACTTACATGGAATTAATTATTTTGTAAATTACAAACTTCTAGAGACAAATTGCAAAAGTACAAAGTATATAAAATATTAGGATATACTGAAACTGATAGTGAAGTTAATATTATAAGAACATATCCGGAAATTGTTTCAGATATTATTTTTTAGTTTTTTAATTAATATATTGAAGAATAGTAAGAATAAAATTATTTCAACTTACACATAGAAATACAAATACAGTTAATGGTTTGAATTCATTTTTACTTTAACTTTTAAAATTATCTAATTACTGTCATATATTATTATCATTATTATTATTATCATTATTATTATTATTATTATTATTATTATTATTATTATTATTATTATTATTATTATTATTATTATTATCGTAAATATTAAACTTGGCGTTTTCCTTCTGGTTTTCCTCCAAGAAGCTTCCATGCTCCTCTTTCATCCCTCATGCGTGCCATACGTCCTGCCTATTGCAGTCTACGAGACTTAACTGTTCTTATTGTATCTGCCTTACTATACATATCATGTAGTTCGCTATTTATCAATTCACCTGAGTGTTCGTCTTGATTTTTCGGTTTAGAAACCCATTTTACATCATCAGCTAAAAGTGGGTTTTTAGTTTGTAGGGTTTTCCTTGATCATTGATATAAAAAATAAGACAACCTCAATTTCAGGTGCTGTTAACTTGCTAATTGGTCATATTCTAAAACAATAGTAAATTTAAATATTAATTACCCATTGAACTATTGTAGGAAATATCACTATGAGGTTTATTTTAAATATTAATTACCTACTTCACCGGGATTTTCAAGAGATTCCTGTATTCATGATATTCATGTTATTTGCTTTTATTTTGAATATGATTTAAAAAAAATCTCTTAGTACTTTAAGAGAATTAGGATTAGTAATCTGACTTCTTCCTTGTAGTTTACAGGTATAGCTTTTTCATATTTTAAACTATTGATTTTATTTAAATGCATTCAAAGTTGATGAAAAGTAAGAAAAATAAGTACCTTGTTCTTTCACCGTAAAATACAACTTTCAAGAAACCGGGGTTCCATCGGATAAAATTTTCCAGAGTAAAGTAGTCCCACATTCGGTTCTCCGGGCGGGGATTACTTCAGGGAATCCATGTCGAAGGTTCAAACACAGGGGTATGTTTGTAGGAACATGGAATGTTAGGACATTACATAATAGCTGGGCAATAGCTTAAACTGTAAATATATAAAACTGTAATTATTCCATTTATATTATATGGATGCGACACATGGACTCTTTCTTTAAGGGAGGAAAGCAGATTACGAGAATTTGAGAATAAAGTTCGTAGGAAAATGTTTGGACCAAAGAGAGATGAACAGAGAGGAGTGCTTATCAGTGAGCTACATGATCTTTATGTGAAACCAGATGCAATAAGAACAGTTAAGGCTCGTAGACTGTGACGGGCAGGACATGGGGCACGAATGGAAAATTAAAGAGGGCACGAAATTTGGGAAAACCTCAGTATGCAGGCAAATAATGAGACGGGAGAATAATATTAACCATGATTACATTAAATTATACAAGATATGATTGGAATACATTATCTTAGCTTGAGGATGTATGGAGAGCTTATGTCAGCATGGCCATGCACATACAGGCTCAATAGTTCTAGTTATTATTTATGTTAATAGTAGTTCATAAATGGAATCTTTCTATATGTCATAACATAGGAACAAAGATGCATATTCCATGAACAGTATATAAAAAGTTCTTCTCTGTGATTTTTGCACGATGAAAATTCATTTTCTTGTTGTTCCAAATTATTTCAACCCGAAGTATAATTAAACATTATAAAAATATTGTAACATGTTACACTGAACTGTTAATTTATCTCTAAGAATATTTAAGTTAATAACAGTAATAAAATTAGAAGTGCTCCATTAACACTCAATGATACCGATATTTATTCTCCTCGAGAATCACTCGGAGCAATTTAGTCGACAAAGCAAACAGCATGATTTGACTTTCTGACCACAATATCAGGAGTTCATTTGCTGTCTTGTTTCCACACCAAATTCCAGCCAACTTCATAGTGTCGTTGGATAAATGTATCTTTCATGTACATTTTAACAAAATAATTATCTTCTGTAAAGCAAAGAATAAGAATTAATCATTTTAAACATATTCCATAGAAGGTTGTTATGAATTAGACAGGCGGAAAACAGAGAACCACGTTATAAAATCAACTTTGAAAAAATACGTTACCAAAATATTATGTCAACTGAATATAAACTTAATATCTAAGCAAGAGTTAAACTTACAGTGCAGATTATATATGTATTTAGCCATTGCTCAACAAAACACAACTTCAAACAAAAGGACGTAGTTTTTTTATATTCAATTGAAAATATTTTAAAGGAAAAAAATATATATAGGAACAAATTTCTGCTAACAGCTGTCATTTTATATTTTTGTCACTAGACATCAATTTACACTGAATATAATTCATATGTTCTTCATATAAATCTAGTACACCACATTCATCTTCCCGTTGGTAATTAACATAATACATGACAAATCAGCTGTAAATGTGATACTTTAAAATGGAGGTTTTCTGGGACTGTGATATAGAGATTTAAATAAAAATAAAACATCACTCCACATAAGTAGATGTTGTTTGGCGTAAATAGTTCAATATGAGAAGTTTTATAGAAATGAAATTTAGAAATGTAAATAAAAAATATCATCACCCACATAAGTACATATTGTTTACCGTAAAATTGGATGAAGTTGTAGTTAACGTACATCCCTATCCTTGTATTAACAAACGTTTCACAGTGATTCGTCCAAAAGAGTCTGCAGGATGATTTATACGTAAAATTATTAAGTAAAATAGTACCTGGATGTTGCATTCGAACTGCAGATCCATCTTCGTACGCCTCAAATGAGCACCACAACCTGAAATATTATTACATATTATAATAATACTGCCTTCCATGACATTGGAATTATAATAATAATAAAACAATTAGCTACCCTAAAACGATAAAATTACCCTTAAAACCAAATAATCCACCAATAAAACGATCGAATTACTCCAACCGGCAAATTATCTCTAATCCGATCAAATAACCGATAATTGATAATTACGATATGAATTTACAATTATTTTTCTTTTTAGTTATTAAATAAACATAAAAACACGTTTAATTCATGTAGGTGTAGAAGCGCATGCCGTACTTTATATGTTTTTTAATTCAACAAAAATTTAGAAAGAACGATTTTTCCGCATAGAATGAATTGAACGAACCCGCAATGGATATCCTGCAGAAAGAAATTTAAATTTGAATTGGTATAACTAGAAACATATTTGCTTACCTACACTAGAATTATAAAAATTGAACTTCGAAATAAGAGAAATTAAACTTACCTCATTTGGCATTAGAGTGTATCACAACGTGGCAACTTCTTAGAAAAATTTCGGTTAGGTCAGTAGACGGGTTAAAAATAAGGGATATTTTGCTGGTTGTTCAATGGGTTCTCGTAGAAGAAAAGTTAAAAATCTTTGGAAATTAATACAATATTGTTTTTAAAATCATATGAATTAAGGCGGATTCTTGAATTATACATATGGTTCAAAAATATAGTTAGAATAAGTAAAAAGAAAATATTTTTGAGCCTACAAAAGGCTAAAAAAAAGACAAATAAGCCAAAAAAGTCGAAAAAGGACAAGAAGGAATGACAAAATCTATCTTTTCTTACCTACAATGACCAACAAAAATGTAAATACTCCTTTATATATTGTGTTGGACATGGGTTTTAGATAAAATTAAAAAAAAAAACAGTTTTGCCCAACTTCCCAGTCCTAATTATTATTATAATAACAATGGTACTCTACATACTAACGGTTTGCCCAGCTATACCCCTAGGCAGTCAGGTATATTTTTTGTGTCCCTATATTTATACCCCCCTAATGACTTGGGGTTTGCAACCGGTTCTACTCCCACGGACCGGATCTACACCTGCCGAAACAGGTGTAGACCACTGTTAGTCTACCCGTCCCTGGTAAGCATGTCATCGGTCCATTCTTGATTCTTGATCTCGACCTGCAGATTCACTTCAATATCCTAAAAAACAAGACAGGCCTCATGTCACCACAGCACTCGGAGTTCCAGAAAACAATTATAGAAAGTAGGCCTACTACCCTAATCCATAAGACTCTATTGTACAAAATTTCGAATTCTTGTGAGCCAAGAATTGTCTTATACCTTAACTAAAACTTCATTCAGGTTTACGCCAAACAATATTTGCTTATGTGGAGTGATGTTCTTTTTTTATTTATATCTATGACCAGTTTTCACCATAATGTTCAAGCAATCAATTTATGTATTGCGTAACGAAATCATCCATTTTGCATTTTGCATCCATATAGGCTACAGTATTCTTACCAAACAGTTCCTCTACAGTTTTGCTCCCTCATATAATTTATTTTACACACTCATAGGCTGGGATTATTTGAAAGACTTCCATGTACTATTTATGTTTTCAGTCTCACCACCTTGTTTTTCTTCACTGCATGAATTTTTTTTTTCGAAGTTAGTTTCCTAGAAAAATAAAAGTTACAACTGATTAGTTCATTTTCACAGTTTTTGTGGTAAATGCATAATTTCTTCTTCCTATCTATGTAAAATATAGTAAGAAATTATGGAAATTGTGATGAAGTGTCAGAATTCAAATAACTTGCAACAGTAAAAAGCAGAAATTAATTATGCGTAGGATCAACTATGAAAACGTATGATATATTCTGTATTATAGATGACGGAGACTTGTCTCAAAATCTCTCAAAATGTTAAATTAATGATATATAAAATGGCGATTCTACAAGTTATATATTAAATGGATACGAAAACAGTTCTCTTACTTTAAGACATAAGAAATGTGTGGGTATTTGAGAATAAAGTAAATATTGACCAGATATATATGTACAGGTAAATGGAGGAAAGTATCTAACTGTGAGCTCCATGATCTTGATAGAAAACCAGATATAATATGAGGAGTTAAGTTTTGTAGACTCCGGTGAGCAGGACATGTGGAGATAGAGATACATAATAGATGTCATAAACAACAATGTGTATCGGGGAACATAGCTATGGAATTATGGATACAACAGGATACCCAACTTGAACTCTACTAGCCGCCAATGTTTGTTTTCTCGCAACTAAACTGGATACATGCGATTTAATTTAAAAAAATTAAGACATGTTTGAAAATGAACAAAATCTGACTATGTATTGAACGCAATTCTTGCACGATAGACTCGCCGATGTGGCGTAGGCTGTTCCCATAAGTTACAATCTATAGCCATATGTGAATATTATATAAAACTATAAAGTGCATGGCGAGACAGTCTCATGGGGATTTTGAACCAGTGCAACACTAATGCATGATGGTATTTAACCGCTCCGTTACGGGCAGTGCAAAATCAAAATCTGGACCTCTAGATTGGGTGTTTTATGAGGGGTGTGTAATCCTTCCATATAAAACATAACTCAAAAGTATAACAACCGGGCTGATGGATAGAAATTTAAAAAATATATAAAGTAATAATATTAGCCGCCACTAGCCATGGCCCATGTCTAAATACTGTTCTAACTACGTAAAACAAACTTACAGTTTTCTTCCTACAATAAAAAACGTCATCTTTTGTATAGGCAAATGTTGCCATTTTCAGACCATGTGAAGTTTTATTGTTCCTTGGTTACGGCTGAACAAACGATTGAAAGAACATAAAGATAATCACGTCACCAGTTACGTCATGAATTAATAATAAAAGGAGAAGAGAGGCAAACATTTACCAAACAAGAAAGTAAAATCCAAGCAGCTGAGATGGATTTTTTAAGAAGAATAAATGGGTGTATCAGATAAGAATGGACCAGACGAGAAACGATGATATTCGTGAAGAACTGCAGATCTCTTCCCTAAAACAAAGTACATATAATAACAAGAGAGAGTGGAAAGAACATGTAGAAAGAATGGAAGAGAGTAGAATACCAAAGATAATCTTAGATTATTTTGCGAGAGGAAGAAAGAGATATCGACGTCCTTGGAAGAGAAGGTCTTATAGATCTATCAGTGAAGAGGAACAGGATGTGAAGGAGAAGAAGAAATACAAATTAACAGAATGCCAAAAGTTATTTTAATTATTAGACGTGATTATGTTAATTAAGTTACGTCCATTTTCAGGAGAGAAGAAAATGTTTATATGTAATGCCTGGCAGTTAATCATCTCTATATTCAAATTGTGTCAGAGACTGGCCCATTTTTCAAAAAAACGAACTGATTAATTATGATAATCTTGAAGAAGATTTCCGGGCTGTAGGCCGTGGTCTGGAGGCATGAAGTTCTCCGACGTTTCGCCAGAGACTACATAGCAACTCCGGCCGTGAAAGCCTAACTCAATACGAACTGATTGTTTTATTAACCAACGAAAACACCTCATAAGACTATTATTTTAAGCTGATGTCTGATATATAATCGATTCATTACATTTTATTATTTTCGTTGTATAGTGGACAGTGGTTGTCATTCCTTTGTGTATGTTATGTTAAAACTAAGATCCAACTATCTAACACAAATGTAAAATAATTTTTATTGTACGGATGTGACACGTGGAAGATGGCCAAAGAAATAATTAGCTTGGTGTTTACGTAGGATATTAAATATGAGATGGGCTGATATAGTCTCAAACCAAGAACTCTGATGAAAAACTGAAGAATCCCCTATCGAAAAACAAATAATGGGAGCAAATAGCGTTGTATTGGACATCCTCTGCGCAAAACCTCAAACTGCAATAGAAAGATGCGCACTGGACTGGAATCCTCAAGGTGCAATGAGGAGAAGAAGACCAAAATGACTTGGAAGAGTACTATTGGGGAAAATGTGCTTTGATGTGAAGAGGTTTTGCAGATGATAGTGATAGAAATGAACACTGGTTTATAAAACATGAAACATAAAATATTCAGAATGTGGAAAATTCAAAGAAAATAGTAAAGATTTTCTATATTTAACCGAGAGTGGAAAGGCTACATAAATAAGTTTAGTACAGTATGTCAAACGGGTTTAAGGGGTGCCATACACTATAAATTATGTGATATCTCAATAACTTCGACACTTTGAAAGAGGAACTTCCCCTAATAATTGTATTTACAGAATTGCTGAAATGCACTATTATTCATAATTATCATCATACAAATGTTTGTTAATAAATAATTTTTGAGATAGTACTCAGATAATATATTAGTAAGCAGACTTACCCCCTATATTGATGACATTCTAGGAGAAACCGGTCTACAACAGATCAGATTTTTAGTATAAGACAGATTTTAGAAAAGAAATGGGAATATAATGGTACTGTACATCAACTATTACCTATTTTTCAAAAAAGCATATGATTCAATTAAGAGGGAGAAGTTATATAGTATCCTGCTGGAGTTCGGAATTCCTAAAAAGTTAGTTAGACTTATACGAATGTGTCTAAATGGCACATAGGGTTCGTGTAGGCAAACAGTTTTCGGACACTTTTGAATTCCAGAATGGGTTGAAGCAAGGAGATGCACTATCTCCTCTACTATTTAATTTTGTATTAGAGCATGCCATTAAATCTTTGGAGAATGAGGAAGGCTTACAACTCAATGGTATTAATAAGCTGTTAGTTTATGCTGATGATGTAGTACTATTGGCCGACAGCGAGGAGATACTAAAGGACAACACGCACACAGTATTGAGTAATACTAAGAAATTAGGACTAGAAGCGAATACCAATAAGACTAAGTATATGGTCACACGTAGAAATACATTATATAATGGAAATGGACAGCTATTGACAAATGAGGGAAATTTTGAGGAAGTGGCTGAATTCAAATACCTAGGAACAATAATCACAAATAGGAATGAGATGCACAAAGAAATTAGACATAGGCTCAATTCTGGAAATGCGTGCTATTATGCATTGCAGAGACTTTTGATGTCCCAACTCCTTTCAAAAAACGTTAAACTGAAAATATATAAAACTATTATTCTACCAGTTATATTATATGGGTGCCAAACATGGACTCTTACTTTAAGGGAGGTGGGGAGATTGCGAGTATTCGAGAATAAGGTACTTAGGAAGATTTTTGGACCGAGGAGGGATGAACAGACAGGTGAATGGAGAAGACTACATAACAATGAACTACATGGTGTTTATAGGAAGCCAGATATAATATGAACAGTTAAGTCTCGTAGACTGCGATGGGCAGGACATGTTGCACGTATGGGGAATGAAAGACTTGCATGGAAGCTTCTTGTAGGAAAGCCAGAGGGAAAACAACCAGTTGGTAGACCAAGAATGAGGTGGGAGAATAACATTATGATTTGAGGGAGGTGGATTATACAGAGAATGATTGGAAAGCATTAGCTCGGGATAGGGATGTATGGAGGGCTTATGTCCGCGCGGCCATGAACCTACGGGTTCGATAGTGCCAGCGAGTAAGTAAGTAAGTACTCACATAATATCGATATTTTCAAACTATTTTTTTTCTCTATTCTTCAAGCTCAAGTGAACAATGTTCTGTAAACAAAACAAAAACACGTCATCTATGTGAAGTAGACTGCAGAAGTGGTGCTTAAATTTAAAATAGGACAAAGGAACGCCATCTATCAGACAAGGGCGGGATCCGAAGTACGAAAAGTGAAGCGTTTTGTATAACAATACACATGCATCCATAGTAATTCTGCCCGAAGGCAGGTCCTTCACTGCAATCATAGCATTTTCATGCTATGCCTGCAGCTTTACTAGGGAATTGTGTAGGTGTGGTAGCTTCCCGTTGCTTTCCTCACCGGTGAAGGATGTTGATGATGATGATGATGATAATGATAAGGATGATAATGATAAGGATGATAATGATGATGATGGCCATATGATTCGGGGACGTTTTGGGCCTTAAAGTTTTCCTGACATTTGTCTTACAGGTGAGGAAAAACCCCGATAAAAACCTCACCCAGAAAAAGCTGCCCCCGACAGGGATCGAACCCGGGCCCGCTGCGTGACAAGGCAGCACGCTATCTCGAGACCACAGCGGTGGACTACCATACACATAATAATATTAATAATAATAATAATTATTATTATATTATAATTATTATTATTACGTATTATTATTTTATTATATTTATTATTCTTATTATATTTATTATTATTATTATTTTATTATTATTTATTATTATTAGTTATTATTATATTATTACTATTATTATTATTATATTTTATTATTATTATTATTATATCTATTTTATTATTCTTATTATTATTTATTATTTATATTTATTATTATTTTTATTATTATTATTATTATTATTCTTATTATTATTATTATATTATATTTATTATTATTATTATTTTATTATTTATTATTATTAAATATATGTATTATATTATTATTATTAGTATTATATTATTATTATTATTATTATATTTATTATTATATTTATTACTTTATTATTATATTTATTATATTTATTATTATTTATTATTATTTATTATTATTATTATATTTATTATTATTATTATTATTATATTTATTATTATAATATTTATTATTTATTAATAATTATAATTATTATTTATAATAATTATAAGTATTAGTATTATTATTCATACTTATTATTATTATATATTATATGCTATAAGATATCAAGATACAAGCAATTAAATTGGTATGGGCATTGTACGACGAATGCATAAAGAAAGGTTACCCATTAAAACATTGGAATTGTGTCCACCTGGGAGAAGAAGAAAGGAAGACCTCGAAACTCATGGATGCAAGAAATAAGATTTGGAATGAGAACAAGAGGACTGGAGGACATGGAGTGGATGGATAGAGACGAGTGGAGAAGGAAAATAAAACTTTAGTCACAGATAGATTTTTAAACATTGGAAATCTGATTACAAATAAATTATTATTATTATTTTTATTATTATTATTATTATTATTATTATTATTATTATTATTATTGGTATTATTATATATTATTATTATTATTATTATTATTATTAGTATTATATTATCATCATCATTATAGTAGACTGTATAACACTTTTTTTATCTACAGTGTTCTGCCCTAAGGCAAGTCCTTCACTGCTATCATAGCATTTTCATTCTATGCCTTGCATCTTACTAGGGATTTTAGGTATGGTAGGTTCCCGTTTCTTTCCACACAGAGGGATGAAGATGATGATGAAGGCTACGCTTTGGGCCTCAAAGCTACCTGATATTTGTCTTACTGGTGAAGAAAATCCCCGGAAAAAAATACCTCACCTGGGAAGCTTGTCCTGACCGGAATCGAATCCGGGCTCGCTTTTTGGCAAGACACACGCTACGCCGAGAGTACAGCGGTATAAACAATTAAATGGTATGAACTTGTACGACGAATGTAAGAAGAAAGGTTACAAAAAAACACACACACATGGATGGTGTCCACTTGGATGAAAAAAGAAAGCAAGACCTCGAAATTCATGGATACAATAACTAAGGACTGGAATGAGAACAAGTGGACAAGGAGAAGTTGGATAGGGACGAGTGGAGAAGGAAAGTAAAACTGTAGGCACAGAAAGTTGTGTAAAGTTTGAAAATCTGTATATAAATTTATTTTTATTATTATTATTATTATTATTATTATTATTATTATTATTATTATTATTATTATTATTATTATTATCATCATCATCATCATTATTATTAACTAACTCACTGGCACTATCGAACACGTAGGTTTATGGCCGCGCGGACGTAAGCTCTCCATACATCCCTATCCTGAGCTAATGTCTTACAATCAGCCCCTGTATAATCTACTCCCCTCAAATCATAGTTAATGTTATTCTCCCATCTCATTCTTGGTCTATCAACTGGGCATTTTCCCTCTGGTTTTCCTACAAGAAGCTTCCATGAACTTCTTTCATTCTCCATTCGTGCGACATGTCCTGCCCATCGCAGTCTATGAGCCTTAACTGTTCACATTATACTGGCTTCCTATAAAGACCATGTAATACATTGTTACGCAGTCTTATCCATTCACCTGTCTGTTCATCTTTCTTTGGTCCAATAATTTTCCTAAGAACTTTATTCTCAAATACTCGTAATCTCCTTTCCTCCCTTAAAGTAAGAGTCCATCTTTCGCATCCACATAATATATCTCGTATACTAATAGTTTCATATATTTTCATTTTTACCCTTTTTGAAAGGAGTTGGGAAGTCAAGAGTCTCTGTAAAGCACAATAGCACGCGTTTCCAGAATTGAGCCTATCCTAATTTCCTAGTGCATCTCATTCCTGTTTGTGATTATTGTTCCTAGTTATTTGAATTCAGCCACTTCCTCAAAATTTCCCTCTTTTGTCATTAGCTGCCCATTTCCATAATATAATGTATTTCTGTGTGTGATCATATATTTAGTTTTATTGATATTTACTCACAGTCCCAATTTCTTAGTGTTATTCAGTAGTGTGTGCGTGTTGGCTATTAGTATCTCCTCGCCATCGCCCAATAGTACGAGTACCACATCATCAGCATAAACTAACAGCTTATTAAACACCATTGCATTGTAGGCCTTCTGCATCCTCTAAAGATTTGATGCCATGTACTAGTACAAAATTAAACAGTAGAGGAGATAGTGCATCTCCTTGCTTCAATCCATTGTTTACTTCAAAAGTATCAAAAAACTGTTTGCCTACACGCACCGTCCTCTTTGTGCCATTTAGACACATTCGTATAAGTCTAACTTTTAGGAAATCCGAACTCTAGCAGGATACTATATAACTTCTCCCTCTTAATTGAATCGTATGCCTTTTTGAAGTCTACGTATAGTTGATGTACAGTACCATTATATTCCCATTTGTTTCCTAACATCTGTCTTAAGCTAAAAATCAGATTTGTTGCTGACCTGTTTCTTCTAAATCCACATTGATGATCTCCTAGAATGTTATCATAAGTAATGCCACGAGTGATTTCCAAATTATCGATAAATTCACGACTCACGAAGTGAGGAGTGAATTTATCTAAAGAATTTGGAAATCAAGAGTGGCATTTGTTAGGACTATTTAACGAATAAAATTAAGCTGTTTACTCACAAATCATTATTTAACTATAGTTATTTTAAAATATTTATATATTTAATGTAAACGGCGATGTTTGAAAACAAATGAGAAACGATAGGTACGCTTCTACTGCTTCTTTTGTTTATCACTGCAACCAGATCATACTATTTATTGCCAAAGGAACGCAATATTGTAAGGAGGAGCTTTCTTTAATATGGTAATTATAACACTGATAAATATTTGGTGAGACACGACTCTGATTGGTTGTAAAACAGAAATCATTGAAACGTGATTGGTCATTGACTCCCATTTGGGGCATGAGTTAAATAGTCAATATAATGAGTAAGTCTACTTAGTAATATATTTGTTAGAATTTTGTACGAAATTGAAAGTAATAAATGCCCCTTTAGTTGTTGCAATCAGTTTTTTCTCCCCTTTCTTATAAATTGATACGATAATCGATTCTCCATTCATCTGGAAGAGCTTCTTTTTCCCAAATCACATTTAGCAACTGGCGTATCTTATCCATTAATTTTTCTCCCCCTGATTTTAACATTTCTGCTGGGATCTCATATAAACCTGATGCTTTACACAGCTTCAATTTTTCTATCGCCAATTCAACCTCTAATGCACTTGGTTCTGTGATTAGCATTTCTCCTGTCTGTAAATTATCCTCTTCAATATCCTACTCTGTATATACATTTAATAGCTGATTAAAGTAACTTTTCCATCTATTTAATATGCTCCTCAAATCTGCAATCATATCCCCATTTTCATTCCGAATTACGTTATTTCTAGCCTCAAATCCTCTCTTGTCTATTCTAATTCTCTGATACAATTTTCTAATGTTCCAATTTTTGACATTCATTTCAAGATCATTATTCTTCTCTCTAAAATTGTCCCTCTTATTACTCTTATTAACTTCGTGTTTTCCCTTCTAACACTACCCAATTGCCCCAAAGTTACCTCATTTGGCTCATGTAACCATTTCATTTTTGTTAGCTTTCTTTTCTTTACAATGTCAGCACATTACTCATCAAACCATTTGTTTTGTCTCTTTTTTTAAGTAACCAATGTTTTCTGATGCTGACAATTTAATAATATCTCTTATAGCCTCCCATTCTTTATTTATATCAGTTTATTCTTCGTTTGCCACATTGTCATCTGAAGATTTCAGTACTTAAATTCTATTAGCAATTTTAATTTGGTATTCTTGCCGCATTTCATCATTTTTCAAGTTTTTTAAATCACATTTTTCAGGTTTTTTAAATAAAATTTTTCAGAATCATCTTTAGCGTTTGTTCCTCTCATAAGCGATAGCCGTTGTCTGATTTTCACCCTGACCAATGATGATCCGAATTGCAGTCTGTCCTTCTAACTGATTTACTCTCTGATAGTGCCACGAAATGGTTCAATTCCTACCTTCATGAGCGCCAGCAATCTGTTATAGAAAATCATACATTATGTTCTTCTTGGTCCTTCCGTAAAGCTGGGGTTCCACAGGGTTCGGTACTTGGACCTTTGCTTTTTTCAATCTACATAAATGACATATCTAACTCCCTAAAGCATTGCAAACATAATTTATTTGCAAACGACATGCAAATCTACATCCACACAGACAAATATTCACTAAATGACGCTGTTGCCAAAATTAACGAGGATCTTGACTCACTAATGAGTTGGACAGTTAAATATGGACTGCAATTAAATCCTAGAAAGTCACAATCAATCATTATGGGTCATCAGAGACTATTATCTACAATTAACCTAAACACAGTTTCGCATGTGTCACTAAATGGAGTTCAAATCCCTTATAGTGAGACGGTAAAAATTCTAGGAGTATTTGTTGACAAAACCTTACATTGGAATACACAAATAAACCATACATGCAAAACAGTCTTCTCAATAATACATTCATTAAATCGTGTACGAAATTGTTTGCTATTCGCCCTTAGGAAAATGTTAGTAGAAACACTTGCAATGCCCCATTTTGATTATTGTGACACTCTTTTTACAGACTTAAATATTATTTCCACTCGAAGACTTCAACGTGTTCATAATTCTTGCGCACGTTTTATTTGTGGTATTCGCAAATTTGACCATGTTACACAGTCCCTGGAACAAATATCGTGGCTTCGTCTAAGAGATCGTAGAACTGTCCATTCCCTATCCCTTCTCTATAAAATACTTCACACATCATCGCCTAATTATTTATCACGCCGCTTCATCGGACTATACGACACACATAATCTTGACACTCGATCCCATCAGCACATTGTCCTTTATATCCCGCCTCATCACACTGTATATTATTCATTATCTTTTACGGTGTATCTTTACCAAAACATGGAATTCCCTTCCGCCCTATGTCAGAGACTGTCAAACTATAACATCCTTCAAAAATAAACTAAAGAATTATTTAATAACAAACTAACTTATACACCTCACTGATAGTATTCTTTTAGCAATATTAATATATTTAAATTATTTATGTAAATAATATTAAGAATAACAAATATTTTTATTTGTTTTGTTTTAAATATTGTATAATCGTAAAATTAGTTTTCTATATCTCATTATTTTCCTGTTTTTTATATACACTAGACAGGGACAATTTAATATGTCTTGCTTGTATACATTTTATTATTAGTTTTAGTCTTAATTTTAACTAATATTAACTGGTTGTATTATAGATCGTAATATGTATATTAGATATTATCTTTTGATCAAATTTTTACTTAGTGTTTAATATTAGAGTTCATTAAGATTGTTATATTCTTATGTAATATATGTTTGTCCTGGTGAGTGGAAGAGAGGGCCGCATGGCCTTAACTCCACCAGGCTAAATAAATAAATCTTAAATCTTAAAGTCGGTGAGAATAAAGAAGAATTATTTTTGTTGGATGAACAGAAGGACTAAATTAATAGACTGCATAAATATCTTTAGTTTTATACACCAATATAATTTAATTTCATTCTCTCAGAGCACATTATGTTAATAATATTGTTTTGAGAACTTTCCATAAATTGCATTTAGTTAAAACGAAGAACGCATTTGTGTGTAAGTAATTTCGTCCTTCATTGGAAATTATTACTTTTTCGTCGTTCTTAACCTTTATTTGCGTTTTTAGCAAATGTCAATGTACTTTTGAAAAAAGATACTGACTATAAAACATCATCATCATCATCGTCCTTTCAAGTATTAGGCCCAGTGGCCCGTTACGGTCTCCCGCCATCTCTGAAAAGGTCGACCCACAGATCTTCTGCCTCGAGGAATGTAGTGAAGAATTTGTTTTGGTATTCTGTAACTACCATGCGCTGAATATGGGCTAGCCAATTGTTTCTATATTCTTGGAGGTATTCAGATATAGGTACGATGTGTAACTCTCTGGCTATTGTTTAATTTCTTTGGTGGTCTAGAAGGCTATAACCTGCAGTTCGTCGCAGAAATTTCATCTCCGTGGCTGTAATATGACGATCATCCTGAGTTCTGATGGTCCAAGCTTCACTGCCATAACAGATTATGGGTCTAGCGAGAATTTTATAGATTTTCATTCTTGTGTGTCTCTGCACTTTTGATGGTTTAAAAACTTGGTTGATAATTCTTAAAGCTTTATTATAGTTTTGTATTTTAAGGGATATATCACATTCCTCATTATAAGTTAGATTATATCCTAAGTATTTAAATGAATTAACTTGCTGTAATATTGAATTCTGAATACAAATTTTACTTCTTACTGGGAATTTCCCTTGAAAGGCCATAACTTTAGATTTTGTTGTTGATATTTCCATGTTAAATCGTTGGGCTATTATATTAAGATGATGAGTGGAATATTGTAATTCATCTTCATTATTGCCGAAAAGAGCCTGATCATCTGCATATAAGAGAGTGTCTAAATTTGTGTGTCTTGAGAGAGGAATATTACCATGAACTGTCAATCTCCAGTGTCTGATATAGCATTAATGTATACATTAAATATAAGTGGTGATAGAGGGCATCCTTGTCTGACTCCGCAATTTATATGTTTCCAATCTGACAATTATGTTCCTATTTGTACTGCTATGATGTTATTTTTATACAGATTAAAAATTGTTTGTATTAGTTGATTTGGTGTTCCATCATCAGTTAAGATATCTAAAAGTTTTTGTCTGTCAACTCGATCAAATGCTTTGATAAAATCTATAAACGCTATATGTAGTTCTTTATTGAATTCTTTGTGCTTTTCGATAAGAAGTTTAAGGTGAAATAACCATCGGCACAGGATCTTCCCTTACGAAAACCATTTTGTTCTTCCCCTAATAAGTTTTCATAGTGTTTTTGTAATTTAGAAGCTAGAATTTTTGTAAAAACTTTATATCCACTGTTGAGAAGGCTAATGCCTCGATAATTATTACAATCTTTGAGGTTACCTTTTTTAAAATTGGTATGATAATGGCTTTCTGCCAAGATGAAGGTATGTCTTCTCCCAAGATTATTTATTTAGTAAGTGCAGAAAATTTTGTTTAAGAGTTTTGTCAGAATATTTAAACAATTCTATATGAAGTCCATCCTCACCAGGTGCTTTATTATTTTTACAGGACTCTAAAGCTGTGTCAAGTTCTGCTTCAGTGATATATAGAAGTTTCGCGTTCTGAGATATGGGTAAATCAAAATTAGTCTGGGAGATGGACCATAAATTTTGAAAATATGTAACCCAAGTGGTTTTATCAATCAAATTTAATTTTACACTCTCTTTACACTCTTGGCTAAGATTATTTAAAACTTTGTAAGTTTTTGGGTTAAGTTTGGTGAGATCTCTCTCTAGATTAGAGGCGAAAGTGTCCCAATTTTCTCTGTGTCTTCTTCTGATTTCTCGTTTTGCAATAGCTCTTTTATGATGATAATCGATTTTGTCATTCAACAACCCAGTTGTTATATATTGTTTAAATGCTTGTCTTTTTTTCAGCATAATTTTTGCTATATCATCATCCCATTTTCTGAGACCTCTTTTCATGTGCCATTTTAGTTTTGTCCCTAAACTTTCTAGAGCTGCTTTTCGTAATATGTTACAGATGTTATTCCATTCTTCTTCTACGGAATTTGAGGTATCAGAATTAATTGTGTGTGATTTTGTTCTTTGTTGGTATAACCATCGAATACTATCTTGCTGTAAAAGGCTAACTTTAAATATGTGTTTTTCCTGATAACGTGGTTTACATTTCGAATGTTTTATATAACATGGAGGGAAGCGACAGGTGGAGACAAGCAGAAAATGATCTGTTTCCAGTTCAAGACTCCTGAAAACTCTGGTATCCAGAACATAATTAAAAAGTTTACGATTAGTTAGTACATAATCTATAATTGACTGAGATTCCGAGCAGACCATGTATATTTATGGCAGTCTTTATGTTGAAAAAATGTGTTTGTAATTGGAAAGTTATTATAGGTAGCAAAGTCAATTAATCTTCTACCATTTTGATTGATGGTTTGTTCACCATAAGTACTAACAATAGAATGTATGTTAGTTGTACCTACTGTAGCGTTGAGATCTCCCATCAAAACTATAAAATCATTTGGATTAACTTTGTCTGTGACATCCTGTAGCATTGAGTAAAAATTATCACTTTCTGTCTCTTCGCCATTTACTGGTGCATAAACTCCAATTACTGTCAAATATCCACGATTTATTTTTAATCTAATTTGAATAATTCTTTCATTCTAAAAAACATTGATGTTAATAAATATTGTACGTTTACCCATTAATTAAATCTTATTTAAATTTGTTATGAAACTTACATTAGACATTTTGATCGAATTTGAATGTAATTTTTCCTTGATTTATTGAAACTTTCTAACCTAACCAACAGCTTTGAAATGTGGACGTACAACATACATACGTATTATCCGATACACTGTGAACAAATCTGATGTTCTAACACGATCTTTTTCTCACGTAACGAAATAAATTGAGTAAATAAACCGGAATCTGACGTCAGAATTCTAACAAATAAATTATGAAGTCTTGGTTACTTAGAATAAAAGAAAGGGCATGTATCAGGGCAATAATATTGTTTTGAGAATATTCCATAAACTGCATTTACTTAAAACGAAGAACGCATTGTGTTTAAGTAGTTTCGTCCTTCATTGGAAATTATTACTTTTTCGTCGTACTTAACCTTTATTTGCGTTTTTAGCAAATATCAATGTACTTTTGAAAAAAACTATACTGACTCTAAAATATTGATGTTAATAAATATTGTACGTTTACTCAATAATTAAATTTGCTTAAATTTGTTAAACATTTTGATCGAATTTGAATGTAGCTTTTTCCTTGATTTATTAAAACTTTCTAACCTAACCAATAGCTTTGAAATGTGGACGTAAAACATACATACGTATTATCCAATAAACTGTGAACAAATCTGATGTTCTAACACGATCTTTTTCTCACGTAACGAAATAAATTGATTTTTTTTTTAAGATTTTTTTTTTTAAGATTTATTTAGCCTGGTGGAGTTAAGGCCATGTGGCCTTCTCTTCCACTCACCAGGACAAACATATATTACATAAGAATATAACAATCTTAATTAACTCTAATATTTAACACTAAGTAAAAATTTGATCAAAAGATAATATCTAATATACATATTACGATCTATAATACAACCAGTTAATATTAGTTAAAATTAAGACTAAAACTAATAATAAAATGTATACAAGCAAGACATATTAAATTGTCCCTGTCTAGTGTATATAAAAAACAGGAAAATAATGAGATATAGAAAACTAATTTTACGATTATACAATATTTAAAACAAAACAAATAAAAATATTTGTTATTCTTAATATTATTTACATAAATAATTAAATATATTAATATTGCTAAAAGAATACTATCAGTGAGGTGTATAAGTTAGTTTGTTATTAAATAATTCTTTAGTTTGTTTTTGAAGGATGTTATAGTTTGACAGTCTCTGACATAGGGTGGAAGGGAATTCCATGTTTTGGTAAGTGACACCGTAAAAGATAATGAATAATATACAGTGTGATGAGGCGGGATATAAAGGACAATGTGCTGATGGGATCGAGTGTCAAGATTATGTGTGTCGGATAGTCTGATGAAGCGGCGTGATAAATAATTAGGCGATGATGTGTGAAGTATTTTATAGAGAAGGGATAGGGAATGGACAATTCTACGATCTCTTAGACGAAACCACGATAATTGTTCCAGGGACGGTGTAACATGGTCAAATTTGCGAATACCACAAATAAAACGTGCGCAAGAATTATGAACACGTTGAAGTCTTTGAGTGGAAATAATATTTAAGTCTGTAAAAAGAGTGTCACAATAATCAAAATGGGGCATTGCAAGTGTTTCTACTAACATTTTCCTAAGGGCGAATGGCAAACAATTTCGTACACGATTTAATGAATGTATTATTGAGAAGACTGTTTTGCATGTATGGTTTATTTGTGTATTCCAATTTAAGTTTTTGTCAATAAATACTCCTAGAATTTTTACTGTCTCACTATAAGGGATTTGAACTCCGTTTAGTGACACATGCGAAACTGTGTTTAGGTTAATTGTAGATAATAGTCTCTGATGACCCATAATGATTGATTGTGACTTTGTAGGATTTAATTGCAGTCCATATTTAACTGTCCAAGTCATTAGTGAGTCAAGATCCTCGTTAATTTTGGCAACAGCGTCATTTAGTGAATATTTGTCTGTGTGGATGTAGATTTGCATGTCGTCTGCAAATAAATTATGTTTGCAATGCTTTAGGGAGTTAGATATGTCATTTATGTAGATTGAAAAAAGCAAAGGTCCAAGTACCGAACCCTGTGGAACCCCAGCTTTACGGAAGGACCAAGAAGAACATAATGTATGATTTCCTATAACAGATTGCTGGCGCTCATGAAGGTAGGAACTGAACCATTTCGTGGCACTATCGGAGAGTAAGAGGTTTTTAAGTTTATGAAACAATAAGTCCAAGTCTACCGTGTCGAATGCTTTACTAAAGTCCAGTAATGTAAGAATGGTAGGTAAGTTTTCGATTATCAGCAGCTTCGCGTATGTCTTCGCAAATATTTAGTAGAGCAGTATTTGTATTGTGTCCTGTCCTGAAGCCTGACTGTAATTGATCTAGAAGGTTGTAATCATTTAGGTATTCAGTCAGTTGTTTATGGACTAATCGTTCCAGAGCTTTTGAAAGAGTAGGTAAAATGCTAATGGGTCGAAAGTCGTTCGGGGGGTGAGGGCGTTTTAACTTTAGGCAGTGGACGTACGAGGGCTTGTTTCCACAATGAGGGATATGTAGAAGTTTTGTAGTGAGGAGTTAAAAATATGAGTTATAGTAGGTAGTATAGCTTCGATTATTTTATTCAGTAAAGTAATATTTATACGGTCAGTTCCTTCTGCTTTGGTTTTTATTCGCATGATGGCTTTCTTTACGTCGTAGTCTGTAACATATGAGAAGTGGAAATGTTCTCTGTCGGGTTGATTTGTCAGTGATAATTCATTTATTGTTTGATGTTGAGTGATTCCGGGTTCATTTATTGTTTGTTCTTTATCCTTTGGAGTAGTAGTTATACCTGTGAAGTGATTATTGAGTGTGTCCAGGGAAACAGGTAATTTGTCTACCTGTGTGTCTTTTCTCCCAATTCCCATTCTATTCAAGTTTTTCCAGATTTCTGAAGTATTGGTATTTGTTAGGTTGTATAAATGTCTAAGTTTGGCGTTTCTTATAGCTTGATTTGTCTTGTTACGTAACTGTTTATATTGAGTGAGACTTGTGTCTGTTTTGTTGAGTCTATATTTCTTATGTGCTGCGTCTCTATCAGTCATCAAGTTACGAATTGAAAGAGTCATCCAGGGTGCAGGGCGTCGTTTCACGAGTTTAGTTTTTGGTGGGGCATGTCTGTTGTATAATTGTAGTATAAAGTCATTTAGTGTCTCAACTTTTTCATCTACAGAATGCAGCGTCCATATTGAATGCCACGGCATCTGCATAGCTTCTTCAATTAGGGTTGCATTGTCTATATGTTTTAAGTCTCTATACGTAATAGACTTTCGAGTCGGTTTAGGGCACTGCAGTGAATATGCTAAGAATATAATATCATGTGCTGATATTCCCGGGGCTGGCAGTTGCCCGTGAGTAAGTACTCTGTCTGGATTATTAGTTGCAATTAAGTCAAGTAACGTCTCAGAGTGATGAGTGTGATGTGTAGGTCGTAGGGGTAGGAGTGTCATATCACAAGCCTGGAACGTAGCCATCAGTTGTTGTGTATGCCTGTTATCAGTGTCTAGTATATTTATATTAAAGTCGCCCATAACGATAACGTGTTCATATTGTATTCGCGCGTTTTGTAAAGTGGACTCAATTTCAGCGATGGCTTTTATTTTAGGAGGTTGGTATACTACACAGAGAAGACATTTTTTGAAACTGACAAATATTTCTATGAACATAATTTCGGCAGATGGTTCGTTATTAGATAGATACACAATTTTAGGAGTAAGGTCTGTTCTAACGAAGGCTCCAATACCGCCCCCGCGACTGTAAAACACGATCGTGTCTAAGAAAAGTATAACCATCCATGTCAATTAAAGAAGAGGTAATGGTGGGATTTAGCCACGTTTCGGATATGAGAAGAGCATGAATATTTAAAGAGAAGAAAATAGTTCTGATCTCATCTATATGTGCAGTAATACTCTGAGCATTGAAATGGGCTACCTGCAAGGAATTAGGGTATGTGGACAAAGCTATTTCTAAAGCATTCCTTGAAGTAGTGGGGTCGAGAAGGGGAGTGGGAAGGTTATTGTCCTGTAGCCTGTCAAAGACTGTCAAAGGAAAATCATCATATAAACGAAAAATGGTCGTAAAATATTTCAACAAACTTACAAACTAAACTTGGTATCACGTCACTAAGAATATCTTGAGTAAATAAACCGAAATCTGACCTCAGAATTCTAACAAATAAATTATGAAGTCTTGGTTACTTGGAATAAAAGAAAGGGCTTGTATCAGGGCATTTGACACAAAAAGGGCAAGTTCATGTACATTTTTATTATTTTTAATTACATTACGGAATGATGAATATGATGAAATGGATTCCGGTAATGAAATTCTGACTGATAATTTGTCTTGGAATGAGGTGAATGAGGAAAAAAAACACTCAGGTTGTTCAGTACCGAGATTTGAACCTGGGACATCCCGAATACGAGTCACAAACACTATCGCTTGAACCACCTTGCTTGATATGAAACAAATCTAAGTTGGTCCTACGATACCACCAATAGACAAAATATAACTATTTTCTAATTTCAACTTTTTTGTAGACGCTTTAACATCAGCTTTTTATGAATTTGAGATGTAAGGGTCAGTACTGTGCATGTGTTAAACAATGCGAAGAATGACGCCTTGAAACTACCGCAGTCTCCATTTTTCGGTGAAAACCATTTTTTAGTGTAATTTGTTTATGTGCAGTACCTTTCAATTTATCTGTTATTAGTTTTTGTGTATAACAATATTTTGTACATAATAGAACCCTAAGTGTGATTAAAATACTTCAGATGAAAAATTACCGACCTTTTTACATCCGGATAATATTTTAGTTTGTTACTAGATGTCTCCTCGAGGCAATGTACAAATAACATGTCACTCGCGAAGATATGTACGGAAATAAGCGTAACTAAATTTGATGTGGTTAGGAAACTTCCCACCCACCTCCCCGCGCGGGACTTAACATCAGTCCTACAAAGGAAGAAAAAAACCTCGTCCAGTAAACTTGTCCCGACGGGGGATCAAAATGGAAAATGTTTCAGAGCTATTTTGATATTTATAAATAGAGAGAGAAAATTAGAAATACTAAAATCAGAGAAATAATGGATGTTCAAAAATATGTTCTTCAAGTAATGGAAGAAAGAATACTGAAATCGTTTGGAAACGTAAAGAGGATATCAGATGACAGGATACCTAAGATGATATTAATCTATGAAGCGGAGGGCAACAGAAGAAAACGGTGACCCCCCCCCAAAATAAAGAAAAACAGTGGATTCAAGGTCGGTGTCGAGAGAATTACTAGATAGTTATATAGAGAATAGGGATTTATGGAGGAATAAAATTTACAATGGGTTGTAGGAAAACTACTGTATTGTAGAGAATAAAGAGAGAGATTCATAAACGCTTTAACCGCGCTGTAACCGAGAGGATTAAGCATCATACCTCGGTGCGGTCCTTGACGGGATTAGTGCCTTGCATAATCATGTGGAATTGGAGTAAGTATCGGCTCCACCAGCTGTTGTCATCCCTATACTGATAGATTATCAACCAGCTATGTATGTGACGCAGGCTTTGTAGGCCCATGGGGTAAAGTGATCTCCTTACAGGCCTCAGGAAACTCTTGGGGTAGTAGGAGATTAAAGCTCCCACGTTTTCTGGACAATGATACTTGATGTCAGTCGGGTTGTCAGTCCTGCGTGACGGCAGCTTTTACCCCCAGAACAAACGTACTCATATCCCTTATAGGCTGAGTCGAACTCAGGGCCAAAGTGCCACCAGAATGTTTGGATCATATTTAAAAATTCTGACCCCACTTGGACTCGAACCCTCGACCTTCCGGCTCGTAGCGTATTGCCTTAACCACTAAGGTATGGCGTGCCCCAGGTCCACGGGGAGACATGTGATTAAATTAAATTTCAATCCAACATTTGTGTTGAGCACTGAAAAAAAAGTGGGTCAGTTTTATTGGTGCTGGGGTTTGAACTTTGGACATGCCGTGTACCAAATTGAAGCACGACTCATTACTTAGATATAATTTTGTGAAGTGAATCATCAATTTTTGTTATGTTTATAATGAAACAACAGTCGAGAGTGATTGTTACAAATTACTCATGTCGCGTGTATTTGTTTGGAAAATGTCTGCAAGTTGAATGAGAACAAGTCATTGTAACAATATGTAACATAGAAACATAGCTATGAATTAGACTGTACTAGGCGCGACAATGTTTGTTTTCTCGCAACTAAACTAGATACTTGTGATTTAATTTTTTTTAAATTAAGACATATTTCCAAGATCGGACTATATATTGGACATATTGAACGCAATTCTTACGCGACATACGTTATGACCGATGTTTTATCGCTCCAAAATCAATCAATGCTAAAACTTGAGATAAGCCATAACCGGGTTTGGAACCAGAACAGACAGAAATGAAGTACATTTAATAAATAATAATATTATAATATTAGCCGCCACTACAACCCTTGTCTAACTACGTAAAAAAAAAATGCTTACCGTCCGTTCCGCTCGCATATGTTCCGGTATGTAGCTCTTCTGTCATTTGCATTTGTATGGTTTTTTATGACTCCTTCATGTTTTTTGCTTACTATTATCGGGGGGTTTGAATCAAAACGAGAATTCTTTTACCTCCGAGCAAGTCGCCATTTCGGTATCCTAGTTACCGTAGAACAAAGAAAATAATGGTGAATACGTCATAATTAGTTATGTCATCAGTTCACAATAAGAACAGACTATTACGTCACATTTATTGATATGAGAAAGTGTTTCATGACCGTGATAGTGAAATTTTCAGGAGAGAATAAAATATTTACGTATAGCGTTAAAATAATTTATTTTTTGTGGATTTCTACATTCAAGATTTCACTCTTTGTCAGGGACATAACATATTTGAAAAACAAACTCGATGATTTTTTATTAACTAACCAAAACACCACACTAACAGCATTCAATAGTTTATTTTATTTTATAAAAATAGTAGCTGATGTCTTATAATATATAATCCATTTTCTGTATATTTATACATATAGTGTTTAGGGGTTGTTGTTCCTTTGTCGTGTTTTTATTAGTTTTAATTTTGATTATCATTAATTAGATATTATTTTTATTGTTGTTTTCAGTTTGGTCAAACAATTGTTTATTGTGATTTTAATGTGCTAACAGTTGGCAGCAGTTAAATAAATATAATTATACAAGTAGAAGGGACGTAACACTGTTTGATATGGAACACAGAATAAATCTAATTTTGATGCTGAGTATTACTTTAAAACTATTTTTAATAAATCGACCATAATCCACGGATTAATGCTTTACAGTATACTGTTCTTAAAAATACTTTAAATACATGCAAATTAAAATTGATTGGTAGATTATTAGATAACCGAATCCAATCTCTATCGGGTGTTCTTTTTTGTTTAAATGTCCAGCTCCAGACGAGAAGCTGGGAATGTTTCAGCTTTTACATCCGACTTCACTATCTGTGTCTTGTCTTTTGAAAGAAGGATAATTTTTTTTTCTGATCATACAATACATTTTTAGCTGTCATTGTACAGCCTTTGAAATAATTGATGGCGCTCACATAAGTTTTGTCTCAGAACGAAGCTACTACGCATGAACATAGATCAGCTATTTGGTTCACAAGTACACAACTATTTGAGAAACTAAATCCGATCTATTTCGTTGTGTGTAGTGCAATGAAAAACAATTTCGTGTAACTAATAGTGCGATAAATACTGAAAATAAAACAAAGCAAAAGACATGAAACAAAATAAAGAAAATTAATTGAAATTAGGACGAGAGAGTGAGAAAGAGAAAAAAAAACATGGCAGCAGAATCGAACACGCGACCTCATGCACGGGAAACAGAAGCTCCCCCCACTAGACCACAATCATCTCTCCTAGAAATTGTTTGTATGAAGCGATCCAGTACTCAGTACTACTTGTATAATGAAATTAGATATTAACTTAATTTAAATTAATGAGACGCAATTTGTATAATAATGTAAATTTATAATTGTATTATGCCATGTGTTTTCTAAACAAAGTAATGAGACGTTACAATCGTTATTCATTTTCTAATATATATATATATATATATATATATATATATATGAACTATTTCCTTTAATTTATATATTTCCATATATTCCATTCCATATTAATTCTGCCCGAGGGCAGGTCTTTCACTGCAATCATAGCATTTTCATGTTATGCTTAGCAGCTTTATTAGGGAACTGTAGGTGTGGTAGCTTCCCGTTTCTTTCCAACCGGTGAAGAATGATGATGATAATGATAAGGATGATGATAATGGCCGGATGATTTTCGGGGACCGTTGGGCCCTAAGCTTCCTGACATTTATCTTACAGGTGAGTAAAAACCCCGAAAAAACTCACCCATATATATATATATATATATATATATATATATATATATATATATATACACAAATTTATTTATATAACGAAGCCTGTATGGATTATGAAAATTGAAGATATTATTAAATAATAATAAATAAAAAAATATATACCTGATCAGAATCGAACGTGGGCCCGCGTCGTGGGAAAACGAGCATCTTACCGTCTGCTCCACTGAAGCCAACGATACGAATGCGGTATGAATAGAGAGACTTACGCCGTCCGCTTTATACTCAAACGAGTCAGAACATGTAACAACGTACTGCTGTGAATCGCTCTTCAGATCTCTCAACTTCCCATCATCAAGAGTTGCGCATCATTTTTTTGAAAGGATGTACAATACTTAAAAACTGAGATGTTTCAATTTTTAATAAGTGCGGAGATAAAAAAAAAATAAATACGAGTATTAATGTAGGAGCATCGTAACTGTAACTAATAACAAGGTTTCTTTATGAATTTGTGCGCTCTGCAGTAGGGAAGAGAGCTACTGTCAGGTTTTCATACGTCCTTCCAGAGCGAATGTATCCGATATGAGTGGATTTTAACTCGAATATCCGTGCAGTTATTTTAATAATTTTGAACCGTTATTTTATCGACCGCGCTGGACTATTGGTTATGCTCCTTGCCTCTGGCCCCGAGGGGCGCGCGTTCAAACCCGGCCGGGGTCAGTGGATTTTTTTAGGATGGAAAAATCCAAGGAGCAAGTCGTCCGGGAGGGACTTTAAGCCATGGGTCCTAGTCTGAAAATTGTTAGGCTCGTAAAAGAACTTTAAGGCCGAATAAAATGGTGTCTAAGCAAACTTTACCGACTTTTCCCGTCATAGTACTACCTTGGTTTCCTAGATGTCAGTATGAGGCGGAACGCTGACCAGGGGCCACTCCAATGGCTTCTATACGAAAACAAGTGTAACTAAATTAGTGTAGTTCAATATCTTCCCTGTAGGGGGAGAGCGCTAAAATCTCGTTGAGGGAATCAAGGGCTTTCAAGATTATTTAGTTAGGTCCATCGCTGTACCCTCGGCTAGCGTCGTTATCTCGTACGTAGCGGGCCCGCGTTCGATCCGCAGTCAGGACACGTTTCGAGGCTGATGTTTTTCTTCACCTGTAAGATAAATTATCAGGAAACTTTAAGACCCAAAAGTTCCCCGAACGTCGTCTGTTCTTCATAACCATCATCTTCTTCATCACATTCGTCATGTTTTGTATGAATGTGTGTGTGAATGGTGTGTTTTGTCTTATGTTATGTTGTCCGGGTGCGAGACCCGACATTGAACTGATCATTCATTCAGAAAGGCTTCCATGTCCTTGTGTGACCTTAAAAGTAAGCGTGTGATATAGTCTACAGTTTAAAATAAAATTAAGTTAAAATAAGTACCTTCTTAGGTCTACACTATATTAAGAGCAGCATCGAGATCATCAATGAATGTAGCAAAGAAATACCTGCTGATGATGGAATATTTATTATTAAAGGCCTTCAGACAGAAATCATACGTATCTTTTTACAAGTTGAGGACGATTGCACTGACCTAGGAAGGTGCATATTTTAACTTAATTTTATTTTATGACTATCCATATCAACGGTTTCAAACAAAGAATTTTATTAGTATTGATACAGTTTAAAATCCATCTCCCGACCGGATCATTTCACTATAAAGCCTGGGTGGGAGGTTAAGCTACATTAATAAAATCGAATTTTTTAGTTATCTTTGTGGATTGAGTTATAGTATGTTGCGATACAAGTAAGGTAAGCACTTGTTACTGATTGAGAAAATGTTAAAAAAAACGAGACGCTTGCGCCGAGTTTTTTATTTTTTATTTTCGAGATCTGTTACGCGCTTACCTCGTGTGTATTGCATACTATTGTGTTGGTCGATGTGACTAATTTTTATTAAATATTGTAATAAATGAATTAAAATATTGGTTGGATGTAAATTACTTCTATGAGAAAGAAATATTTGGTGTTAGTTGCTATGTAGCTATTCATTTGTTTTATTATAAGCAAGGATTGTTGGCTGTGGAGACATTTTTATATGTAGTTCCACGATTAGAATCTGTTTGATAATTTTATTATGGAAGGAGTCATGGTAGATGGTACAGAAATTGAAGAAGCCTGGAGAGTGGGATGTTCTGCAACAATTCCGGAAAAATCTAAAGAAAGGTACGAGTTAGTGTACAAAACATTCAATAAATGGTTAAATGAAAAAGGCGTGCAGATACACGAGCAGAATCTGTTGGTATAGTTTGTTCTGAGGAATGAGAAATTAAAGTCTGCAGGAAGTTTATGGTCAGAGTACTCAATGCTCAAAGCTAATATAAAGTTAAATGATGGTATTAAAATTATCTCATTTTGTAAATTAATTGATTTCTTGAAAAAGAAGAACGTTGGTCATCGATTGAAAAAGTCTAGTGTTTTTAGCAGGGAAGAAATTAATTTGTTTTTAAATGAAGCTCCTGATGATGTGTTCTTAATGATGAAGGTTGTAATGATTTTTGGAATTGCTGGGGCCTGTCGGAGAGAAGAATTAGTTGAAATGATGATTGACGATGTCGATGACAGGGGTGCAGTTATAATTATTAATATCGCGAATAGCAAGATGAACATTAGTAGATGTTTTGCAGTTACTGAAAAGGTTAATGCAGAAGTTGATTTTTTAGGAATTGCAAGGAAATATGTGGCCAAAAGAGTGTAAGTGCAGACGATTTTTTTTTGACATTTCGCATTGGGAAGTGCGTTGGTCAGCCTGTAGGAATTAATACTATGGATGGAGTTACTTCAAAAATTGCACATTATCTAAAACTAGAAAATGCTAGTTCTTTCACGGGCCATGCGTTCAGGAGAACGTCAGTTACTTTGTATGCAGATACAGGTGCCGATATTTTGTTTCTAAAACGACACGGTGGGTGGAAATCTTCACAAGTGGCAGACGGTTATGTAGAAAATTCTCAAAAAAATAAGATTAATACAGGAAATAAGATTTTACATTGTGGAAGCGAGATTGAAGTGGGGCCGTCTACCAGCGGAGAAACAAATATGACAACATTGAACTTGAAGAAAATGGACAGTGTTCGTCCAATAGCATTCAATAAATATAATAATTGTACTATCACATTCAATATATCAAAATAAATATTGATACAATTATTTTACTTACCGCACATGTGCTTTCGAGTCTATATCAGCATTGCGATTTATTTTGTTTGCATAGCAACCAGGTTAGATGTGGGAACGATGACTTACTTCCAGTAACAATATTAGTAAGTATAAGAAATTAGTCACATGGACTTACTGTTATTATATTCTCATTCATATATTTGTAGCTTATTATTTTTTATCTCCATTTGCTATTAATTAGTATAGCTACACCACTGCAAGCTCTTCTCTACAAATTTTAAAACTTTAATCAAAGCAATTACAATACTTTTAGGTTGCAGACTTACATGGAATTAATTATTTTGTAAATGACAAACTTCTAGAGACAAATTGCAAAAGTACAAAGTATATAAAATATTAGGATAAACTGAAACTTATAGTGAAGTTATTATTATAATGAACATATCCGGAATTTGTTTCAGATATTATTTTTTAGTTTTTTAATTAATATATTGAAGAATAGTAAGAATACAATTATTTCAACTTATACATAGAAATACAAATACAGTTATTAGTTTGAATTCATTTTTACTTTAATTTTTAAAATTATCTAATTACTGTCATATATTATTATTATTATTATTATTATTATTATTATAACTATTATTATCGTAAGTATTATTATTGTTATTATCTTATAAAATGTTGTTTGTGCATGAAATTTACATTGCCACATTTAACATATCTTTAACTGTTTATAATTAGTGTAGTGTATATCTATATTTTCAAATAATTATTTGTATTTGTGCTGGTTGAGTGGAACAGAAGGCCTTATGGCCTTAATCTGCCAGAATAAATAAAACATTATTATTATTATTATTATTATTATTATTATTATATTATTATTATTATTATTATTATGTATTGAAATATTATTAATATTGTACCTAATTTTAGGAAAAGGATAGAGACGTTTAAAAACACTGAGGAGTTTTTTGTACTCGTTTTCAAAATGATTTTATTTTCAATGATGTACCTATACTGTGAAATGAGAGATTTATTCAAAGTTTGATGTTAGAAAATTAATGTTAAATTGACTTACTTGTAATAAGTATAATATATATCTAGAATAATGGAATGTTAATGTTATAAATAGGATAATTTAGGACTAGATGTTTTAATTAATTATTTTAAATAGTATTAATATTATAGGTTTCATATTAGACAGAATTGGTAATCAGATTTACCTTGACTAGTACAGTTAGGTCTATATCAAATCATATACAGTTACAAGTTGAGGTTCTGGAAACATCCAAAACGAAATATAGCCTAAGCATGAGAAGATCAGGGTTTTCGCATTCCAAAAGACAGACAGGACAAATGTACCGCTAGGGCCTATGAACTTACTATGCTTGGTGAAAGAGAGAGAGATTACAGTTAGGCCTTCAGAGTGGGAGTCATAAAAGCGTAGAGTGACTGGACGGCCAGAGTTGAAGTGGTTGGAGCAGAGCTGTGGTAAGTCTGCACATGTTGTTCTTAATAGGATATTGGAGGCCTTTATAATAAGATCAAGATGGATAGGTTTAGAAATAAATTTAAGTAGTATGAAGTAATATGGGTTGTTTAGCCCGGAATGGGGCGAAGTTTCAACATACCGCGGTTTAACCTCTCTCTCTTTCCCTCCCCCCATGAATATGTATTAGAATAAGTTAGGCTAATTTATTTATTTGTAATTGTTTGTTCTTATAATTTTTAAATATAGATGGTTATTTAATTAGTTATTTATTTGTCTCGAATACCCTCTACTATAAAGTCATCAGCCATGCCGCTCGGCTAACTTAATCCGTAGGTAAATCACACTATCTTACCGTTCACTAGTAATCCATGTTCCAAAGGTCCTTTATGCCCTAAAATAGCTATCAAGGTGTAACAGTTAACTACATATTTTTTATTTATAATATAGAATTGTACTTAATAATAATTAAAAAATAACTATTGCCACGATGGCACTACCAGTGGCGATGCACGGAAGTGCGGCCTGGGTCCTGAAGGAAACAAAAAGTACAATTCAAGCATGGAAATGAGATTCCTATGGACTGTGAAAGATTTTACTAGAGGAAAACATATTAGAAATGAGAATATTAGAGAGGAAATAAAAGTACAATCACTTCTTCAACAAATAGAAGAGCACAGGAACAATTGGATAGAACATCTGCAAAGCATGATAGAGATAAGATACTAAAGTTGGCACTGACGTATAATCCAGGAGAACGAGGATCGGTAGGAAGACCAAGAAAGCGCTGGGCTTAACAGATGAGAGATCGAAACAGGCAAAGGCCTAATTCTTGAAGTTTGATGATGATGATAATTAAATAATAACTATTGTAAAATTTGATGCCGTCATTTATGGAAGATTTTTTTGACAGACATTAGAACAGTGAATTACATTAGCGTATTATTTTCTACCTAAATTGGTTGTCTTAAGGACATTACAACAGAGTTCATGAAAATTAAATTTTCCTTGATATCTATAATTTTGAAACCTATCTAATAATTCGATCAAAAGGCTAAAAGTCATTTTAATATATTTAGGAATTATCTAGAGTAAAACTTGTTTAATCCCGAACTTGAATAATGCGGAAATCTGTCCAATGTTAACAAATTTATTTGTCCCGGCGAAATAATAGTAATTTAAATGCATTTATTTAACATAAAACGGGATCTGTCCAACGCGGAAACGGAAGGATATTTCTACACAATTCATGAAAAAAATGTATACGAAGCGGAAAGACAAAGAAATAAATTAGTTTCCACTTGAATGAGTTCCCGTTAGGCCAAAAAAGAAGGAAATATTCCTGCCGCCGGGTGAAGTAGAGATTCTATCTGTACCTGAAATTATATTTCGGCCTCTCTGTACACCTGCGAAATATCTGTATTACAAATAATCATTGCACCGTAAAATCTTAAATAAGTTCGGAGACCGATCTTTCACTGATAGCTTTCTGAATTTACGGAATAATGGTGGCTAAAAGTATGCATATTAAACAAAAAAGTGAAAGTGATTGAAGATAAAGCTCCAAATTTCCGGACCGATGCTCCAAATTAAGCTCTAGCTCTTGCTAAATCCTTATGGAATAACGATTTCAAGGCATCTACAAGTTGGCTGGTCAGTTTTAAAAGACGACACAATGTAGTGTGGAGAGAAATTTGCGGGGAATGAAATGATGTGGACGAAAGTGTAGTTAGTCATAGGAAACCGCAACTGCATACTTTAATTTCAGGATACCGCCTAAGAAACACTTTTAACGCAGTTGAAACGGGACTGTTTTTTGGCGCGTTAACCGTCGAAGTCGCTCATACATACAATGCTTTACTTTTCAAAGGCAGCGGAACTACAATTAAGCCAAGGTACGTAAAGACATATGAAGTACCCTATAATCCAGGATTATTAACAAGTTTTAGTTTTTTCTATAATGCGGAATTTTGTCTAATGTGGAAAAATGGTCCCTTGCGATTCCACTTTGAGCAAGTTTTACTGTATTTAAAAATTATCTATGTGCTTTCTAGAGGCATAGAAGGAAAGAGGTAAATAGAAAGAGAGATAGATGGATAGCGAGAACAGACGATGATGAAATCTGAGGACCCATATTCAAAGTTTAGTGAAAGTTTCTCTGTTGGAGCGTTTTAGGATGCTGGTTCATTCTTATTCATTGAAAAAAAAAATTAATGCAACCTCTTCTCCGTTTTACGGCCTCATATGAATGGAATTTATTACCAGTCTTTCGGGTCCGAAAGTAGGTTCAAAACGTAAATTACTGTAAGTGGTGCAAATTACATGCTATTTCTATACGTCTTTATTAAATGTTACCGGAATATCACTGTCAAAATCTCCACGTCTTCAGTTTTATATTCTAGTTCCCACAACACATATTTTTACATATTATGTCTGTGCCTGAGGAAATAGAAGTCATCACAATGGTAAAATTATAATATTTATGTTCAGTATTTTTATATCATAGTTGTCAAGTCTTGGACATTAAACCATGTAATCATATTTTTAATTATGAAGAGCAGGGCAACTCAAACATACGAAACCCTTTAAAGTATTATAAATGCTTCTCTTGTTAAGGTTTTATAGCAGTACAATGCATATAATTAACTAACTCACTGGCCCTATCGAACCCGTAGGTTCATGGCCGAGCAGACACACGCTCTCCATACATCCCTATCTTGAGCTAATATTTTCCAATTATCTCCTGTATAATCTACTTCCCTCAAATCATGGATAATATTATTCTCCTACCTAATTCTTGGTGTATAAACTTGGCGTTTTCCTTCTGGTTTTACTCCAAGAAGCTTCCATGGTCCTCTTTCATCCCTCATACGTGCCACACGTCCTGTCTATTGCAGTCTACGAGACTTAACTGTTCTTATTGTATCTGCCTTAATATAATATCATGTAGTTAGCTATTATGTAGTTTTCTCAATTCACCTGAGTGTTCGTCTTGATTTTTGGGTTTAGAGACCCATTTTACATCATCAGCAAAAAGTGGGTTTTTAGTTTATAGGGTTTTGCTAGATCATTGATATAAAAAATAAGACAACCTCAATTTCAGGTCCTGTTAACTTGCTAATTGGTCATATTCTAAAACAATAGTAAATTTAAATATTAATTACCCATTGAACTGTTGTAGGAAATATCACTATGAGGTTTATTTTAAATATTAATTACCGACTTCACCGGGATTTTCAAGAGATTCCTGTATTCATGATATTCATGTTATTTGCTTTTATTTTGAATATGATTTAAAAAAAATCTCTTAGTACTTTAAGATAATTAGGATTAGTAATCTGACTTCTTCCTTGTAGTTTACAGGTGTAGCTTTTTCATATTTAAACTATTGATTTATTTAAAGCATTCAAAGTTGATGAAAAGTAAGAAAAATAAGTACCTTGGTCTTTCACCGTAAAATACAACTTTCAAGAAACCGGGGTTCCATCGGATAAAATTTTCCAGAGTAAAGTAGTCCCACATTCGGTTCTCCGGGCGGGGATTACTTCAGGGAATCCATGACGAAGGCTCAAGCACAGGGACATGTTTCTAGGAACATGGAATGTTAGGACATTACATAATATTTGGGCAATAGCTTAAACTGTAAATATATAAAACTGTAATTATTCCATTTATGTTATATGGATGCGACACATGGACTCTTACTTTAAGGGAGGAAAGCAGATTACGAGTAATTTGAGAATAAAGTTCGTAGGAAAATGTTTGGACCAAAGAGAGATGAACAGAGAAGAGTGCTTATCAGTGAGCTACATGATCTTTATGTGAAACCAGATGCAATAAGAACAGTTAAGGCTCGTAGACTGTGACGGGCAGGACATGTGGCACGGAATGGAAAATGAAAGAGGCACGAAATTTGGAAAACCTCAGTATGCAGCCAAATAATGAGACGGGAGAATAATATTAACCATGATTACATTAAATTATACAAGATATGATTGGAAAACATTATTAGCTTGAGGATGTATGGAGAGCTTATGTCAGCATGGCCATGCACCTACAGGCTCAATAGTCCAGTTATTTATTATGTTAATAGTAATTCCTAAATGGAATCTTTCTAATTTGCATAACGTAGGAACTAAGATGCATATTGCATGAACAGTATATAAAAAGTTCTTCTCTGTGATTTTTGCTCGATGAAAATTAATTTTCTTGTTGTTCCAAATTATTTTAACCTGAAGTATAATTAAACATTATAAAAATATTGTAACATGTTACACTGAACTGTTAATTTATCTCTAAGAATATTGAAGTTAATAACAGAAATAAAATTTGAAGTGCTCCATTAACACTCAATGATACCGATATTTATTCCCCTCGAGAATCACTCGGATCAATTTAGTGGACTAAGCAAACAGCATGATTTGACTTTCTGACCACAATATCAGGTAGTTCATTTGCTGTCTTGTTTCCACACCAAATTCCAGCCAACTTCATAGTGTCGTTGGATAAATTTACCTTTCATGTACATTTTTAACAAAATAATTATCTTCTGTAAAGCAAAGAATACAAATTAATCATTTTAAAGATATTCCATAGAAGGTTGTTATGAATTAGACAGGCAGAAAACAGAGAACCACGTTATAAAATTAACTTTGAAAAAATACGTAAACAAAATATTATGTCAACTGAATATAAACTTAATATTTAAGCAAGAGTTACACTTACAGTGCAGATTATATATGTATTTAGCCATTGCTCTACAAAACACAACTTCAAACAAAAGGACGTACTTTTTTTTTATATTCAATTGAAAATATTTTGAAGGAAAAAAAATATATATATATGTAGGAACTATTTTCTGCTAACAGCTGTCATTTTATATTTTTGTCACTAGACATCAATTTACACTGAATATAATTCATACGTTCTTCATATAAATCTAGTACACCACATTCATCTTTCCATTGGTAATTAACTTAATACATGACTAATCAGCTGTAATTGTGATACTTCAAAATGGAGGTTTTCTGGGACTGTGATATAGAGATTTAAATAAAAATAAAACATCACTCCACATAAGTAGATGTTGTTTGGCGTAAATAGTTCAATATGAGAAGTTTTATAGAAATGAAATTTAGAAATATAAATAAAAAATATCATCACCCACATAAGTACATATTGTTTACCGTAAAATTGGATGACGTTGTAGTTAACGTACATCCCTATCCTTGTATTAACAAACGTTTCACAGTGATTCGTCCAAAAGAGTCTGCAGGATGATTTATACGTAAAATTATTAAGTAAAATAGTACCTGGATGTTGCATTCGAACTGCAGATCCATTTTCGTACGCCTCAAATGAGCACCACAACCTGAAATATTATTACATATTATAATAATACTGCCTTCCATGACATTGGAATTATAATAATAATAAAAAATTAGCTACCCCTAAAACGATAAAATTACCCTTAAACCGAATAATCCACCAATAAAACGATCGAATTACCACCCTAAACCGGCAAATTTATCTCTAATCCGATGAAATAACTGCTAAATTGATAATTACGATATAAATTTACAATTATTTTTTTTAGTTATTTAAATAAACATAAAAACACATTTAATTCATGTAGGTGTAGAAGCGCGTGCCGTACTTTATATGTTTTTAATTCAAGAAAAAATTATAAAAAACGATTTTTCCCACATAGAATAAATTGAACGAACCCGCAATGGATATCCTGCAGAAAGAAATTTAAATTTGAATAGGTATAACTAGAAACATATTTGCCTTACCTACACTAGAATTATAAAAATTGAACTTCTAAATAAGAGAAATTAAAACTTACCTCAGTTGGCATTAGAGTGTATCACAACGTGTCAACTTCTTAGAAAAATTTCGGTTAGGTCAGTAGACAGGTTAAAAATAAGGGGATATTTTGCTGATTGTTCAATGGGTTCTCGTAGAAGAGAAGTTAAAAATCTTTGGAAATTAATACTAATATTGTTTTTAAAATGAGATTGATTAAGGCGGATTCTTGAATTATACATATGGTGCAAAAATATAGTTAGAATAAGGTAAAAAAGAAAATATTTTGAGACCTACAAAAGGCTAAAAAAATACAAATAAGCCAAAAAAGTCGAAAAAGGACAAGAAGGAATAGCAAAATCTATCTTTTCTTACCTACAATGACTAACAAAAATGTATATACTCCTTTATATATTGTGTTGGACATGGTTTTTAGACAAAATTAAAAAAAAAAAAAGAATTTTCCCCAACTTCCCAGTCCTAATTATTATTATAATAACAATGGTACTCTACATACTAACGGTTTGCCCAGCTATACCCCTAGGCAGACAGGTAAATTTTTTTGTGTCCCTATATTTATACCCCCCTAATGACTTGGGGTTTGCAACCGGTTCTACTCCCACGGACCGGATCTACACCTGCCGAAACAGGTGTAGACCACTGTTAGTCTACCCGTCCCTGGTAAGCATGTCATCGGTCCATTCTTGATTCTTGATCTCGACCTGCAGATTCACTTCAATATCCTGAAAAACAAGACAGGTCTCAAGTCAGCACAGCACTCGGAGATCCAGAAAACAATTATAGAAAGTAGGCCTACTACCCTAATCCATAAGACTCTATTGTACAAAATTTCGAATTCTTGTGAGCCAAGAATTGTCTTATACCTAAAACTTCATTCAGGTTTACGCCAAACAATATTTGCTTATGTGGAGTGATGTTCTTTTTTTATTTATATCCATGACCAGTTTTCACCATAAAGTTCAAGCAATCAATTTATGTATTGCGTAACGAAATCATCCATTTTGCATTTTGCATCCATATAGGCTACAGTATTCTTACCAAACAGTTCCTCTACAGTTTTGCTCCCTCATATAATTTATTTTACACACTCACAGCGCTGGGATTATTTGAAAGACTTCCATGTACTATTTATTGTTTTCAGTCTCACCACCTTGTTTTTCTTCACTGCACGAATTTTTTTTTTCGAAGTTAGTTTCCTAGAAACATAAAAGTTACAACTGATTAGTTCATTTTCACAGCTTTTGTGGTAATTGTATAATTTCTTCTTCCTAGCTATGTAAAATAAAGTAGGAAATTATGGAAATTGTGATGAAGTGTCAGAATTCAAATAACTTGGAATAGTAAAAAGCAGAAATTAATTATGCATAGGATCAACTATGAAAACGCATGATATAGTCTGTATTATAGGTGACGGAGACTTGGCTCAAAATCTTTCAAAATGTTAAATTAATAATATATAAAATGGCGATTCTACAAGTTATATATTAAATGGAAACAGTTCTCTTACTTTAAGACGTAAGGAAATGTGGGTATTTGAGAATAAAGTGCATATTGACCAGATACATATGGACAGGTGAATGGAGGAAACTATCTAACTGTGAGCTCCATGATCTTGATAGAAAACCAGATATAATATGAGGAGTTAAGTTTTGTAAGCTCCGGTGAGCAGGACATGTGGGAGATAGAGATAACATAATAGATGTGATAATAACAATGTGTATCGGTGGAACATAGCTATGAATTATGGATACAACAGGATACCCAACTTGAACTCTACTAGCCACCAAGTTTTTTTTGTCGCAACTAAACTGGATACTTGCGATTTAATTTTAAAAAAATAAGACATGTTTGAAAATGAACAAAATCTGACTATGTATTGAACGCAATTCTTGCACGATAGACTGGCCGATGTAGCGTATGCTGTTCCCATAAGTTACAGTCTATAGCCATATGTGGATATTATATAAAAACTATAAAGTGCATGGCGATACAGTCTCATGGGGGCTTTGAACCAGCGCAACACTAATGCATGATGCATTTAACCGCTCGGTTACGGGCAGTCCAATATCAAACTCTGGACCTCCAGATTGGGAGTTTTACGAGGGGTGAGTAATCCTTCCTTGTAAAACATAACTCAAAAGTATAACAACCGGGCTGATGGATCGAAATTTAAAAAATACATAAAGTAATATTAGCCGCCATTAGGCATTGCCCATGTCTAAATACTGTTCAAACTACGTAAAACAAACTTACAGTTTTCTTCCTACAATAAAAAAACGTCATCTTTTGTATAGGCAAATGTTGGCATTTTCAGACCATGTAAAGTTTTATTGTTCCTTGGTTACGGCCGAACAAACGATTGAAAGAACATAAAGATAAACACGTCACCAGTTACGTTAATTGTCTGTATCACTTTGCCCTTGAGGAAATCCTCTAATGTGGAAAGTTGTATATAATAAAAAAATTATTATCTAATTGTAATATTATTTCGTTTTTTTTGTTTTACCTTGTATTATTACCAAACTTTTTTTTAATGTCACCCGTTTGTCATTCGACATTTTAGGTATTCTCTCCTGTTATTGGCGTATTGTAACCCACTTCTGAAGTTGGGACGCGTGAAAGACGGGGTTACGCTGCCCCAATTATATGATGGGTGATAACGATGGGTAATGATGGAAATCATGAAAGCAGCTCACAAAAACGACAACCTGATAAACGAAAACGAACCCAATACATGCAACTCCCTCTACCAGATCTTCAGTGAAAGACCAGTTTTGAATCCTGCCGATCATGGGACAAGTCTGGAAAGCGCTACAGTTAAATAATTAATTAAGTTGAGGAGACGGACCTTTCAGGTGAATATTCCATAATATTATGTTAATTTTGGGTAATGATGCGCCAGGAGAGGCCTTAAACCTAAACTTAATCTAATGAGGTGAATATGATATTGATAATAATGATGACCAGATGATGTTCGGGGACCGTTTGGGCTTTAAAGTATCCTGACATTTGTCTTACAAGTGAGGAAAACCGCCGAAAAAACCTCACCCAGGAAACTTATACCGAGCGAGGATCGAACCCTGGCCAGCTGCGTGACAAGGCAGCACACTACCTCGAGACCACAGCGATGGACTTATTACCAAACATTACTCGTATTTTATTGATACGGACTGTCAACAGCACGTACGGTTTACTGCCCGTGCGACACATATTTGTAAATAACATTGTATGGATCTTACTTTTAGTCTAATAAAGTCCTATTACTACTACTACTACTATTACTACTACTACTACTACTACTACTATTACTACTACTACTACTACTATTACTACTACTACTATTACTACTACTACTACTACTACTACTACTATTACTACTACTACTATTACTACTACTACTACTACTACTTACTACTACTACTACTACTACTTTCTGTATTCATGATATTTACTTACTGAAAACATCCATTATCATCGGAAACTTTTCTTAAAAATAGAAGAGGAGAATTCAGTGTTTATTCATAACAATAACTATACATTTCTCGTGTGAATGGCTCTGTTGCACGTAATTTTAAGTTGTTTTATTTTCATTTTTTGAAATGCAATAACAAAAATGTTTTAATTTTGTTAATCAAAAACCCCATGAACGAACTATTGTCACTGTGGTAAAATGTGTGACATTTTGATGTCGGCCAATCCGATACTTTTTAAAAAAATGTTGTTAGTTTCTGAGTTGAGTGCCTGATTGGAATTCAAATTCTACATACTTGGAACGTGTCTGGCATTAGGAGGTGGCTTGTGCGTGATGTTGACCACGCACCTACACTCTAGTTAAATAACCTTAAACATATTTATTCATATTTTTATCCATTTAATTAATTAATTTAGTACGAGTAATATTATATGGTAGCGAAACATGGACTCTTACTTTAAGGGAGGAAAGGAGATTACGAGTATTTGAGAATAATGTTCTTAGGAAACTTTTGGACCAAACAGACTGGTGAATGGAGTACGACTCATTAATAGTGTACGACATGGTCTTTATAGGAAGGCATGTACACTGCTAAAAAAATAGGGGATATTGTAGAATAACCTATTAAGACTATGTTTTTAGGAACAATATTAGATGAAATCACTTTCTTATTACTCCAAAAGAATGTCAACAAGAGTTTGAAGTCATTACGTAACCTCTGTACCACACCAAATTTCAAGGAGATCCTGATTAGGAATATGGCAAACAAACAAAGCAACATTAACATGGGTGAAAATGTTTCTTTAGGATGGTGTATGGTCTCCTCGAACGGCCAGCACTGCCTCACACCTGTATGGCATTGATGCAATGAGGTTAGCAATGAGTTCTTTGGGTGATACGTGGCCACTCTTCCATAAGAGCAATGTGCATCTCTGGAACAGTTGTGGGAGGTGCTGGTCTGCCTGCAATTCACCTGCCTAATGCATCCCACACATTCTCAATCGGATTTAAGTCCGGGGAGGAAGCTGGCCATTGCATACGCTCGATACCCTCCACTTCCAGCATGTCGTCCACCAAGCCAGCTCTGTGGTGTCGTGCATTATCGTCCATAAAAAGAAAAGAATCACCTATGGCATCAGCATAAGGCACGACAAAAGGTCGGAGAATCTCATCTCTATACTTTACCGCAGTCAAAGTACCACCTTGGATAACGTAGAGGTCCGTACGTCCACCACTACTGACTCCTGCCTACACCATCAATCCACCGCCACCATATGGGGATCTTTCACGTACAAAAGCTGGATTGTTTCGTGTCCCTTTTTCTCTCCAGATGAATACACGCCGACTATCACATTCCACGTTGAATCGCGACTCATCAGAAAAAATAACTGATCTCCATTCAGCATGCCTCCACCCACGATGTTCCTCCCCCAGTTTCTGCGATCTCTACGGTGTTGTGGAGTTAACCTGGTACACACCATGGGCCTACGGGCATAGAGACCACTTCCATGCAGTCGATTAGGGACAGTTTGAGTTGACACCCTGCGTCCTGTTTTGCTGTTTGAAGTGTATTTCGCAGTTGAGTTGCATTCTGCTGTCTATTCCGACGGGCTGTTAACAAGAGGTAACGGTCATCCCTTGCTGTTGTTGCCCTTGGTCGACCTTGTCCGGCTTTTCTGTGAACAGTATGTTCTTTGAAAATGATTCCAAAGACTGGAAATCACGCTTTGAGACACCCCAATGGCTTGTGCCACCTCTTGTTGTGTTTGTCCAGCTTCCATCCTTCCTATGGCCCTCCAAGCCATTGGTTCAGGTAAATCACGTTGTCGAGGCATTACTGTCCCTAAGGCAAGTCATTCACTAACTGAAAACTGGACTGGATTTAAAAACAGCAACAAAATATTCACCCCCACACCACCCTTTCACATCAACAGTACAGACACTGCCCTCTGGTGTGGTACCGAGGTTACGTAACAACTTCAAACTCTTATTTGCATTATCTTGGAATACCAGAAAGTGATTGCATCTAATACTATTCCAAAAAAACATAGTCTTAATAGGTTATTCTACAATGTCCCTAATTTTTTTGAGCAGTGTATTATAATAAGAACTGTTAAGTCTCGTAGACTGCGATGGGCAGGACATGTGGCATGAATGGGGAATGAAAGACCTGCATGGAAGCTTCTTGTAGGAAAACCAGAGGGAAAACGCCCAGTTGGTAGACCAAGAATGAGGTGGGACAATAACATTAACCATGATTTGAGGGAAGTAGATTTTACAGGGAATGATTGGAAAACATTAGCTCAGGATAGGGATATATGGAGAGAGCTTATGACCGCGCGGCCATAAACCTAAGGGTTCGATAATGCTAGTGAGTTAGTTACTTAGTTCTTATCTGTAAGTAAAACTTTATGATTAAGTCGACTTTTTTTACTATCTTAGCAACTTGAAAGCAAAATTATTTAACTTACTTTGATACAGTGTTTCCTGCAGGCCTAACATGCGAGAGATTTTATGTAAAATATAGGTATCATACTCTAAAGAATGACTGAGTTTTTAATTGAAATTTTCCTTAATATAAACCTTTATCTTGAAGCAAACAATTCCTTATGTGGATAGCTACGTAGGTCTATAACACACATTGGGCATTTAGTTTTTCCATGTATTAAATATATTAAGGAATTTGTAATCATATTCCAATTTGATTATATTTGTGGTAACTAACTAACTAACTCACTGGCACTATCGAACCCGTATGTTCATGGCCGCGCGGACATAAGATCTCATTACATCCCTATCCTGAGCTAATGTTTTCCAATCATCATCTGTATAATTTACTTCCCTCAAATTATAGTTTGTTATTCTCCCACCTCATTCTTGGTCTACCAACTGGGTTTTTCCATCTGGTCTTCGTACAAGAAGCTTCCATGCACGTCTTTCATTCCCAATTAGTGCCACATGTCCTGTCCATCGCAGTCTATGAGACTTAAGCGTTCTCATTATATCTGGCTTCCTATAAAGTCCATGTAGTTCACTGTTAAGTAGTCTTCTCCATTCGTCTGTCTATTCATCTCTCTTTGGTCCAAAACTTTTCCTAAGAACTTTATTCTCAAAAACTGTAATCTCCTTTCCTCCATTAAAGTAAGAGTCCATGTTTCGCATGCATATAATGTAACTGGTAGAACAATAGCAAATTATATATTTTCAGTTTAACGTTTTTTGAAAGGAGTTGGGACGTCAAGAGTCTCTGTTATGCATAACAACACGCATTTGTGGCATGATAATAAATATCTAATAATATAGATACCAATTAGCGTTTTACTTTATATCATTGCGTTAGTACATATTTTAATTGTGAATTATTTTATGCAAATTTTGTTTTAAGCTATTTAGTGGCTATAGCATATAATTAAAAATGGGATGTATATTAATGAGTTAATATAAGGCTAAACTATTTTAATACGAATCATGACTGGAATGAGAATGTATGTAGCTACGTTTAACGTAGTTATAAAATATTTATATTCAAAGCTATAGAGACCATTAATAGATACATACTGCTCATTCCATTGTATTCTCTCTGTTATCCTCAATATGATGTCAATTTTAATTTTGGGGCTGTGTGAATTTTATCATGGTACCTGCCATCGACTTATTTTTATTTCACTTCACTGCTTCAAGCTAATAAGACATTTCATGACATCCATATTTAATGAATGCTTAACTTTTGCCAACGAACAAGTTCACATAACGATTTTAACACCATACCATGTCTCCTTCCTTATGACACCTCATGTTTATTAAATACTTCTATAGCGACAATTAAATGTATAACACGTTCTTGGCGTAAATAAATGAAAACCGTTTGTACAACACACGTTATGAAAAAAATATATCTTCGTTTTCATCTACTTCTTCACTTCATATGCTAGACAAATTGCCTGTTCCGCCTCACATTTGTTCTGTCCATCTTTTCACTGGCCTTCCTACATTCCTTGATCCTCTTGGCTTGTAGTTAAATGCGGCTTTTGGTAATCTTATTAAATTTATTCTTTGATTTTTTCATTCGGTTGATATATATATCACTCTGTTCTTATATCTTCATTCTTTATCCGATCCAAATTTGTGCAGCCGTTTGTTCTTCTGAAGAAGTTAATTTTTAAGCTTTCTATTCTTTGTAATTTTTTTGGTCATTATCCAAGTTTCACTCCCATAAAGTAATGCTAATTATTCGGATGATAACCAGCTCTACCATTAAGCTACTGAGAAACATATCACAAACCAAGATCAAATAGACTAACTCCTGTTAGACTAAATATAATTATAAAACCATTATTAATCGTTATCAAAAATGGTTTCACATAAAGATAATCAATATCAGATCTACTTTAGTTTATAACTATCTAACTCACTGACACTATCGAACCCGTAGGTTTATGGCCGCTCGTACATAAGCTCTCCATATATCCCTATCCTGTGGTAATGTTTTCCAATCCTTCCCTGGTTAATTTACTTCCCTCAAATTATGGTTAATGCTATTCTCCCACCGCATTCTTGGTCTACCAACTGGGCGTTTTCCCTCTGATTTTCCTACAAGAAGCTTCCATGCTCGTCTTTCATTCCCCATTCGTGCCACATGTCCTGCCCATCGCAGTCTACGATACTTAATAGTTCTCATTACAGCTGGCTTCCTATAAATACCACGTAGTTCACTGTTATGTTGTATTCTCCATTCACCTCTCTGTTCATCTCTCTTTGGTCCAAACATTTTCCTAAGAACTTTATTCTCAAATACTCGTAATATCCTTTCCTCCCTCAAAGTAAGATTCCATGTTTCGCATCCATATAATATAACTGGTAGAATAATAGTTTTATATATTTTCAGTTTAACGTTTTTTGAAAGGAGATGGGACGTCAAGAGTCTATGTAATGCATAATAGCACGAATTTACAGAATTTATATAATTAATATTTTAATATTTTTACTTAATGACCCTCTTTAACAGCTGTGGTCATTAGTATCATAATTGAAATGTGAATGAGAAAGGGTCGACGAATTTTGCTTAGAGACCTCTTAAATTCAGGCTAGAGGTTCATTTACGGTTCGTAAATTTACTTCCCTTTCGAAATGAAACCAAGCTCAGGCATCGACCCCGACTGGATTTGAACTCGAGAAATTCGGTAGCAGTGGTGAGGATGTTATTCACTAATCAATCACGACCGCATTTTACTTTGTCACGACAATTTAGATAGGTTTATCCTAATGCTCTCCTGATGTTTCTCATATTTTTTTTTATTGCGGATGAGCCCATGTAGGATTACGCAAAGGACTTAGAGGCGTTTCCTTTCAGCCCAAGTTTCTTACATTCTTTTGCTATGAGCTTGTTTTCTATCATCTGTCCAAGTTGTTCCAGGTTTTTTCTTCGGTTTGTTCTCTTGGTCAACTTGCCACTTATTCACCTTAATTCTAAATTATATTATATATATATAGGCCTATATATATATATTATAAATACATATATAAACATCTTTATAATATATATATATATATATATATAAAAGCGTTACTGCTATAAAGTAAATATTCTCTTTAAAAATTTGCTTAACTGTTATGTTAGCCGCGAGATGGCAGTTGGAATACATTTTCGCTACCTCTTGTGTGAATTGAGAATACTACATTATAAGAAAATTGTATGCTTGTATTGGAATTCTTGGGTAGCTCAGTTGGTTAGAGCGCTAAAGGTACAGACTTTAGAGACTCGAGTTCAAATCCCGACTCAAGCATTCTTTTTTCTTTTCATATCATATATATATATATATATATATATATATATATCTTTGGAGCTTGTAAGTATTTTTAAATGCCCCCTGATTATGGTACTAAGGTTCTGCAGAGTTAGTCCTTTGGAGGGGCTGCCTCCTTAAAGCCTTTGGACTTGCTTCCTTGTGTTTTATCCCCACAAGGAGCGTTGCCTCTTGTGCCTTCTGCCGTTGAGGACTTCACTCTTGTTTCCCCGAGCTGGGTCTCTTATTTCATCCCCAGAGATTGGGTTACCACTTCCGCCATTTTCGCCGTTCCGATATTTCTATCTCCGCCGTGTCTGCCATTGTAGTCTTCCGTGTTTGCAGCTTGCAGTGTGGTCGTTGCTCCCACTTTGTTGATTATTCTTAGTTCCCTCTCCTATTATCTAACCGCAAGCCAAAGATTTCCGGTTATGATCATTTGGGTCATTGGTTCTAAGCATCCCTACCACGTCAAGGTGATACTCCACAGGTTGGCAGCATACAACTATTCTCCAAGAGGAAGAAGGAGTTTGGAAAGACCAAAGAAAAGATGGAAATAATAGCAATTTGGAGCCGGAAGAGACTAGCAAAAAGCCTAAATCGTGACGAAGAAGAAGAATATATATGATTAATAAAGTTTTATTGGGTTTTCGGCATCATGGATTTAAGGTGGCCTCTGGCCACTGATTCCGACATTTCGACATGATCCCACCACATGCTATTATCAAGGAATGATCATCTTCATGATTATCCATCTATCCATAGTAATTCTGCCCGAGAGCAGGTCCTTCACTGTAATCATAGCACTTTCATGCTTTGCTTGCAGCTTTACTAGGGAATTGTAGGTGTGGTAGCTTCCCGTTGCTTTCCACACCGGTGAAGGATGATGATGGTGATACTGATAGGGATGATGATGATGATGCTGGCCATATGATTTCGGGGACCGTTCTGGCCTTAATCTTTTCCTGACATTTGTCTTACAGGTGAGGAAAAACCCCGATAAAACCCTCAGCCAGAAAAACTGCCCGACCGGGGATCGAACCCGGGCCCGCTGCGTGACAAGGCAGCACGCTACCTCGAGACCACAGCGATGGACATCATGATTGTAATGATTATAAATTGAAATGAAAATAAACTAAAATACATTTTTGCATGAAATAAACAACACGAATTGCAGTTTTCGAATGTAATATAATTTCGTGATTGATACAGTATTGTGAATTGCTGTTTCTGAACTGGAAAGAATAGAAAATATCATGATAAAAATTATGAATTTTCAACTACTCATCGAAACTCATATGTCAGTATCATAATCTACTAACGGTACATATAACTGATACAACAGCAATTCGGCAAGATCTACATCTCTGTATAATCAAAGGTCTAAAGTTACAGGGAAATCGATATGGATCTTATCGTGGTGTTTAATGAAATTCAAGCTCATGTTGATAATAGCCGGTTCCGTGAGTTGATTCATATATCGCATTTTAATGACAAGCGCATGAATGTAGTATGCACGCTTAAATCATTTTTATTTCATGCATTTTCGTTGAAAATATTCAAGGCCTTCAGCTAAAATTAACATAACTTCAAGCAAGAAATTCAACACTTTTAAATTGCTTGTTGAATCAGATAAAACGTTCGCTGATTCTGTCGAAATTATTGTATATCTTAGCTTATTACATTTATTATTTTTAAGATACAAATGATTACGTTTAAGAATTGAATAGTTGCCCCGAAAAGATATCTAACCCACAAACTACAAATTGTTGGGAAAACAAACAAAAAACTTACAATGTTAATTTTGAAGCTATTGCCTTTATTATATCTAATACATCTTAATCTCTCATCCTATTGGAATCATATACAGCCAATTAGAATGCAAAAGAACATGCTAATAACTAAATATCAACAATTTAATATAGAATTGAGTGCAAAAGTGATCTATAGTGTGGAAAAATTATCTAATACATGTTTAACTAAAAATGCTATAATAAGAAATACAAAATACATATTGAACACTGATCCAGTTAGGAAAATTTAACTTAATCAGTTTTTAGTATTTATGTTTCATTTAATGTTATTTCGTTACATTCTTTGTGTCTTTCTTATTTTTCACTCAATTTCTCTAAGATTCTCATTAGATTTCACGGAACTGTGGTGGAATGAATTTGCACATGTACTGCAATTGTTTTTCTACACTGCTGTTAATGGCTTGACTAACTGCTTCCGCCATTTTGTCACAAGTAGATCACTATTCGCTTGAAAGCCAATTTTTAAAAATACATAAAACAGGTATCGAAGACAGTATGAATAATGTTACATCCACCATGCCGTGATACTCTCCGGATAGATAACTAATCCATTGAAAACTAAATTTTCGATTTTTTTTTTGGGTTAGATCTCCTTTCGGGGTAATTGTTCAATTGAAAATACAACAATAATAAGTTAAACATGCTTTTTAATCAAATATCTACAAAATTAGGATTGATCATACGATCTGTGAGTGCATAATAAAAAGTGGTCAATATTCGTGTACGAACTTCTCGTATTTATAGAAGAAGAATTGTTTCTAATAAAATGGGTCAGGAATTTTTTTCAACATTGTGCGCAAGGAGGCCAGTGGCAAAATTAAAGTTTCAAACTGAGGACAGGTCATGACTATTTCGTTCACCATCTGCACAGAATAGGCATGCGCCAGTTCAACAGATGTGTTTTGTGTGATGGCCGGATAACATTATGGACAAACATCATCTCGTAGTGTGTCCAGAACTAAATACCACAGCAAACAATCCAATAAATTTGTCAGATTGTACGGGGAGACTTTTCTTTTTATTATTCAGTACTTATTTCACAAGTGGCTGAATTAAAATAGCTAGAAACAATAATTTCAAGCAGGAAAAAAAAAAAGTAAAGAGGCGCACACAAAAAATTAAACACAGGCTCACTTCTTGAAATAGTGCTATTATGCATTGCAGGGACCCTTGCCGTCCCCACCTTCTTAAAAAAGTCTTTAAACTAAATACATATAAAAGTTTATTCTCCCCGTTATATTATCCATCCATCCATCCATCCATCCATAGTTATTCTGCCCGAGGGCAGGTCTTTCACTGTAATCATAGCATTTTCATGCTATGCTTTGCAGCTTTACTAGGGAATTTGGGTGTGGTAGCTTCCCTTTGGTTTCCACACCGGTGAAGGATGATGATGATGATGACCGGATGATTTGCGGGGACCGTTTGGCCCTAAGCTTCCTGACATTTGCCTTACAGTTGAGGAAAAACTCCGAAAAAACCCTCACCCAGGAGCTGTCCCGATTGGGAATCGAGCCCGGGCCCGCTGCATGTCAAGGCAGCACGCTACCTCGAGACCACAACGGTGGACAGTTATATTATATGGATGTGAAATATGGACTCTTACTTTAAGGCAGGAGTGTTTAAGAATAAAGTTCTTAGGAAATTTTTTGGATCTAAGAGAGATGAACAGACAGACGAATGGAGAAGATTACTTTACACTGAGCTACATGGTCTTTATACGAAACCAGATATAATAAGAACACTTTAAGTCTCGTATACTGCGATGAGCAGAACGTATGTAGCACGAACGACGAATGAAAGAGGGGAATGGAAACAGCTTGTAGAAAAACTAGAGGGAAAGCGTCCAGTAGACAGATCAAGAATGAGGTGAGAGAATAATATTAACCATGATTTGAGGGAAGTATATTATACAGGGGATGATTGGAAAACATCAGCTCAGGAAAGGGATGTATGAAGAGCTAATGTTCGCGCGGCCATGAACCTACGGGTTTGATTGTGCTAGTGAGTTAGTATTTATTTCTCTTCGATCCTTTGGTAAATATGTAATTTCATATTGATCTTTGAAGTTTTGAACTTTATTTCGTATTGATATTCAGTCTCTCTGTGTTAAGCAATCTGTCTTCTCGTATAATACAGGTTCACCGTAAGCCAGTTAATCAAAAATGCAAATACAGGGTGTCCCATTCAAACCTCCGATATTTTAATTATTCATAACTAACAAAGTATGCGGAATTATGAAATGAGGCCGGTATTAGACGAAACAAACTCAAAGAATTTTCATTGCCACACAACAAAATACCTCTATATGTGCATCATTAGTAGCACGAACAATATCAAGTCTGTGTTCGATTTCGTGCCACGTTCTATCCAACATGTCCATTGAACTGCCGAGAAACTTGGCGAATTGATTTTTGTGGACATCTCTGAAATCCAGCTCTAATTTTTCAATATTTTCTTCTGAAACACATGTACGAGCACCTCCTGATTCTTTTTTAACGCTTCCAGTCGCCAGAAACTTCTCAATCCATGCCTTAATGGTCTTCCCATCAGGTTAATTTCCTCCATATTCTCTCCGGTAATTTCTTTGCACTGTAATTTTGACTTCGTCTCTGCATACCAGAAAAGAGTTTGTGCTTGTTGCTGAGGAGTCGCCATTTTCTTTTGTCATTATTGTCCAAGATGCGACAGATGCATTAACTGCAACAATGAAAACAAAATTATTTGAGTTTCTCTTTCTTTTAATACCAACCTCATTCATAATTCCGCATACTTTGAGAGTTATGATTAATTAAAATGTGGGAGGTTTGAATGGGACACGGTGTATACTCGTATTTTCTATAGCTTTCAACATCTATACAAAAAAAAAAACTACCGAAATTGTTCCCTAGTTAGCAAATTACCTCAAGCAGTAGTGTTTGAGATTATATTCTGAAGGTCCCGTATTCAAACCCCAGTTTCAACCAATCTGATTTTTTCCTTGCAACCATGTGCAGTGATTAACTCACTTATGGCCGTATCCTGTATTTAATATTCCTATTGCATTTAAGTCTTCTGCTCATTAGCCAATAGTTCAGAAGTGTAGTTTTACATTTATCCCTAATAATGGCACACCTAATTTATTAATTTCTTTGAGATTTCCGTATATAATTATATTTCGAGGTTTAAATACTTTTGGTGAGGATTGTACTTGTGAATTGTTATCGACTCTACTTTCGGTCGGAGTGTTGTTTGTGAACTTAGCAGTTAGTTTGAAGATAGGTGGCAGCACGTGGCACTGATGTGTTTGAGGACGTGAGGTGTAATTTATTATCACTCGCGACGTAATTTTGTTGCAATTTTCATTTTCCAACAAACAGCTGTCAGTGGGCAATGCAATTCATCACCCAAGAACTGTCAGATAACCACACCCGGCGAAGACAAGATTTATTATTTATAATCGTCATAAGTTGCATAGAAATAAAGGCCGGTCGACACTTATTGTTTTATCATATTTATAGATATTCCAACTTTCAGTCACATCTTTCATAAGAACAATAGAATTCTATAGAACTTATGGTTAAACTATATATATATATATATATATATAGTTAAAACTATTTTTTTAAAATTAGGAATATACCACAATACAGTGTTTTTCCTTCAACCCAAAGTGTTTTATCTCCAGAGGTTCCTGTCTAGGGCATCTTCCCTCAGATATCTAGCTTCCATACTTCTCCTCATCCATCCGTTCTCTAGGTCTGCCTCTTTCACTTCTTCCATTAGCTTTCCAATTAAGGATCTTCTTTGGTATTCTCTCTTCTTCCATTCTTACGAAGTGTCAATACTATTTCAAACGTTTTTCTTCTATGTGTTTTTTCAACTTGCATAATTTCCCTTATTGTGCTGTTTCTCACCGTCGCGCGCCTCCCCAGGTGGTGGATAGGGCAATGCTTCCCAGATATGGGTGGTATCGGGGAATGAAATACCAGAGGCGAACCAAAATTAACAGCTACTGCCTTGTAGTTTAATGTTGATTCACTTAAGGCTAGAGGAAGATAAGATTGATCACAAATTACCTAGTCCTCCAGGTTAGGGGTTGTAGCAATGGGCCAGCTCATCGTTCAACTGAAAAATGTACAATGCAAAAAACCTAAAGAGAAGAATACCGGACGGAATTACCTCAACGAACTAGCAGTAAAAGGTTAATGAATATTGTACAAGGAATTGCAAACAAGATAAATACAATACCAATACCATATTACGAAAAATATACATTGGACATATTTGTACTAACAGAGACAAGAAAGAAGGGCTCCAGAGAAGAATACCTTGGACGGTATGTACACATATGGAGTGGATCTTTAATTTTATACTAAAGCTGCCATCAATACTTTAGAGGATGAAGAAGGCTAACAACTCAATGTATTAATAAGCTGTTAGTTTATGCTGATGATGTAGTACTATTGGGCGATAGCGAGGAGATACTAAAGGCACACACTAGTGAGTAACACTAAGAAATTGGGACTGGAACTAAATATCAATACAACTAAATATATAGTCACACATAGAAATACATTATATAATGGAAATGGACAACTTATGACAAATGAGAGAAATTTTGAGGAAGTGGCTGATTTCAAATACCTAGGAACTATAAACACAAACAGGAATGAGATGCACAAAGAAATTAAACATAGGTTCAATTCTGGAAATGAGTGCTATTATGCTTTACAGAGACTCTTGATGTCCCAAACTCCTTTCAAAAAACGTTAAACTGAAAATACGAGTATATAAAACTATTATTCTACCAGTTATATTATATGGACAGGAAACATGGACTATTACTTTAAGAGCGGAAAGGAGATTACCAGTATTTGAGAAAAAAATTCTTAGAAATAATTTTAGACCAAAGAGAGATGAACAGACAGGTGAATGGAGAAGACTGCTAAACGGTGAATTGCATGGTCTTTATAGGAAGTCAGATATAATGAGAGCATTTAAGTCTCGTAGACTGCGATAGGCAGGACATGTGGCACGAATGGGGAATAGGGTGCATGGAAGCTTCTTGCAGGAAAACCAGAGAGAAAACGCCCAGTTGGTAGACAAAAAATGAGGTGGGAGAATATCACTAACTATGATTTGAGGGAAGTAGATTATACAGGGGATGATTGGAAAACATTGGCTCAGGATAGGGATGCATGGAGAGCTTATGTCCCCGCCCGGCCATGAACCTCTGGGTTCGATAGTGCCAGTGAGTTAGTTAGATGATGTTCCAGATCCGTTTGGGCTGACGTTTGTTTGACTCACAGGTGAGGAAAAACCCCGAAAAAGAAACCTCACCTAGGAAACTTCTCCCGACCGGGGATCAAAACTGGATCCGCTGCGTGACAAGGCAGCACGCTACTTCTACACCTCGGCGGTGGACAATTATTCATTTCATGTCATATATATTGTTCTTCAATCGAGGAACGGTAACAGGGAAAAACGGGCAAATAGTTAAGTTCGCACTAATGATGTAAATTCGGTTGTCTTTTTCCTTCAAAATATGCCAATAAATTTCAATGCTACTATGTTTACCCATTATTGTGTGTTGTATAATTGTTAAGCAATTTAAATAGTGATTTTATATGTATTACATTTTTATCTGATTACCCTGGTCAACATGATTTTTGTCTCATGAGTACCAATAGTTGTACTTATAGCAGTTTTTTTTATCGTATTTTGAAATATGTATCCCCCCGTGGACTATCACCTCGACGTGGTGGGGGCGCCGAGTACACAATGAACCAGACGACCAAATCGGGGAAGTTTAGCTTTGCTAACTAGCCGATTGGTCAGAGGTGAGTGGAAACTAAGAATAGTCCGCAACGTGGGAGACGTCTGCCAGAAGATTGACATCGACCAAGAAGTCTACAACAGGTCTACGAGGCGACGTGATACCAGGCGATCATCACAACGGCTCAAGGGGCGGAAGCAGCAACCCCCTTTAAAGGGGTTAATACTTAGAGGAGCATGGATAGATGCTCTGAGACAGCAGCCCTGTCATTATACTTACCCTGTACAGCGCTCGTAACGCGGTCAGGGGACATTTATTACTACTGATTCATCTCAAAGCAAAGACCGGATTGGATTTCAGGATACGACCACAGCAAGCAATAAGGACAAACGATTAGGGATAGCGGAGAGGATAAAAATCTGCACTTGGAATGTAAGAGGAGTATGCTATAAAGAATTAGAGCTACAAAAATAACTTAAAGAGAGAGATGTAGATATTGCAGTCATCCCAGAAACTAAAAAGAAACTTAAAGGCTCTACAGATTTATCATATTATATACTTATATACAGTGGTGTAAATCAAAACAAAAGAGCTTCAGCGGGAGTTGCTATTTTATTAAAACAAACATGGAAGAAAAGGATTCATAGCTATAATTGGGTTAATGAAATAATTATTAACTTAAGAGTGTAGATAGACAGAGGTTTTTTGACAATAATTGGAATATATTGCCCAGAAAATGGAAGAAAAGAAGAAACAAAAGAGTTCTAAGATACATTACAAGAACATCTAAATACCATAAATAAAAACGATCATATTGTTGTAGCAGGCGATTTCAATGGAAGAGTAGGAAACAACCCAATAAAAGTTGTACTAGGATCAAATGGAGAACAAGTATTAAATGAAAATGGAAAATCCTTATTACAATTTTCAGCGTTTAATGAACTTAAAATTACAAACACATTCTTCAGACACCTTGACATCCACAAATATACGTGGACACGGAGAAATGAAAAAAGTATAAATGACTATATTCTTATAAATAAAAAACTTTCTTCATGTATACAAGACACGAGAGTGTATAGAGGTAGCGATGTAGGATCAGACCATTACTTACTTATGTCTAAATTTAACTTATTAAAAAGATGGAAGAAGTTAAAACCTAGAGAGTTAATTTCTAAAGAAACATACAAGGTACATCTGTTAAGAGACAATAGTGTTAAATACCTATATCAAACAAGAATGAATAAATATGTAGAGGAAATAAATGATCAAACATATGGAAACAATATAAATTTAATGTGGGAAATATTGAAAAATATTTTACATAAAGTAGCATCAGAAACTCTAGGGAAAAGAAGGAAGAAATATACGAAAAGGGGAATAGATATTTGGAATGAAGACATAGCGGAAAAAATAAAGGACAAGAAACAAGCATATCTTAAATTTCTACAGAGCAGATCTACAGACGATAATATTGAATATAAACGAAAATCAGCAATTGTTAAAAGAGAAATTAGAAGAATCAAGAGAGAGCATTGGGACAGATATGTGTCGAATTTAGAACATGATGTACACGGACACCAAGCTAGAGCATATAAAGTTATTAAACATTTAAATAAAAACGAAAAGGACACAATACGGTTAAATCCTATACCTCTTACACAATGGGAACAACATTATACATCGTTGTGGACAAACTTAGACGAACAAACAATAGCCTTAAGAGAAAATGACCCAAATGTGGATAGTATTAGGTTTGAAGAGCTAATGTTAACAATGCAAAATTTTAAAAACAAGAAATCGCCTGGAGCAGTTAATCTAAACATAGAATTATTCAAATGTGCATCGATTACATTTATTATTAAGTTTCTTGAATTTATAAACCTTTGCTGGAAAACGGGTTCTGTTCCGGATGAATGGAAGGACGCAATAACTGTTCCGATATTTAAAAAAGGAAACAGAAGAGAATGTACAAATTATAGAGGAATAAGTTTATTAAATTCAGCTTATAAGATATATGCAAAAATTTTATCATATAGAATAAATAAAATAGCTGAAACAATATTACGTGAGGAACAAAATGGATTTAGAAAGGGTAGGTCAACTATAGATTGCGTTTTTACAATGGCCCAATTGATAGAAAAAAGAAAATAATTTAATTTACCCACGTATATAGCTTTTGTTGATTATACTAAAGCATTTGATAGTGTAAGTAGAAATAAATTATGGAACATACTAGAAATGAAAGGAATTCCTCAACACCTTATAAGAGCCATTCAGAGTTTATATATAGAAACAAATTTTAAAATAGACTGCGGAGATAAAATTAGTAGACAAAACATAGAAATAAACCAGGGAGTAAGACAAGGGTGTCCATTGTCACCAGTATTATTTAATTTATACTTGGACCATGTCATAAATGAATGGCAAGAACAAATTAATATAAATAGTGTATTGACAACTCTGCTTTTTGCAGACGACCAAGTAATAATGACAGCATCAGAAAATGCTCTGCAACAATTCCTTTATACATTAAATAATATCTCTCTAAAATACAATTTAAGAATATCTACATCTAAAACAAAAATATTAGCTCTGAAAGGAAAATGTGCAATAAGAACAAAAATAGTGATAAACAATGTAATTATAGACCAAGTTCAGAATTTTAATTATTTGGGTTGTCATTTAGGCAATGACAGAAATTTAGATAAACACACTAAAATACAACGATTCAATTATCTATGTGGCACAATTAAACGCACTTTATTGAATAAGACTAGAAAAGAAACTATTTTGAAGTTTTACAAAGTATTGGCAGTTCCATCTCTTATATATGGATGTGAAACCTGGACATTAACAAAGGCAGATAGTAAACAAATAGAGGCTGCTGAAATGAAGATGTTGAGAGCAATAGCAGGATACCAAAGGACCGATAAAAAGAAAAACGAAGATATAAGAACAGAACTTAATATATTTAATCTCTGTGAAAGAATAACATATTACCAAAATGCTTATCTTCAGCACGTATTACGAATGAATGAACAGCGCATACCAAGAAGAATGTATAATTATAAACCAAAAGGGAGAAGAACGTTGGGAAGACCATTGAAGAGATGGAAGGACCAATTCGACCTATAATGAGATCGGAACAGGCCATTGGGCCTAATCCTTGTTGTTGATGATGATGATGATGAAATATGTATCGGGAATTTCTCCATCACCTACATTTTTTTATTTCAATTTGAATTAATGGATTTAAATCTTTTTTTAATAAACGTTTTTTCATCCATTTGTCCATTGTAAAATAAAACCAAATGAGCTAACTCAAATGGTTTTCAGCTATAGAGAAGAGATATCAATGCAGACGGAATCATAATATGCTGGCCGATTATTGTTGGACCATCAAGAGGGATGCTTCACAGGCGAAATATAGCAGAAAATCGTCATTTTTTACTTTCTAGGTGAGTCCGAATGTTCGAATATTGTGTAGTTACGAATGTAGAAAATATTAAATTGTTTGAAATTATAAGTTCCTGTCTCTCGAAAACCTTGCATGATGGAGAAAAACCGATATATTTGAATTCAGGAGAAAATATACTATCAGAATCACATATTTTCTTTCTGAGACAAAAAAAAAAGTTTATTTTTGTTGCTCAGTGTTATCCGATCGACTTTTGTCATTGTTGACGATACTAATCTAAGATTTTACAGTTATTTTTTTTGTAGAAAATAAAACCATGATCATACAACGAAGGATGGGTTGTATTCTGTGAACGTCATTTGCACAAAGGAGACTACAATTTTGTATTGTTGAGAGTGTACTATATGGTTATCGTGCGGGCCCAGGGCGCCCTGGTGTTCACCAGATAACGGACAGTATGTGCAGAAAGGATTTTCATTCCCCATCGCCCCCTACCGATATTCTAACAAACACTTCACCACCCACAATTCCCTTGGAGTGTAGGACATAGTTTTATTGTTACAAATAGGAATTTATTATGTGCTGGTGGCAACTATTAACTAGATTTTGTGTGTCTTTTCTTTATAAAAGTAAACACAGAAATATTTTCACTAACTAACTACTCACTGACACTATCGAACCCGTAGGTTCATGGCCGCGCGGACATAAGCTCTTCATACATCCCTATCCTGAGCCAATGTTTTCCAATCATCCCCTGTATAATCTACTTCCCTCAAATCATAGTTAATGTTATTCTCCACCTCATTTTTGGTCTACCAACTGGGCGTTCTCCCTCTGGTTTTCCTACAAGAAGCTTCCATGCACGTGTTTCATTCCCCATTCGTGCCACATGTCCTGCCCATCGCAGTCTACGAGACTTAAGTGTTCTCATTATATCTGACTTCCTAAAAATACCATGCAAATTCACTGTTATGCAGTCTTATCCATTCACCTGTCTGTTCATCTCTCTTTGGTCCTACAATTTCCTAAGAACTTTATTCTCAAATACTCGCCATCTCCTTTCCTCCCTTAAAGTAAGAGTCCATGTTTCGCATCCATATAATATAACTGGTAAAATAATAGTTTTATATGTTTTCATTTTTTTACGTTTTTTGAAAGGTCTTGGGAAGTCAATGGTCATAAGTAATGCCAAGAGTGATTCCCAAATTATCAATAAATTCACGACTCACGAAGTGAGGAGTGAATTTATTTAGAGAATTTGGAAATCAAGAGTGGCATTTGTTAGGAATATTTAACGAATAAAATTAAGCTCTTTACTAAAAAATAATTATTTGAATATAGTTACCGGTGTTTTAAAATATTTATATAGTTAATGTAAACGGCGATATTTGAAAACAAATTAGAAATGTGAGGTTATGTATATTCACTGCAACTCGATCATATTATATTATTGAAAATAGGATCGCAATATTGTAAGAATGCACTCTAGTGGAGAAATAATGAAACACATCAAACTATTATAATCAACATTATAGGTTAATCATTTATATTTTGAATAAACAACTCAGTAAAATCACTGAATCTATTCATTATTGCTATATTCAATGTATTTGTTGGAGAAAAATAATGGTCTAACCTGTTCAGAATATTAAAAAAGGAGGAGCTTTCTATATCACAAAAGCAGGAGCTGATAAAGAGAAATCGATAAAGAGCGAGGTGAAACACGACTATCATTGGTGTAAAACAGAATTCATTGAAACGTGATTGGTCATTGACTACCAATTGCGACATGAGTTAAATAGTCTCTGTAATGCATAATAGCACGCATTTCCAGAATTGAGCCTATGTTTAATTTCTTTGTACATCTCATTCCTATTTGTGATTATTGTTACTAGGTATTTCAATTCAGCCACATCCTCAAAATGGCCATAGGCCTATATAATATAATATTTAATTATAGGCCTAAGTAATTCTCCGTTGAACTTTTTTTTACCTAATATAAGGTTGATGATAAAGAAACAAAGCCACTTGCGCACTTCTGCATGTAGTTAATTAAATACTTTATCATGAGAGGAAATATCGCACCGACAGCGAAAGTGGAATTCGCCTTTGTTCTAACGAAGCCATTTGGTTTTAGGGTTTTATAATTTAATTTTATAGTAGAGTTTTTAATAATATTGTAATATTTTGCCAATATTAGTGGAGTTGCATATTCATTAAACAGTTACGTAAGGGGTTTTTTTTACATTTGTGGTTTTAAGGAAATATGAAATATAATTTCCCTTTTAAAACAGTTTAATAAACTCTACCTCACAAAAATTTCTTAGCATAAAGCCTACGAAGAAAATATTTACGTGAACATTGCATGGGGATTGGAAGCATATTTTTAAATAGGAATGCAAAACAATTGCAAAGACGAAGTTTAAAGAACGTTAGTACTACATTCGAGTGTATATATCTTCTAATATATAAAAATCAATTTTGTTTGTTTGTTTGTTCGTACTTTATGCGCGGCCATATCGTTGATCCGATTGTAATGGGGCTTTTTGCAAAATGTTCAGGAGATTCCCGGGATGAACATAGGCTATAAGAGAATTGTGGTACTCAAATTCTACACCCTTAAAAATCGCCCTTTGTAGTGGAACACGTGAAAAAATAGCTCTTTGGATGCTTAAATGGCTTACTCTGCCTAAAGCATAACAAATACACAAAATTAATGTACACAGAATTGAATATCTCAAAAAGCTCTACAAAAAAGTCCGCGACAGCATATGTTTATCTCTTACGGATAACTCACAATAACCATTTTTGTCTTTCATTGATGCCAAGAAGATCGAGACAAGTACGTAGATTCCTGGGCAAGCATAGCAGCACATGGCGGGTATTCTTTTACGGATAACTCACAATAACGAATTTTGTCTTTTAGCTCATTTATGCCAAGAAGATCGAGATAAGTAGATTCCCGGGCAACACCGGGTAATCAGCACGGGGAATCTTAAAATAATTACGATATACATTTATAATTATTTTTCATTTTACTTATTCAACTAATCATAAGAAGTACATTAATTTTTGTCTTTCAGCTCATTTATGCCAAGAAGATCGGGATGAGTAGATTCCCGGACAACGTTGGGTAAACAGTACGGGGTATCTAAAAATAATTACGATATAAAATTTTCCTATTATTTAACTAAACATAAAACACATTAATTTTCGTACTTCAGCTCATTTATGTCAAGAAGATCGGGATAAGTAGATTCCGGGATAACGCCGGGTAATCAGCACGGAGTATCTAAAAAATACATATTTATAATTATTTTTCAGTCTACTTATTCAAATAAACATAAAAACACATTAATTTTTGCATGTATTTAGGCGTAGCAGCGCGCACGCCGGTTATTAGCTAGTATATATATATATATATATATATATCGTGGTATTTATCTTACTTCAGTTTCATTTAATTTAATGGAATATTGAATTCGCGAGTCTATTAATAATAGGCCTATTTATTATTATTTTTTTTGTATATACTATTTTACAACGTTAAAACCTCTCAAATGAAACGAGCTATGTGTATAAATTTACAAAGAAATTACATAATTGAGCTATAATCATTATCGAAAGGATTTTAAGGTGCAACTTTTGATCGTAAAAGGGGGGGAAAATACTTACAAAAAGGTGCAAAATAAAAGGTGCTGCTGAAACAATTGAATTAATGTTTAAACCAATTATTTAATACGTGAACTCATTTTATATAACATGCATATCATATTGCACCAAATGTTTCTTCTTTATAGAGTTCATAAGAAGTAATTCATAGTTCTTTTAGATTATTGGAATATTTACTTCGCAGTTGGAACATCGAAGAATGATGCCATAATTTTCGATAAATTGCGTTTTGAATTCTTCTGAAACTGCATATAACTTATCCTTCTTAACAATCGTCATGTTATTGTTGTGAAAATTCAGTTGTAATACTAATAAAAATACGTTGTGGTTCAGACTAGTAAAACACAGCCAACAACAAGTCGTTAGATAGAAAACTGTTAAATTATTGCCAGTACTAACTGAACTTATTTTAAACTGATAAAGCAACACTGTTGCAATTTAAATTTGACTTCACAGCTGCAGATTGGCCATTGTTGCTGTGATATAAATTACTGGTGGTTTACATAGATTATATTTTAATATTTATTATTTACTATTGTCTTCACATTGCAATTGACCATTGTTTCTGAGGTATAAATTACATAAATTATATTTTAATGTTTATTTAATATTGTTGACTTCTGATTGAGATTTTAAAAAGCTGTTCAAGAAGAAAAAATATACATTTTTCTCTCCTACATATTAAAAACGCAGAGAAGAGTGGAGGAAAAGCTGCTGAAGCATAAAATAATAGTTTAAGAAACTAAAACAACACGCTTTATTAGAAAACCGAACTAAAAAATGAAAAATATATCTACAAAAAAAAAATAATTTACCATCAAAAGTGTGGAGTGCTTTTGATGGTTTTTACATTTTCTTCTTAGAGACTTTACTTTTACCAATATCTGATTATTATGAAATATATTAATTGATATAGGGCACCACACGCTTTTGATGGTAAAATTATTTTTTTGTTGTAGATAACTCTAGTTTTATTCTAGATGTGTTAGAGATGATTTTTTTGTTGACCACTTAAATTTTATCCCACGCCTATTGGAAATTAAATTTGTTTTTCATTTTTTAGTTAGGTTTTCTAATAAAGCGTGTTGTTTTAGTTTCTTTAAACTATTATTTATTTTTTAGTTTGGTTTTCTAAAAATGTAATTATCTTTAAATTCGATACTATTGTAGTATGAGCTAAAAGTAATACTCTTCTAAAAACAAATCCTCCGGGCCAGATTTGAACCAGTGACCTATGGATTACTGAAATTATATACCACTACAGTAGCGTAGTGGTTAAGGCACTGAGCTACAAGCCGGAGGGTCGAGGGTTCAAGTCCCGTTGGGGTCAGGATTTTTAAACTGACCCAAACCCTCTGGCGGCACTATGGCCCTGGGGTCGACTCAGCCTCTAACGGAAATGAGTACCAGACGCTTGTTCTGGGGGTAAAGGCGGCTGTCACGCAGGGCTGACAACCCGGCTGACATAAAGTGCCGATTGTCTAGAAAAAGTGGGAGCCTTAACCTCCTACTACCCCAAGGACCTCCGGGTCTGTTGTGGGATGACTTTACTTTTTTTTTTTACAGTCCACCACTCTACTAACTGAGCTACCACAACGATAGACTAAAAAGTCGATACGTCCGCAACCTATTATACCGGTATTTATTTTTTTCATGTCCTGATGATCCTGGCCAGGATCTTAGATAAACAGTATGAAATTATTATATTGTCATTGGTCCTTTACAAGTATACAAAGTTTCAAGTCGATCCATTGTTTTAAGTGGGTGAAAATCGTGTTCGAAGATACCGTTACATAGATAGATACTGGTAGAGCTAATATAAAGTTTGTAAAAAAGAGGGGAAAAGGGGCCAAGTATAGTAATTTCACAAAAAGGTACAACAAATTGTGTTCATTTCACTTAATTTCATCCCCCCAAATACATATATTGAAATATTTGTATGAAAACTGCTATATTTTTGGAAATGTGCTGCACCTCAAAATCCTTTCCTAATAATCATCTTGTGTCTTCTGTCAAGTTGAGATTTTTTTACAATGCGACAATTCTAATATTATTTCCTGAATTGAATATTTAATTTTATTATGTATATTTGAGTGTTATGAGTTAGTGGAAAAGGGAACTATCGGGGCAATTTTCACTTTTTCAATTCTCCGTAGAAGAACCAGAGTTCTAAGGTAAAATCTGCGCGTTTCATTTATGTGTATTGTACAAAGTGCCTTTGTTTTGGAAAATGAGGTATCCTGTTTCTTGGGATTTTGAATTATAACCTATCAAAATCCGGGAAATATTGCGACAACGTTTTATTCCAATTCTATATTCAAAATTCCAGATCATCTAATTTTATATGGCTAGGCGTATCTTCATTTCTACAGCGTTGAAGTAATGTATATTTCAATTATGAATTCCTTGCAGTAAATTCAATAAATATGAAAGGTGACGGCAAAAATATCACCATTAAAAAAAAAACACTTTGTAGTGTCATTTTCCTATGTATATAAATTAATTCCATTTTAACTAAAAGAGAAGAGAAGATGAAATGAGATTTCTGAAAAATGTAATTGGCTACAAACGTCTAGATAAAAGATGAAGATATTATAAATGAGCTAAATATTTTTAAACTTTTAGATAAACTATAATATCTAGAAAAAACTGGAAAGAACATGTTCAAAGAATGAAAGATGAACGCATATAAAAAATTATACTTCATTACTAACGAAAAGGAGGCAGGAATTTTGGTAGATCGAAAAAGAGATTGATTCAACTTTTTGAATGATAATCTATGAGACCGGATCAAGCCACATGGGCTTAATCCGTGATTGTTGATGATGATGTTGATAGTTGCATTCTCTTATCTGTAATAAAATTAGTTGTTTTTGCACTGTGTTTTATCATTGAAATTTTACCATTCTTGTAAAGAAAGAATTTTAATCTAAACATTAGTGATGCCGCATTTTGATTATTGTGACGTTCTACTAACTGACATAAGTGACGGATGGTTGGACAAACTGTAGCGTGTCCATAATATGTGTATAAGATTCATATTTAATGTTCGAAAATATGATCACATTTCTCCATTATTCCACGAATTGTCATGGCTACATCTAAAAGAGAGAAGAAAATCACATTGTCTAATTATCTTATTTAAGATCTTACATACCTCGATGTCGGCCGAGGTGGACTAGTGGTTATGCTCCTTGCCTCTGGTCCTGAGGGTCGCGGGTTCAAACCCACCCGGGGTCGATGGATTTTTTAGGACGGGAAAATCCAAGGAGCAAGTCCTCCGGGAGGGACTTTAAGCCGTGGGTCCCGAGTCTGAAGATTTTCAGGCTCGTAAAAAATCCTTAAGCCTGAATAAAAAGGCCTCTAAGCAAAATTTACCGAATTTTCCCTTCCTAGTACTTCCTTGGTTTCCTAGATGTCAGTATGAGGCGGAACGCTGACCACGGACTACTCAAAAATGACATCTATACGAAAACAAGTGTAACTAAATTAATATGGTTCAAATACCTCCCTGTAGGGGGAGAGCGCCTAAATCTCTGTAAAGGGAAAACATAGGCTTAAAATACAATACAATCCATACCTCGATTACCAATTATTTATCATCCCGTTTCCAGTATCTATCCTCAAACCATAACTTAAACACAAGATCACAACATAATCTCTTGCTTAATATACCGCAAACGTAAGGCATCAGATCACTCCATGTCATATACTATCTTCACTTCTCGCAGCTGGAATTCCCTACCACAAGAAATAAGGGTTGCCGGACATTTACAAAAAATAGAAAATAGATTTATTTAGCCTGGTGGAGTTAAGGCCAGGAAAAACATGTTACATATAAATACAAAAATTGCAATAATAGTTATACTAAACAATTATCTGTCAAATTGAATATTAATGAAAATAATGTCAAATTGGCATTTCTTAAAAGAAATTTAAATTTATATTTGCTCAAACCTCGACTTCATCATTACCCAGTGTAAGGTAGGTATGTATATATATATATATATATATATATATATATATATATATATATATATATATTAATTGGTGTTTCTCGTATAATTTATCATATTTATACTATTATTATTATTATTATTATTATTATTATTATTATTATTATTATTATTATTATTATTATTATTATTATTATCGTATAAAATGTTGTTTGCATATGAAATTTACATTGCTACATTTAATATATATTTAACTGTTTATAATTAGTGTAGTGTATATCTATATTTGTCAAATATTTATTTGTATTTGTGCTGGTTGAGTGGAAGAGAAGGCCTTATGAGCTTAACTCTGCCAGAATAAATAAAACATTATTATTATTATTATTATTATTGTTATTATTATTATTATTATTATTTATTATCATTAAGGTTAGATTACAGATATACAAACTTAACAGTTAAACATTCAAAAATTGACATAACATGATTGATCATTTTTAGCCTCCATCCCCTTGAAATATCTTGTACATTTTGTTTTACGAAATGAAGATTCTAGATATAGTACACATAACTCACGTTATATAAATACATGGCATGAGCATGTGCAGAGAATGTCACCAAACAGATTTAAAAGAATATCATACAACTCAGACCAATAGGACGAAGAGATTTGGGGCGACCAAAACGACGATAATGTTACTTAAGATAACTATTAGGATGAACAGGCCGTAATGTTCGAGACGATCATATGAATTTAGTCTATGTAAATAATGATAAATAAAAACTATTGTAATGGCTAATTTCATGTGGATTTTTTGTAGCGATTGTTCAGTAAACTTTTTTTTTTGCCGAATATCTTATTAAAAATGTCTAATTAGTACTTAGTATGATTTTTATTGTATAAATGTTTCCTCATTAGACGATTGCCACAAGGACAAAGTGATATATAGAAATTTAATTTTCAAAGTTGATTAAATACATTTTGTAAATACATTAAACATTTCAAATTGTAATTGAAGTACATTCTATAAAGTAGAAATGTTGTAAAGACTGTTTCTTGAAAGTGAAATTGATCCTCTATTGGTAGCGATGGAAATTTTATAAAGATACACTCTGTCCAAATCTAAGAAATTCCAAAATTTAGCTAACAATCCTGATATAGTACCTCTTGCCCTGATCATCAATCCTGTGACATTTATAGTATCTAATTGGTATTTATCTTTGTAATAGTCAACTGTTGGCTCATATAATGGCTTTCTTTTCAGAGTCAACTTCAAACTGCTGAAGATTCTACACTTTCACTTCTGTAATATTTTTTAATTTTTTGTATGCAATTTTTTCGTTAAATTTGTATGGGCATAACAGTATATTTCATTCCACTTGAGAGAGCAATAAATGAGAAAACATGTATATATATATATATTCAATCTTTTGGTTGAAGCTGGAGATCTTTTCTGTCGCCTTCTATAACTGCGCTCCATTTCTTAGAGTGAGATAAAGATTTGTAGCTTATGATCGCTCGGCCTGCAATACTCTAGCGACTCAGGAAATTGGAACAAGATATTTTTCACTGCAACACATTCCTTAATCTACTGGCTGTTCTCAGACTACAATATGATTCAAATCACTGTGAATAGTCCGTAGTAGAACTAAAATCCTTATGTATAAAACTATGATCCAGCCAATTCTGCCACACAGCTGTGTGACTTCGACATTTTCCCAGAAGAGTGCTCATATGGTTAATATCTTCGAGATAAAGATATTACGAATAATATATGGTCCCATTAATGAAAACGGTGTATGGAGAATTATAAATAATTTAGAACTTAAATTAGTATATGGAAAAAATTAGACACCATAATCGTCTAATAGAATAAATAAATATTCGTAATCTAATATATAAAAATCAATTAATGTTTGTTTGTTCGTATTCTATGCGCGGCCATACCGTTGAACCGATTTTTTTGGGTTTTTTTGCAAAATGTTCAGGAGATTCCCGGAATGAACATAGGCTATAATGGAGTTGTAATGCTCAACCCCTTCACTCCTAAAAATCATCCTTTGTAGAGATAAACGTGAAATAAAGTCCATATTTTGACGCTTAAATGGCTTTCGCTGCCTAAACCATAACAAATACACCAAATTAATGTACACATAATTGAATATCTCAAAAACCTCAAGAAAAAAGTCCGCGACAGCATATGTTCATCTTTTACGGATAACTCACAATAACCATTTTGTCTTACATTGATTCCAAGAAGATTCTCGGGCAAGCGTGCTCTGCCATACCTTTCATCCGATTGTGATGGGACTTTTCGAAAAATGTTCAGGAGATTCCGGGGATGAACATAAGCTATAAGAGAGTTGTAATACTCCACCCCATCACCACTAAAAATCACGCTTTTGTAGAGAAAAACGTGAAATAAAGTCCCTATTTTCACGCTTAAATGGCTTACGCTGCCTAAACCGTACCAAATACACCAAAGTATTGTACACGGAATTGAATATCTAAAAAAAACTCTACAAAACAGTCCGCGACAGCATATGTTTATCTTTTACGGATAACTCACAATAACCATGTTTAGATCGGGATAGCTGATTCCTGGGCAAGCATAGTAGCTCAAGGCTGGTGGTAAAGCACACGCCGGGTATTAGCTAGTAGGAAATAAAAAATACAAACCGCATAAATACTAATGATATTCAATCAAGTAAGAAAGTTATCACAATACTATTTGAATTAATCGTTACAATTTCCCACTCAATAAATGAATTCATTCATTCATAATAGAATAAACACCCGCCTTAAGAAATTACAATGTGCTGGACATGTGCATAGAATGCAGGATCAAAGAATTCCGAAGATGGAATGAAGGTATTTGAAGGGAAAATATCTCGAAGACGACCAACAATAGATGGGAAGATGCTGCAGGAAAGGACGGTAACCAGATGCTTGGAATCAGGAACTGGATATCAGCTAAGATGGATATAGGAGTCTGGAGGAAGAGGACTGGGGAGGCCAGGGCTCACAATGGGCTGTAGCGTCATGTGATGGTGAAATTGAAACAGTAACGTAGCCGAAGGGTTAATGTTTTTGTTCATTGATGTATATAGCCGCTTTAAGTACAGTGGTCATAAAGTGACCTTTACTATTCAATGCAAAGATCCTCACAATAATAACCTACGGAATGGAAATCATATGGGCGACAAGAAGCTAATCTAAACCCGCTGGAAAAAAGTGAAAACTACATATATAAAACGAGCAATTGAGTATCAAAAACGACAAGAAGCCGTCTAGTGTACCTACTGGCAAGGGAGACTTTCCTTATCGAGGACTTGAAAGCAGCATACCTACTACCAACCACGGAACCCTCGGAACATGCGCTACAAAGACTACGCAGGAAAAGAGAGGAAGTATGGCCGGAATTCATCAGCACCGGAGCGATGACAGACAGAAATTGGACAGAAGCAAATTTCCAGATAGACACGTCATCACAAGATTAAAGCGTGCATGGATTCCACCATCTAATGTGCAGAGACAAAACATTCCATGTCCCGAAGTCATCATGCGTATGTGAAATATGTGAAGAGAAAGGTGAAAGATACCATATCGAAACATGTAAAAAAAAGAAAATCAATTAGTGTAGCTAAAATGATAGTGATTAAACCTTTGAATTTGTGCGCAATCCATTTTTATATAAAGTCACTTTTGTGTAGATTATTACAATATCTATAGCGAATAGTATAAGGCATCGTTTTTCAACCTGTAGTTTGCGAATCTCCAGGGGGTTCGCAAAATATATCAAGGCTTTCGCCAAAGTTTTCCGTAAAGACGGGTTTCGAGGTTAGGTCTATTATTGTTTCCTTCATTTCCGCGCATTGTCATAATAATAATAATAATAATAATAATAATAATAATAATAATAATAATAATAATAAAAATAATAATAATAATTATTATTATTATTATTATTTTAAATTTAAATTACCCTATAATCCCTTGCTACATATGTGTAACGTAGGGAATTTATCACAACATTTCCACAATAAATTAATATTTATCGCCAATGCCTGATTTACAGTTATGTAACAACGTTAGGAATGCATTTGAAATCGCTACAATAAGTCCTACACGTTGTGAAACGTTTAAGTCGGTAACTAGAGTAACTTTAGGTTTTAACCGTTAAGGATTAAGTTAATTTAAGGTTATCGACTATTTTGCTTGGGATTACATTTTATGCATGTCTACCGTATGTGTATTTAAAAGTCAGTGGTTCACCCAACTAAGATCGTTGCGGAAGGGGTTCGCGAGTCGAAAAAGTTTAGGAATTACTGGTATAAGGCATCATGCTTTAATGCAAAGCTACAGCAAGCGCGCTCGTGTGAGTCCCCAAGGCGAAACAAATTTTCGCATAAAATTTCAGTATTTGTATGGATTGGTGCACATCCAACTTCGTGAGGAATGTGGGTAGCTAAAATAAGTTGCGATCTCAGATTGAGAAAATCTTCTTTAAATGCTAGGGATATGAAATGCTTATCATATACAGTAAACCTTGTTCAGAACGGAAACGCATGGTACCATTTTTTCCACATTAGACAACATTCCGCATTGTAATAACAAGAAAATATTAACCAATCATACATTACAGACCACCGTATATGTCGTTTTGTGTACCCTGGATTAATTATAGTTCCGCTGCCGTTGGAGAGTCAAGTGTATAGTATCTACTAGCGACTTCGACGGTAACGCGCGAAAAAAATAGTCGCGTTTCGCCAGCGTTAAAAATGTCTCTTAGGGGCGTATCCTGAAATTAAAGTATGTAGTTTCGGTTTCCACTCAGTAACTGTGCTTTAGTCCACATTCTTTGTTTCCCCGCAAATTTCATTTCACACTACATTGTGTCGTCTTTTAAAACTGTCCACAACTAACCTGAAGATACCTTGAAATCATTATTCCCTGGGAATATAGCAACAACTATAGTTTGACTCTTCACTTCACCACTTCCTTCCGAACATCCATTCATTATTCTTTCTTTGTTTTTAAAATCTCCTAAACTTAGGTTTTTCCACAATTATATACAGTAATTATTTAGCATTATGAGCATTTGTTTTTCTTTACCTTCAATCACTTTCACTTTTTCGTTTAATGACAATGATACATACAATTTAGCCATCTTTATTCCGTAAATTCAGAACGCTACCTGTGAAAGATATGTACAAAATTGGTCTCGATCTTAAACTAATTTAAGATTTTACAGTGCACTGGTTATTTGTAAGACAGATATATGCCAAATCTTCTTTAAACGAACTTGTATTTCACAAACGGGTGTGAGTGAGGACGAAAGAAAATTCCAGATACAGGTAGAAACTCTACTTCTTCCGGAGGCGACAGGAATCATCAGTCATCACGTACTGTTATAACCCTAGCAAAGATTCCTGACGAATGAAATTTGTAATGAGAGCTTAGATGCGAGTCCTGTTCTAACCAGATGTAGGTCTCAGCCAATAGGAAGTATGACCACACGTCATTGCTAACTCCCTCGCTAGCGAATATCAAATACAGTCGCTGCTAAACATTTTTAAAATCTCACTACAAAAATTAAATAATATAGGTAATCTTTATCGTAGACTGAGATGGGCAGAACATGTGGCACGAATGGAGAATGAAAGACGTGCATGGAAGCTTCTTGTAGGAAAACCAGAGGGAAAACACCCAGTTGGTAGACAAGAATGAGGTGGGAGAATAACATTAACTATGATTTGAGGGAAGTAGATTATACGGGGAATGATTGGAAAACATTAGATCGGGATAGAGATGTATGGAGAGCTTACGTCCGCGCGGCCATGAACCTACGGGTTCGATAGTGCCAGTGAGTTAGGACATCTTTATCCGTGGAGGAAGTATATTCGCTGTATATACATCCATATATATATATATATATATATATATATATATATATACACACACACTATAGTTGGTTTATATCACACTTTTAATGTTTTAAATAACCACTAAATGCCACTTTAATTTAAACAATTTATAGTCTTCCCCGCGCCGTAGCCATGTGATTAAGGCAAGATGCCATGGCACAGGGCTACGAGACTTGCGCTGGTTCGAGTCTCCACGGGGGAAGAAATGTTCTCAAGGAATGTCTGCCAGTATGGGACCGATGCCCACCCAGCATCGTGAGGCATTTGGATAGCTACAATAAGTAGCGGCTCCAGGTTGAGAAGACTAGCTATAATGGCTGGGGGACCCGACATTCACATTGCACTATAATTTTAAGACTTCAGGCAGCAAGTGTACAAAATATTATAATTAAAGTTTACGGTTTAAAATCTAAAATCAACACATCCGCGTCTCACTATAATTCTCTATGGACTGTACATGTTTTTGTAGAGGAACTGTTTTGTTTGTACACGTGGCCACGACACGGGAATTCACAGCTCAGCAGTCTTGATAGGCTCTCTCATTTGATTTACGGTCAAGGACATTCTTCAAAATCCCTTGCGCGACCTATAATCAGCCTACCGAAATTCAATGAAGTGGAAACTAATTTATATCTATCTCTATCTTTCCGTCTTATAAACATATGCTTAATGAAATGAGTAGAAATATCCTCCCGTGTCCGCGTTGGACAGATTCCGTTTCATACAAAATAAATACACATATAATTACTATTATTTGGCCGGGACCAATAAATTTGTTCACATTGGACTGATTTCCGTATTATTCACGTTCCGGATTGAACAAGTTTTTAACTGTATATGTTTTGCAACAAAATATTTTCTCATCTCAGTTTTGAGTGACATTCGGAGTCAGTTATCATTTCAAACCACAAGAGAACAGAATTAAGTAAGTCTTGATACGGTATAGTGTGTAGCATGATTCGAGCTGTACGTGCATGTGCAGTGTCTTCTATCTGGGACTTAAAATATTTCATCGACCCATTCTTATTTTGGTGAAGTGTACAGGCATTTATAATTTTATATTGTAATTTTTATATCAAGATATTAGATGTATAGGGAGCTAATATTCGAGTGGCCATAAACCTTCATGTAAAATACAAAAAAGAAAAAGTTGTATTTCATGTTTCCTATGAACTGTATGAACCTCAGACCAGTAATATCCATCATTATTAAATAACGCACAAATACATTTGTGAACGTCTTTTTCTGAGAAATCTGTACATTTGTGGCTCAAAATCTGTAAGACATTTGATTGTATTTACCACATGATATTCATACTTAAAATCTGCAGACTTATATTACTTTCACTCTGTATTCGTATTATGTAGTTTTGTTAATAAAAGTAGAGGAAGATTCTATGCTTATTTTTTGGGTCCTGCAAACATACTCATAACTACTCAAAAAGTATTCGCCGACGTATGTTCAAATGTATTTAAGATATTGTTCTGTGACTTGCATTTTGTATTGCTTTAGGATTTAAATGTAAATTATTATATTTAAAATTTTCGTAATGAATATTGTCGTTAAAATTCTTCCATACCGTTTTTTACAGGTACACTCTTAGACAAAAAAAGAGCCATCCCTTGATTTTATCAACCGATCGGGGAACTTCGTGAGCAGTCGCAGAAGCCTTATTCACGTAACATGTTTTCAGTAATTGTACTGTGTTGTTTGCTAGTTAACGCAGTGCACACTCAAGTAACATAAAATAGAGAGCTTGCCCTTTGTGTGTTTCCGTTGTCGAGAGGTTTAACACACAACATCTGCGTTCGTAACCTCACCGGTTCAATTTCCGTTCTACTTTTTTTTTACTGAATGATAGGATAGTATTTCGCCTGTAATATAGTTTCATATTTAATTTAATGATTGAGTTTTATGGCTTTAATGCACACACAAAACACATAAATGAAAACCTTCTAATAATTAAATGAAGAAAGAAAATAATATCTTCTAAATGAAAACTTTAACAAAATTAATATCAGGTGTATGAACCCTCTGCATCTATTACCGCCCTCAATCTGCGGGGCATTGATGCAATCAAATTTCTACAGTCACGTGGACTTTCGGCTAGAGCAGCCCAGACGTCCTGAATTTGTGCCCATAAAGCCATCTTTCGTCTTTCGTGCATCTGCAGGACAATTAGAGTTCATTGTAAACAAACTTGTTAGAGGCTGTTGCTTTTGCACAGAACGTGTGCGCATCAGTCTATTAAACTCAATACATTGACATCACCTAGAAAAAACTCTGAATGTGGTAAAATAATTGTTACAATAACGACATTAACATTGATTTAGTTCAATTGTCAAAATAAAATGTATTCAATTCATGAAAAATTTTAATACAAATATCACGAGAAAAAAAACTACATCATTAACAGAAACAGTGACTGCATGCTTTACGGCTGACCTAACAGGGCACGTAGCAGTATCTACGCTCAGTTCATGCCACATAATGAAGTAGCTCAGGGCCTGCACATTTATGACTAGTTTACTAGTGTGAACCCAGCGCTGTGTCGAGTAGGACTTAGAAGAAATATGAGTTCAAGAGATGACTCTTTTTTTTGTCTAAGGGTGTACAACTCACATTTTTTCTTAGTAGTTACGTGCATTGTGTTTCCGATTTTTAAGGTACCTAGAAGATAAATTCAGTTAGACGGATGATTAGGTACATTAAAAAATATGTAAGTTGGATAATAACACAGTATTGGAAGTTGTGTGGTACATAATATGGCACCCGGTCCCCCAGCGATCTTCTTTTAACTATGTTGTTAAAGAAGAAAGCTGCATTAAGTAAGTCCAGGGATGTTACAGTTGAATGCGACACCAGTGGAACGGGTATCACAGGATGCTTCCTGCTCATTGTTGCCGGTTTATATTATGTACCGGTACCGACAACTAGCAACGTATAAATAATAGTTTAAAAAACTAAAACAACACGCTTTACTAGAAAACCGAACTAAAAAATGAAAAATAATTTTAATTTCCAACACGATTGGGATAAAATTAAAGTGGTCAACAAAAAAATCATCTTCAACACATCTAGAATAAAACTAGAGTTATCTACAAAAATAATAATTTTACAATCAAAAGCGTGTGGTGCTCTATATCAATTAATATATTTATTTGATAATAAACAGATATTGCTAAAAGTAAAGTCTGTAAGAAGAAAACTTGAAAACCATAAAAAGTACCCCACGCTTTTGATGGTAAAATTATTATTTTTTTGTAGATAACTCTACTTTTATTCTAGATGTGTTGGAGATGATTTTTTTGTTGATCACTTTAATTTCATCCCAAGCATGTTGGAAATTAAAATTATTTTTCATTTTTTAGTTCGGTTTTCTAATAAAGCGTGTTGTTTTAGTTTTTTAAACTATTATTTATTGTTTGGTTTTAATTTGATTATCTAATAAAGCGTGTTGTTTTAGTTTTTTTAAACTATTTTTTTTTATTTTTAGTTTAATTGAATGTCATAAACCGGAATTCCATGAAAATTTAATTGCTTAATACTCTTCTAAAAAAATCCTCCGGACCGGATTTGAACCAGCGACCTATGGATTACTGAAATTATATACCACTACAGTCCACCGCTCTACCAACTGAGCTCTTACAATGATTGACTAAAAAGTCGATAAGTCCGCAACCTATTATACCGGTTTTTATTTTTTTATTTTCCTGATGATTCTGGCCAGGATTTAAAAAAACCAATAATGAAATGATTGTATTGTCATTGGTCCTTTACAAGTATACAAAGTTTCAAGTCGATCCAACGTTTTTCAAGTGGGTAAAAATCGTGTTCAAAGATTCCATTACATAGATACAGGTTCGTCACATAGACAGATACAGGTCAAGCTAATATAAAGCGTGTAAGAATAGAATATTACGATATAAAGTTGGAAGACAATGTTTTACGTACGAGTTGTGATGTTTGTGCACCAGTCAATAAATGAGGGCATATTTTTTCAACAAGTAAGTAAACGTCTTTCATCCAAGCATGGTACTATAATTTATTTCATACTAAGATATTTGTTTAACTTTAATAGAATTAATGTTATATGTAACTAAAACATCATATGTAGTATAATGCTTCTTAATCCAGGACCGCCATTTGCAATGCCGCATCAAGTATGGAGGGGCATTTTCAGTGATGATGGCGAATTAAAAAAAATTAAAAATAAATTTCCGATGTCTGAAAAAGTATATATTATGTTTTAACTGAAATGTTACGAGGGTTTGAAATCTAATAGTGACGACACTGCTGTAGAGACGCCAAACGACGGAACCTAATGATGTCGCTGGTACCACACTTCAGTTACGTCCTACCTTCCCTCAGAACATATGGACTCTCCTTTCCTACATTTCGCACATTCAAACTGGCGAGAGAAACAGAGCCTTGTCTTAACTGGCGGTTTAATGTAATGTTATCATGATGTTTTTGAAGCTGGAACAAAGGATTTGGAAAAAAAATTAAATATGCCAAAGGCAGTACAGCATGGCAATGTTATCAAGATCTTCAAGAGGATTGCGGGGAATCTGCATTGCCTTTGAAAACATCGACTCGGTTGGTAAAGGCCTTCAACGTGCCACTGTTCTGTAAGACAATAAAAATTCCCTGCAACCCTCTCGAAGATCTTGATGACACTGCCGTGTTGTACGACCTCTCGTACATTCAATCTTTATACAATCCCGTTGTTCCTACTTCGAAAACATAGTGACAACACTGTATCAGACCGCCAGCTACACGAGGATCTGTTCCTCTCGCCATTTCACTTGCGCGTGATCTTGGAAAGGAGAGTTCATGTGTTCTGAGGTAAGGTAGTACTGACATGTGCTTACAGCGACATCATTATATTCCTCGTATGGCGTTTCTACTGCAGTGTTGCTACTGTTAAAGTTCCAATCCTTGTATATTGAGCAGATAAGTTAAAATTATGACAAAATTCTATCATCATCATCATCAATCACGGATTAAGCCCATGTGGCTTGTTCCGGTCTCATAGATTCTCATTCAAAAAGTTAAATCCATCTATTTTTCGGTCTACCAAATTCCTGTTTCTTCTTGGTTTGTAATTAAGTATACTTTTTGGAATCGGATTATGTTTCATTCTTTGAATACGTTCTTTCCAGTTTTTTTCTAGATTCTTTTATTTTATCTAAGAGTTTAAAAATATTTAGCTCACTCTAATATCTTCACTTCTTCTTTTATCTAGAAGTTTGCAGCCAGCCACACTTCTCAGAAATCTCATTTCAGCTGCTTCTATGATCTTCTCTTCTGTTTTAGTTAACACCCCCAGTTCACTACCATACAATAGCAAGGGGACTGCCACTCCTTTATAAAATTTTAGTTTTGTTTCCATTGTTATGTTTTTAAATATTCTTTTAATTGTGCCACATATATAATTAAATTTATTGACTGTTATACAGATTTTCATTTTTAAAATAGGAGATTTCATAACCCACGTATTTCTAGTGATATCAAAATAATATTATTGGCGACGCTTGACATTCAATTATATTGCTCATGAATAAAATATGATAGAATTCAACGGTCAATTCTACAAAATATTTTAGAATTTTACGGAATTTCTACAAATCTAATAGAAGGTGTTAAAGTTTTATATACCAACACGAAATATATTAACAAGGTAAATTATTTTAAAAATTCAAGTAAGAAACCAACTTCAAGAGAATTTACACAAATAGAAAGAAACAGAACCAATTGGAATAACTCTGAATGAAAAATACAAATTTAAACACAGCTGTTTGCTGATAATGAAGTGATTCTGAAAAATAACTACAGCGAGCAGCTCACAATCTTTTTAAAAATATGTACTAAATATGGTATGACAATATCAGTAACAAAATAGATCAATAGGCGTGTAAGAGAACGAAATAAGGCGGGTTAAATTAGTGATTGTTCATAAAATCATTAAACAGGTTAAAACCTTCTAGAATTTGGAAAATATAATATCACTTAATGGGAGGATCTAGATAATACAATTTTCAAATATAATAAGATTAATCGTATAATCAGGAGACATTTGACAAGAGACATCCATACTAAATAACACTTGCTCTGATGTTTGTATCAGACACCTGGACCCTCAGAAATAAAGATGAAAGGATATATGAGACTCCTCTGATTACCGACGATATCATATCCCTAACAAAACAATACAAGTTAACAATAGTACAGATTCTCTCTCTATACAGAGAACAGTGGAGGATACACTTACTGAATGCCATTTGAGAGATTTCTTAGAAGTGCGCTAAGTTATAAACAAGATGGAAGGAGGAAGTTGTGAGACCATTGAAATTATGGTCTGACCAACTTTTATTGAGCCTTAAAAGGGCTCATTCCTTGTTAGTTTTGATGAGGATGATGACGATGAACGAAATACTGCCAATATGATGTATGTGAGCTACTATAAGTGTTTTGTGTAACTGAAAACTTTCTGTTTATATAACGATGACTTTCAAGGGCGCTCCTCCAGTTCGGACAAAGATAATATTAGAAAATAAACCAATAGAACAGGTGATAAGATATAACTTCCTAGGTTGCGAAATATCATACACAGAGGAAACAGATATAAATAACAAACTAATTAAGTTTAATATAACAGGAACACTAAAAAACTTCGAAAAATAAAGCCAGGAAATACTCTATAATGAAATTATACAAGACAATAGCAGTTCTTATTATTACTTATGGATCCGAAACATGGACAGTCACAATACAACAATCTGCCAGAATACAAACCGCTGAAATGGGATTCCTCAGACCAATAGCAGGATATAAAATAACTGACAAAAATACAACACAGAAATAATACAACTAAAAGTAGAGAAATTAAATACAACGATAGTGAAATATAGGACAAACTGGAAAGAACACTTAGCAGAGATAACTGAGAATAGAATAGCAAAATGAGCATACAACTATTCACCACGAGGAAGAAGAAGTTTCGGAAGACCAAAGAAAAGATGGAAAGAACAGCAATTTGGAGCCGGAACAGACTAGTAAGTGAGCCTAAACCGCGACGAAGAAGAAGAAGAAGAAGTAACGTGATATGAATTGATTTGAATTCTGACAGAATGTTCACTTTACTCAAGGACCGGCCTCCTGTTCTAACAACGCAAACACTGTCCCAGATACTAAAACTCCATATCAACGCCGTCGCAGTGACAAACTTCATCATCGCAACATCTTCTGCACACTTCAAGAATAAACTCTGAACTATCAAATTGCATTAATCAAGGATGTAAATGTACTGTTATGTGCCCATGGTAAATCACTGGTTGAAAATATCATGCAAATTTAAAAAAAGTAAACGCATTTTTAAAAATGGCGGGTCTGAAATTACTGTTTCGGGATCATATACACACAGAATTTTTTAACTTTGTTTACGTTAACACTAGAAACACAAACAAGTGAGCCCTTGATTTTGTTCCTACATTTCCTTCATGATATATAAAAAATTAATTATCCTTAACTCGTGTCCAACTCAGGGTCGGGTCGAGGGATGAGATGACATGAAATATATAATATTTTGATCCTTTTATTTAATTATCATAATTTTCGTCTATACAAAATTTCTGAAATTTTAGAAAATTAGGGTAGGTTTTATTGCCACATATACGTACGTATACCGTTATAGCTAACATATGACGAATGATAGAGCATTGTTGTCATTCCCGCCATTTTATTATGTTTTGTACAAAAAAGTGGATATATATTTTCTGCTTTCTTACGAAATTCGATTAGAAGTTTTTGTTTTATTTAAGTTTACGATTAAAAATACTGTAAGTATCCTTAACCTTGTCCAACTCAGGGTTTGGTCGAGGGATGAGATGACATGAAATATATATTTTCATCTATCTATTTCCGGGATTTTACAGCTACTGCCGTCTTCCCGTGCCAAACCTCCAACGCCTACGATCTTGGGCATATTCAATGCTTAGCCCTCTTACTTGCATTCATGTCTTCATGTTTTTCTTCCATGTTAACTCTGGTCTCCCTCTTTTCTTCTTTCTGGTCGGATGGCACTGATATAGTTGCTTTGGCCATCGCTCATCTTCCATTCTTAAAACATGTCTTAACCACTTTAATTCCTTTTTCTCAATTCTTTCAATTATGCTTTCTTCTTCTTCCATTATGTTCCTAATTTCCTTATTTGTGACATGTTCTAATTTTGACTTTCTGGCACTTCTGCAATCCTTTTATTTAATTATCATAATTTTCGTCCATAAAAATTTTCGACATTTTAGAAAATTAGAGTAGGTTTTATTGCAACATATGCGTACGTATACCGTTATACGAGGGCGGATCGGAAAGTAACGCACAATAATTTTTTTTTAAAAGTTTAATAGTAAAAAAAAGGAAAAAAATCACAAATGAACTTACATCTTTTACCTACTTTTCGACATAGTCACCAACTTCTCAACACATTTTTCCCATCGTGTTACCAGTTTCAATATGCCCTGTTCGTAGAAGTCCGTTTGGTTGGAGTGTAGCCATCTGCGCACTGCTGATTTCACTTCCACATCTGTCTCAAAGCGTTTGCCGGCCAGGAATTTCTTCATGGGACCAAACAGATGAAAGTCCGATGGTGCAAGATCCGGACTGTATGGTGGATGCTGGAGCACCTCCCAACCAAATTCGGCGATTTTCTGACGAACGACAGCAGCAACATGGGGGCGAGCATTGTCATGAAGATGTTTAACGTTAATGTTGTGACGGTTGTCACGAATGGCACGACGCAACTTCACCAAAGTTTTAATGTAGGCCGCAGCATTCACAGTGGTCCCGTGTTCAGCAAAGTCCACCAATAAAACACCATGCATATCCCAGAACACTGTCACAAGCACTTTCCTGGCAGATTGAGTCACTTTGAATTTTTTTCTTTACTGGGGAACCAGCATGTTTCCACTCCATTGATGCCTGCTTTCTTCGGGCGTGTAGTGGTACGCCCACGACTCATCACCTGTGACGATTCCTTCCAGAAAGTCATGTCCTTGTGCGGTGTACCGCGTTAAGTGGTCCAAGTTTGCCATCATTCGCTGGCCCTTGTGGTCGTCTGTCAGGTTCTTAGGCACCCAGCGAGCACTAACTTTTCGGAATTTCAAATTTTCATGAACAATATCGTACACCGCACCATAGGAAATGTTGAACTTCTGCGATAAGGCTCGCAGTTGCACACGCCGGTCGTTCAGAATTGCCGCCTCAATGCCTCTGACATTCTGCGGGATTGCTGCTGTTGGCCGGCCGGAGCGTGGCGAATCACTAAGGTTCACGCGTCCCTCTTGGAAGAATGTGCACCACCTGGAGACATTGCTACGGTCCATACAATCATCCCCATACACGCCACGCATGTCCCTGTGAATTTCACTGGGTTTATGCCCTTTGGCCCACAAAAATCGAACAACACTTCTCTGTTCCTCACAGGTGGACGACTGTAGCATGCGCGCCATCTTTGTTGCATAGTTCAAGCTTCTCTCGCAAGAGGTGCACCTGAGAAAAAAATACCATCTGTAGTGAAAACTTCAAACTATATCTCTGTGAAATTTCAACATTCTAGCTGCAATACCAAGGCAGAACAAAATTATTGTGCGTTACTTTCCGATCCGCCCTCGTAGCTAACATATGACTGCGGTGATCGGACGAGAACATATGACGAACGATAGAATATTGTTGTCATTGCCGGTAATTTAGTAAGTTTTGTACAAAAAAAGTGGACATTTTTTTCCGCTTTCTCACGAAATTGGATTAGAAGTTTTTGTTGTATTTAAGTTTACTATTAAAATACCTTAAGTATAGGGGAGGTCTGACAAATGAAGAACTTTGACATTATGATGATCTTGCAGAAGATTTCCGGGCTGTTGGCCGTGGTCTTGAGGCTTGTAGTTCCCCGTGAAAGCCTAAGTCAACTTTGACATTATTTGTCGAATCCACAAAGTTACGATTTGGTGTATGCGAAAAATATGGTTCATGAGGGATAATAATTAATACAATGACAAATCATAACAGCCACGAGCAAATAAATAAAAACTGTACATATAAAGCAATATCTAAACTTACACCACCTGCTGGGCATGACAGACTTGGTTGTAAAGGTCCATTTAATCTCAGCCAACGGCACGAAAAATATGTCATATGCCTATACCTCTGACCAACTTTTCCCCGCAAAGCACCACTCTATTAATTTTTATAGGAGGCTCAGTGAAACGTCAGGACCAGTCTCGGTACGAATGTATGAAGAATAATCTACCACTTCCTTTGTCAGGGATCGAATCCAAGCCAAATAAATACGTGTAGGATATAAGTAAATAAGTAAAAGTGATCCCAATACAGACCTTAGGAGATCCTCAGGGTAGTAGGAGTTTAAGGCTCCCACTTTTCTGTGCAATTGTCACTGGATTTGAGCCGGGTTGTCAGCCCTGTCTGATGACTGCCTTTACTCCCATTACAAACGACAAAAAATATATAAAAAGAAATACATATGTATGTATCTGTGATAATTAATACTTACAAAAGTATATAAATAAAATTGTATATAAGTACGTAAATAAGTAAATATGTTATAAGTAAATATGTAAATAAAGACGTTATAAAATATTTCAGGAAATTAATATAATATAAATGTAAAATTTAATTGAAATAAAATATTTTTTGATCGGAACATTTTTTGTATAATGAGGCAATTACAATATTATACTATATTCTCTGTACTTCCCCGTGAGGGGAATTGTTTTAACTAATCTAATTTACCTGTACATGTCGACGAACCAGTAAATGAATGTTACAAGAATGCCCAATGTCACCAACATTGTGTGTGTATATATATATATATAAACATTTGTTTAGTAGAATGGTCACGTAAGTGTGCAAATATGTGACTATAATTAACAGAAAGAAGATATATACATCCCTTACTTTTTGCTGACGATCAGATAATTATAACCCAGGATGGAGAACCTGCAAATTATATGTGCAATCAGTTATCATCAACATCTCAGAAATGTGGTTTGAAAATCAACAAAATCAGAGTATTTAATGAATGACTCAGATGAATCATATATTGATAGTGAAAAAAAGCAGGATAACAAAGAACAGACAAAAAAAACACACAAAAATAAGATAACTAAAAATAGAGGAATTAAACTCAACAATAGAGAAATACAGAACGAACTGGAAAGAACACTTGGCAAGGATGACTGAGGATAGAATACCAAAAGCAGCATACAACTATTCACCACGAGGAAGTTTGGGAAGACCAAGGAAAAGATGGAAAGAGCAGCAATTTGGAGCCGGAACAGGCTAGTAAATAAGCCTAAACCGTGAAGAAGAAGAAGAAGAAGGAGAAAAAAGAAGAGCGATAGTTTTTGTTATTTGGAATCAATTATAGAGAAAGATGGAACATCAAGTAAAGAAATAGCAAAACGGATTAGTAATGGAAGAAAAACCCATAGGAATGTTACACTCTATACTATGGAGTAAAAACATCATTAACAGAACAAAACAACCAATTTATAAGTCCATACTAGAAAGTATAATGTTATATAGATTGGAAGTTTGGACAATGACACAATAACATGTAAACAGAATAATTTCAGTTGAAAATGATTTTTGGAGAAGAGCTGCAAGGAAATCTCGACTGAAAAAAAAATTAGAAATATAGAAATTAGAAAATGGATGAATGCAGAAAGAAATATAATGGATGAGATTGAACACAGAAGGCTAAAATGGTATGGACACGTAAGACGAATGCAGAATGGAAGACCACCAAAGTCTGTCTATACGTGCAAAATTGAAAGAAGGAGCAGAACAGGAAGACAAGAACAACCTGGAAGAACAATATTCAAAATTCAATGAGGAAATATGGTGTAATAGATAACACGGAGAACTTTAATTAAGGGAAATTTGTGAATGTTTGTTGCAACCTGATAGTCTGTAAGTCCGTAGTCATTTATATATATATAGGCCTATGTATTTTTTTTTTAAAAATTCATATTAATTACTAGGATTGGTTGCAGAAAACCATCAATGATGAAGCAAATTCTCAAAATAATGAAAACAAAGAAAAAAAGTCAACGAACGAAGTGGGGTCGGCATATCGCGTCAATGAGTTATCTAGTCGGTAACTATATTACTTGGATGGGAACAGGCGCTAAATTTTGGACAGATGCCTCTTCATTCAGGTTGCGGTTCTTTTTAGAGCCCGAAAATCTTCGAACTAGGGATCCACGGCTTCAAGTCCCTTCCGAAGGACTCTCTTGAATTTTCCATCCTAAATAGACATCCACCCGCCGGGTTTGAACCTGCATCCCTTGGTATTAGAGGCAAGGAACATAACCATCAGCACACCGCGGCCTACATAAATACAATACTAAGTTAATTATTTATTGGCAATTAAATGTTTAAAAGTACATATAATGATAAAATACTCCTGAAAATCAGTAAATATTGACTGATAATAATGTAAAATATTATGTTAATTATAAAATTGGTACCTGGAAAGTCAGTCGTCCTCAACTAAATTATTAAACTTCATCAAGTTATTCCAATATGGAGGCCTTTCAAAAACAATGTTTCATCTTCTACATTTTAACTGGTACTGATGGCGTTGTACAGGTTGTATAACGGATTTATGACTGCGGGTATGTTCTCATTGAGTAGGTCTTTATTCTTTACTATTTTTAGAATCTCTATGTCTTCAAGGATGCTGATCCTGTTGTTATTATACTCTCTGTGTAGCACTGCCATAGAATTATCGATTTTTTTTCGAATTGTTGAATTTTAAAAGTTTTTGATTAAATATTATATTATGAAATACGGAAATTGGGTTCAAACATAACATAACCTGTCAAGAAGTTCGGAATGGTATATAATAAAAGGTAGTTTAAGAATTATCATTGCTTCTTATGTTACATTGTACTTATACACTACATTGTACTTCTTATGTTATGTGGCAAAGAGTTCGTGAATATTTCCACACTCATTTTAATAATGTAAGCATATAAAACTCATCTTAGTATGAAATAAATAATAACACTCCTAATAGTTAGGGGAAAAAAGCATTATCGCTAGAGCTAATTAGTTCATTTCTCATGCTAAGTATTTAAATGTTTCGGACCGCAGAGAAATCAATCAATTTTAAAACGTATAAATTTCTGCTCGAATTTGAGTTTATTGAAACTTACCGACATAGATGGCAGAGCGATCGTAAATATTTACTATAATAGTTATTGGTAAATCATGAATAATAAGACATAGTTAATTATTTAATTATTTGCTTATTGAAATGTTTAAATAACTTGTATTTATAAAATATAAACACGCATTAATTGTTTGCCACAGAATTTCATTCTAACTTTTTTCTTCAATGAATGTTGCACTATTGGCTTCACGTAAAAAAATTATAAATAATTCTTAGTACTTCGGTCGTTGCTTTCGGGTTCATTGTAACCGGTTTATATTATATACGAGTTGAAGTAATTTTTGGAGTCGGTCCAGGATTTATTCTCAGTGGCCGACGAATTAAACTTTGAACACTTTTCTTAATCCCATATTGTGTGGGATATCACAGCATCCGTCCTGTTCGTTACAGCCGGTTTACATATTATTTCAGTCTTGTAATTTTTGGAGTATATTCTAGTTTTTATAGCAGGGATCGTCAAATTAAACTTTCAACACCTTTCTAGCCAGTTTATATTATTATGCCAAAACAGTTTTTTGGAGTCGCCTCCCGCTTTTACTCCCAGGGGCCGACAAATTAAACTTTGAACAATTTCTTAATTACATTTCAGCTGTGGGATATAACCGCATCCGTCCTGTTCATTACATCTGGTTTATATATTATTTCTTTTTGTAATTTTTGGAGTCTATTCTAGCTTTTATGGCAGGAATCATCAATTTAAACTTACTACACCTTTGTAGCCGGTTTATATTATGTATATACCAAACAATTTTAGAGCCGCTTCCCGCTTTTACCCCTAGGGGCCAACAAATTAAACTTCGAACAATTTTCTTTGTCTGATTTTAGCTGTGGGACATCACAGGATCCGTCCTGTTCATTATAGCCGGTTTATATATTATTTATGTTTTGTAATTTTTGGAGCCTATTCTAACTTTTATAGCAGGGATCGTCAAATTAAACTTTCAACAACATTGTAACCAATTTATATTATATAGGGAACAATATTTTGGAGTCGGTTCCCGCTTTTACTCCCAGGGGCCGACAAATTAAACTTCGAACATTTTCTTAATTTCATTTTATGTGGGACAGTATAGCATCCGTCGAGTTCATTATAACCGGTTTATATATTATTTCTGTATTGTAATTTTTTGAGTCTATTCTAGCTTTTTTAGCAGGTATCGTCAATAAAACTTTCAATACCTTTGTAACTAGTTTATATTATATACCAAACAATATTTTGGAGTCGGTTCCAACTTTTATTCTCAGTGGCCGTCAAATTAAACTTTGAACAATTTTCTTAATTTTATTTTATGTGGGATCCGTCGAGTTCATTATAACCGGTTTATATATTATTTCTGTTTTGTAATTTTTGGAATCTATTCTAGGTGTTTTTTAGCAGGGATCGTCAAATTAAACTTTTAACCCCTTTGTAATAAGTTTATATTATAAAGTGATCCCTATACCAAAAAATATTTTGGAGTCGGTTCCAACTTTTATTCTCAGCGTCTGTCAAATGAAACTTTGAACAATTTCTTAATTTCATTTTATGTGGGATCCATCGAGTTCATTATAACCTGATTATATATTATTTTTGTTTTGTAATTTTTGGAGTGTATTCTAGCTTTTTTAGCAGGGATCGTCAAATTAAACTTTTAACACCTTTGTAACCAGTTTATATTCTATACGAAACATATTTTGGAGTCGGTTCCAACTTTTATTCTCAGTGGCCGTCAAATTAAACTTTGAACAATTTTCTTAATTTCATTTTATGTGGGATAGCATAGCATCCGTATAGTTCATTATAACCGGTTTATATATTATTTCTGTTTTGTAATTTTTGGAGTCTATTCTAGCTTTTTTAACAGGGATCGTCAATAACTTTTAACACCTTTGTAACCAGTTTAATTATATACGAAACAATATTTTGGAGTCGGTTCCAACTTTATTCTCAGTGGCCGTCAAATTAAACTTTGAACAATTTTCTTAATTTCATTTTATGTGGGATCCGTCGAGTTCATTATAACCGGTTTATATTATTTATGATTTGTAATTTGTGGAGTGTATTCTAGCTTTTTTTTAGCAGGGATCGTCAAATTAAACTTTTAACACCTTTGTAACCAGTTTATATTATATACGAAACAATATTTTGGAGTCGGTTCCAACTTTTATTCTCAGTGGCCGTCAAATTACACTTTGAACAATTTTCTTAATTTAATTTTATGTGGGATCCGTCGAGTTCATTATAACCGGTTTATATATTATTTATGATTTGTAATTTGTGGAGTGAATGCTAGCTTTTGTTTAGCAGGGATCGTCAAAATAAACTTTTAACACCTTTGTAACCAGTTTATATTATATACGAACAATATTTTGGAGTCGGTTCCACTTTTATTCTCAGTGGCCGTCAAATTAAACTTTGAACAATTTTCTTAATTTCATTTTATGTGGGATAGCATAGCATCTGTATAGTTCATTATAACCGGTTTATATATTATTTCTGTTTTGTAATGTGGTGGAGTATATTCTAACTTTTTTAGCAGGGATCGTCAAATTAAACTTTAACACCTTCGTAACCAGATTTATATTATATAAAGTGATCCCTATACCAAACAATATTTGGAGTCGGTTCCCCCTTTTACTCCTAGGGGCTGACAAATTAAACTTTGAACAATTTTCTTAATTTCATTTTAGCCGTGGGATATCACAGCATCCGTCTGTTTATATAGCAGGTTTCTATATTATTATTTCTGTTTTGTAATTTTTGGAGTCTATTCTAGCTTTTATTAAACTTTCAACACCCTTGTAGCCAGTTTATATTATTTACCAAACAATTGTTTGGAGTCGTTTCCCGCTTTTACTCCTTGGAGCCGACTATTAAAACTTTAAACAATTTTCTTAATTTCATTTTAGCGTGGGATATCAAAGGCTTATCACCTTTGACCAGTCCGGTATGGGTAACCCTATAGGCACCAATGCTACCGCCGGCATAGCTCTCGGGATCATTTAAGCACGCAAGCCATTCCACCACGACAAGGTAAAGATACCATGGAGGGAATCAGTTGTCAATAGCATATCAAAAATGGCGTTCGAAAATCAACAGAAACAGAACAGAGTATTTAACAAATGGCCCAGATGAATTATATAGTGATGGGATAATGATAAAGAAGAGAGATAGTTTGTTATTTGGGATCAATTGTAGAGAATGATGGAAAATCAAATAAAGAAATAGCAAAAAAGGATTAGTGATGGAAGAAAAACCCATAGTAATGTTAAATTCTATACTATGGAGTAAAAAATACATAATAACAGAACAAAACAACCAATTTAAAAATCCATATTAGAAAGTATGTTATATGAATGGGAAGTTTGGACAATGACACAACAACGTGTCAAGAGAATAATTTCAGTTGAAATGGATTTTTGGAGAAGAGCTGCCACAAATCTCGACTGGAAAAAAATAGAAATACGGAAATTAGAAAATGGATTAATTCAGAAAGAAATAAATGGATGAGATTGAACACAGAAGGCTAAAATGGTATGGACACATAAGAAGAATGCAGGATGGATGACTACCATAGACTGTCTATACGTGGAAAATTGAAAGAAGGAAGCAGAAAATGAAGACAAGAACAACCTGGAAGATAACATTCAAAATTCAGTGAGGAAATTTGGTGTACAGATGAAGACACAGAGACAGAGATCGATGGAGAACTTCATTAAAGGAAATTTGTGAATGTTTGTTGCAAAACTGATAATCTATAAGTCCCTAGTCATTTATATATGTATATATTTTATTTATTTATGTATTTATTTATTTTTTAACTCGTGTTAATTATTAAGATTGGTTGGAGAAAACACTCAATGATGGGGGAAATTCTAAAATAAAAAAAAGTCAAAGAACGAAGTGGGGTCGGCATATCGCGTCAATGAGAAATCTAGTGGGTAACTATATTACTTGGATGGGAACGGGCGTTAAATTTTGCACAGATGCCTCTTTATTCAGGTGCGGTTCTTTAAAAGGCCCGAAAATCTTCGAACCAGGGACCCACGGCTTAAAGTCCCTTTCCGAAGGATTGTCTCTTGAATTTTCCATCTTAACATAGCCATTGACCCGCCGGGTTTGAACCTGCATCCCTCGGAATTAGTGGCAAGGTACATAACCATTAGCACTCCGCGGCCGACACAATTACAATGTTAAGTTAATTATTTATCGGCAAATAAAAGGACATATAATGATAAAATGCTCCTGAAAATCAGTAAAATATTGACCGATAATAATATAACATATTATGTTAATTATAAAAATTGGTACCTGGAAGTCAGTCCGTCCTCCACTAAATTATTAAACTTCATCAAGTTATTCCAATATGGAGGCCTTTCAAAAAACAATGTTTCATCTTCTGCCTTTTAACTGGCACTGATGGTTTTGTATAGGTGTATAATGGATTTATGACTACGGGTAGTGTGTCCATTGAGTAGGTATTTATTCTTTGCTTCTTTTAGGATCTCTGTCTTCAGGATGCTGATCCTGTTATTATACTCTCTGTGTAGTATTGACATAGAGTTATCGATTTTTTTTGGATTTGATGAATTTCAAAAGTGTTGATAAAATATTATATTATGTAATTGGGTTCAATCATAAAAATAACTGTGAAGAAGTTCGGAATGGTATTTAATAAAAGGTAGATAATAAAAGGTAGTTTAAGAATTATCATTGCTTCTTATGTTAAAATTGTAGTCACACACTTACATTGTAGTCTTATGTTATGTGGCAAAGAGTTCGTGAATATTTCCGCACTCATTTTAATAACGTAATCATATAAAACTCATCTTAGTATGAAATAAATAATAACACTGCTAAAAGTTAGGGAAAAAAACATTATCGCTAGAGCTAATTAGTTCATTTCTCATGCTAATATTTAAATGTTTCGGACCGCAGAGAAATCAATCAATTTTAAAAACGTATAAATTTCTGCTCGAATTTGAGTTTATTGAAACTTACCGACATAGATGGCAGAGCGATCGTAAATATTTACTATAATAGTTATTGGTAAATCATGAATAATAAGACATAGTTATGTTTATTAATTATTTGCTTATTGAATGTTTAAATAACTTGGATTTATAAAATATAAACAACGCATTAATTGTTTTGCCACAGAATTTCATTCTAACTTTTTTCTTCAAGAATGTTGCACTATTGGCTTCACGTAAAAAAAATTATAAATAATTCTTAGTACTTCGGTCGTTGCTTCGGGTTCATTGTAACCGGTTTATATATATACGAGTTGAAGTAATTTTTGGAGTCGGTCCAGGATTTATTCTCAGTGGCCGACGAATTAAACTTTGAACAATTTTCTTAATCCCATATTGTGTGGGATATCACAGCATCCGTCCTGTTCGTTACAGCCGGTTTACATATTATTTCAGTCTTTAATTTTTGGAGTATATTCTAGGTTTTATAGCAGGGATCGTCAAATTAAACTTTCAACACCTTTCTAGCCAGTTTATATTATTATCCAAAACATTTTTTTGGAGTCGCCTCCCGCTTTTTACTCCCAGGGGCCGACAAATTAAACTTTGAACAATTTCTTAATTACATTTCAGCTGTGGGATATAACCGCATCCGTCCTGTTCATTACATCTGGTTTATATATATTTCTTTTTGTAATTTTTGGAGTCTATTCTAGCTTTTATGGCAGGAATCATCAATTTAAACTTACTACACATTTGTAGCCGGTTTATATTATGTATATACCAACAATTTTTAGAGCCGCTTCCCGCTTTTACCCCTAGGGGCCAACAAATTAAAACTTCGAACAATTTTCTTTGTCTGATTTTAGCTGTGGGACATCACAGGATCCGTCCTGTTCATTATAGCCGGTTTATATATTATTTATGTTTTGTAATTTTTGGAGCCTATTCTAACTTTTATAGCAGGGATCGTCAAATTAAACTTTCAACAACATGTAACAGTTTATATTATATAGGGAACAATATTTGGAGTCGGTTCCCGCTTTTACTCCCAGGGGCCGACAAATTAAACTTCGAACAATTTTCTTAATTCCATTTTATGTGGGACAGTATAGCATCCGTCGAGTTCATTATAAACCGGTTTATATATTATTTCTGTATTGTAATTTTTTGAGTATTCTAGCTTTTTTAGCAGGTATCGTCAAATAAAATTTCAATACCTTTGTAACTAGTTTATATTATATACCAAACAATATTTTGGAGTCGGTTCCAACTTTTATTCTCAGTGGCCGTCAAATTAAACTTGAACATTTTCTTAATTTTATTTTATGTGGGATCCGTCGAGTTCATTATAACCGGTTTATATATTATTTCTGTTTTGTAATTTTTGGAATCTATTCTAGGTTTTTTTTAGCAGGGATCGTCAAATTAAACTTTTAACCCCGTTGTAATAAGTTTATATTATATAAAGTGATCCCTATACCAAAAAATATTTGGAGTCGGTTCCAACTTTATTCTCAGCGTCTGTCAAATGAAACTTTGAACAATTTCTTAATTTCATTTTATGTGGGATCCATCGAGTTCATTATAACCTGATTATATATTATTTTTGTTTTGTAATTTTTGGAGTGTATTCTAGCTTTTTAACAGGGATCGTCAAATTAAACTTTTAACACCTTTGTAACCAGTTATATTATTATACGAAACATATTTTGGAGTCGGTTCCAACTTTTTCTCAGTGGCCGTCCAAATTAAACTTTGAACAATTTTCTTAATTTCATTTATGTGGGATAGCATAGCATCCGTATAGTTCATTATAACCGGTTTATATATATTTCTGTTTGTAATTTTTGGAGTCTATTCTAGCTTTTTTAACGGGATCGTCAAATTAAACTTGTAACACCTTTGTAACCAGTTTATATTATATACGAAACAATATTTGGAGAGTCGGTTCCAACTTTCATTCTCAGTGGCCGTCAAATTACACTTTGAACAATTTCTTAATTTTATTTTATGTGGGATCCGTCGAGTTCATTATAACCGGTTTATATATTATTTATGATTTGTAATTTGTGGAGTGTGTTCTAGCTTTTTTTAGCAGGGATCGTCAAATTTAACTTTTAACACTTTGTAACCAGTTTATATTATATACGAAACAATATTTTGGAGTCGGTTCCAACTTTTATTCTCAGTGGCCGTCAAATTAAACTTTGAACAATTTTCTTAATTTCATTTTATGTGGGATAGCATAGCATCTGTATAGTTCATTATAACCGGTTTATATATTATTTCTGTTTTGTAATTTGTGGAGTCTATTCTAACTTTTTTAGCAGGGATCGTCAAATTAAACTTTAACACCTTTGTAACCAGTTTATATTATATACGAAACAATATTTTGGAGTCGGTTCCAACTTTCATTCTCAGTGGCCGTCAAATTAAACTTTGAACAATTTTCTTAATTTCATTTTATGTGGGATAGCATAGCATCCGTATAGTTCATTATAACCGGTTTATATATTATTTCTGTTTTGTAATTTTTGGAGTCTATTCTAGCTTTTTTAACAGGGATCGTCAAATTAAACTTTTAACACCTTTGTAACCAGTTTATATTATATACGAAACAATATTTTGGAGTCGGTTCCAACTTTCATTCTCAGTGGCCGTCAAATTACACTTTGAACAATTTTCTTAATTTTATTTTATGTGGGATCCGTCGAGTTCATTATAACCGGTTTATATATTATTTATGATTTGTAATTTGTGGAGTGTGTTCTAGCTTTTTTTAGCAGGGATCGTCAAATTTAACTTTTAACACCTTTGTAACCAGTTTATATTATATACGAAACAATATTTTGGAGTCGGTTCCAACTTTTATTCTCAGTGGCCGTCAAATTAAACTTTGAACACTTTTCTTAATTTCATTTTATGTGGGATAGCATAGCATCTGTATAGTTCATTATAACCGGTTTATATATTATTTCTGTTTTGTAATTTGTGGAGTCTATTCTAACTTTTTTAGCAGGGATCGTCAAATTAAACTTTAACACCTTTGTAACCAGTTTATATTATATACGAAACAATATTTTGGAGTCGGTTCCAACTTTTATTCTCAGTGGCCGTCAAATTAAACTTTGAACACTTTTCTTAATTTCATTTTATGTGGGATAGCATAGCATCCGTATAGTTCATTATAACCGGTTTATATATTATTTCTCTTTCGTAATTTTTGGAATCTATTCTAGATTTTTTAGCAGGGATCGTCAAATTAAACTTTCAACACCTTTGTAGACAGTTTATATTTATACCAAACAATTCTCTGGAGTCGGTTCCCCCTTTTACTCCTAGGGGCTGACAAATTAAACTTTGAACAATTTTCTTAATTTCATTTTAGCCGTGGGATATCACAGCATCCGTACTGTTTATTATAGCAGGTTTGTATATTATTATTTCTGTTTTGTAATTTTTGGAGTCTATTCTAGCTTTTATTAAACTTTCAACACCCTTGTAGCCAGTTTATATTATTTACCAAACAATTGTTTGGAGTCGTTTCCCGCTTTTACTCCTTGGAGCCGACTATTTAAACTTTAAACAATTTTCTTAATTTCATTTTAGCTGTGGGATATCAGAGGCTTATCACCTTTGACCAGTCCGGTATGGGTACCCTATCGGCACCAATGCTACCGCCGGCATAGCTCTCGGGATCATTTAAGCACGCAAGCCATTCCACCACGACAAGGTAAAGATACCATGGAGGGAATCAGTTGTCAATAGCATATCAAAAATGGCGTTCGAAAATCAACAGAAACAGAACAGAGTATTTAACAAGTGGCCCAGATGAATTATATAGTGATGGGATAATGATAAAGAAGAGAGATAGTTTGTTATTTGGGATCAATTGTAGAGAATGATGGAAAATCAAATAAAGAAATAGCAAAAAAGGATTAGTGATGGAAGAAAACCCATAGTAATGTTAAATTCTATACTATGGAGTAAAAACATAATTAACAGAACAAAACAACCAATTTAAAAATCCATATTAGAAAGTATGTTATATGAATGGGAAGTTTGGACAATGACACAACAACGTGTCAAGAGAATAATTTCAGTTGAAATGGATTTTTGGAGAAGAGCTGCCACAAAATCTCGACTGGAAAAAAATAGAAATACGGAAATTAGAAAATGGATTAATTCAGAAAGAAATATAATGGATGAGATTGAACACAGAAGGCTAAAATGGTATGGACACATAAGAAGAATGCAGGATGGATGACTACCATAGACTGTCTATACGTGGAAAATTGAAAGAAGGAGCAGAAAATGAAGACCAAGAACAACCTGGAAGAATAACATTCAAAATTCAGTGAGGAAATTTGGTGTAACAGATGAAGACACAGAGGACAGAGATCGATGGAGAACTTCAATTAAAGGAAATTTGTGAATGTTTGTTGCAAATTGATAATCTATAAGTCCGTAGTCATTTATATATGATATATTTATTTATTTATGTATTTATTTATTTTTTAACTCGTGTTAATTATTAAGATTGGTTGGAGAGAAAACACTCAATGATGGGGGAAATTCTAAAAAAAAAAAAAGTCAAAGAACGAAGTGGGGTCGGCATATCGCGTCAATGAGACATCTAGTGGGTAACTATATTACTTGGATGGGAACGGGCGTTAAATTTTGCACAGATGCCTCTTTATTCAGGTTGCGGTTCTTTTAAGAGCCCGAAAATCTTCGAACCAGGGACCCACGGCTTAAAGTCCCTTCCGAAGGATTGTCTCTTGAATTTTTCCATCTTAAATAGCCATTGACCCGCCGGGTTTGAACCTGCATCCCTCGGAATTAGTGGCAAGGTACATAACCATTAGCACTCCGCGGCCGACACAATTACAATGTTAAGTTAATTATTTATCGGCAATTAAAGTACATATAATGATAAAATGCTCCTGAAAATCAGTAAATATGGACCGATAATAATATAACATATTATGTTAATTATAAAATTGATACCTGGTAAGTCAGTCGTCCTCAACTAAATTATTAAACTTCAGCAAGTTATTCCAATATGGAGGGGGCACGCCGTAGCGTAGTGGTTAAGGCACTGAGCTACAAGCTGGAGGGTCGAGGGTTCAAGTCCCGTTGGGGTCAGGATTTTTAAACTGACCCAAACCCTCTGGCGGCACTATGGCCCTGGGGTCGACTCAGCCTCTAACGGAAATGAGTACCAGACGCTTGTTCTGGGGGTAAAGGCGGCCGTCACGCAGGGCTGACAACCCGGCTGACATAAAGTGCCGATTGTCTAGAAAAAGTGGGAGCCTTAACCTCCTACTACCCCAAGGGCCTCCGGGTCTGTTGTGGGATCACTTTACTTTACTTTACTTTTATTCCAATATGGAGGCCTTTCAAAAACAATGTTTCATCTTCTGCCTTTTAACTGGCACTGATGGTTTTGTATAGGTTGTATAATGGATTTATGCTTCCGGGTATGTTTCCATTGAGTAGGTATTTATTCTTTGCTTCTTTTAGGATCTCTGTCTTCAGGGATGCTGATCCTGTTATTATACTCTCTGTGTAGTATTGACATAGAGTTATCGATTTTTTTTTGGATTTGATGAATTTCAAAAGTGTTGATAAAATATTATATTATGTAATTGGGTTCAATCATAAAATAACCTGTGAAGAAGTTCGGAATGGTATTTAATAAAAGGTAGTTTAAGAATTATCATTGCTTCTTATGTTAAAATGAGTCGCCACACATTACATTGTAGTTCTTATGTTATGTGGCAAAGAGTTCGTGAATATTTCCGCACTCATTTTAATAACGTAATCATATATAACTCATCTTAGTATGAAATAAATAATAACACTGCTAAAAGTTAGGGGAAAAAAACATTATCGCTGTAGCTGGCTAGTTCATTTATCGTAAGTAATGCCACGAGTGATTTCCAAATTATCGATAAATTCACGACTCACGAAGTGAGGAGTGAATTTATCTAGAGAATTTGGAAATCAAGAGTGGCATTTGTTAGGACTATTTAACGAATAAAATTAAGCTGTTTACTCACAAATCATTATTTAACTATAGTTATTTTAAAATATTTATATATTTAATGTAAACGGCGATGTTTGAAAACAAATGAGAAACGATAGGTACGCTTCTACCGCTTCTTTTGTTTATCACTGCAACCAGATCATACTATTTATTGCCAAAGGAACGCAATATTGTAAGGAGGAGCTTTCTTTAATATGGTAATTATAACACTGATAAATATTTGGTGAAACACGACTCTGATTGGTTGTAAAACAGAAATCATTGAAACGTGATTGGTCATTGACTCCCATTTGGGGCATGAGTTAAATAGTCATGCTAATTATTTAAATGTTACGGACCGCAGAGAAATCAATCATTTTTAAAACGTATATATTTCTGCACGAATTTGTGTTTATTGAAACTTACCAACATAGATAGCAGAGCGTTCGTAAATATTTACTATAATAGTTATAGGTAAATCATGAATAATAAGACGTAGTTTTTTTTATTATTTGCTTATTGAAATCTTCAAATAACATGTATTTATAAAATATAAACACGCATTAATTTTTTGCCACAGAATTTTATTCTAACTTTTTTTTCAATGAATGTTGCACTATTGGTTTCACGTAAAAAAATTATAAATAATTCTTAATATTTCGGTCGTTGCCTTTAGGTTCATTGTAACCGGTTTATATTATATAACAACAATTTTTGGAGTCGGCCCCAGATTTATTCACCATGGCCGACAAAATTAAACTTTGAACAATGTTCTTAATTCCATTTTAGCTGTGGGATATACAGCATTCGTCGTGTATATTTTATAACAGGTTTATATATTATTTCTGTTTTGTAATTTTTGGAGTATACTCTATCTAGCTTTTATATCAGGGATCGTCAAATGAAACTTTCAACACCTTTGTAGCCAGTTTATATTATATACCAAACAGTTTTTTGGAGTCCGATCCAGCTTTTTACTCATAGGGACCGACAAATTAAAATTTGAACTATTTTCTTATTGTCATTTTAGATGTGGGATATTACAGCATCCGTTGTGTTCGTTATAGCCGGTTTATATATTATTTCTGTTTTGTAATTTCTGAAGTCTATTCTAACTTTTATAGCAGAGATCGTCAAATTAAACTTTCAACACCTTTGTAGCCAGTTTATATTATATATGGAACAATATTTTGGAGTCGGTTCCAACTTTTATCCCAGGGGCCGTCAAATTAAACTTTGGACAATTTTCTTAATTTAATTTTATGTGGGATAGCATAGCATCCGTCGAGTTCATTATAGCCGGTTTATGTATTATTTCTGTTTTGTAATTTTTGGAGTCTATTCTAGCTTTTATAGCAGGGATCGTCAAATTTAACTTTCAACACCTTTAAAAGGTAAAGGTATCCCACTACAGGCCTCAGGAGGCCCTTGGGGTAGTAGGAGGTTAAGGCTCCCACTTTTCTGGACATTCCAGTTTTTAGGAAGCATTATATAAATAATAGGATCAAAAGAAGGTATTAAAGCTATAGTTACAAAATAAAAAGCTGTATTCCCACAATACACCTTGTCCCATTCAAACCTCCCACATATTAATTAATCATAACTCTCAAAGTATGCGGAATTATGAAATGAGGTCGGTATTAAAAGAAAGAGAAACTCAAAGAATTTTTGTCTTCATTATTGCAGTTAATTTATCTGTCGCATGTTGGAAAATAATGACACAAAACAAAATGGCGACTCCTAAGCAACGAGCACAAACTGTTTTCTGGTATGCAGAGACGAAGTCAATAATTACAGTGCAAATAAATTACCGGAGAGAATGTGGAGGAAATGCATCTGATGGGAAGGCCATTAAGGCACGGCTTGAGAAATTTCTGGCGACTGGAAGGGTTAAAAAATAATTAGAAGGTGCTCGTATACGTGTTTCAGAAGAAAATATTGAAAAAAAGGTGCATACCGTAGTGGTGTTTTAGTATGTGGCAATGAAAATTCTTTGAGTTTCTGTTTCGTTTAATACTGGCCTCATTTCATAATTCTGCATACTTTGTTACTGATGATTAATTAAAATGTGGGAGGTTTGAATGGGTCACCCTGTATAATTGTCACCCGTATGGGGATCTAAACAAATCTCAACAAGAAGTAATTCAATGCTATACAATAGCAATGTGAAAGGTATAAAGGAACAATTACATTATATAATAATTTCAAGTACATATACATATATAACTAACATTTATTTTAATATTTTAAGAGTCTAGAGTGTAAAAACATATCAAACGAGGAATTACGGAAGAAACATCACAGGATTAGACCTGGAAGAAGATTAAATATAGCAAATAGAAATAGATTGGACTCGCTCTCAGAACAGACTAGAAGTATGCTAAAGAGATCTCTGGAATTTTCAGGGATTGCCCAGAAAAAAATACGAAGACCAAAATTACATGGCACAGCACTGATTAATAACGAGAATTGAACGAGAATCAAGACAGGAATTTACAAAAAACACCGAGATATCGTTCTATCAGAAAGGCCCTATGCTTCAAAGAGGACTGAGAGGAAGTACTACTACTATTGCAATACAGACTTTTGTGAATCGCATATACTGTATCTGCTTCAAATTAACTTTAGTGTAAGATTTAATTTAATTTCTTTCCATAATTTATTGAATCTCTAATTCTATTAAGGGCAGACTTCTAACACGGAAATTAATTTGAATTTTATGATTACATATAACTTAGTAAATAGGGAAGTGCTAATTAAAATACATCTATTAACATAACGTGCTTGGAAACTAATAAAATAAAGAAATGTTGGAAATTATAAAATTACTTACGTATGTTGTATTTATTCGTCAATATTTTAAGAACTTTTAACGTGTCGTTCTATTGAGATTATCTTCAGACTATTTTTATTTCAAAAGATGATTATAATGGATGAATACTGTTTGATTTTCTTAAATATTTCTTCCCGTAAATTTCTTAAAAGATTGTTAGTAATATCTAATTTTTGTCAACTTTAAGATCATTGAATTTCTTTCCATAGTTACTATTACATTATTAGCAGTTAATTGCATTTGTTGTGATGACAATGTTTTTTTTTGTCCAGCGGTTGTCATGTGACATTTCTGGCCATAATAAAGACATCAACCATATTTATGGTTAATAATAGTTGGGCCTCTTTAATTACCTATACTATATGTAAAATATTTTATAAAGCAATTTCAGCTACTGTGTTCTTCTTAAGAACATTTTAATGTGTCAATTTATTACATCTATCGAAGCACAAAAAATAACTTTTTAAATAACCTGCAATTGCCCACCCGTGCCACCAATGGAAACTATGTTGAGGTTTATGAAGCATGTTATAACAATAATTCCCACTCTTTATAGCAATAGATTTCATCTGTAGATTCGTATTAGTTCAGAAGTTACAGTTATTTCTTGTATTATACTTATAAGCGTATTACTTTGTATTTTAATGTTGAATCCATTTTTATTTCGGGTGTAAGCCTCGAAAGATCCAAAGGTCGAGTGTCACTGATTATGATGACTATTTAACTCATGCCCCAAATGGGAGTCGATGACCAACCACGTTTCTATGATTTTTTATTTACAACCAATCACAGTCGTTTTTCACCTCAATTTTATCAGTTTAATTTCATCACTGTAAAATCAAGCTCCTCCTTTTTAACATTCTAAATAGATCATAGCATTATTTTGCAGTGACCACATGTAATTGGCAGATTGTAGGCCTATATAGCCTATAGTGCACGAATATAACCTTATCGCGGTTGCGGGAGATAATATAAAAACATTTGTAGCAAATTATTATACCAAAAAAGAAAAACACTGTTTGCACTTTCTTAAACGCATTTTTTCCCAGTTAATAAAGTTCCAGAACAATATAATTGACATATTTGCATCACAGGACATCAGAAACTAATTAATATACGTTTTGATGTGTTTAATTTATTCTCCACTAGGGTGAATTCTTACAATATTGCGATCCTTTGGCAATAAATAATATGATAAGTTTCAGTGATAAACGAGTGAAACATAACGTTTCTCATTTGTTTTCAAACATCGCTGTATACATTAAATATATAAATACTTTGAAATAACTATATTTAAATAATGATTTGTAAGTAAACAGCTTACTTTTATTCGTTAAATAGTCTTACCAAATGCCACTCTTGATTTCCAAATTCTCTATATAAATTCAACTTCCTCACTTCTGAGTCCGGAATTTATCGATAATTTGGAAATCACCTCGTGACATTACTTATGATTATTTTTGATTTTGCCTATGCCTAGAAAAACAATTAGGCCTATATGTTTTTGGTTAGTTTGATACGACAGTTGGTTTAGATAAAGTTGAATCCAAGTTTGTTTTTAAGAAAGCAGGCTGTTAAGCATATTTACCGCTAAAGAAGTGTCCAACAACAGAGTGTTTCTTTTTACCGTGAGTGGCAACAGTAAATCTGACGCCGATGTCACATACAGCCCCTAGTTTACACAGTCAAAGTGCCCCAACCCCCACAAAACCCCCCCCCCCCCCCTCCTTCTGCACAAAATATTACTCCTTTCAAACCATCGTTTCTTTTCTGGCACAGGAACAAGTCGCCGTAACTTTCAACTTAAAAATACACTATTGATTACATTCAAAGTAAATAAAATATGGCGGCACCCTGGCGAAAGTGGTTAGACACTCGGCTTTCACCTCTGCGTTTTGTGTTTGCTTTTCAGTCACTACATGTAGGGTCCATAATGGACTAATAGAAACCAGAGCATGTTTTTTGGGGGATTCTCTGTTTTTCCCCTCCCATAAACTTCATTCCATGAATTCTCTATCCTCATGTCATCAATTTCTTTCATGTTCGTTTTGACTCCCATTGTAATGGTGCGACAATCCTACTCAGGTAACTAGCTAACTAATTCGCTGGCACTATCGAACCCATAGGTTCATGGTCGCGCGGACATAAGTTCTCCATACAAACCTGTCCTGAGCTAATGTTTTCCAATCAATACCTGAATAATCTACTTCCCTTAACGCATTCGCCTCAAAAGACGAGGTAGACTCGCCGGCAGTTAAATGACCTTCAGTTCAGAAGACGAGCTACACTCGCTTAACTCCGCTGTTATATACTTACTCACTGGCACTATCGAATCCGTAGGTTCATGGCCGCGCGGATATAAGCTCTCCATACATCCCTATCCTGAGCTAATGTTTTCCAATCATTCCCTGTATAATCTACTTCCCTCAAATCATAGTTAATGTTATTCTCCCACCTCATTCTTGGTCTACCAACTGGGCGTTTACCCTTTGGCTTTCCTACAAGAAGCCTCCATGCAAGTCTTTCATTCCCCATACGTGCAACATGTCCTGCCCACCCGCTGTTATATATTTTGCAATATTCTGTACACCCCTTGAAAGAGTAATCTTCTGTTAACATATATGAATAGTAGAGGAATGTGTTTCGGCCTTCACCCTCATTGTGATCTCAAGTACCGTTATCTTTAGTTCGTTTTGAATGTCTGAAAATATACAATATAATTTACGGTAACTCAAATCATGTTTCTGGGAAAATACGTTGAGCATTTAAATGTGAACGAATGGGTTAAATCATGGTTAATATTATTCTCCCACCTCATTCTTGGTCTACCAACTTGTCGTTTTCCCTCCGGTTTTCCTATAATGTTTCCATGCCGATCTTCCATTCCCCATCCGTACATATACTGCCCATCTCTTGTTTATTACAGACTTTCAGTAATTGGGGCTTTACCTCATCTCATCCTTCGACATGTTTGGGAAAAATCTACATTCAAGAAAAACAAATGAAAAGGAAAAGTTAATGAACTTTGAAATTCCCGGGGAAAATGATTTGATTTCGAGGTTTTTCAGTCTACCAACAGAGGGAGCAAGAGGCGGCTCTTCAAGATGACAGAACAACGGTCGCGAAATTATTGAAGATGGAACCGAAGTAGAAAGTTCCGAAACTAGTTTAAAACGAAAAAGAATATTAAATGAGTGATAAAAGTTTAGCTGGCTGTTCTTTACAACTTGTGACGCGACTTTTTTAATTCCTTCATTAACTCCTGTGAAATTTTATCCTTAGGGTTTCATTTTTCAAATTATTTCCCACCATTTACAATGCCTTTTACATTTTTTTTCTAACGATTATCTCAATATATTTTTATATGATATTTAACTATATACATAGCATGGCAGCCATATTGATTTTAACGTATATCCAGTACAGCCAACAAAGAGTATGTACTAATTAACTGTACACATACACTTCCGAATTTCAGTGCTTGTTATTTATATTTGGGCGTTGCATTCTTTAGGTTAGAGTACTTAAGTTGTATTAAGTTAGCTTTTAGGTTGGTCTTTCAGAGGTGAATACTTAAATTTCGTTACGTTTGCTTTTAGTTTCCTTAAATATCGTGTATTTGTTGACTACATCCCGTGATTCCATAGTGTAAACAGCTTCGCGTTTCTTGGCGCATGCGCATGGTGTATGATTGAACATTTTTCGCCTCACATGTTGTAAAGAATCTCCGTTTAGCTAGATAAAACATCCCCGGACATTGGCAACTTTTAAAAGAAATATAAATTTATATTTGCTCGACTTCATCATTACCCAGTGTAAGGTATATATATTAATTGGTGTTTCTCGTATAATTTATCGTATGTATACTGTTATTACTATTATTATTATTATTATTATTATTATTATCATTATATTATTATTATTATCGTAAGTATTATTATTGTTATTATTATCGTAAGTATTGTTATTGTTATTATCGTGTAAAATGTTGTTTGTACATGGAATTTACATTGCTACATTTAATGTATCTTTAACTGTTTATAATTAGTATAGTGTATATCTATATTTGTCAAATATTTATTTGTATTTGTGCTGGTCGAGTGGAAGAGAGGGCTTTATGGCCTTAACTCTGCCAGAATAAATAAAACATTATTATTATTATTATTATTATTATTATTATTATTATTATCTTAATATATAAAAATTGCGTGTCACGTTGTTTGTCCGCGATGGAATCCTAAACTACTGAACCGATTTTAATAAAATTTTGCACACTGTGTGCAGTTTGATCTAACTTGAGACTTAGGGTAGTTTATAACTAAATATATAGTGGCATTATTTTTATTGCAAATTATTTGTTTATTATTTTACAAAGAGTTATAATTATCTGTGAGTTCCATACGATTCTAACAGATCGCGGTGTAAGGTAATTTGGTAAGGTAATTGGTTTATTATTTAACAAAGAGAGATACAGATGGCTGTGCATTTTGTTGCAAGTGCTAATTTCAATTGAATTACAAATATTGATTATTTCATAATTTAAGTGTGTTCAGTGTTTATTTTTTTTTCAATATTATTAATTTCGTGTGTAAGTATTAGTTTTAAGTAATCTGGCTGAAAGACAGCATATTAATTTAAATTTTTAACGTATACCATAGACACAGTAACGCGTGGCCGGGACTTCTAGTTATTATTATAAAAATTATATTACGTGTTATTATATTACTTTCATAACAATTGTGACGCTACATAAAGCTGCAACTACTCCTAGCGCCAAGTGTGTATTCAGTGGCAACGAGTTCCATATTTTAAAAATATAAGTTATTAGTTTTAAATGTAGGCTATTACTTTTTTTGTAATTAATTAACTAGTCAATAAATAAGTAATAGTATATTACGATACGAGGTTGGGATCGCTCGGTTTTTAAACATTTTCCTTGACATTGTAAAACACTTCACAAACGTGCGTTGTACATTATATTTTGCGCGATGGTGTTTTCAGAATAATAAATAGTAGTAAAATAATAAAATCTTTGTTGGAAATATGTGCGTTCATTATAAACAATTGACTAATGTTAACAGTGTGGCCAATGTTTATTAGTTAAAACAACAGGAGACCGTGAGACCATTATTATTGATAAAATGGCCGCAAGTACGTATTTATTGTTTTTATATTGTTTCAAATAAAGTTCATTTCATTTAAGATGCAGTGATTTGTTTTGTACGAGTATAATGTATATTAACACTACCTTTTGGATATTTTTTTGTATATACATTGTACGTAGTATACATAGAGGGCAGTGGTTTTACTTCCCGCACGTGGGTGTGAATGTATAGTGATTTAGGTTGGCAATTCCGAAATGTAGGAAGTTCAACTTTCAATCATGGTCGCCATTGCTGTAAGTACGACAAAACGCACTATCGCGCAAAAAATAATGTTTGCAGTTCCATATATATGGCATCTGTAAAAAACATCTAAAATATCCCACTTTAATTGAATTCATAGTAAAATTCAACGATGTTCTAGCAATTAGCTTAAATTCATTCCTGACATCTTAAACACGGTGTTAGGGATCAGCAGTTTAGATTAGTCTTAAAATTGGCTAGAATTTAACACATTATTAATGTAGTCTGTTCTTAAAAACTACTATTTTTTTTAATTAAATTTTTGATCTTCGTTTTTGAGTTTTTATATAAAATGCACCTGGTTGAAAAGTGTAATATTCACTTCAAATTTTTAATAGTCTATTGTTTTCAATTATGATTATGTGGACTATTTAACTCATGCCTCAAATGGTAGTCAGTCAATGACCAATCACGTTTCAATTAATTTTGTTTTACAACCAATGCCAGTTGTGTTTTACCTCGCTCTTTATCGATTTATTTTTTTCAGCTCCTGCTTTTGTGATAAAGAATGCTCCTCCTTTGTAATATTCTGAACAGGCCCGAGCATTATTTTGCAGTGACTGACTCTCTAACAAATACAGTGAAATGGCAAATCATGAACTTATTCCTTCATGGTCCCGCGGGCATCTCTATCCTGGACTAATGTTTTCCAATCATCCCCTGCATAATCTACTTCCCTCAAATCATAGGTAATGTTATTCTCCCACCTCATTCTCGGTCTACCAACTGGGTGTTTTCCCCCTGGTTTTCCTACAAGAAGCTTCCATGTACGTCTTCCATTCGCGCCACATGTCTTGCCCTTCGCAGTCTACGAGACTTAACTGCTCTTATTATATCACAAGTTGAAGGTGGGTTGTTGGGTGTGATGTCCCAAGTTGTAGATATATGATTGTAATAATTTAGATCACTGTTATTTGCCACGGGACTGATGACTCCCGTCAGGGGAATGAGGAAAAGTTTCTTACATAAACAAATAACGACACTTTGTTAACAGTTAAATTAAATGTCATTTTATTAAAGTTTTCACTTCTGTTTAGATGAATCTTGTAAAAGATCAATAATTTAAAAGATTTCGGCTTAAATAAATAAATTTCACTTACAGAAGATTATTACTTCATATATGTAATGGATGACTATTTCCAACGGTCAATTTTTCACTAACACTTAATTTCCACTTTATGGATTATTTATATTCAAGTTGAATGGAATTTATACTTCAATATCATTTTCCATAACTTTGACATCATTTTCTCAACTAATATCGAGAAATGAACTATAATTCTCTTATTTCTTGATTAGCCGTTATTTAACATTTCTGACTTCTTTCAAGTCTTGTAGCCATCTTGTTGTTCTGGGAAAAATCTCATTTCATTTCCGTTATAATCTGGAAGTTTTGATTGGTCCAACTGAAAAGGAAGGAGTACTACTGGCTGACTCCCATCCAATTCGTCCAATCCCATTTATTTGTTTATAAAAAATACAAATTAAAATATTTCAAGTATTTTTACATATATTAATTCAGTTAGAAATACATGTAACTGTATTAACAGTTTATATTGACCAGTTTGAATTTTTTTATACTTATAAAAAATTTAAATTCTCTAATTCAATCTTATTTCCATTCTTACTAGAAATAAATATAATTATATTTAAATATTAAATAAAATACCCTTAATATTATTATATGGGGATAAATATCCGGTTTTAAAGTTCACTGTTATATAGTCTTCTCTATTCACCTATCGGTTCATCTCTCTTTGATCCAAAAATTTTCTTAGGAGAACTTTATTCTCAAATTTCATGGATAATTGAATTGCTATAAATAACTTCAGGGTTTTTATTATTGAGGACGACTGAGATATCAGGTACTGTTTTATAATTCTTAAAATTTTATAAATGACTTTCCCATATCTTAAAATGAACAGGAAAAGATATCTTGGAATTTAGGAAGAGAGGAAGTTGTGGTGGTCTGTTCATAATATTGTCTGATGACGGCTAATGAATATGTAACATTACACTGTTGCATCCAACACGCTATCATAGTCGCTTGTTCAACTTCTCTGTCATGTAAAGTATACAACATCGCTCTTGTTTCTCTTTTAGCCAGAAAAAGCTACCTCCCTCATCCATAACTTTAGGAAGGATAATATTTACTAACACAACTAAGATGATAGAATTTGTCGTTTATACACAACTAAGTAACAATAGTTATGCAACTAGTTACAAAAGGGGAGCTTTGTTAACGAATTGATCTAGTTAAAACACCGAATATTTACCTAAAAGGTGCATCTCCTTAACTTGTTTAGTTATTTATCTGTAGTGCTTCCGTTATTAAATGAAAACGACCCAGTACATGTAACTTCCTCTACCAGATCTTCAGTGAAACACCAGTTTTGAATTCTGCTGATGATGGGACTAGTCTCGAAAGCGCTACAGATAAATAACTAATAAAGTTGAGGAGACGGACCTTTTAGGTTAATATTCCATAATTTTAAACTTTAATTTTGAATAATTTTACCCCAGTAGAACCCATGTCCGCATTTTTTGACGGTTGTAATTTTTACGGTGAAAGATCGTCACCCTTTCGACAATAGATTATTCAGGGAATGATTGAAAAAAAAAACATTAGCTCAGGATAGGGATGTGTGGAGAGCTTATGTCCGCGTGGCCATGAACCTACGGGTTCGATAGTGCCAGTGCGTTAGTTAGTTAGTCATCATCATTACTCCATGGATTAGGCAATTGTCCGTTCCGACTTCATAATGCATCAGCCCAACGTCTTCTAGGTCTTCCAACATCACGTCTTCCTCGTGCTTGATAATTTCTTGTTAACAATGGATATCTCTCCTTACTCATTCCAACCATATGATCAATCCATTTCTGTCTGTAATTCGTGACCTTATCCAATAAAGACTGTACTTTGAATTCTTCTCTTATATCCTCATTTCTTATTCTATCAAGTCTTGTACATCCTTTTACTTGTCTTAGGAACCTCATCTCCGCCGTCTGTATTCTATCCTTCTGTTTTTTCACTGGAGCCCAAGTTTCACATCCATACAATATTGTGGGAACCGCCATAACATTATACATTTTTATTTTGGTTAGTTAGTTAATTTTGAATAATACCTCAACGGAACATACCATGAATCTTACAAAAGTCGAAGTTAAAACACGATTGGAGGGTGTGTTATAAAATCCACGAGAGCATAGAGCTGTTTTCATACTACTTGTGTACTTTATTTACATTGTTCGTTATTTCCTGAGAATTAGCAGATAATTTATAAATACAATCATGCCAATTAAATATGTACTACTTTTTCATTATTTTCCATACTTACTCTGTACCTTTCTAGGTATTTTACACCTTCCGGGTTTTGAAGTGACGTGACCTACGAGGAGAGGACTTTAAACTCTAGATCACGTACATAATTTTTGACCATGGAAGGACATGGAGAGCTTCCCCAGATGAGTGATCAGCTTAATTCAAAAGCCACTCCGAGACAACAAGAACATGGTAGGGTGATTATTTTGACGGATGGTATTCGGGGACTATTTGAGTCTTCAAGTTTTTGGACATTTATCTTACAGATGAGGAAATGCTCTGAGAAAACCTAACCCAGGAAACTTGTTCTGATCAGAGATCAAATCCGACCCGCTACATGTGACGCAACGAAATTACCCCGAGTCCACATGGGTAAACAGTTCTTTAATAACAACGGAAAATATTTATTTCTTATAATTTAAGTTGTAAGCTTCAGTGTTGTAATACTGTAATTAAGAGCTCCCTAGGAAAGTTATTATACTATAAAGTGTTAAATTAAAAGCGATATTCACTGCTATTTAAATAATCTTCACTTAGCAGTTAGTGAAACATATGTGACATAATTTACCAAATGATTAAACTTGACTATAAGATAGCGTTTTATCTAATATATAAAAATGAATGTTTGTTTGTTGGTTGGTTTGTTTGTTCGTACTTTATGTGCGGCCATACCGTTTATCCGATTTTGATGGGACTTTTTGCAAAATGTTCAGGAGATTCCCGGGATGAACATAGGCTATAAGAGAGTTGTGATACTCAACTCTTACACCCTTAAAATCGCCCTTTGTAGTGGAAAACGTGAAAAATAGCTCTTTGGATGCTTAAATGGCTTACGATGCCTAAAACCGTAACAAATACATATCATTAATGTACACAGAATTGAATATATAAAAAACATCTACGTAAAAGTCCGCGACAGCATATGTTTTTCTCTTACGGATAACTCACAATAACCATTTTTGTCTTTTGTTGATGACAAGAAGATCGAGATAAGTATGTAGATTCCTGTGCAAGCATAGCAGCACATGGCGGTATTCTTTTACGGATAACTCACAATAACGAATGTTGTTGTCTTTTAGCTCATTTATGCCAAGAAGATCGAGATAAGTACATTCCCGGGCAACACCGGGTTATCAGCACGGAGATTCTTAAAATAATTACGATAAACATTTATGGTTATTTTTTATTATATTTATTCAACTAATCATAAGAAGTACATTAATTTTTGTCTTTCAGCTCAGTTATACCAAGAATATCGAGATGAGTAGATACCCGGAGAACGCCGGGTAAACAGCACGGGGTATCTAAAAATAATTACGATATAAATGTTTTCCTTTTACTTATTCAACTAAACTAAAAACACATTAATTTTTGTATTTCAGCTCATTTATGTCAAGAAGATCGGGTTAAGTAGATTCCCGGGCAACCCTGTTAATCAGCACGGGGTATCTAAAAAATATAAATTTATAATAATTTTTTACTTTACTTATTTAACTAAACATAAAACCACATTAATTTTATTCTATTTAGGCGTAGCAGCGCACGCCGGGTATTAGCTAGTCTATATAAAAAAATACGCAGAGAAGTTGCTTACGCTTTATTTGATGGATATTTTCGATATTATATGAAAAAATCAACAAATAAAATACTTCATTACCCGTTAATAACAAGGGGACGGCATGATGGTTGTTGCTAATTTTGAAACCAGGATATGTTGTTTGGACAGAGAATCACATGATGTGCTTACATTCAAAACTTGAGGTAAAATGCATTTTTAAACACTCTGTATGATTGTGACTGTACACCTGGTATAATTTCTACACGTTTCTGACAATATACTCACAATTTCGTGAGTTACAGAAACATAAACGACCTAGCTAAATTAAATTAGACTGCAGATTTCGGAACGACCCACTTTTCACACATTTCAAGTTATACAAACTTTCGACGCTGAGAAATTGGGAGACACTACATCTGCAGTAGATCTGCTAAAATGCTACATACAAGTAGGTCAACATAAGCATAAAACTTAAAGGAACAATTAACTTGAAATGACGATTTACAATCACTAGCCTAAATTAAATTATAAATGAATTTCTCTTTTTTAAATCAGGTTTGTGTAGTCGTAATATTTACACTTATTTATCCCTCTTCCTCTATTTACTATCTGACACAGCGGAACGTTGATCTCTTTCGTTTGTGGATGATTTGGGAACTAATGCCGTGTCATCCCGCGTACACTCGCTTTACGCCGGTCTGTAGCGTGAAGGAGTGCAGTGTTATTACCCTAAGTAAACTGGGTAAGTGTTTAATTTGCTATTTTTTCCTGACTATACATGGTTAATATCTACGGCCGTGCGACGCAGCAACATTGCTGCTATGACTGGAAGTAATCGTTCCGCTGTGTCGTATAATATATAGGCCTACGTATATGTTTTATATTAATAGTAATAATAATAATAATAATAATAATAATAATATAATATAAAATGAAGGGATTTACTATTACAAAAGGTTTACGGCAAGGTTGCAGTTTATCTCCAACTCAATTTAAAATTTACCTCGAAAGAGTACTAAGAGACTGGAGGAAAAAATGTCAAAAAATGGGCATACCCATCCAAAATACACATGTATATTCACTAAATTTTGCAGATGACCAGGTATTAATAGCACAGGACCACGATGACATAGAATATATGGCTAAAAAACTAAAAGAATATGAAAAATGGGGACTTTATATAAACATTGCGAAAACTAAATACCTGTGTATAGGGGAAGAAATGGAAAATATAAATTTCAACAATGGAGAAGAACTAAAACCTAGTATTGAATGCACTTATTTAGGAACAAAATTAGACCATTCAGGCGATTACACAGTGGAAATTAAAAATAGAATCGCACAAACAAAACAAGCAATAAATGCTTTAAACTCTGTTTGGTGGAGCAAAAATATTACAAAAAATAGAAAATTACAAATATATCAAACCATAATTCAGAGCATTTTAACATATGGTGCTGAAATCTGGCAAATTCCTACCAGGGAAATGAAAAGAATTTTAAGTACAGAAATGGATGTTTTAAGAAGATCAGCTGGAAAAATCTAGAATGGATAGAATACGAAATAAAGAAATAAGGAAAATTATGGGTGTACAAGAGGAGCCGGACATCATAGACATTATAGAAAAGAAAAGATTACAGTGGTATGGTCATGTCAAAAGAATGCCAGAGCAAAGATTGCTAAAAATTGTTATGGAATGGATACCAATGGAAAGGAGGAAGAGAGGAAGACCGAAGAAAACTTGGATAGAAGGGGTACAAGCAGCTATGAATATCAGAGGAATGGAGGAAGATCAATGGATGGACAGAGAGGAATGGCATTTGGTTTCCGGAAGACGGCGGCAGCTGCCATGATACCGGATGATGATGATGATATAAAATGTATTTTTTAGTAAAATTTAATTTTTTATTCTGTATAAGAAAATTATTATTATTATTATTATTATTATTATTATTATTATTTTATTGATTGCTAGGAACCGGATGATGCGTCTGTCATGTTGAGGAAATTGGAGATAGAATACAAAAAATGGGGATTACAAATAGATTTAAAATAAAACAGTATATATATATATATAAAATATATATATATATATATATTTTGATACAACAGATGGGTTAAAATATAACTCGGGAAGGATATATTTTATTGGATACAACAGACGAGTTAAAATATAATGCAAGAAGAATACGCAATGTTAAAGTTTTAAATATTTATGATATATTGAAATAAAAAGAGAAATTTAAATAAGAATAACTGATGGAACTAAGTGTTTTGGAATAGAAATGAAGGGCTTAGGGCAATAACATGATAAGCCACATATTGTTCTTACTGATATATAATAATTTTAATGTTTCAAAAAATTATAAATACTAATTGAGGAGCATTGCTGCTAATACATTGTGTGTCTGTATGATTTAACTCATCACTGGTGCACTTACAAATTACACTGATCAACATGATTTTTGTCTCATGAGTACCAATAGTTGTACTTAGTGCAGTTTTTTATCGTGTTTTCAAATATGTATTCGGAATTTCTCCATTAACCACAGTTTTTTATTTCAATTTCATTTAATGGATTTAAATAATTATTTTTTTAATAAACGTTTTTTCGTTCATTTGTCCATTGTAAAATAAAACGGGAAACACTTTCATCAGGAGATTTCAGCTATGGAAAAGAGATATCAAGGCAAATGGAATCCTAATATGCTAGCCGATTATTGTTGGACCATCAAGAGGGATGCTCCACAGGCGAAATATAGCAGAAAATCGTAATTTCTTACTTTCTAGGTGAATCCGAATGTTCGAATATTGTGTAGTTACGAATGTAAAACACATTAAAGTGTTTGAAGAAATAAATATCTGTCTCTCGGAAACCTTGCGTGATGGAGACAAACCGATATCATATTTGAATTTAGGAGAAAAAATACTATCAGAATCACATATTGTTCTTTCGGAGAAAAAAAAAAAGTTTATTTTTTGTTGCTCAGTGTTAATTAATGGACATTTCAATACATTTAATTGCTATCATTGTAATAAATGACATTTCTTAACAGAATGTGGCTTATCATATCACTGCCCTAGGTCCTTAAAATATAATATACAGAAGGAAGTAAACTATATTTCAAACACTGTTACAAATAATTTTATTATGTGGGTTCGAAACCTGAACAAATGACATTCCCCGGGAATTTCAAACTTTACTAATTTCACTTTATTTTTGTATGTGGATTTTTTCCCAAACTGTAAGCTCTTCAGGTTTCTATAATAGTTTTATTAATTTAAGCTTTCTTTTAATTCGATGTTTTTTTTACCAAGCGTGAGCGGCTACTGCATATTTTTCAATTTCGCCATTTTTAATATTCTTAAGACGATCCATCACTCTGGTTTTAAATTTATAATTGTTTTCCCTATCTAGATTTTATTGCAATCCCAATATTTTATCTGACTATTTAAGTCATGCCCCAAATGGGAGTCAATGACCAATCACATTTCAATGATTTTTTATTTACAACCAATCACAGTAACACAACTGTTGTGTTTCGCCTAGAATTTACCAACTAAACTTTATCATAATGAAGAAAGTAACTCCTTTTTTAACATTCTGAATAGGTCATAGCATTATTTTGCAGTGACTGGCTCTCTAAGAATTACGGCTACCAGATTGTATATATAGTGCATGAATGTCAGCAGTTAGGGCATGGGGGAGATAATATAAAAACATTTCTAGCAATTAATTATACCGCAAAAAAAGAAAGAAACCACTGTTTGCACTTTCTTAAACGAAGTATTTTCCAGGAAATGACGCTGCAGAAAAATATAATTGACATATTTACATCATAGGACATCAGAAATTAATTAATATACAGTATAATGTTGGTTCATAAATTTCTCTACATTGGAGTGCATTCTTACAATATTGCGATTCTTTGGCAATAAATTATATGATCTGGTTGCAGTGATGAACAAAAGAAGCAAATGAAGCGTACCAATCGTTTCTCATTTGTTTTCAAACATCGCCGTTTACATTAAATATATACACATTTTAAAATAACTATAGTTGAATAATAATTTGTGAATAAACAGCTTAACAGCTTAATTTTATTCGTTAAATAGTCCTAACAAATGCCACTCTTGATTTCCAAATTCTCTAGATAAATTCACTCCTCATTCGTGAGTCGTGAATTTATCGATAATTTGGAAAGCACTCGTGGCATTATTTATGATAAATCACTGATTTACTTTCTTCTTCCTTTTTATCGTTTTAGAGACATTAAACATATTAACCCATTCGCTTCAGGTTTAAATGCTCAATGCATTTCCCCAAAAACCAGATTTAATCACCGTAAATTATATTGTATATTTTCAGACATTCAAAACAAGCAAAATATAACGGTACTTGGGATCACAATAAGGGTGAAGGCAAAAACGCATTGCTCTACTATTAATAAATGTTAACAAAAGATTACATTGCCAAGGGATGTACAAAATATTGCAAAATATATACCAGCAGAGTTAAGCGAGTTACCTCGTCTTCTGATTGAATGTCACTTAACTGCAGGCGAGTCTACCTCGTCTTCTGAGGCGAATGGGTTAAAAATGGGGAAGTAGAAAAATCTGCAGTAACCGCTAACGCTAGATATCATCATCATCATCATCATAGTACATTCACGAATTTAGGCCATTTGTTGACCTGTTTCGGCCTCAAGAGAAACACCATCCAAAAGTCTTTTGAGTGGACGTCCTGGTCTTCTTCTTCCTGCAGGTTGATATCTTAACATTTGTTTGGGTATTCTGTGATCTTCCAAAAGAAAATATAAAATTGAAAGGAAGGCTAAATCAATAAAATAATTAGAAAACCAGAGAGATCATGGTTTAGGAAAAAAATATATACATAATAAAGAAAACTAAAAGTAATTGAATTTTGAAATTTCCAGGGAACGTGATTTAATTTGGAGGTTGATCGGTTTATCAACATATGGTGGAGGTAAAAGCAGCGCAATCACCACGACAGGACAACGGTCGTGAAAATACAGACGGTGGAATGATTATTTTGAAACCGGTTTAAAAAGAAGACAAAATATGAGGTTAGGTGATTTTTAATATTTAATTACACGGTATTTTACGGTAACGGGCTAGCAACCCACTTCAATGTGTATCTTATCCATTGCTCGCAGTCCCAAGGATCAATCCTCAGATCAAAGAATATTAGAAGGGTCATATAGAAAGAATGGAAGACAACGGACTTGCAAAAAGAGCTAAAGAAGATAGAACAATGGACGGGGGAAGAATAAGAGGAAGACCAGCCAAGAGATGAATAGACAGTGAATGCACATCCAATACGTCTTCCTCCGAGGAGTGATTTTGGAAATAAACAGGATGAAAATCCTACAAATTATGATTAAGAAGAAGAAGTTACGCAGGGATATCGTACATGAGCTTTGAGGTCGTTTTTTATTCGTCATAAACACATGGCTTAAGTTCTCTCCAAAGGAAGATTTTGTTAGAAATTTTACCCTTTGAAAAATAAATTAATGCCGGCCGTGTTTGGATCCGCGAACGTCAGAACCGGAGGCGAGTATGGTAATCAATAAATGGTGGGGAAATGTGGGCTTACACGCATTACAGGGTAAGTTATTATAGCTTATAAATACGTCAAATATACATCCGTAATAACGAGAATGTCCTAAAACCCAGGTTTTAGAGGTTATACCCATGTTGATTTATGTTAGACACTATCTAATACCCGGCCTGCGCTGCTACTCCTGAATAAATGTTTGTGTTTTTAGCACCAGCTTTTCGCTGTTATGCTTGCCCGGGAATCTGCGTATCACGATCTTCTTGGCATCAATGAAATACATAATTGGTTATTGTGAGTTACCCGTAGAATATAAACATATGCTGCCACGGACTTTTTTGTAGAGGTTTTCGAAATATTCAGTTCTGTGTACATTAATTTGATGTACTTCTTATGGTTTAGGCAGCGTAAGCCATTTAAGCATCAAAATAGGGACTTTACCTCACGTTTTTCACTACAAAAGGATGTTTTTTAGGGGTGAAGGCGTTGAGTATTACAACTCTCTTATATCCTATGTTCATCCCCGAAATCTCCTGGACATTTTTCAAAAGCCCCATCTCAATCGGATGAACGGTATGGCAGAGCACGCGTGCCCGGGAATCTACTTATCCCGATCTTCTTGGCATCAATGAAGTACAAAAATGGTTATTGTGAGTTATCCATAGAAAATAAACATATGCTGTCGCGGACTTTTTTTGTAGAGTTTTTCGAAATATTCAATTCTGTGTACATTCATTTGATGTATTTGTTATGGTTTAGGCATCGTAAGCCATTTAAGCGGCAAAATAGTGACTTTATTTCATGTTTTTCACTACAAAGGGTGATTTTTAGGGGTGAAGGGTTTGAGTTTTACAACTGTCTTATATCCTATGTTCATCCCCGAAATCTCTTGAACATTTTTCAAAAAGCCCCATTTCAATCGGATGAACGGTATGGCAGAGCACGCTTTTGCGGTAATCTACTTATCCCGATATTCTTGGAATCATGAAAGACAAAAATGGTTATTGTGAGTTATCCGCAAAAGATAAACATACGCTGTCGCGGACTTTTTTTAGAGTTTTTTTAGATATTAAACTCTGTGTACATTAATTTGGTGTATTTGTTATGGTTTCAGCGTAAGCCATTTAAGCGTCAAAAAGGTACTTTTTCACGTTTTTAAGGGTGTAGGAGTTGAGTATCACAACTCTCTTATAGCCTATCTTCATCTCGGGAATCTCCTGAACATTTTGCAAAAAAAAACCATCACATTCGGATCAACGGTATGGCTGGGCATAAAGTACGAACAAACAAACATTCATTTTTATACATTATATTTATTTCTTGGCCTGAAAGTGGGTAGGTTCCCTTGCATCCCGCTTTGAAAGAAAGTGAATGCTCGAGATGATTGACGCCAGTACGAATGAGATAAAGATGACGATTTTGACTAATTAGAGACATGCTAACACTCTATTTAATTTCATTTAATTTCGGATCATGCAGTATTATATCACCAACACGATCGTCAGGTACCTAGAGGGGTTTATAGTTAAATGACCTGAGGATTTGCAACTCATCGTCAGTTTCACGAATACTGTGACAAATTGTTCACACTAACAACTTCAAATCTCGCTGGCGAGCTCTATACGTGCGGCACATCATCGTCTATGTACAGTAGAAGACACTATTATGTTAACATTTGAACATTTTTGTTGCAGCAAGACGATAAGCAATTAATAGCAGACCTGGATAACCCGTTTCAGAAACTGATTGAAAGACATTTCACAGACTTGCCAAATGCTTAGAATAGCAAGGGCGGATCAACAAAAATAACATTTTTTATTATCTTCTCCTTCTTCTTCTTCACTTCACGGGATACGCAAAATGTCTGTGCCCCTCACAGTTCTGTCAATCTTTTCACTCGCCTTCCTACATTCCTTGAACCTCTTGGCTTGTAGTTAAATGCTGTTTTTGGTAATTTTGTTACGTTCATTCTTTCTACATGTCTAAACCATTTTCTCTACATCCTTTGATTTTACCATTAATGGATATGTATTTAACTCTGTTCTTATATCTTCATTCTTTAACCGATCCATTCTTGTCCAGCCTTTTGTTCTTCTAAGGAAGTTCATTTCTAGACTTTGTATTCTACTTTGTAATTTTTTGGTCATTACCCAAGTTTCACTCCCATAAAGTAATGCAGGAACTGCCAATGCTTTATAAAACTTAAATCTAGTATCTCTTCTTGTTTTGTTCTTTAATGTTTTATGTACAGTTCCACATATCATTTGAAATCTTGACGGTTTCACATTTACGTCTCTTTCAGTTTTTGTGTTTATCGTAAAATTACAACCCAAATACCGCGGTGGACTAGTGGTTATGCTCCTTGCCTCTGGTCCCGAGGGTCGCGGGTTCAAACCCGGCCGGGGTCGATGGATTTTTTAGGACGGAAAAATCCAAGGAGCAAATCCTCCGGGAGGGACTTTAAGCCGTGGGTCCCGAGTCTGAAGATTTTCAAGCTCGTAAAAAATCCTTAAGCCTGAATGAAAAGGCCTCTAAGCAAAATTTACCGAATTTTCCCGTCCTAGTACTACCTTGGTTTCCTAGATTTCAGTATGAGGCGGAACGCTGACCACGGACCACTCAAAATGACATCTATACGAAAACAAGTGTAACTAAATTAATATGGTTCAAATTCTTCCCTGTAGGGGGAGAGCGCCTAAATCTCTGCAAAGGGAAAGCATAGGCTTACAATACAAATACAACCCAAATAATTAAAATTTGTTTCTTGTTCCAGAGTTTTGTTGTCTATTATGATTTTTGTTCTTATATGTTCACTTCCCCAAAATGCCATTATTTTCGTTTTTTCCTTTGATATTTTAAAATTATATTCTTGGTATAACTGATTTAATTGATGTAAAGAGTACTGTAAATTATTTTCATTGTCTTGAATAATAACCACATCGTCAGCACAATTTAAAACGTTTAATATTTTAAAATGGTCCATTCTTATACCTACATTAACATTACTTTTCCAATTTTGGATGATGTCATTAATATATAAATTAAAAAAAAATTTAATATAAACATTCAACCTTCTACTTTTATGTGAATTGTAAACCACTAGAGAACACAATATTTAACTTCTTTGCATTAACGGATATGAAACTTTCGAAAAGTTGAAACCAAATTTTGAAGCGTAATTATGGTTTAGAAAAATGGAGACTTACATGAACCATTATTTGAAGATGGCGAATTACACAGGGGGAAAAAATAGAAAATATTAGCTTAAGATATGAATCTATGGAGAGCGTAGGTTAGCGCAGCCATGGACCTCCGGGTTCTATAGTATCAGTGTGTAAATGTAGTTATACTGCTTCAAGTACAAAACGATCAATAAAATTAAACAACATTCACTGACTGTAGTTCCATCCAATCCATTCTGTAGTTTAACAACAGATCGCCAGCGTATAGAGCTACTCGTATGTTGGGTTCAATTGCTGGCACAGGAACAAATTTATCATAAGTAATGCCACGAGTGATTTCCAAATTATCCATAAATTCACGACTCACGAAGTGAGGAGTGAATTTATCTAGAGAATTTGGAAATCAAGAGTGGTATTTGTTAGGACTATTTAACGAATAAAATTAAGCAGTTTACTCACAAATCATTATTTAAATATAGTTATTTTAAAATATTTCTATATTTAATGTAAACGGCGATGTTTGAAAACAAATGAGAAACGATTGGTACGCTTCATCTGCTTCGTTTGTTTATCACTGCAACCAGATGATACTATTTATTGCCAAAGGAACGCAATATTGTAAGAATGCTCTCTAGTGGAGAAAAAATGAAACACATCAAACTGTATATTAATTCATTTCTGATGTCCTATGATGTAAATATGACAATTATATTTTTCTGGATTGTTATTACCTGGGAAAAAATACATTTAAGAAAGTGCAAACAGTGGTTTCTTTTTTTGGTGGTATAATCAATTGCTACAAATGTTTTTATATTAACTCCCGCATGCGGCATGTGTTGACATTCATGCATTATATATACAATCTGGTAGCCGTATTTCTCACAGGGTCTGTCACTGCAAAATAATGGTCAGACCTGTTCAGAATATTAAAAAGGAGGAGCTTCCTTTAATATGGTAAACTATAACACATAAATATTTCGTGAAACACGACTCTGATTGGTTGTAAAATAGAAATCATTGAAACGTGATTGGTCATTGACTCCCATTTGGGGCATGAGTTAAATAGTCTTTGTAAATTAATTATCTATTCATCTTTTTTCCGTCTTTTTACTTTCTGAAACATGGAGTTAGCTCATGGTTTCTATTTATCTCGTTAATTGTCGTATCTTTTCGTCTCATTAAATAAACTGTGGTGTTGATATACGATTGATGTAAACGACAAGGAAGTGTAGGCTCTACCTGTACTAACTTATCTGCAGAAGTCACGCGAGATTGATCTTGTCTAACCAAGGAAATAATTAATCTGTGCAACAAAGATAACTTGCTCCTTTCAAAGACTCATTAACTCGTATAAATGAATTATATCCTGTTTAGTGATGATGTCAGGATCTTGCATGTTTAGGAGGATTAACATATATACTTAAGGAACCAAGTGGTATTAGTTTACCTAAGATTGACATCCAGAGAACGTTAATGTTAATTTGAATGTTCACACAAAGGATAATTCAACACTTGGAATTTGAGTGAAACCAAAGCTTAATATTTTTGTCTGTGCAGCAACATTTCAAAAGTGTATACATTCATGAAAGTGGAAAATAACATATAATTGTCCTCAGTATCTACATATACTATAGCAGAGCCGTCCAAACTACGGAACGCGGGCCACGTCCGGCCCGCCATGGCTTTTCGTATGGCCCGCGTAAGGAACGAAATGAACAAATTAATTATATATTTTGAATTTAGATATTAAAATTGAACATCTAGTTTTGGGGATCTTTCTCCCTTGTGTGAATTATTCATCTTCTCTGGAATGTGGATTTGAGGTGTCACCGCTTCTCTTGACAAAGTAATAGAGACGATTCATCCCTTATTTACCGTTTTCTTCCCCACTCCAAACTTTGAACGTTAATTGTTTCGCTTGTTATATTGTCAATCAAACAGTAGCCTGTGCACGGACTAGTTGTAAAAATAATACTTTCAAAAAAACGCAAAGTTGATTGCGAGTGTAGGGAGTTTAACTAATCCTGGACCAGCAAGTACTTCTTGAAGGAGCATGGAAACAAAGTATTATGTATTATTTGTAACGATGTTATTGCAGTTGTGAAAGAATATAACATTAAAAGACATTTCCAAATAAAGCATAGCCATTTTGATAAATTTGATGGAGATGAGCGTACTGAAAAAGCGAACAAGCTCCTTTCTAAAGTTACGGCACAACAGCAGTTATTAATTCAAGGTGGTGGTGCAAGACAAAGAAATGTTACCGAAGCGAGTTATGAAGTTTCGAAACTAATTGCTGAAAACGGAAAACCGTTTTCTGATGGCGAATTTGTGAAAAAGTGTCTGATTGCTGTTGCCAAGAAGTTGTTCCGGCCCGCGATCAATTGCACAATCAGTTATTGGCCCGGCCCATTAAAACGTTTGGACGGCCCTATACTATAGTGTCTCTGGTTTAACTTTACGAGAAATTTGTAGAATTAGACAACTGTATTCACCTCTCTCACTCACACCAGTGTTGTCGGTTTTTCTTCACCAGATGTTAATCGGGTAAAGGGGGAAGAGGAAAACTGACAACAGAGTTGGTTCTTTCTTTTGTTTCTGGACAAAAGCGGTCAGCGATCTACCCTTGTATCTCCATCTCTCTCTGCCAAGTTAAGCCAGCTATACAATAGGTCTATTATAAATAAATAAATAAATAAATAAATAAATAAAGCCTGATATGTCCCTTTAGGGCAAAGGCCTCCCTGTACAGGGGTTAAGCTCTATTTGAGAGTGTCACCCGGTGAGCTACTCCGTGGTGAGAAGTTGACTTGGATGTAGCACTTGGTTTGTATACACTGTCTGTTCTGTGATTAGTTAATACACAGTTGGCTCTCCATCGTTCTCCAGCTTTTCCTGCATCTGGCGACTCTGGACCATTGCGCCCCTGCTCGTTCTTTGAAGATGTCAGCCCATCGTCGTCTTGGTCTTCCGCGCTGTCTCTTGCCTGTGTACGGGTCCCACATGGTTGTTTTTATTGTCCATCTGTCGTCCTGTATTCTTGCGACGTGGCCTCCCCACTTCCATTTTTTCCTGATGGCTTGTTGTGCAGGATCAGTTGTTGAGGATATCTCTTGAAGTGTTGTATTCGAGATTCTGTCCTTCAGAGTTATGCCTAAGATTTTCCTCTCCATTTTCCTTTGGCATACTTGGAGTGTGCACTTCAGTTTGGCAGTAAGATTCCAAGTTTGGCAGCCATATAACAGTGTTGGAAGAACACAGGTTTGTAGTGTTTCCATTTTGAGTTTCCGGTTGAGTGACTTGTCCAGCAGTATAAATTTCAGTGACAAGAACGCCTTCCAGGCGAGAGCTATTCTTCTGCTTATTTCCTTCTCTACTTTCTGATGGAAGGAGAGTAGTTTGTCCTAAGTATATGTACTCGCTTACATATTGAAGATCCATTCCATCGACTTTGATTGGGTTTTCCGGACCATTAGACATAATTTGTGTCTTGTTTTTGTTCATCGAAAGGCCTGCAATTTTGCTAGTTTCTGAGAGCTCTTGTAGCATTGATTGGAGTTGTTTAGGGGATCTGGCGAACAATACCACGTCGTCAGCGAATCTTAAGTAGGTCTATTACTTTTATGGAAATATGTTCTGTTAAAGAAAAATAATGTTTGCAAATTCACAATTTGAAACAAGCAGCACAGCTATTTATATTGAACCCAACGTTAGTTAAGTTATGCATGTTGCTTATTACCATAAATAATGTCACGAGTGAATTTGTCTGGAGGATTTGGAAATCAAGAGTGGCATTTGTTAGGACTATTTAACGAATAGAATTAAGACGTTTACTCAAAAAGCATTATTTAAATATTGTTACCGGTATTTTAAAATATGTATATATCTAATGTAAACGGCGATGTTTGAAAACAAATCAGAAATGTTTGGTTATGTTTCATTTGTTCATTCATTGCAACTTGATCATATTATTTATTGCCAAATAGGCTCGCATTATTGTAAGAATGCACTCCAGTGGAGAAAAAATGAAACACGTCAAACTGTTTATTATAACCAACATTATAGGTTTATGTTTTAGTAAAAAAACTCAGTAAAATCATAATTTAAAAACACAATTATTGACTACACAATTATCAAATGTGTAATTCCAAGAAATCTGTTCATTATTTGCTACATTCAATGTATTTATTGGAGAGCGAGTCACTGCAAAATAATGCTCTGACCTGTCGAGAATATTAAAAAGGAGGAGCTTTCTTTATCTCAGAAGCAGGAGCCGGAAAAGATAAATCGATATAAAGGAGGTGAAACACGACTGTTATTGGTTTTGAAAGAAAATTAATTGAAACGTAATTGGTCATTGACTTTCATTTGGAGCATGAGTTAATTAGTCTAAATAATGTGCACGTATTGATATTGCAATTGTCTATATATATGTATATAGCAATAATAATAATAATAATAATAATAGTATATAGCAATAATAATAATAATATTATTATTATCATCATATTTAATATTTAAAAAAGATTTTAACATTTAAGTTGTGTTGTATAGAACTCAGTAAGCCTAATTAATTGAGATGATTGATCCTGAGGTTCAAGGCCGCGCTGACATGAGTTCTCCATACGTTCTTACCCTAAACTAATATTTTCCAATAATTTCCTTATAATTCTACACCTTCAAATCATGGTTACTATTATTTTCCCACCTCATTCTTGGCCTACCTACTGGGCGTTTTTCGTCTGGTTTTCCATAAGAAGTATCCATGCTCTCTTTGTTACCTATTCGTACCATAAGTCCTGTCCATCAAAGTACACAACACTTAAAATTCATATTACATCTTGTTTCCCATGAAGATAATTTAACTTATTTAAATGAAAATTTCTCCATTCACCTGTCATTGGTTTAAAAATGGTACCCAATCACTTTATTCTCGAATACGTATACGTCATAAGCCCTATTCTTTACTCCTTAATCTTACTTTCATGTACGAGAATACATTCCACATAACTGGAAGAATCGTCATTTTTAGTTGATAATTTCTGAGAGAATTTGAGAAGATAAGAAACCCTGAATTGCATATAGCACGCGTTATTTGGGGTTTTATCGACTTCGTGTAATCTTTCACAGTTGTTTTGATATACCAATTCAACTGTGCAGCTGCACGTGTGAGTGTGAGCGTTTGTCTAATATATTAGGCGATCAGTGACTTGAACCTTTCAGGAAAATGAAAATACTATATCAATCGAGTTGTAACGAATTTAACCGAGATATATTGATATAGTTCGTAGCTTGCTAGTAACAAGATACTCCAATTTGCGCTAGAATAGCCAAATTTTCTATAGAAATATTAAGGGACTTATATACGTGACGCATACACCAGAAACTTAGCTTCTTCTATTCTGAAATATACATATATATGACCAGCGTGGAACCCGAAGCAGCAGGTGATTTTAGAACACACACATTATAGTTATAATAATGACGATAGAATTACAAGCTACATATAACATAATATTTACGTTTTAATCATTGTTAACAACAATAGATTAATAAGTAAACAATGGTTTATGTCGTTATTAAAATATACTGTCAATTGTTTTAATCACTGCCATATTAATTGTTATATATATTCTTTGCTTCGCTATGAAAAATTAAAATATACCGATATTTACGTTTTAACCATTGATAACAATAAATTAACAAAAAAACAATGATTCATGTCGTTATTAAAATATACTGTCAATTGTTTTAATCACTGCAATATTTATTGTTTTACAGAGATTTAGATGGCTATGGTTTGAGTATCCTTGGCCATGGTTACTAGAATAGTGCTTCTATGAAAAATAGAACACACCTAAGTTCGATAAGAAAATCGATACAAAGGTTGTACAGCTTACTGCTTTAGTTCCGTTTTTTCTCCATCTTGGAAGGACGCGCGAGTTTATCGTACAAAATTTATATCATAATATGTATACAATTTTGTGATACAATCGGTTTACGCTTGTTACAGTATTAAATATAAATTAAATTGTATATTTGTGTGTTATATTTCTATGACTGTGTGTTTATATAATGGCAAAAAATCAGTGTTTTCTTTATAGATTCATTCGGCATTTTCAAGATTAACCAGCACATGGTGGGTAAGTGGCATCACTTACATACTGAATTTCCGTTCATAGTTTATTACGCTTTTTAGTATATGCAATTGCAAATACACACTCAAACACATACACATTTTTGTCATGGTTATTTCAGATCGATGACGATAAGTAAAAATAATTCAAAACTACTTTCATGAACTAGATTCCTTCGTATTTTGCAGAAAGTACGTTAGTGGCTTTTAGAATTATCTTGAAATGTGCAGTGAACTGAATTTTAAGAAAAGACAAATATCAGTCTGCCTGTTTTCTACGATGCCCTTATGCTTTAAAACAAGCTTTTGAAGCCATAATCTTTTGACTTTCGATTCTTTTTCTTTTCGTACTTAGATTAAATTATCGTTATGACGGACAATAATAATTATAAGCGGTCGAAATTCGACCACAATTTATTAGATGTTTACGCATGTTACAAATAGGTTTAATAATAAGAATTTTATCTTTAGGATTTGCCGGGTTGGCTTTTTTTCATTTATTAACCCATTTTAAAAATACGAACGACAGGAAATATATGGTATAGCTTAGCTAAAGCATATTTAAAAAACAATTGCGCATCACGTGACATGTTTATATTATTGAAATTTGCATTTGACCTATTATTATGTGTATCGGAATATATATCCCTTCTTCTTTGTCTCTCACTCCAGCCCGTCAATGTTCTATGTCGAGGCATAATGGAGGTAGGTGCAAATATGTAAATATTAAAAAAATGTAATGAAATAACTGAAACCAAGATTAGACAGGCTTTAATTTAAATAATAAATGTTCTCACTTTTTTAAAACCACTAATAATAAATACGCGAGAGAAAGTCAATTCATTATTGCTGCTGCATAATTTTCTTTTTGCAACAATGCACTCTTAGTATGAACGCAAACAAATGAATGAGTAATTACACAAATTCCTTAGAGACTTATTTTATTATATTAAATTATTATTATAACTTTTAAATTTTGTTTAATTTATTTGTAACACATATATACATTTTATTTTTCTGTACTCCTTCTCTTATAGACATTAATTATGCCAATTATCACACTCCTCAATGCGAGCAGTGTGCTTAAAAAGGGATACAATTATTTTTCTTCACGTATTAATATATAGATATCAACGTATTGTTATAGGAACTAAATGCATTAACAAATAAAACAACCTATTATTTCAACGGGAGCTAGTTTTTGTAATACCTCGTGTCCGGCAGCTATAAGCAAACCCTCTTTACATGAGAGTTTTTTTTTTTTGCTATGAATCCAAAATTTATTTACGGACGGAATTTATAGTCAAAACTAATAAAATGAGTGACCCTTACGTAATAAGGGATTAATATAAGTAAACATTTAAATCAACTTTGAATTCATAGACAATGCTTATTTTTACGTAATGCAATTTTATTTACAGACATGACACCATAACAAAACTGGACTTAAGAGTAAATACTATTTCGTAACTGGTTTTCGTTTTATTAATACAAGGCTGTTTTAGATATTCACAAGTTTAATTTCTATACCAAAACGTTGTTTTATCACTATTATTGTCATAACGATGTTTTCAGCCGACTATTTAACTCACTCCCCAAATGGGAGTCAATGACCAATCACGTTTCAATGATGTTTGATTTACAACCAATCACAGTTAGTTTTTCACCTCGATTTTATCAATTTAATTTTATCGCCTTAAAATCAAGCTCCTCCTTTTTAACATTCTGAATAGACCATATCATTATTTTGCAGTGAGAACATGTGGCTACCAGATTTTATATATAGTGCACGGATGTTACAAGATTGTGCTTGCGGGATATAATATAAAAAACAGTTGTAGCGATTGATTATACCACAAAAAAAACTACTGTTTGCTATTTCTTAAACGTATTATTTCCCAGGAATGTACGTTCCAGAAAAATATAATTGACATATTTACATCATAGAACATTAGAAATTAATTAATAACCTAAAATGTTGGATATAAATTTCTCCACTAGGGTGCATTCGTGCAATATTGCTATTCTTTGGCCATAAATAATATAATAATAATAGGAATAAGCGCGCATAAATGTGCATTACATTTTGGTCTCTGCTGTATGTCAGCAACGATTTTGTTCTCCTTAATCAGACATTGAAATAGTATCTTGCACACGGTGTATCACAGGGCTTACACACGCAGTCCATTGACGGATCATAATAGTTTGAAATTTTGCAGAGTTCGTGATGATATCAATGCACTGCCAGTCTTGTTACTGTACTGCGTATCTTGTTGTTTGATTCAGTCCAGTCTCGATTAATCATTGCACCTGTTGCGTAAAAATGATCCGGTATTTTTCTCTTCTTTTGTCTTATCTCCTTCAATATAGTTTCATGTTTAGTAGTTGCAATAATTAATATGATCTGGTTGCAGTGATGAATAAATGAAGCGTGACAATCGTTTATTTGTTTTCAAACATTGCCGCTTACATTAAATATACAGATATTTTAAAATAACTATATTTAAATAATGATCTATGAGTAAACAGCTTAATTTTATTCGTTAAATAGTCCTAACAAATGCCACTCTTGATTTCCAAACTCTCTAGATAAATTTGAAATCACTCGTGGCATTACTTATGATAATAAATAAGCTGAAAGGGGGAAAATTCTCTTACGTCGAACGGTTTTGGCTTCGAAAACTTGTTTCAACATATAGCAGTTATAACTTTCCATTTGTAGTGGTCCTGGACATCCTCATCTGTAAGTCCAGTTTCACTCTCACACATCCAACCTTCTCTAGGTCTTTCCATTCCTCTTTTCCCAACTATTTTCCACTCCAAGATTTTCTTAGGGATTCTATCAGTTGCCATCCTCTTGAGATGTCTGTACCATCTTAATGGTCTCTCTTCTTGCTAATGTATAATTACTGGGTTCGGTGGTCTTAGCAGTTACCCCAAGTGTATGACGAAAGTGCATCTGTCACTTTATAACTCGTTTAGTAATATGCTATACTATTATCCTTTTATTTTATTTAACGACGCTCTTTAACAACTTATGCCATACTCATTAGTATCACACTCCTGACGTGAAAATTAAAAGGCCAATCAATTTTGCTGAGACGTCTCTTTCTTCAGGCTTCATATTCTGTTTTTCTTAATAAGGCGCTACAGTTTCAATAACACATGAGACATAGGGTACAAAATATACAGTTTACAAGGAAAGAAAAATATTAAGCAATATCCAGAACACAATAAAAAAACTTTCGAACTATTCGTAAATGTATATTTATATTTTTGGGCCAGTTTATTAAATACTTTTCAGTCCATTTTATGGTATTTTCCCTATGACTTTTTTTCTTTTGTTCAATGCCACCTGTTTATCATTCGACATTTCAGGTATTCTTTCCTGGCATTGTATTGTAACTCACTTCTGAGGTTGGGGCGCCTGGAAGGCGGGGTTACGCTGCCCCAATGATATGATGGGCGATGACGATGGGTAATGATGCGCCAGGAGAGGCCTTAAACCTGAACTTAATCTAATGAGGTGAATATGATACTGATGATAATGATGGCTAGATGATGACCGGGGACCTAATGACATCCATCCATAGTAATTCTGCCTGAGGGCAAGTCTTTCAATGCAATCACAGCATTTTCATTCTATGCTTGGTAGCTTCCCGTTGCTTTCCACACCGGTGAAGGATGATAATGATAGGGATGATGATGATGGCCATATGATTTCGGGGACCGGTTGGGCCTTAAAGTTTTCCTGACATTTGTCTTACAGGTGAGAAAAAACCCCGATAAATACCTCACCCAGAAAAACTGCCCCGACCGGGGATCGAACACAGGCCTGCTGCGTGACAAGGCAGCACGCTACCCCGAGACCACAGCGGTGGACTCTAATGACATTATGTAATTAAAAAAATCTTTAGATCATCAAATGCCGGAGGCTTTTAACAACAGTTCTAAATAATAGGATGTTTTAAAAATAGTTGTCAAGTATGTTTTGTTAAAGCTACACACACACACACACACACACACACACGCACGCACGCACGAACGCACGCACGCACGCACGCACGCACACACGCGCACACACGCACGCACACGCACGCACGCACGCACGCACACACACACACACACACACACACACACACACACACACACATATATATATATATAATGTCCACCGCTGTGGTCTCGATGTAAGCGTGCTGCCTTGTCACGCAGCTGGCCCGGGTTCGATTCCCGGTCGGGACAGGCTCCTGGGTGAAGATTTTTCTAGTTTTTTCCTCACCTGCGAGACAAATGTCAGGAAACGTAGGGCCCAACTGTCCCCGAAAAGCATCCGGCCATCATCATCATCCCTATCATCATCCTTCACCGGTGTGGAAAGCAACGGGAAGCTACCACACCCATAATTCCCTAGTAAAGCTACAAAACATAGCATGAAAATGCTATGATTGCAGTGAAAGACCTGCCCTCGGGCAGAATTACTGACATGATAAGAAAAATAAATGCTCGGACGGGGCTTGAACCCGGACCTCTGGATTTATATCCAAGTGCGCTACCGATTACGCAACCGAGCAAGTCTAGTACAAACATTCATTTTTCTTATATATAATGAATATGGCATGATAAGAAAAATAAATGCTCGGACGGGGCTTGAACCCGGACCTCTGGATTTATATCCCAGTGCGCTACAGATTACGCTACCGAGCAAGTCTCGTACAAACATTATTTTTTTTATATATAATGAGAATATATATAAATGTATATATAAGAATATATATAAGAAAAATGAATGTTTGTACTAGACTTGTTCAGTAGCGTAATCGGTAGCGCACTGGGATATAAATCTAGAGGTCCGGGTTAAAGTCCCGTCCGAGCATTTATTTTTCTTATCATGCCATATTAAGCTTGCATTGCTCAATGTCAAAAAGTTATATATATATATATATATGTATATATAATATTTGTGAGTATATGTTGCGTGAATATTATATTTGAGCATAAATTAGGATGTGTAACATGTGCACACAGTGGGTAGGAGCACGTACTCATGAACATCTGGGAACAGGTAATAATGTGGCACAATTAGCTCCACAGGTGATGATCGTATGTTCCCTCAACTGATTTAGATATATAGTTACTGCATGTGCAGAATTGATATTCACTGACAGTACACAGCCAAAGGTCAAACTAGTAGCGTCTACATATGCTACTACGCTAATATCACAGCTGTCTATAACATTTCAGCAGCAACAGTTCTACAAATTGACGGTTATAATAATCTAAATTTAATATAATCAATTGGATAAAACTTTTATATGCCATATATGCCGTAGCGTAGTGGTTAAGGCACTGAGCTACAAGCCGGAGGGTCGAGGGTTCAAGTCCCGTTGGGGTCAGGATTTTTAAACTGACCCAAACCCTCTGGCGGCACTATGGCCCTGGGGTCGACTCAGCCTCTAACGGAAATGAGTACCAGACGCTTGTTCTGGGGGTAAAGGCGGCCGTCACGCAGGGCTGACAACCCGGCTGACATAAAGTGCCGATTGTCTAGAAAAAGTGGGAGCCCTAACCTCCTACTACCCCAAGGGCTTCCGGGTCTGTTGTGGGATCACTTTACTTTACTTATATGTCGTTATAAATGTTACATAATAATACATAACAGTTAAAAAACTAAAACACGCTTTATTAGAAAACCGAACTAAAAAATGAAAAATAATTTTAATTTCCAACACGCTTGGGATAAAATTAAAGTGGTCAACAAAATAATCATCTCCAACACATCTAGAATAAAACTAGAGTTATCTACAAAAAAAAATACCATCAAAATCGTGGGGTGTTCTATTACAATTAATATCTTTGATAGCAAACATATATTGGTGAAAGTAAAGTCTCTAAGAAGAAAAACATAAAAATCATAAAAGCACCCCACGCTTTTGATGGTAAATTATTTTGTTTTTGTAGATAACTCTAGTATTATGCTAGATGTGTTGGAGATGATTTTTCTGTTGACCGCTTTAATTTTATCCCAAGCGTGTTGGAAATTAAAATTATTTTTAATTTTTTAGTTCGGTTTTCTAATTAAGCGGGTTTGTTTTAGTTTTTTTTAAAACTATTATTAATTTTTAATTTTTTGTTTTAGTATTTTACAGAATAAGATAAAAATGTAAATATCTTTAAATTCGATACTATTGTGGCATGAGCTAAAAGTAACACTCTTCTAAAAAAATCCTCCTGGTCGGATTTAAACCAGCGACCTATGACTTACTGAAATTATATACCACTACAGTCCACCGCTCTACCAACTGAGTTACCAGAGGATATAATATTAATGTCTTACAACGATGAGCTAAAAAGTCGGTAACTCCGCAACCCATTATACCACTCTTTATTTTTTTATGTCCTGATGATCCAGGTCAGGATCGTAGAAAACAAATATGAAATTATTGTATTGTCATTGGTCCTTTACAAGTGTACAAAGTTTCAAGTCGATCGAATGTTTTTAAGTGGGTGAAAATCGTGTTGAAAGATTACGTTACATAGACAGGTACAGGTCAAGCTAATATAAAGCGTGTAAAAAAATTGTCTTCATCCGACCAAGTCTTAGGCCCAGAGGCCTGTTATCATAGGAAAATAACGAAGAATTGTCTTGGGGACTCTATCTGAACTCATTCGTCGCAAATGATTCATCCAGTTCTGTATCTATATAATATGTATTCAGTGACAGGTTCTAAACGTGGTTCCTTCAAGATATCATTATTGCGTTTGTGATCCCATTTGGTATATCCTGCTGTATATCTCATGAATCTCATGTTCTCTTCTTCATTTCTCAAAGTCCATGACTCACTGCCATAGCAAAGTGCAGGGCTTGCTAAGGTTTTGTATAACCGTACTCTGGTATCTCTCTGGACTAGCGAAGGTTTCATTACTGAATTTATTATTGCCATGGTTATATTAAAATTAATAATACCACAACTGGAGGGATAAAAAGAGTTCATTACAAATAATACACAGACACATAACAATTCCCAAATTCCATTACTTACTTACTTACTTACTTACTTACTTACTTACTTACTTACTCACTTACTCACTGGCACTATCGAACCCGTAGGTTCATGGCCGCACGGACATACGCTCTCCATACATCCCTATCCTGAGCTAATGCTTTCCAATCATTCCCTGTATAATCTACTTCCCTCAAATCATAGTGTTATTTTCCCACCTCATTCTTGGTCTACCAACTGGGCGTCTTCCCTCTGGCTTTCCTACAAGAAGCTTCCATGCAAGTCTTTCATTCCCCATACGTGCAACATGTCCTGCCCAACGCAGTCTACGAGACTTTACTGTTATTATATCTGGCTTCCTAAGAAAGACCATGTAGTTCATTGTTATGTAGTGTTCTCCATTCACCTGTCTGTTCATCTCTCTTTGGTCCAAAAATTTTCCTAAGTACTTTATTCTCAAATACTTGTAATCTCCTTTCCTCCCTTAAAGTAAGAGTCAATGTTTCGCACCCATATAGTATAACTGGTAGAATATTAGTTTTATATATTTTCAGTTTAACGTTTTTTGAAAGGAGTTGGGACATCAAGAGTCTCTGCAATGCATAATATCACGCATTTCCAGAATTGAGCCTATGTTTAATTTCTTTGTGCATCTCATTCCTATTTGTGATTATTGTTCCTAGGTATTTGAATTCAGCCACTTCCTCAAAATTTCCCTCATTTGTCATTAGCTGCTCATTTCCATTATATAATGTATTTCTACGTGTGACCATATATTTAGTTTTATTGATATTTACTTCCAGTCCTAAGTTCTTAGTGTTACTCAATAGTGTGTGCGTATTGTCCTTTAGTATCTCCTCGCTATCGGCCAACAATACTACATCATCAGCATAAACTAACAGCTTATTAATACCATTGAGTTGTAAGCCTTCCTCATTCTCCAAAGATTTAATGTCTTGCTCTAGTACAAAATTAAATAGTAGAGGAGACAGTGCATCTCCTTGCTTCAACCCATTCTGGATTTCAAAAGTGTCCGAAAACTGTTTGCCTACACGCACCCTACTCTTTGTGCCATTTAGACACATTCGTATAAGTCTAAGTAACTTTTTAGGAATTCCGAACTCCAGCAGGATACTATATAACTTCTCCCTCTTAATTGAATCATATGCTTTTTTGAAGTCTACATATAGTTGATGTACAGTACCATTATATTCCCATTTCTTTTCTAAAATCTGTCTTATACTAAAAATCTGATCTGTTGTAGACCTGTTTCTTCTAAATGCACATTGATGATCTCCTAGAATGTCATCAATATAGGGAGTAAGTCTGCTTACTAATATATTTGTTAGAATTTTGTACGAAGTTGAAAGTAATGAGATGCCCCTGTAGTTGTTGCAGTCAGTTTTATCTCCTTTCTTATAAATTGGTACGATAATTGATTCCTTCCATTCGTCTGGAAGAGCTTCTTTTTCCCAAATCATATTAAGCAACCAGCGTATCTTGTCCATCAATTTTTCTCCCCCTGATTTTATCAGTTCTGCTCGGATCTCATCTGAACCTGATGCTTTACACATCTTCAATTTTTCAATCGCCATTTCAACCTCTAATGCACTTGGCTCTGCGACTAGCATTTCTGCTGTCTGTAAATTATCCTCCTCAATGTCCTGTTCTGTATGTACATTTAATAGCTGATTAAAGTAACTTTTCCATCTATTTAATATACTCCTGGAATCTGCAATCATATCCCCATTTTCATTCCGAATTATGTTTGTTCTAGCCTGAAATCCTTTCTTCTCTATACTAATTCCCTGATATAATTCTCTAATGTTCCTATGTTTTGCATTCATTTCAAGGTCATTAATCTTCCCTCTCAAATATTCCCTCCTTTTACTCTTTAGTAACTTGGTGGTTTCCCGTCCAATAGTATCCAATTGCTCTAAATTTACCTCATTTGGCTCCTGTAACCATTTCATGTTTGCTAGCTTTATTTTCTTTACAATGTCGGCACATTCCTCATCAAACCATTTTTTGTTTTGACTCTTTTTTAAACAACCAATGCTTTCTGATGCTGACAATTTAATAGTATCTCTTATAGCCTCCCATTCTTTATTTATATCAGTTTTTTCTTCGTTTGCCACATTGTCATCTGAAGATTCCAGTACTTCAAATCTATTAGCAATTTTGATTTGGTATTCTTGCCGCATTTCATCATTTTTCAAGTTTTTTAATTCAAACTTTACAGAATCATCTTTAGCGTTTGTTCCTCTCATAAGCGATAGCCGTTGTCTGATTTTCACCTTGACCAGATGATGATCTGAATTGCAGTCTGTCCCTCTAACTGATCTAACATCAATGACGGTACTGTGCCAGCGTTTATCCACTAATACATGATCTATCTGGTTCCGAGTTTCTCCATCTGGGGACGTCCAGGTGTATTTATAAATATCCTTATGCTGAAATGTTGTACTCTTAACAATGAGATTCTTTGATGTGGCAAATGTGACTAATCTAACCCCATTGTCGTTACTATCTTCATGGAGACTGAATTAGCCTATTGTTGGTTTCAATGTATCTTCTCGCCCCAATTTTGCATTGAAATCTCCTAAGATAATTTTCATATGATATCGTGAAAGGCTATCAAATAAGCATTCTAATTCTTCATAGAACTCATCCTTGATCTTGTCATCTTTATCTTCTGTTGGGGCATGTACATTTACAATTATAAAATCATGTTGTTTACCCTTTAGAATTATGTATGATACCCTATCACTAACAAACTTAATATCTCGGATAGCGAATAGGATCCTCCTTCTGACTAAAAATCCCGTTCCAAATGCAGGTCTTTCTGCACCCCCGTAGTATAATGCAAAGCTTCCTGATTCCTGACTACCTTCTCCTGGCCACCTAACTTCCTATAAAGCGACTATATCCAAGGGTGATTTATCTAATTCCCGCGTTAATATCTCTAGTGCCCCGCTATTGTATAAAGTCCTAACATTCCATGTTCCTAGGAACATGTCCCTGTGTTTGAGCCTTTGGCATGGGTTCCCTGAAGTGTTCCCCGCCCGGAGATCCGAATGGGGAACTATTTGACCTCCCGAAAATTTTACCCCAGTTGAACCCATGTCCGCATTTCTTGACGGTTGTATTTTTACGGTGAAAGATCGTCACTCTTTCGCCCAAGGTTCTTTTTTCGTCTGGCTTATCACCTTCGACCAGTCCGGCATGGGTAACCCTATCGGCAGCAATGCTACCGCCGGCATAGCTCTCAGGATCATTTAAGCACGCAAGCCACTTCACCACGACAAGGTAAAGATACCATGGAGGGTCCCAAATTTCATTAAGGAAACATAAATAAAATATTGTTTGGATATGAACAAAAAAAAAATAAAATAAAAATTCTCGCGATTTGTACAAATTAGTGAGAATTTGTGAAGGTCTCAACAGTATTTATGGTACTATACAATTCTTGTCAGCCTACTTTAAGGATTTCAGAGCCAACTTTTTATTTACATAAAACCTCTTCTCTCTACGTATAACATTGTTCAAAAAGACACACTTTTGAGGGTTTTAAAATTAAGAAAGAAAAAAAAAACTGGAACCTTCTAGGCCTCAAGCGTTGTCTGACTTTGAATGTAAATTGAATATTTAGAGTAATAACTGCAGGAACTAAATGTATTTTTACAATTTTATTTGACTGAAAAGTGATTATATATATTACAGACAATTGAATGGAGACTATTAAGATGATATGGACATCTGATAGAATCCCTAAGTAGATCATGAAAAGGGCAAGATCCCCAAAAGTCTATGTAAGCCTTTCAAGCGATTGCGCGTGGTTTAAGCCACTTTTAAAATCATACAAAATCATTTCTCGAAAATGTTCTCGCTGCGGTTCCATGTTGCAGTCTGATGGTACCTGTCACCCGCTACCATTTGACCCAAAGCTGATAAGGGTTGAGGGGTGCGGGCGGACGGAAACTATATCAGCTGACTAACAAAGGACCTCGCAACGCGCTGTTATCTTTCTACAGTGAACGGTACAGTCAGGTCCGGAAACTTTCTGAGTTACCCCGATAGAGTAAAAATAATTCAGTTTTTCTTATAATATATTTGCTTATACTTACTTACTTACTTACTTACTTACTTACTCACTGGCACTATCGAACCCGTAGGTTCATGACCGCGCGGACATAAGCTCTCCATACATCCCTATCCTGAGCTAATGCTTTCCAATCATTTCCTGTATAATCTACTTCCCTCAAATCATAGTTAATGTTGTTCTCCCACCTCATTCTTGGTCTACCAACTGGGCGTTTTCCTTCTGGCTTTCCTACAAGAAGTTTCCATGCAAGTCTTTCATTCCCCATACGCGCAACATGTCCTGCCCATCGCAGTCTACGGGACTTAACTGTTCTTATTATATCTGGCTTCCTATAAAGACCATGTAGTTCATTGTTATGTAGTCTTCTCCATTCACCTGTCTGTTCATCTCTCTTTGGTCCAAAAATTTTCCTAAGAACTTTATTCTCAAATACTCGTAATCTCCTTTCCTCCCTTAAAGTAAGAGTCCATGTTTCGCACCCATATAATATAACTGGTAGAATAATAGTTTTATATATTTTCAGCTTAACGTTTTTTGAAAGGAGTTGGGACATCAAAAGTCTCTGCAATGCATAATAGCATGCATTTCCAGAATTGAGCCTATGTTTAATTTCTTTGTGCATCTCATTCCTATTTGTGATTATTGTTCCTAGGTATTTGAATTCAGCCAATTCCTCAAAATTTCCCTCATTTGTCATTAGCTGTCCATTTCCATTATATAATGTATTTCTACGTGTGACCATATATTTAGTTTTACTGATATTTACTTCCAGTCCTAATTTCTTAGTGTTACTCAATAGTGTGTGCGTGTTGGCCTTTAGTATCTCCTCGCTATCGGCCAGTAGTAGTACCACATCATCAGCATAAACTAACAGCTTATTAATACCATTCAGTTGTAAGCCTTCCTTATTCTCTAAAGATTTAATGGCATGCTCTAGTACAAAATTAAATAGTAGAGGAGATAGTGCATCTCCTTGCTTCAACCCATTCTGGATTTCAAAAGTGTCTGAAAACTGTTTGCCTACACGCACCCTACTCGTTGAGCCATTTAGACACATTCGTATAAGTCTAACTAACTTTTTGGGAATTCCGAACTCCAGCAGGATACTATATAACTTCTCCCTCTTAATTGAATCATATGCTTTTTTGAAGTCTACATATAGTTGATGTACAGTGCCATTATATTCCCATTTCTTTTCTAAAATCTGTCTTATACTAAAAATCTGATCTGTTGTAGACCTGTTTCTTCTAAATGCACATTGATGATCTCCTAGAATGTCATCAATATAGGGAGCAAGTCTGCTTACTAATATATTTGTTAGAATTTTGTACGAAGTTGAAAGTAATGAGATGCCCCTATAGTTGTTGCAATCAGTTTTATCTCCTTTCTTATAAATTGGTACGATAATTGATTCCTTCCATTCATCTGGAAGAGCTTCTTTTTCCCAAATCATACTAAGCAACCAGCGTATCTTGTCCATCAATTTTTCTCCCCCTGATTTTATCAGTTCTGCTGGGATCTCATCTGAACCTGATGCTTTATATATCTTCAATTTTTCAATTGCCATTTCAACCTCTAATGCACTTGGCTCTGCGACTAGCATTTCTGCTGTCTGTAACTTATCCTCCTCAATGTCCTGTTCTGTATGTACATTTAATAGCTGATTAAAATAACTTTTCCATCTATTTAATATACTCTTGGAATCTGCAATCATATCCCCATTTTCATTGCGAATTATGTTTGTTCTAGCCTGAAACCCTTTCTTCTCTATACTAATTCCCTGATATAATTCTCTAATGTTCCTATTTTTTGCATTCATTTCAAGATCATTAATCTTCTCTCTCAAATATTCCCTCTTTTTACTCTTTAGTAACTTGGTGGTTTCCCGTCTAACACTACCCAATTGCTCTAAATTTACCTCATTTGGCTCGTGTAACCATTTCATTTTTGCTAGCTTTCTTTTCTTTACAATGTCGGCACATTCCTCATCAAACCATTTCTTGTTTTGCCTCTTTTTTAAACAACCAATACTTTCTGATGCTGACAATTTAATAGTATCTCTTATAGCCTCCCATTCTTTATTTATATCAGATTCTTCTTCGTTTGCCACCTTGTCATCGGAAGATCCCAGTACTTCAAATCTATTAGCAATGTTGATTTGGTATTCTTGCCGCATTTCATCATTTTTCAAGTTTTTTAATTCAAATTTTACTGAATCATCTTTAGCGTTTGTTCCTCTCATAAGCGATAGCCGTTGTCTGATTTTCACCCTGACCAGATGATGATCTGAATTGCAGTCTGTCCCTCTAACTGATCTAACATCAATGATGCTACTGTGCCAGCGTTTATCCACTAATACATGATCTATCTGGTTCCGAGTTTCTCCATCTGGGGACGTCCAGGTGTATTTATGAATATCCTTATGCTGAAATGTTGTGCTCTTAACAATGAGATTCTTTGATGTGGCAAATGTGACTAATCTAACCCCGTTGTCGTTACTATCTTCATGAAGACTGAATTTGCCTATTGTTGGTTTGAATATATCTTCCTGCCCCACTTTTGCATTAAAATCTCCTAAGACAATTTTCATATGATATCGTGAAAGGCTATCAAATAAGCATTCTAATTCTTCATAGAACTCATCCTTGATCTTGTCATCTTTATCTTCTGTGGGGGCATGTACATTTACAATTATAAAATCATGTCGTTTACCCTTTAGAATTATGTATGATATCCTATCACTAACAAACTTAATATCTCGGATAAGCGGATAGGATCCTCCTTCTGACTAAAAAACCCGTTCCAAATGCAGGTCTTTCTGCACCCCCATAGTATAATGCAAAGCTTCCTGATTCCTGACTACCTTCTCCTGGCCACCTAACTTCCTGTAAAAGCGACTATATCCAAGGGCGATTTATCCAATTCCCGCGTTAATATCTCTAGTGCCCCGCTATTGTATAAAGTCCTAACATTCCATGTTCCTAGGAACATGTCCCTGTGTTTGAGCCTTTGGCATGGGTTCCCTGAAGTAGTCCCCGCCCGGAGAACCGAATGGGGGACTATTTGACCTCCGGAAAATTTTACCCCAGTAGAACCCATGTCCGCATTTCTTGATGCTTGTATTTTTACGGTGAAAGATCGTCACTCTTTCGACCAAGGTACTTATTTCGTCTGGCTTATCACCTTCGACCAGTCCGGCATGGGTAACCCTATCGGCAGCAATGCTACCGCCGGCATAGCTCTCAGGATCATTTAAGCACACAAGCCACTCCACCACGACAAGGTAAAGATACCATGGAGGGGATATTTGCTTATACATTAACTGAATTCTTTTTTATAAACTAAGGTTTTATAATGATATTGTGAAAAGAAAAATTAATTTCTGAACCAGGAATCGAACTGTGGATCTCTAGTTATCCATACTAGTTATCCATACTAGTTATCCATACTAGTGTGCAGCCCACTACACCGTTCTAGACTTGGTACAAAAATTAACAATTCTTTCCACATATATAAATCTATAATTCTCGTTTCGTCCGCTGCCAGGTAGGTGTCACTATCATCGCAAATGGCTTCGTTTAGAAGTGTCTATATTTCAGAATTTTACACCACCACTTTTATAAGCAGTAAACGATGTTATTTAACATTTTCCAATACTGTTATTTTAACACAGTTCCAATAATGGATCATATTATAATATTATAATGATATTGTGAAAAGAAACATTGTCTGAACTAGGAATCGAACCTTCGACCTCTAGTTCTCCGTACTAGTTGCAGCCCACTACACCATTCTGGACTTGGCACAAACATTTAACAATTCTTTCCACAACTAAGGTTTTCAGAAATAAATCCATGGAGTAAGAGGCTTTGAAGTTCCATGGCCTACCAGCCGGCTGCAAATAACATATCCACATGTGTCAGTCACTAATGTATACGGTTATCCAGTCAGTGTACCTACGGCTTACACGTGTGACCCTCAGCCATTAATGCTTGTTTTCTCAACCAGGAACAGATCGAATCACATTTCTCATGAATGTTCCATGTACATTTCTTCTTCTACGAGGATTTTAACCAGCGTGAGTCCCGTAGCTCGGCGTAAGGGATTACACAGTTCAGCCATGATGCGGGTCTTGAAAGCTAGAAAAATAGAATAAAGATGGCATTAGCAGTAGCTAGTTCTATCCAAATTCTAGAGATCAGATGTCGTTACAAAATATTAAATATCGCTCTTTAAGGACGAAATTTACTATGCAAAATTTATAATATTACTTTATATTTTCAGCAAAGAACTCATCCTGAAACTATAAAACTACTCAATATAGGCCCTAATTGTAGAAAATAGTATATTACGATACAGACTGCGGAAATGCTGTTTTTACGTAATGTGAAAGGATGCACAAGAGCGGATAGAATAAGGAATGAAACTATACGAGAAGAATTAAATATATATAAAATTGAAGATAAAATCAGCGAAAATAATAAGAAATGGACAGAACACTTAATGAGAATGAAACAACGAAAGAATACCAAAAAGAACCTTCCTGTATAATCCCAGAGGAACAAGAGATGTTGGCCGACCACGCAGAAGATGGACTCCACTTTTAACTTCGCCGGAACAGGCTGCATAGCCTAAACCTTGTAGTAGAAGAAGAAGGAGGAGTATATTACGATGCGAGGTTGGGAACTAATTTTTACTGAAGCGAGGAAAATGTTTAAAAATAGAGTGATAACGAGGTTTTTAATTTCCGAGATTCTGTAAAACACTTCACAAACATGCGTTGTACATTATTTTTTGCGCGATGGTGTTTTCAAAAATAATAAATAATAAAAAAATAATATTTTTGTTGGAAATGTTTGCGTTCATTATAAACGATTGACTAACGTTAACAGTGTGGGGAATGTTCATTAGTTGAAACAACAGGAGGCTATGACACCAATCAGTGATAACATGGAGGCAAGTACATATTTATTATTTTATATTGTTTCAAATAAAGTTCAGTTCATTTAAAATGCAATGATTTGTTTCGAATAATATATATTAAGACTACCTTTTGGATATATTTTCGTATATAGTACATTGTATGTAGTATACATAGAGGGCAGTGGTTTTACTTCCCACGCGTGGTTTGTAATATGTAATATTGCAGTATAGTTATTTTATTACAGTATAGTTATTTAGGTTGGCAACCCCGAAATGTAGAAAGTTGAACTTTCAATCATGGTCGCCATTGCTGTAAGTATGACAAAACGCCTTATCGCGCAATAACAATTATTAAAGGTTTTACAAGAACTCTCCTCACGTATCAAAGCTAGGTTGATTGGATACAAGAAGTAAATCTTAAAAAAAGACAGTTTTTATTCCTATGTAATATCCCTCTCTTGTTCCATTAATGACACAATGTCACAGTTTGGAATTTTTCACATTTAAAAGATGCAAATATTTAAAAAGTAAAGATAACACTTGGATATTCGTTTAAAAACTTTATGAAAGTAGGAGAGAGGAGGGGAAGCTCTCTGAAAGTAATTTCAAACTGTAGCAAAAGTTCAGTGAAGACATAAAACTACCTTTTCCTTCCGTTCGGCTAAAACTTCCGGAATTAACATTTTGAGCAAATTTCATGCTCTCAGGAGCGAAGAAAGAACTCGTACAATGAGTACAAAATTAACCAAGCAAGGCCAAAACTTGGGATTCCACTTGTAAGTCATCCTTCTTGGACAAGTCGCATTAACTAAATCTCCCCGAGACTCACAAATTATAAAAATAAGTCGTTATTACAGTTACATTATATGGATACAAAACATGATCTCTTACTTTAAGGGAGGATAAAATATTATGGATTTATGTGTATTTGAGAATAAAGTTCATGGGTTTTTTTTATCAAAGGGAGAAGAAGAGACAGGTGAATGGAGAAGACTACAGCTATAATGAGCTACATGATCTGTATGGGAAACCAGATGTAATGCGAGTAGTTAAGTCCCTCAGACTGCTAAGGGCAGGACATGTCGCACTAATGGGGAATGCAAATGTGACATGAACTTCTTATAGGCAAAGTCAAAGAACCCAATCATAGATCAAGAATGAGGTGGGAGAATAACTAACTACGGTATTATTTAAGAGGGCTGAATTATAAAGAGGATGATTAGAAAACATTAACTCAGGAGGATGTATGGAGACATTATGTCCGCGCATCCATGAATCTCCGGTGAGTGAGATAATAATAATAATAATAATAACTAACTAACTCACTGGCACTATCGAACCCGAAGGTTCATGGCCGCGCGGACATAAGCTCTCCATACATCCCTATCCTGAGCTAATGCTTTCCAATCATTCCCTGTATAATCTACTTCCCTCAAATCATAGTTAATGTTGTTCTCCCACCTCATTCTTGGTCTACCAACTGGGCGTTTTCCCTCTGGCTTTCCTACAAGAAGCTTCCATGCACGTCTTTCATTCCCCATACGCGCAACATGTCCTGCCCCTCGCAGTGCTTAACGAGACTAAACTGTTCTTATTATATCTGGCTTCATATAAAGACCATGTAGTTCATTGTTATGTAGTCTCTTCCATCCACCTGTCTTCGTTCATCTATCTTCGGGTCCAAAAATTTTCCTAAGAACTTTATTCTGCAAATTAGCTCGTAATCTACTTTTCACCCCTTAAAGTAAGAGTCCAGGTTTCGCATCATTAGAATATAACTGGTAGAATAATAGTTTTATATATTTTTCAGCTTAACAGCTTACGTTTTTTGAAAGGAGTTCGGACATCAAAAGTCTCTGCAATGTCATCATAGCATGCATTTCCAGAATTGGTGCTATGTCTAACTTCTTTTTGCATCTCATTCCTATTTGTGATTATTGTTCCTCAGGTTATTTTCGAAATGTCAGCCACTTCCTCAAAATTTCCCTCATTTGTCATTAGACTGTCCATTTCCATTATATACTGAATTTATACGTGTGACCATTATATTTAGTTTAATGCGGTATTTATTTCCAGTCCTAATTTCTTAGTGTTACTCAATAGTGTTGTTGCGTGTTGGCCTTTAGTATCTCATCGCTATAGGCCAGTAGTACTACATCATCAGAATAAACTAACAGCTTATTAATACCATTCAGTTGTAAGCCCTCCTCCATGTCTAAAGATTTAAGGCTTACAGGCTTCTAGTACAAAATAACTAGTTCGAGGAGATAGTGCATGCATTCCTTGCGTCAACCCTCACTCTGGATTTCAAACTTATGTGTCTGGAAAAACGTGTGCCTACACGCACCCTACGTCTTTGAGCCCATTTAGACACATTCGTATAAGTCTAACTAACTTTTTAGGAATTCCGATAGAATAATAATTTTAATAAGTAATAATAATAATAAATTGTTCCTACGAAGATTAGAATATAGAATAACGTTTTTGTCCAACCTATGACCCTATGTTCGTCATTTCGACAATTATGCGTGTTCTCTCCTGCTTGGCATATTTGTAACCCACATCTGAGGTTCGGGCGCCTGGCACGGCATGGGTTACGTTGCCCAGCTGATATGAGAGTTGATGATCGTAATGATGCGCCAGGAGAGGCACTCAAACTAAACTTAAGCTAATTACGGCGGAACGATCGAACTGATGATAACTGATGGCCAGCAGTTGGTGTTCGAAAGGGACCGGTTTGGTCAAGTCCGTTCCGACAAATTAGCTTACAGGTTGAGGATAAATCCCGAAACAAAACCCCCCTCATACTAGGATACTTGTCCCGACGGGGATCGACCCGGACCCGCTGCGTGACAAGGCAGCACGCTACTTCGAGACCACAGCGGTGGACTCTTTAACAAAAAAATATTATTTATGAAATTGTTTCATATTTTTGGGCTTAATAATTTTATAATGAACAACTAACAACAAAATAAAAAAAATATTAATAACAAACGTACATTTGACTGTAATGTTCATTATATCTAATTAAACACTTAGCGTCAATGTATTTTGTTTTGCCTCGCTCTTTATCGATTTCTCTTTGCCACCTCCTGCTTTTGTGATAAAGAAATCTCCTCCTGTTTAATATTCTGAACAGGTAAGAGCATTATTTTGCGGTGACTGATTCTCCAACAAATACATTGAATACAGCAAATAATGAACAGATTCCTTCGAACTACACATTTGATAATTGTGTGTTCAATAATTGTGTTTTTAAATAATGATTTTACTGAGCCGTTTACAAAAAAGATAAATTAAAAACCTATAATGGTTGTAATATATAATTTGATGTTTCATTTTTTCCTCCATTAGGGTGCATTCGTACAATATTGCGATCCTATTTGACAATAAATAATGTGATAAAGTTGCAGTGAATAAAGAAACGAAACATAACCACACATTTCTGATTTGCTTTTGAACATTGCCATTTACGTTAAATATATAAATATTTTAAAATACCTGTAATTATATTTAAATAATGATTTTTTAGTAAACAGCTTAATTTTATTCGTTAAATAGTCAATAATATGTCACTCTTGATTTCAAAATCCTCTAGATAAATTCACTTATCATTTCGTGACTCGTTAATTTATCGATGATTTGGAAATCACTCGTGACATTACTTACGAAGAACACGAGGCTTATATTCAATATAGCGCATATAGATCCATTGCTTTTAACCAACACCTAGTATTGAATAATCTTCTTTACCTAGTCTTACAGCATTTATCTTTGCTGCAGTAGAGCTAGTGTAATCTCTTCCAACGATCATGCAGTGGTAGGTTTCTTGCCGGTCAAAAGTGCTGACTCTGTCAGCTAAAGCACTGCTCTATTTCATGACAGCTATTGAGTCTCTCCGGATGTAGATCAAGGACTAGGTACCAATTTCCTGTACGAAATGTTACGGCATTTTATATTTTCAGCATTTTTTCACACTATATGGCTGCACATAAACCTGGCACATTATTCTTTATGACAACCGTATGTGTTTAAAAATGTTCATCTCTTTCAAAACCAATGTTGCAATAAATGTACGTCTACATGTTTTAAATACATTTTTGACTCGATAAGAGTTTATTACGAATGGTTAAAGTATTGTTTAAAGGTATGGAGAAAACATAGTTTTGGCATGATCACTATAAAATGTTAAAATACTATCAAAGAGAATATAATAGTATATTACGATGCAAGGTTGGGAAGTGGTATTTACAGAATCGAGAAAAATGTTAAAAAACCGAGCGATAGCGAGGTTTTTAATTTCCAAGATTCTCTAAAACACTTCAGAAAAGTGCGTCGTACATTATTTTTTGCGCGAATGATGTTTTCAAAATAATAAATAGTAGTAAAATAATAATATCTTTGTTGGAAATATGTGCGTTCATTGTAAACAATTGAGTAACGTTAACAACGTGGGCAATGTTTAATAGTTGAAAGTACAGGAGGCCGTGAGACCATTATTATTTATAAATTGTCCGCAAGTACGTATTTATTGTTTTATGTTGTTTCAAATAAAGTTCAGTTAATTTAAAATGCAGTGATTTGTTTCGTATAATGTATATTAACACTACCTTTTGGATATTTTTTGTATATACATAGAGGACAGTGGTTTTACTTCCCGCACGCGGGTGTAAATGTAAAATTATAGTATAGTTATTTAGGTTGGCAATCCCGAAATGTAGGAAGTTGAATTTTCAATCATGGTCGCCATTGCTGTTAGTACGACAAAACGTACGATCGCGCAAAAAATATTTTGATTCAGTTGTCCACAAAATTTGGGAATTTAAAAGTATTAAATTTTCCCCAAATATTATATTTGCATAAAAAAGCTGTTTTTAAATATTAAGAATTTTGTCTGAAATATCAAATTATTAGTTTTGTATATTTTTTATTTGATTATACTTGTTATCTCAAAAATAAGGGTAAGTTACAGAACTTCAAAGAAAACTATTTTCTTCTTTATAAGTCCCCAAAATTTATTTTAAATATTAGGGACCATAACTAACTCACTGGCTCAATCGAATCCGTAGGTTCATGGCCGCGCGGACATAAGCTCTCCATACATCTCTATCCTGAGCTAATGTTTTCCAGTCATCCTCTGTATAATCTATTCACCTCAAATCATGGATAATATTATTCTGCCACCTCATTCTTGGTCTACTAACTGGGCGTTTTCCTTCTGGTTTTCCTACAAGAAGCTTCCATGCATCTCTTTTATTCCCCATTCGTGTCACATGTCCTACTCATCGCAGTCTACGAGATTCAACTGTTCGTATTATATCTGGCTTCATATACATACCCTCATGTAGTTTTCTCCATTCATCTGTCTGTTCGTCTCTTTTTGGACCAAACATTTTTCTAAGAACTTTATTCTCAAATACTCGTAATATTTTCTCCTCCCTTAAAGTAAGAGTCCATGTTTCGCATCCATATAATTGGCAGAATAATAGTTTTATATATTTTCAGTTTAACGTTTTTTTGAAAGGAGTGGGACGACTCAAATATTAATTCGCATGTAATCAACACATTTTTTAATGATATGAATTTCTTTATTTTTGTATATTTTAACTGTATGTGATATTAACTCTTAATTCAACTAAAAAATGAGATGTATAATTAAAGTAAGATTACCTACTAATGTATTCAAGTTGTAAGAATTCTAACGACAACACATAAATCAGACATACCTATGAATATTCTCTTAAACTATTAAAAATACAAGCCTTAAGGCTTATTGTCATATATTTTTAAAATTGGTACTTTAAAATACTTTCATTCAATTTAATGTTCATAATGTAATCATATTTAGAATAGATGAAATGAGGTAAATAGAACTTAGGAAAAACACGTCCTACCAGTTTTTAATGAAAAAGAACATCCATTTTCAAATTATTGGCATGCCAATCAAAATACGAAAACAACAGATTTAAGTAATACAATAGTCTCACATTCATGGAATGACTAAATTCTCGTCTACATTGCCAACTCCTTTCAAGAACATTAATTGAAAATATAAGATACCTGTAATTTTCCCCAGATATATTATATGGATGCGAAACATGGACTCTTACTTAAGGAAAGAAAGAAGATTACGAGTATTTGAGAATAAAGTTCTTAGGAAAAAATTTGTGCCAAAAAGAGATGAATATATAGGTGAGTGTAAAAAACTACATTATATGAGCTACATGGTATGTATAGAAAGCCAGATACAATAACAGTGAAGTCTTGTAGACTGCAATGTGCACGATATATCGCACGAATGAGGAATGGAAGAGGTGCATGGAAGCTTCTTGTAGGAAAACCAGAAGGAAAACGCCCAGTTGGTAGACCAAGAATGAGGTGGGAGAATATTATCAATGATTTGAGGGAAATATATTATACGGGGATGATTGGAAAACATTAGCTCAGGATAGGAATATATGGAGAGCTTATATCCGTGCGGCCATGCACCTACTGGTTCGGTAGTGCCAATGAGTGCGCTAGTTAGCTAGCTAGGAAAATCTCCAAGAGAATATTTATAATAATAATACTTAGTCTTCGACAAGGAATTCACCTATTATTTGTGTGATTTGTTCACATGAATACCCCACCTGAATTATGAAACATTTTTATGAGGTAACCACTACATAAAACTTTCTAGAGTTTCTATATTACAAAATGGATCGAATAGTGAAGTTCTATCTAAAAGTCACTGCAAATATTTTTCATTTATCGAATTGAATTTACCTACTCTCTTATAAATGTATTAGCAAAGATCGGATATTAGGAGCGGCTATGTTGGGAACTATCGCACCATTACGTTGTATTCAATGTATAGCACACTACATCAACGCCATCTCTCCGTCCTAGATCGAGCTTGGTTGACTAATGTGTTATATAAAAGCAGTTCAATTCATTTTTTTACCTGTTCATATGCGTATGGCTTTTCTTCCCGTAATATATTTAATGACGTTATTAATAAATGTAATTCTAGTAAACTATTAATAGTTTGTTTTGCATTTATATATTTTTAATAATTTTACCTTTTAGATAGATAGATCATCGGTTGATTAATGTCTTTGACATCGTCCGATTCCTAATAGCCAGTTTTGTCGGTCCATCCAATCTCCTGGTTGTAGATGTTTCTCCTTCACTTTACCTTTTAAAGTAATTAAATAATCATTCTCTGCTTTTATGAGATAATTTAAATCAGTCTTATTGATTAATCCACTTGTCTTAAATATTTCAATTTTAAAATTTTTACCTTATAAAACAGTCGTCCTCAACTATAATAGCTTCTGTTATAAATGTAGTCACACTATTAAAATTCAAGGCCTTTTAAAGACATACTCGTATGGTACAGATTCTTAAACCAGTAAGGCAAAAACATATTTTTAAAAAAAGTATACATTCTTTAAAGAGTCAGGCAAAAACATATTTTAAATAAGAAAAAGTATAGATTGCGTTAAATTTGTTAATGTGATCTTATCAAGACATAACCAAATTTATTATAGGTAGACGAAAATTTTGGAAGGGTCATATAGAAAGAATGTAAGAAAACAGACTTGCAAAAATAGCTAAAGAAGATAGATCAATGGACGGGAGAAGAAGAAAAAGAGGGAGACCAGGCAAGAGATGGATAGACAGTGAATGGACATCCAATACGTCTTCCTCCGAGGAGTGATTTTGGAAATAAACAGCATGAAAATCCTACAAATTAAGTTTAAGAAGAAGAACTTTTAACTTGTACTTTTGTAACATTTCCACGTTTTTGCTTAACATCTCTAAATATGTTAAAGAGGCAAGTAAAACACATTAAAATATTTGATGCAGTGAAGCGAATAATTTTAATTTATATGTAATAGCGAAGAATGAAAGTCACATTGACCCAAAAAGCTGTTTGAATAAGAGTGATTTTCTGAAAGTAGAGATAGAATAAATCGATAATCCTCAGGACCTCTGAAGGCAACGTCTTGTGAATAGCTGAACGGAGAACGCATTGAGTTGAGAGAAGAAGACGGGTCAGAATCTCACCTGCATGCTAAACACCCGATATCAGACCTAACACATTTATTTCTTCTCTTCTGAAAACCTGCTCCTGACATTCAATTTAACCATTATTTAGGTCACCAAACATTGAGTTCTAATCGGATTAACTGATCTGAAGTTAATTAACAAAAAAACTTCACAATAAATCTACTCAATTCTGTATATTCAAGATATTAATGAAGACTTGCACATTATACGCATTACAATATTATATTGTTCGTAACATTCTACCAATAAATCAGTTATAATGAAAATAACATTTCCCAAATTATTAACACTGATCTTTTTTTATTATTAGTATTATTATTTATTATTGAATCTCCAATTATTTTGAAACCCTATTTCGCCACAAAAGCATGTTAATGTTGTAGCTTATTATAACAATATTATACTATACATTGTAAAACAGAAACATCTTATGGTTTTGAATGAGTGTTATGAATTACTAAATCATCCATAAGTGTCTTAGAAAATATTACATATTGTTATGAATGTTTGTTATGAATTTCATAAAATGTTCGTAATAATTTTGGTTCTTAAAAATCACTTCACACATTGAGGTAGAAACCCTATCATCATTTAAAAGTAAGTTTAACCAGAATCGTTGACTTTCGAATATAGTAGGCCCTACAATAAAATAAAACATGTTTAACAGATTGTATTGATTCTTGACATTTACAATTACGATCACTGTCTGGATTAATATTAAATCTTCTAAAATAACTTTCAAATTTTCCATGGCCAGTCATAAATTGCGTTAAAATGAAATTTGGAATAAAATGTGTTACATTAAGCCTATGGTGTACTGTAGGAAAGAAGAGCTCTTTAGTCAAAGCACCGTTTGCACTTTTTATCCAATCAGTGATGATATAGTCCAACAGTTTCTTTTAACATATCTTATTATTAGTAGTAGTAGTACTTTTTTATACTAAAAGTAAGATACATGCAATGCTATTTACAAATATGGGTCGCACGGGCAGTATGCTGTACATGCTGTTACAATAAAATAATGTTTGGTAATAATAACTTGAAACAAAAAAGAAAATATATTATAATTATATAATAATACAATAAGATTGTACATTAAGTAGGTTATGTAGAATTATTAAGAATTAGACCTAATGATATTATATTTTGCTAACATATTTATTTATTCACGAATGAGTTCTTATTTTCCGAGTTTTGTCCAGAAATTTACCCATGTCCTTCCAATTTTCTGGATATACCATTAACTCGTAGCATGTTAACTAAAGTTCGACAGAATGAAAACATAAACTGCATAACAACTATATTCAGTATTCTGTAATAATCATCTAGGAAGCTACTTACTTTATTTTATATTATTTTTAATTTTATTATATTCCATGTTTTTGTTAGTATTAGCTAGTATTAGATCACATCACCATTGTATTTCTTTAGTCTGTATTTTAATATCTTAAAATTGTAATAAGTGATGTAATTTTTGTACAATTCTACTATTCGCTGATTGAGTGGAAGAGAAGGCCTTAGGTCTTAACTCTGCAGCTAAAATAAAACATTATTATTATTATTATTATTATTATTATATTATTATTATTATTATTATTATTATTATTATTATTATTTTATTATTATTATTTACCGAAGACATGCACCGACATGATTTTTGTCATTTTACTGGCTTTATAAAGTAGGCCTAATGTTAAAATTCCCATTATTTTCTTTCTTAAAGAACAAGCCTAATTTATTAGGGATCAACCGTAAGATGACATATGCAAATAAAAAAGTATCATTCTGGGCCATTCATGTGTCGAATAACGGTTGTTAGTTTTTTGGCACTCTCATGAATTGAAATGTATAAGAAAAAATTTGCGTTTAGATTGGAGGCCTAGGATAGCTCAGTGGCTGAGTATTAGGTTACAGAGCTAGAGGCCCTGTTTTCGAATCCCAATCTAGGCTATATTTGTCTCTTCAAGTCTGCTGATGGCCAAATGCCACACTTTAAATACAGGTTAATTTCAAAATGAATGCGACAGAGAATAAATGTTCCTTTGACTTTCGTATTGAATTTATTTTACAAATGCAAATGTAACATGAAATGTTACATAACTCTTCAAGTTTCGGTTGGAACAATGTGAACCGTGAAACGGTTAATTTGTAAATTGTCCCTCAAAAAAATATCCGTTTTCAATTATGTCCTTTTAAACCTCAATCCATTCCATGACGACACCTGCGCGAGCATTCGTGCGTAGGACAGCAAACCATATAGCATATTTAACAATGGATCTTAAGTTTTGGTTTTGTCAACTTGGTATGGGTGGCTAAGGCAGCCTGACCTGTACGGTCTGTTTATTATTATAAAGGCTTGACTAGGCAAAATATAGACTTGTTTTAGTTTCGTATGACTGATGTGAAATTATACGTTTGGTAGAACTTCTAATAATTCTATAGTAGTATTTTTTTGTATGAAAATAATGTTCATATTGTTCAATTTGTTTTGTATTTTATGAATGCTCTGTAGGCTATTTAACCCTTAAATTGACAATGAATCTTATGAGATGTTTTAATTTATGTACTATTTGTAATAAAACAGAAGAAATCAATTAAGTAGAATTATGCAATATACCCAACTATAACAGTTATGTACGATTTCGTTTTCAGTACCGTCCGCCACATTTAAATAACTAGCAGGAGACATTAGTGTATTACCAATTTAAAGGTTTAAATTCAATTAAATAAAATTAGTCAGTAGATATGAAATGCATATCTTAGTAATTATTTAGGGGAAAACATTATTTGATAGGATACACAACACAGAAATTAGAGACAAATGTCAAATTCAAGACATAACCTAATTTATTATAGAAAGACGAAAATATCCCACCACCCAACTATATCTCCGCAGCCCTTGTAAGGCGGCCAGATGAATTTTCTATTACTAAAAAGCGAAGGAGAAAGCCGGACGGAAACACTGATGATGGACCAGGCAAGAAAAGGACAATGATAAAGAATAATTTACTATTGGCAATATGGAATATAAGAGGGTTAAATAATAAACAGACAGAAGTTTTATATGAAATGAAAAAGGAAAAGGCAAATATAATGCTCTTAACAGAAACAAAGAAAAAGTTGAAAGGGACACAGGATATAGAAGATCACCTCCTTGTATATCATGGTGTAGAAAGACAACAACGTGCAACAGCTGGAGTAGCTATAATGATAGACCCCCATTTGGAGAAAGAAAATACATAGCTATACTTTTATATCAGAAAGAATAATTATTGTCAGGTTTAAAATACAAAGAGGATATATGACAATAATAGGTATATATGCACCAGAACAAGGGAAAAAAACATTGAGAAATTTTATAAAGAACTTCAAAAAGTAATGAATAAAGTAAATAAAAATGATTATATAGTTATTGGAGGTGATTTTAATGGAAGAATAGGGTGCCAACCTATATCTGATATAATTGGTACACAAGGAGAAACAATAGAAAATGATAGTGGAAAAGAACTTCGACAATTTGCAATATTTAATGGATACAGAATTACTAATACCTATTTTAGAAAGAAAGAAATACATAAGTACACCTGGTCGGATTAAGATCAATTATTGATTATTTCTTGGTAAACAGAAAATTGATACCTTGGGTCACAGATGTAAGAGTATATAGAGGTTTCGATGTAGGAACAGATCATTTTCTCTTGACATGTAATATAAAATTATTAGAAAGATGGAGGAAACCAACAACAAGAAAAATTTACAATGAAGAAACATATAAAGTGAATTTATTACAAGAAGAAAGTACAAGAAAGTTGTATGCAAATAGATTATCTCATTATATATTACAGCGAGAAATAAATAATAATATAGAACAAGAAATGGAACAACATCAATTGGGCTGTAAAGAAAGCAGCATATGAAGTTCTAGGATTAAGAAGAAAAAAAATGTAAGAAGAGAGGATTAAGAATATGGAATGACGAAATTAAAACAGTTATAGAGGAAAAGAAGAAAGCATATTTACAATATTTACAAAAGAAAACTGAAGAAACAAAATAAATATATTATAACAAAAGAAAGGAAGCAAAGAAAATTGTTAGGAAATCCCACCAAGACAGTTGGGAACGATATGTATCTAATCTAGAACATGATCTGCATGGACGACAATGGACTGCTTATAGAGCAATTAAACATTTAAATAAATCAGAAAAAGAAACTGCATATATACCTACATCAATATCAGAAGAACATTGGATAGAATATTTCAGAGACCTGTGGTACAACGAGAATGAAAACGAAGAAGAACCAAAATGTGAGAATTTGAAAGTAGATAAAATACAAATGGGAGAACTGGAAGAATCGCTCAAATTAACAAATAATAGAAAAGCTAGCGGACCAGATGACATCAATTCAGAACTAATTAAATATGCAGATATATTCTTTAAATTAAGATTCTTGAATTTTCTTAATATGTGTTGGGAGAATCATAATATACCGGCAACATGGAGGCAAGGTGTAGTAAAACCAATTTACAAGAAAGGAGAAAGAAACCAACCATCTAATTACAGAGGCATTACCCTCCTAAATAGTTGATATAAAATCTATGCTAGAATAATAGCAAAACGAATACAACGAATTACTGAAGTAACACTAGCAGAAGAACAAAACGGGTTCCGAAAAGGAAGATCTTGTACCGATGGAGTATTTGCCCTGAATCAGATAATAAACAAAGACAAGAAAAAAACCTGGAAACACATTTGTTATTTATAGACTTAGATAAAGCATTTGATCGAGTAAACAGGGAAATATTGTGGAATGTCCTAAAAGAAAAAGGCCTCCCTATTCAGAGTATAGAAACTGTTAAGAGCTTGTACTATGGAACAAATATTTGTATTGGACCTCAGTTGATAAAAAATAAGACATTTTTTCAAATAAACCAAGGAGTACGACAAGGGTGTTCACTCTCACCTATATTATTTAATATTTATATGGACGATATCCTAAAAGAATGGAAGAAGGTTTTAACTAATGAAGGAATATTAATTGATAATAAAGATAAAATAAATGCTTTATTATTCGCTGACGATGTTGTACTTTTAGCAGAATCTGAAAATGAGCTCCAAATGTTAGCATATAAATTTAAATTAATAGCCAACCTTCCTTTGGCCAGCAACCAATCGAAGGGACTATTATTATGCTTTCAAGTCTTATACGAGAATTTCCCATAAGGAAAATTTTCTATAGGATCGTAACAGGCCTTGACCTAATACTTGGAAGGAAGAAGAAGAAGAAGATATAATTGTAAAATATCAATAAATAAGTCAAAAGTAATGGCATTTATTGGTAAATATGGAATTAGATAAAAAATTGTACTGGATAACAAAATAATTGAACAAGTATCACATTTCCAATATTTAGGATGTGATACAACTTATAGAGAAAATAAAGATCATCATCATCATAGTACATTCACGAATTTAGGCCATTTGTTGACCTGTTTCAGCCTCAAGAGAAACACCATCCAGAAGTCTTTTGAGTGGACGGAAAATAAAGATATAGAAAATAAAGTAAATTAATTTCAGGCTATTTGTGGAACTATAAAAAGAACCTTAGGTCGGAAAACAAAGAAAGACACGAAACTTAAATTATATAAAACAATGACTGTTCCTTTGTTGTTGTATGGAAGTGAAAATTGGATAATGAAATCAAGGGATGAAAGCAGGATATAGACTGCGGAAATGCTGTTTTTACGTAATGTGAACGGATGCACAAGAGCGGATAGAATAAGGAATGAAACTATACGAGAAGAATTAAATATATATAAAATTGAAGATAAAATCAGCGAAAATAATAAGAAATGGACAGAACTCTTAATGAGAATGAACAACGAAAGAATACCAAAAAGAACCTTCCTGTATAATCCCAGAGGAACAAGAGATGTTGGCCGACCACGTAGAAGATGGACTCCACTTTTAACTTCGCAGGAACAGGCTGCATAGCCTAAACCTTGTAGTAGAAGAAGAAGAAGAAGAAGAAGACGAAAATATTGTAAAGATCATATAGAATGAATGGAAGACAATAGACTCGCAAAAAGAGCTATCGAAGATAGATTAAATGGACGGGAGAAGAACAAGAGGAATACCAATCAAGAGATGGATATAAAGTGGCTACACATCCAATACATATTCCTCCGAGGAGTGATTTGGGATAAAACAAGGATGAAAATCCTCCAACTTAAGAATAAGAAGGAGAAGATAAATTCATTTACATTCCTACATTTATGTTATCATTAAATGTATTTATTTTCTACCTAACATTACTTTCGTCAGCCTAATGCTTCCAGATTGTTTCATACGTTAAAAAAACAATGAATTTAAGTATAATGAGGAGATAATCCATAATGACCCTAATTTTATTTTCAACCTAGCTTAAAAAATTCAAACATACTACTTACTCACTGGCACTATCGAACCCGTAGGTTCATGGCCGCGCGGACATAAGCTCTCCATACATCCCTATCCTGAGCCAATGCTTTCCAATCATTCCCTGTATAATCTACTTCCCTCAAATCATAGTTAATGTTGTTCTCCCACCTCATTCTTGGTCTACCAACTGGGCGTTTTCCCTCTGGCTTTCCTACAAGAAGTTTCCATGCACGTCTTTCATTCCCCATACGCGCAACATGTCCTGCCCATCGCAGTCTATGAGACTTAACTGTTCTTATTATATCTGGCTTCCTATAAAGACCATGTAGTTCATTGTTATGTAGTCTTCTCCATTCACCTGTCTCTTCATCTCTCTTTGGTCCAAACATTTTCCTGAGTATTTTATTCTCAAATACTTTTAATCTCCTTTCCTCCCTTAAAGTAAGAGTCCATGCTTCGCACTCATATAATATAACTGGTAGAATAATAGTTTTATATATTTTCAGCTTAACGTTTTTTGAAAGGAGTTGGGACATCAAGAGTCTCTGCAATGCATAATAGCACGCATTTCCAGAATTGAGCCTATGTTTAATTTCTTTGTGCATCTCATTCCTATTTGTGATTATTGTTCCTAGGTATTTGAATTCAGCCACTTCCTCAAAATTTCCCTCATTTGTCATTAGCTGTCCATTTCCATTATATACTGAATTTCTACGTGTGTAACATACGTTACAGAAATATATTCACGTAATTATGACCAAGTTTCTCCAGTTAAATTTGACTCAGCGGCTTCCACTGCAAAGGAACTGTATCCCACATTCTTTTCTTAGCAAGAGATTGCCTCACCATAAAGGAATAACCTCTTACATAATCATCTCAACACTGGATTGGCCTTGCTCTGTTAAATTATGTGCTATTGATGTTGTGGCTCCCAGGTCCCTTACACTTTGCTAGTTTTTGTTTTGGGGGTATGAGGTGTACATACATTTTCAGAGAATTAAGGGAGCGGGTAGTCTCAGTTAATTCAGTTCATCTTGGAACGGAGCTGGCAATAAATGTAATATTGTATACACAGCTTCCAAGTCACAAATGGAGCCACATTGGACATATATGAATAACTATTGGAATTTGGAGTGTTAACGCTTCATTCTTCATTTTATTTGTAAAATAAATTCCATACAGTAGTCACAGGAATGTTTCCTTTTTGTCCATTCATTTTTATTAGTCCTGTGTTTTCCATTAATATTAACCTATGAATAGACCTCTTCTTTCTTTAAGATCGAAAATATGTTGATTTAAGTACGTAAATAGGTTTTAAAACTCAAATGTTGGCTCTAGAAATGCTACTCTAGCCTTTTAAAATCTTTAATACTGTCATAAGATTTAAAACCAAAATGACTGTTAGAATTATGATATTAATATAAGAAACAAATTAACTGTAACAAATCTGTTTATTGACTATAATATAGAATTATTTTCATGTTGTTGCATGTTTTCCGGAGACTGTGCAACGCTGAACTCTGACGAATTAAGTAAAGTAAAGGAAATCATCCAGGGATTAAGCCTGTTGGCTCGTTCAGGTTTCATGAAAGCTAGAATTGTTAAAATTGTTCAGACCATCTTCTGTGTGGGCGTCCAACATTTCTCCTTCTGTGCGTTTTATAATTTAGCAATAATTTTGGAAATCTTCCTTCTGGCATTCTATCAATATGTTCTTTCCAGTCGTTCCTATATTTAATTACTCGGTCTGTAACTTTGAAAATATTTAGTTCACTCTACCTTATTCAGCAGAGTGTATCCTGCTATATTTCTTAAAAATCTCATCTCATCTGCTTCCAATCTTTGTTCTTGTCTTTTAGTGATCGTCCAACATTCTGATGCATACATCAAGACAGGAACAGCCATTACTTTATAAAATGTTATTTTTGTTTCTTTTCTTGTATTTTTAAGGGTTATTTTAATAGTGCCACACGTTAGATTACATTTATTTATTTTGTCATTAATGTCTTCAATTTTAACGTATGATAAATTGAAACCTAGATATTTAAAACTGTTCACTTGCTCTAAAATGTTATTATCAATAACTATTTTTGTTCTTAAGGTACCATGTCCTTTAAATGCTAAAATTTTAGTTTTATTCTTTGAAGTTTTTAAATTGTAATTGGCACTAATTTTTTCAAAATTAAAAATAGCTCTTTGTAAATCATTCTGAACTGGAAATTACTACCTGATCATCGGCAAATAATATTGTATCCAGCAGTTTATTATTTATTTTAAAATGTTTATTTAAATTAATCTGCCACTTTAACGTAACTTCATCTATATATAAATTAAAAAGAGAAGGTGAAAAAGGATATCCTTGTCTGACACCACGGTTTATTATTACCATTTTTTGTTGATTAGATTTAAAACCCACGTCTATTACAATTTCATTATTTACGTATAAACTTTGTATAGCCATAATGAAAGTATTAGGCTAAAAAACTGTGCAAAAAAACATTTTCTGGATAAAAAAATGCTCTTCAAGGTAGTACGGCCTACTACATCATTTCATGAAACTTATACTTACGTCGTTTGTTTTTATTTATTCCTTCGGGAAATGAAATAAATAAAGCTAAAATCTAGGTCTGCATATGACTTTAAATTTCTAAAAATTAATATATATTGGGAATTTAACCAGAAATATCACATCCATTAAACTTCTGATCAAAATGCATGGAAGTTGTGCATGCAGGGATTTAATAATGCGAACCATTGTCACCATAACGGAATGACTACTTGTTTACATCAGTCAACTTTACTTTTATGAAAGATCACAATTATCATTTTAGAAAAGATTGAGTGGTTCTGAGGGCAAATCTGACGTGAACGAATCAAGAAACATCTTCCTCTGTGTGTTGTTCGGGTCTCACTCTTAGCAAGACGATATTTGTTTTTATTCCTACCGAAATTCTCCCTTCGACTTGATTATGAGATTACTTCATAAAATAATTTACTTGTTTTATGCTCTTTGTAAACTTTCTTCTCTGCCTTCATAGAATTATTTTTGCACGAATTCTAGTAACATATTGAGGAACGAAACCTCTATTTTCAACCATAAAATCTTTCTTGGAATATATTACATTTCAAGAGTAAGTGGAGGAACGTGAAATATATTTTAAGAAGAAAGAACGAAAAATAAAAAAAAGTACTGATTTGGCCAAATCTCCTTTAAATATCTTCGCTACATCATTCAGAACAGCTGTGCTTAAAAGTCGGAAGAAACGAGAGTTTAATAAATCTGCAAGCCACACAGGCCTCCGATGTGAGATAAGCTATTTCATGTAAAATAAAGTAAAAAAATGTAGTTAACTTCTGTTGCGAGAAGATATTTTTGTATGTTAATCTTTAATTACATGATAATGGAAAGTTTAGAAAATGCTAAAGTGTTTCTGCTGGAGCAGCACAAGATAAGTTTGTTCTCCTGGTAAAATAAGAAATTCTTAAAAGTCCTAAGTAGTTATATTTTATTGAATACATTTTCAGCAGTTTTTGTGCTGACTAGTGCAAGAAATGGAATTAAGTTGGATAAAAAGGTTTCTTCTTTCGCTTCATTATAACAGGAACGAGATGGCAACATATTAATTGGCTAAGAATCCGTATCTTAACGAAAGAACATTCACATTTACCTAAAAAATCTAAAGAAATTAGAACAGGTCGAAAAAATATAATTACGGATTCCTTATTTCTTGATAATACTGAAAACCAACTTAAGAAGTATTTTGATAATTTGAAGTTTTAGAATATTACGAAAGTGATCAACTAATTGAAATTTGATACGATTTAATTTAATTTAAAAATCTACTAAAATGCATTAGCTATACTCTATCATAAAATGGGAAAATGTTTTGAAGTATTGTTGTCTTTATTCCATTATATGGATTAATAATAATTTGTGTAATTATTATTCACAAGTTTGATATTATAAAAATTCCGTTACGCAGCAAATGCGTAAACTAAGCGAATTCAACTAGTCTTTTTTCATTTATTTTTTTTCAGCATGCCCCATTACCGTGGTAATATTACATACATAACATAAAAAACATAACATAACATCACTTAACATAACATTACATAACATCACATAATTGGTACATATTAGGTGTATTTTTCATATGTTTTTGATCTTTATCACTTGTTAATCACTCATTTTCATACACTATTGTTTTTATGTATTTCTTGAAATGTCTTAAATATTTGTGTATTTGTCAGGGACCATGTTCCTCCTTGTTTGCGGATTTCTTCCTTAAACGTATTTCTAGAGTGCTGCTGCATTTCACATTCGTAAAGGATATGAAGAGTACAGGGGAAAAACAATCAAAGTCCACTTTTGGTGAAATTTGAGATTCTGGTACCAGTGGATTGTATGTACCTAGTACTATATTCCAAGAGGTTCATACGTGGAAAAACTCACTCATAATCCATTAAAAATCATCATTGAAATAAAGTGTCCAGGGGAAAAACAATCGTAGTCCACTGTGAAATGGAAAAATAATCAGAGTCCATATACAATTTAAATGAGAGTATTTTGGACTCCTTCCAGAGAGTATGAACTTTTTATATGTTGGTCAGCTTGGGGTTTTTTAATTTGTTACATACCTATGCATTGTTGTGGCATTTACTTTTACTGGTACCAAACTGCATTGTTGTTCAATGAAGCCTATTTTACTGGTGTGTAGACAATCAGTTTATTTTTCAACATGAAATCAAGTGTTAATGTTACTCGTACAGCTCATCAGAGTAGAGGAAAGAAAAGACCTAAACATGGTAGAATCCATGATGCGAGTAAACGCATAAGAGCGATGAGTCATGTTCCTGGTGAAGATTGCAAATGCAAGAAACAGTGTTACACGAACATTTCAAAACATGAACATAATGTATTAATTCGTGAATTCAATTTACTGGGAGATAAGAAAAAACAGAGTGCACGCGTTCACTAATTTCAGTTTTGCCGGTGAAATGAAGAAGACCACGGAAACCAGAAGAAGATAGCAGCTTCAGAGACCCACTCTTACTCTTACAAGGTGCGTGTACAGAGGGATGGAAAAGCTGTTGAAATTCCAGTTTGTTACAAAGCCTTCATGAGTGTGCATGGTATAACAAACCAGAATATGTTAACAGTCAAGAAATCCCTGGGCTTGCTCCTATTGACCGGAGAGGTTCTCATTCTAATAGACCCATGAAAAAGACAATTGAGGCCGTTGAAAATGTTATGAAACATATCAGTTCCCTTCAAGATCGCCCTTCTCACTACAGTCTTCACAAAACATCTAAAATGTACCTACTGGAAGAATTAAACATTAAACTATTGCATCAAATGTAGACAGAGACATTTCCAGAGTTTCCAGTGTCTTATGAATTTTATTGGAACTTATTTCAGACAAAATTTAATATTGCTCTTCGATATCCTAGGTCAGATACTTGCTCTGCATGTGATGAATTCAAAGCAAAAAAGTAGTCTCTACTTGCAAAGAAACTTAACGATAGCAGCAGTGCCGAAGACGTAAATAAAGAAATGAAGCGGCTAGAAACTCTTAATTTATTACATACAGTGTCCATGCACAGACTGAAAATCAGCCATAACATTCGTATTCAAGTTTAATTCCACTCTCCAAGGGAAAATACGACGACCTCCAATCCTTGAAGAAATTCTGTTCTGAAAATGCTCAAATCTATTTTTCAAGATTACTCATATTCAACAATGAGTAACTTGGTGTAAAAAATTAATTAATTTCATTATTATTTTTATTATTTACATTTTATAAGGCAAACAGTTATGTATAATGTAACAGTTATGTATAACATTCTGTAAATTAAGTGGACTATGATTGTTTTTGTTTACAAACATGTGCACCTTGACTTTTCATTGCTGAAAAACAGGACTGTAAAATACATGACACTTATTTCGAAAGAAGAGTCTGTTAGAAAAACACCTTGAGAACAGTTCTGGGAAAAAAAAGTTTTCTGTATGTCTAAAGCGCTCGATCTGCTGCGTTTCTAAACTTAAAATTCAATTACTGCAAAATGTTAAAAAGTGGACTCTGATTGTTTTTCCCTTGTACTCTTCATATGTTCTGAGTTGCTTTTCTACATGGACAGGTTGAGTTATTTAATATTAAGATACGATGAAAATGTGATATGTTTTTGCCATTACCAGTTACCATTTCAGAAAATTTCGGAGTTATGTCGCATTTAAATTTTAATCTGTATCTGACTGATTGGAAGAACGTCTTACATGCGACTCCTTTATCTGGTGTTATTCCATTCGTTCTGCCATTTAATAGTTCCTTCTTCTTTTATTTGGGTAGCAATTGATGATTTAGGTATTTTTGTATACTGTATGGTTGCGCTGGTTTCTGTCGCAGCTTCTTTTGCCAATTGATATATCATTTCATTGTCATAAATTCCGATATGTGCTTTTATCCAGCGGAAGTGTACTGTCCAATTTTGTTCTCTGAGTTTTCCTATTGATTGCCTTATTCTTGATTTGATATATCCCTGTTTGAAGTTGTTTTTAATTAGGTCGAGAGTAACTTGACTACCCGTATAAACTGCAACAAGACTTTGTTCAGAGCTGATTTTGTCAATGGATGGTATTGCTTCTAGAGCTTTTAAGAATTCCTATCTGTTCAGCTTGATTATTTGAGCAATGATTGGACAGTTTGGCTTTTAATGCTTGCTCTAATTTTCCGTATTTCAAGATGACTCCTACCATTCCTTAGAATTTACTGCCATCAGTGTATATTTCTATTTTGTAGTTGTTTGATTCTACTAACTCGTCCACAGTCATTCTTTCCGCCGGAATGCTCCTATTTGGTGGTTTACGGAAAATGTATTTATTTTGTTAAATTCGAATAACTCTATTTCTGATATGAGATTATTTAAAGTGTTGTAATGGAGAGAAATCAAATAATTTATAACCGGAAATTATTACCTATTTGCGTAAAGTTGTATAATTGACATGGAGGTAAGCGGATTGAAGTCTCTTCTACGGTATCATATAAGTTATAGGTTACACTTGTCAACATGATTTTTGTCTCATGAGTACCAATAGTTGTACTTAATGCAGTTTTTATCGTGTTTTCAAATATGTATTCTCAATTTCTCCATCACCCACAGTTTTATTTCAATTTCAATTAACGGATTTAAATAATTATTTTTTTAATAAACATTTTTTCGTCCATTTGTCCATTGTAAAATAAAACCAAATGAGCTAACTCAGGAGATTTCAGCTATGGAAAAGAGATATCAAGGCAAATGCAATCCTAATATGCTGGCCGATTATTGTTGGACCGTCAAGAGGGATGCTCCACAGGCGAAATATAGCAGAAATCGTCATTTCTTACTTTGGGACGAGGGAATGTTCGAATATTGTGTAGTTACGAATGTAGAAAATATTAGTGTTTAAAATGACTATTTAATTCATGCCCCAAATGGGAGTCAATGACCATTCACATTTCAATGACTTTTTATTTACAACCAATCACAGTCATGTTTCACCTAAAATTTACCAACTAATGTTTATCATAATAAAGAAAGCACCTCCTTTTTAACATTCTGAATAGGTCATAGCATTATTTTGCGGTGACTGACTCTGTAAGAGATACGGCTACCAGATTGTATATATAGTGCATGAATGTCAACACGTAGCGCATACGAGAGATAATACAAAAACATTTGTAACAATTGATTATACCACAAAAAAAAAGAAACCACTGTTTCCACTTTCTTAAAGGAATTATTTTTCAGGAAATGACGCAGAAAAATATACTTGACATATTTACATCATAGGACACCAGAAATTAATTAATACCTATAACGTTGGTTGGAGTGATCGAACAAAAGAAGCAAATGAAGTGTACCAATCGTTTCTCATTTGTTTTCAAACATCGCCGTTTACATTAAATATATAAATATTTTAAAATAACTATATTTAAATAATGATTTGTGAGTAAATAGCTTAATTTTATTCGTTAAATAGTCCTAACAAATGCCACTCTTGATTTCCAAATTCTCTAGATAAATTGGAAGTCACTCGTGACATTACTTATGACAAATTCCTGTCTCTCCGAAACCTTGCGTGATGGAGAAAACCCGATATCATATTTGATTTCAGGAGAAAAAATATCAGAATGACATTCTTCTTTCTGAGAAAAAAAGTTTATTTTTTGTTACTCCGTGTTATCTTCCAGATCCGAATCACCAGGTCTATTCCCAATATACAAACCCATTTTTGGACTGAGGCCATGGCCGCGAATGCAGACAACAACCCTCCCGTCGGCTTCCCTGCACTTTTTATTGCTCAGGCTGAGAGGCAGTACGCTGGTGGGCCCCACTACATCCTTGGAACCACATATTTTCAATGTCTATGGATTGCAACCAAACTATTTTTTACGTAACATGAGACGAGGTGAAGGGTGATAAGAAGTTAATTAATGAGAAATTAAATTGTATGGAAAGGGGAATTGATAGTGTTGGAAAGATGGAAATCGGGAAGGTGCGAACCCCACACCAAAATAATCACCCCGAAAAATCCCGGATTGGCTCACCACCAATTCCCCTCCGGAACCGCGCGTATCCATCCATAGTAATTCTGCCCGAGGGCAGGTCCCTCACGGCAATCATAGCATTTTCATGCTGTACTTTGCAGTTTTACTAGGGATTTGTAGGTGTGGTAGCTTCCCGTTGCTTTCCACACCGGTGAAGGATGATGATGAAGATGGCAATGATATGGATTATGATGATGTTGATGATGGCCATATGATTTCGGGGACCGTTTGGGCCTTAAAGGTTTCCTGACATTTGTCTTACAGGTGAGGAAAAACCCCGATAAAAACCTCACCCAGAAAAACTGCCCCGACCGGGGATCTAATCCGGGCCCGCTGCGTGACAAGGCAGCACGCTACCTCGAGACCACAGAGGTGGACTACCGCCCATATATAATACATAATTGTTATAGTAAGCCACAAACCTAATATGCCTTTATAGCGAAATAGGGTTTCAAAAATAATGGAGATTCAGTAATAAATATATAATAGTTGGAAAGGAAAGTATTTGAAAATCAGAGAGAGAGAAGTGAATTATTTTGAATGTTTTCGAACAGTTTAATGAAAAATATTCTACTTTAGCCATAGAGGATATGGTGAAAATAACAGCAGAATTTACAGGCGAGCCAGTATGGAACACGCATTTTTCTCCTAATGAATTGTAAATAAAGATTTACAATGACTTCATAGAAAAGCATGAACGTTTGATTAGGTAGGCCCATATATAACTTGTTTTGTCATAAATAAAGAAGCAATGGAGTAAGTTCCTAATTTTTGGGACCATCTCCATGTATTTAGTCTTATATCCCATAAAATACGATGTTGCTTAGGAACATAGACAGTGAATGCACATCCAATACGTCTTCGTCCGAGGAGTGATTTTGGAAATAAACAAGATTGAAAATCCAACAAATTAAGTTTAAGGAGGAGAAAAAGAAGAGAAACTTAGGAACAATGTTTCAGTCGATGACAGTTCTATATACAATTTAGTTATATGGCGGGTTAAAAGTAGCACGATTCCCTCAATAGACGATGTCGGCGAAGTAATATCTTACGCACGTTTGTTTACAGTTCAACTGGAACTTAGCTAGGATTTGGTATAGTAACGAGAACAATTATATTTTTTCTAGCTCTTGGAACTGAATTACAGGGTTCTTCATTTATAATCTTACGGGAACACGGCGTTTTGCCTGTGCGCGGTTGGGTGTGCCACAGCCGGCTTTGCTCCTACATAAACTCAGCGCGAAAATCATGTATAAAAATCTAGCTTTATAGAAGATTCAGAAAATGTCGTCCACCCTCGGCTAAACAGGCATTATATCGGGAAAACACATTCTGATTCACTTGATTAAGTTGCGTCACTGTAATGTTTCCGATTTCATTTCTAATATTTTGTTTTAGTTCTTCCAATGTATGAGGATTTGTCTCGTAAACTTTGTCTTTAAGGTCACCCCAAAAGTAAAAATCACACACTGTTAGATCAGGGGAGCGAGAAGGCCATACACCAGCACTAATCACTCTATCTTGAAACACTTTCCTAATTTTATTCATGGACTCCTGTGCTGTGTGAGCATTAGCTTAATCTTGTTGAAACCACCCATATGATTTGTCTTCTTCTGTCAGTTCACGAAAAAATGGGGTCAAAATGTTATTTCGGTACCTCTTCATTTACAGTCTACTCGTAAAATTTTGACCGATTATGCGTCTAGCACTAACAGCCCACCAAACTCCAACTTTCTGATCATAATGAGGGATATCTTGAACGCGATGTGGATATAAGGTATGATTTTTAGATATGCTTTACGCGAGGAGTTTATGTAGGAGCGAAGCCGGCTGTGGCACACCCAACCGCGCACAAGCATAACGCCGTGTGCCCGTTAGGTTATAAATAAAGAACCCTGTATATTCAAACTGAACTTGAAAATCTAGGAAAAGTTCAGCGAAAAAATCTTATTAATTATCGAATTCATTCTTTTAAGACGAACTATGTACGATAACCTGTCGATGCTGTAAACAATTTTTTTGTGTAATACCACCAGGTTGTCTTTTATGACATTTCTGATTTTCTCCCCTGGCATTGGCCAAATTATAATCAATTTCTTAGGTTGGGCACCTGGAAGGCAGAGTTGCGTTACCCCGATGATATGATGGGTGATAAATGATAATGAATCACAAGGAGAGTTCTTAACGTAAACTTAACCTAAATTCCAGACCATGGGCAACCACAGGAATAATTCCCTTTAAGAAAAAAATGCATGTGGTCTGACCGGGAATTGAACCCGGGACCTTATGAACAGTAGTCAGTAAAGCTGACCACTAGCCCATGAGGCTGGTCACTATAAACAATATAGGTGTAGTAGCTTTTATTTTAAAACAATAAATAAAAAAAATAAAAAAGTTGTATACTGCATTTCAAAATAAATTGCCACATCGTCGTAAAATAAAGAATAACAATTTTACTCGCGACGCATAAAACGATGATACAAGAGTTATTTCTCATAGTTGTACAAATATTTGGAAAGGTTTGTGCAATACGTTTTATTTTTGTAGGCCTATAGCAAAATGAACAAAACCAATTCGAGTTAGATGCGGAAGGCCATAGAATACCAAAGAGAAAGGTCACAGAAAAATGTTACAAGTTCTATTGGCCAAGTAAACGAATCTGTTTCCTTTATTTTACAACTGGTTGTTTGCGAGTGAAATTGTTTGAGCAAACTATATCAACAATATTGAAATAAACATTTCCTGCACTCATATCAGATCTGCAGAATAGCTTAAACGTTCCATATAAAAGGTAACAGAATACAAGGATTGCTGTTCTCAAAATATTTTCAGAAAATATATTTTTTTCCTTATTCATTTTGTCTTCATCTTCAATATAACTGGATTATTTAGTAAACTATTTAAACTGAAAATTAAAAGTTATCAATACCGTATTAACTCACTGGCACTAATGAATCCGTAAGTTTATGGCCGCGCGGACATAAGCTCTCAAAATATCCATATCCTGAGCTAATGTTTTCCAATCATGCCCTGTATAATCAACATATCTCGAATCACGGTTTATGATCTCCTATCTCTTTATTGGTCTACCAACTGGCCATGCCCCTCTTTGATTCCCCATTCGTGCCACATGTCCTGCCCATCGCAGTCTACAGGACTTAACTGTTCTTATAATATCGTACTACGGATGATTATTAAAATTTATATTTAAATGAAACTGAAAGACATTTTCCAGTATTATTTCCTGAAATAATTTACGAATATTGAATCATATATGAGGGAAAATGCTTCATTTCTAAAAAAAAATGTTCCAAGGCAAGGGATGTTTTACTATATAGGACTAGGTCACATCCGCATTGTCTTTTATTTAGTCTATATTTTAATAATATTTAAATTTGTAATAAGTATGTAATTTTTGTGTGATTATATTATTCGCTAGTTGAGTTGAAAAGAAGACCTTAAGGCCTTAACTCTGCCAGCTTAAATAGAGCACCATTCTTCGGTTGTCGATCCCGTATTAGTGGTTGCCATGTCCCTTTTTAGATCCGAATCTCGCGGGTACTGATCGGGAGAGAGGGTTTAAGGGTGTAAAAATCGTGAGTACGGTTTCTTTGTAAAGGTAGAAAAGCCGTAGGCCTGTATCTTTTGTCATAGATTTAGGGAGTAACAGTGGAGGAAATTGGTATAAAGGCACTGGTTAAAAGTGTTAACACAAGTTTATTTACTCTTTCTTTGGCATTTTTCTATATTAACTTAGGAGGTGATTAAGTATAAAACACACACACAAATAATGTCAAAATTAATTATCCATTTCCGTCCAAAAAAGTACATGAAAACAGAAACCACTCTCTCATATGGGTGGAAATTAGTATAAAGGCACTTTGTGTATCTCACAGATCAAACCAAAAAGACTGAGCGCAAAGTTTACAACAAAGTTCTAAAATTTAGTTAAACCTCCATTGTTGTTAATTACTTGGAAGATTCTCTTTGGCATTTACTTGATGAGGGTGTTTATTTTTTCCACTGAGATTGAAGCCCACTCTTCCTGAATAACATTTTTCTTGCTCAGTCACTGTCCCAAACTGCCGTCCATTGCGATACACACGCCTTGCCAGGATCCCCCATAAGTTCTCAATCGGATTTAAATCAGGACTTCTGACTGGCCACGTCAAAAGTGGTATTTCTTTCTTCCTGAACCACTCCTTTGACTTGGCAGACACGTGAATGGAAGCATTATCTGGCTGAAAAATTAGATCTTCGCCAAATTTCTCATACATTCATATCAATTAGGACTCCAGAAGCTCCTCAATGTAGGACTCAGAATTCATCTTGATGCGTATCCATGCTATTTTTGATCTTCCTTTAAAGCAGAATGCTGCCCAAATCATAACGCCTCCACCACCGAAGTTTCTACTCATTCTAACTTGCTCTTAAGTACGGAGGTCGTTCCAGTAATACTGAAGGCCATCAGGCCCGTCCAGATTAAACTTCTTCTCATCACTGAACATTACTTTATTCCATTCTGAGGTCCAGGACATGTGTTCTTCAGCAAAAGTCATTCTAACTTTCTTATGTGCATCGTTCACAATAATAATAATAATCATAATCATTTTCTTCTTCTTTATCACGTTTTAGGCTTATTTACTAACCTGTACCGGCTCCAAATTGCTGCTGTTTCCATCCTTTCTTTGGTTTTCCCAAACCTCTTCTTCCTCGTGGTGAATAGCTGTATGCTGCTTTTGGTATTCTATTCTCAGTCTTCCTTGCTAAGTTTTCTATCCGGTTTGTTCTGTATTTCACTATTGTGGTAATTCCTCTACTTTTAGTTGTGTTATTTCTGTGTTGTGTTTTTGTCTGTTTTTTGATATCCTGCTATTGATCTGAGGAATTTCATTTCAGCGGCTTGTATTCAGGCAGATTGTTGTGTTGTCACTGTTCATATTTCGGATCCATAAGTAATAATAGGCACTGCCAATGTCTTGTATAATTTCATTATGGAGTCTTTCCTGGCTTTATTTTTCAAAGTTATTTTTAGTGTTCCTGTTATATAATTAAACTTATTTAGTTTGTAATTTATATCTGTTTCCGCTGTGTATGATATTTCGCAACCTAGAGAGTTATATCTTACCACTTGTTTTATTGGTTTATTTTCTAATATTATCTTTGTCCGAACTGGATGTGCGCCCTTGAAGGCCATTTTTTTTTATTTTTTAGATATTTCCATATTGTATTTTTTTGATATTTCATTTAGTTTATATAGCATTCTTTGTATTTCGTCCTCTGTTTTTTTCTATTAAAATCTGGTCATCTGCAAAGGCTACTGTTTTATTACTATATTTTCTAAGTTAATTCCCCCAGTCGTCATAATAATAATAATAATAATAATAATAATAATATTAATAATAATAATAATAATAATCACTGAGACTACTAACCCTGAAGGTTCATGACGGTGCAGATATAAATTCTCCATACATACGTATCCTTAACTAATACTTTCCCAACCATTTACCTGTAAATTACATCTCCATTAAATTATCATTACTGTTATTTTCGCACCTTATACCTGTTGTATGTACTGGGCGATTTTCTTCTGATTTTCGTACAAGAATTTTCTTGTTCCCCTTTTTCATTCCCCATTTGTGCCTCATTAGCAATATTATGTATGTATATACTCCATTCGTCACTCGAGGAGACATGGGTGCTTCCCCAGTGGGGATTTCTTGACCAATTTAATTTATTTATGCTTATTTCACTGAATATATCAGTGAATGATACGTGGTCAGCACATTGCCTCAAATTAATGATAATAATAATAACTAGCACTACCAAACCCATAGGTTATCGACCGAGCGGACATAACCTCTCTGTGTATCCCTATCCCGAGCTATTGTTTTTCAATCATCCCTTGTATAATTAAGTTCCCTCAAAGTTTGGTTAATGTTATTCTCCAACCTCATTCTTGGTACCTACTGGGAGCTTTCCCTCTGGGTTTTCTATAATGAGTTTTCATGCCTCTCTTTCATTCCCAAATCGTGCCACATGTCCTACCCATCGCAGTCTACAAGACTTAATTGTTCTTATATATATATTTATATATGCATTCCAATAAAGATCGTGGAACTCACTGTTAGCAGTCTTCTCTATACGCCTGTCTGTTCATCTCTTTTCGCCTGTCAGTTCATCTCTCATTGTTCCAAAAGAATTTCATAAAGAATTTTATTCTCAAATACTAGTTTTCTTTTCTACCCCCATAAAGTAAGACTCCATGTCTCGCATCCATGTAATATAACTGGGAAAATAACAGTTTTATAGCTTCAAATACTTAGGTTGTACTATCAGTAGTAACACGAACTGCGATCAAGAAGTAAATCAGAGGATAGCAATGGCAAAATAAGCATTTTCTCCGGACCTTTGGCAAAATAATTACGGAAGAGGCTAGTGAAATGCTTTATGTAGAGTGTAGCATTTTATGGTGCAGAGACTTGGACATTACGACGGAATAAGGAAAACGACTGGAAGCTTTTGAGATGTGGATATGGAGAAGAATGGAACCTATAAAATGAACAGACAAAATTAAAAATAAAGATATGCTAGACAGAGTGGGTGAAAGAAGAACAATGCTGGAACTCATAAAGAAGAGAAAAAAAAATTGGATTGGCCACTGGCAAAGAAGAAACTGCCTGCTGACAGATGCCCTAGAAGGAATGGTCAATGGAAAGAAAGGTAGAGGCAGAAATGACATCAGATGTTAGACAATATTAAAATAATTGGTTTGTTTGCAGGTACAAAAAGGAAAGCTGAGTTAAGGAAAGAGTGGAAAATATTGAGTTTGCAGTGAAAGACCTGCTCTTGGGCAGAACACAATGAATGAATATTTTCATTTTAATGTTTTTGAGAGAAGTTAGGACGACAGCAACAACAATAGTGGCGGCGGCGGCGGTAGCAGCAGCAGAAATACCGAAATGTACTAAATTTCAGATGCCATTGGCGTCTCGAGCAAAGAAGGGCATTTTACTTCACTGGGCATATCACCTCAATTACCTCGTTTAGTGTATGCCGACTCATTAAACGTCTTGGAGGGATAGATACGGAACTGATCGCTTCTTGCAAAGTCGTATTTATCTAGAAGTTGAGATGGCCTTAATTCCCCAATTGGAAGGACGTTTATAATATATGGTTTTGGACATGACAGGCTCTTTGTGTTATCACTTCATATTTAGTTTCTTCCTCAAGTCGTCAATATTTTATAGATGTTTTCGAGAGAAATTTTAATTTTTACATACGCATCCGTGAAGTTTAGGTGCGTGAGTAAAAAAAATAAGTATTATTGACTTTAGACAAAATATAAAATAAATTAAAATGGTACGAAATGAGAAAAATAATTTATTGTTTTCTAAATATAATGTTATCTTAGAAAAATGAAAAATCATTTCAGCTACACGTTTTATTTATACACCCTATAATTTTTGTTGAATCTTCCAAAATAGTCATCATAGATCTTCATTTTATTTTTTTTCCGAATATTTGCCTTAAAATTATTATAAGAAAATTGTGGCATAGCATATGGTTACATAAGGACATTTTTGTAATATTTTTTCTTCTATGATTTGTTGGTTTGTTTTCCTCTCTGTCCATTTTATCTTTGCTTATTATCATAAGTAATGCCATGAGTGATTTCCAATTTATCTAGAGAATTTAAAAATTAAGTGTGGCATTTGTTAGGAGTATTGAACGAATAAAATTAAGCTGGTTTTCTCACAAAATATTATTTAAAATAGTTATTTAAAAATATTTATATATTTAATGTAAACAGTGATGTTTTAAAACAAACGAGAAAGGTTTGGTTATGTTTCATTTGTTTATCACTGCAACTTGATCATATTATTTATTGCTAAATAGGATCACAATATTGCAAGAATGCACCCTAGTGGAGAAAAAATGAAACGCATCAAACTGTATATTATAACCAACATAATAGGTAATTAATTAATTTTTTTCGGCAACAACTCAGTAAAATCAGTATTTAAAAACATAATTATTGAACACACAATTATCAAATGTGTGGGTCGAAGAAATCTGTTCATTATTTGCTATATTCAACATATTTGTTGGAGAGTCAGACACTGCAAAATAATGCTCTGTCGTGTTCGGAATATTAAAAAGGAGAAGCTTTCTTTATTTTGGTAAACAGAAATCGATAATTATCCAAGTGAAACACGACGTGATTGGTTATAAAACAAAATTCAATGAAACGTGATCATCTCCCATTTGAGGCACGAGTCAAATTGTCTCCATAACCGCATTTGTGTTCCATTGAGTACCTTATTTTATTATTTTTTAAACCCAAATTTCATAGCCATGCGAGAACACACTTCTAATAAAATAACTTAGACCAGCCTCATGGGCTAGTGGTCGGCGTTCCTAACTACTGTTCATGAGGCCCCGGGTTTGAATCCCGGTCAAACCATAGGAATTTTTCCATAAATGGAATTATTCCTGTGGTGTGCCATGGTATGGAATTTAGGTTAAATTTGGGTCAAGAACTCTCCTGGCGCTTCAATATGATTTATCACCCATCATCGGGGTAACGTAACTTCGCCTACCAGGTGCCCCAACCTAAGAAATGGATTAAAATTCTGTTAATTTTAGGGGAGAAAGCCAGAAATGTCATAAAAGACAACCTGGTGACATTATACAAAAAATATATATGAGTTTATAATTAAAAATATATATTAAGTATTTTAAATATGTATTTATTGCAAATAAAATTAAAATATTCCTGATAGTTTTTTTTAAATTTGTTGATAGTGGAATGAGATGCGAAGAAAGAGATACATATGCAATCTTGGAGCAGGTCAGGGCTTGATCAATACATTAAACATCCCAGCCCGCCTGTTCTCCCTTGCACCTGTAAGCTGAAATCCCACATTATTTTCTAATTCACTGAAATACTATAACACATTTCTCATTCCTCGAGAAAATTTACATCATTACAATGGCATGATTATTCAAAAGCTCGAATATTTCTAAATTAATTAGTGATTACTTTGAAATGAATTAGGATTTATCCTGGTCCGGGGCAAGCCTCCCAACTGGGTCGATAGAGGTTTCCACCGCGCGCGCATCATCAACTCTCTGTCTCTTTCTCTCCCTCCCTCTCTTTCTCTTCCCTCTCTCTCTCTCTTTCTCTCTCTCTTTCTCTCCCTCTCTTTCTCTCTCTCTTTCTCTCCTTCTCTCTCACTCTCTCTCTCTCTCTCCCTCTCTCTCTCTCTCTCCCTCTCTTTCTCTCCCTCTCTTTCTCTCCCTCTCTCCATCTATGTGTTCCCCAATTCCTTTCTCTCTTCATCGTTCCCTCTAGCCATCTCACTTTTACTCTCTCCCTTGCAGGATAATAATAAGGGTAACTGAGAAAATCCAATAAATCTCAATCAACTCAAATAATTAAAATTCATCTTAATTTAGTTTTGTGCTCGTAATATAATTTTAAATTTTGAACTATCTACTTTACAGAACAATTCTAAATACTATGTAATTTAGAACCATTATGTAATATCACTGGTCAACATGATTTTTCTCTCATGAGTACCAATAGTTATACTTAATGCAGTTTTTTTTATCGTGTTTTCAAATATGTATTCGGAATTTCTCCATCACACACAGTTTTTCAATTTCAATTAATGGATTTAAATAATACTTTTTTTAATAAACGTTTTTCGTCCATTTTTCCATTGTAAAATAAATCCAAGTAAGCTAACTCAGGAGATTTCAGCTATGGAAAAGATATATCAAAGCAAATGGAATCCTACCTAATATGCTGGCCGATTGTTGTTGGACCAACAAGAGGGATGCTCCACAGGCGAAATACAGCAGAAAATCGTCATTTCTTACTTTCTAGGTGAGTCCGAATGTTCGAATATTGTGTAGTTACGAATGTAGGAAATATTAAAGTATTTGAAATTATAAGTACCTGTCTCTCGAAAACCTTGCGTGATGGAGAAAAACCGATATCATAATTTAATTCTGGAGAAAAAATACTATCAGAATCGCATATTTTTCTTTCTGAGACAAAGAAGTTTATTTTGTGTTTATCAGTGTTATTAACTCTAACTCACTTGCTCTATAGAACCCGTAAGGTTCATGGCCGCGCGGACATAATCTCTCCACACATTCCTATCCTGAGGTAATGTTTTCCAATCATTCCCTGTATAATCTAATTCCATCAAATCATTGATAATGTTATTCTCCCTCCCCATTCTTGGTCTACCTCTGGTTTTCCTACAAGAAGCTTCCATGCACCTTTAATTCCCCATTCGTGCCACATGTCCTGCCCATCTCAGACTACGAGACTCAACTGTTCTTGTTATATCTGGCTTCCTATACATACCATGTAGCTCACTATTACGTAGTTTTTTCCATCCACCTGTCGGTTCATTTCTTTTTTGGCCAAAAAATTTCCCTAAGAATTTCATTCTCAAATAGGCTACTCGTAATCTTAAATTACATTGGTATACATGATTGTTGTCTCATGAGTACCAATAGTAGTACTTAATGTAGTTTTTTATCGTGTTTTCAAATATGTTTTCGGAATTTCTCCATCACCCACAGTTTTTTTATTTCAATTTCAATGAATGGATTTAAATAATTATTTTCTTAACGGGTGTAGAAAATATTAAAATGTTTGCGTCTCTCGGAAACCTTGCGTGATAGAGAAAAACTGATACCATATTTGAATTCAGGAGAAAACATAGTATCAGAATCACATATTTTTCTTTCTGAGACAAAAAATAAATATTTTTTGTTGCTCAGGTTAATTGTCAGTTTTAATAAAATTATACTTGTATCCATTATGTAAGAATTATCAAATTGATAATCAATTTACTTTTCTTCATATTCTAAATCCTAATTCAAATCGAACATGATGCTAATACATTTGGATATTATTGGGACGAATAATTTTCAAATATAACTAAATCAATGGCACTATGGAACCTGTAGGTTCATGACCGCGAGGAGATAAGGTATTCGTTCGTCCGCTAATGTTTTCAATCATCTCCTGTATAATCTACTTTCCTCATAATTAATGTTATTCTTCTATCTTATTCTAGGATACAAACTGAACATTTCCGCTCTAGTTTCCTACAAGAAATTCCATAGACATATCCCTATTTCATTCCTATTCGTGCCACATGTCCTGTCCATCGGAGCCTACAAGACGTAACTGTTCTTATTATATCCGGTTTCCTATAAAGATAATGTAGTTCACTATTACGTGGTCTTCTCCATTCATCTGTCTGTCCTTCTCTCTTTGGTCCAAAATTTTTCCTATGAACTTTATTCTCAAATACTCGTATTTTTTTGTTCTCCCTTAAAGTGAGAGTTCATGTTTCGCATCCATTTAATATAACTGGGAGAATAAGTTTTATATATTTTTCAGTTTACTTTTTTTGAGAGATGTTGTTACAATAGCCCCTGTAATGCATTATACCATAAGTTTCCAGAATTGTGCCTATGTTAAATTGTTTGTGCAACTCGTTCCAGTTTTCAATTATTGTTTCTTTAGGACTTTATACAATAGCGGGGCGCTGAGGTATTAACGCGGGAATTAGATAAATCACCCTTGGATATAGTTGTTTTACAGGAAGTTAGATGGCCAGGAAAATGTAGTCAGGAATCAGGAAGCTTTGCATTATAATAAGGGGGTGCAGAAAGACCTAAATTTGGAACGGGTTTTTTAGTCCGAAGGAGGATCCTGCCCGCTATCCGAGATATTAAGTTGTCTTTGACAGTATATCATACATAATTCTAAAGGTAAAAGACTTTATTTTGTAATCGTAAATGTATATGCTCCTACAGAAGAAAAAGGTGACAAGATCAAGGATGAGTTCTATGAAGAATTAGAATCCGTTTTTTGATAGCCTTTCACGATATCGTATGAAAATTGATTTTAATGCAAAAGTGGGGCGGGTAGATATATTCAAACCAACAATAGGCAAATTCAGTCTTCATGAAGATAGTAATGACAATGGAGTTAGATTAGTCACGTCTTCAAAATTGGTCTCATATTTTCTGGAGATAAAGTAGTACCCCATTCAATTCTCTGATCGGGCATTACTTCAGCGAATCTATGGCAAAGGCTCAAACACAAGTACGGGCATGTTAGTGTGTATATCTATATCCAATGTCAATATTATTCTGTAACCAAACATCATTATTCAGGTATAGCACTGTATTTAAATTCTTATATTACTCGTAATTCTGAAAGTTTGTTGATAAAATCCATTTCCATTCTATGTAGTGAAGGTATGAAAATTAAATATTCCAAACAACAAAATTATGTTAAAATACTTCTTGCTAAGATTGAGTTTTATTGTTAAAATTTATAAAAATTAAAGCGTGTTTGTAAGGAGATGCAATAAAAAACTGCAGCGCTCCAAATGCATTGAAACGATCGATGTACGTTCCGTTTAATGAATTTTGAGATTCTTCTCATTTCATATGAAATGATTAGATCGTTCCGATTTATTTTATGTACGTATCATAATCATATTTGGCATGACAACCCGGGTCGAGTCATACCCTCCGTAAGCATTCTCCTCCTGGCCTCTCTATTCCTGGCGACTGTCCACCAATTTCGAATTTTAAGTCTTAGGACGTCTTCTAAAACTACACCATCCACCTAGCTTTAGGTATTCCAACGTTTCTTTTCCATCTGGATGGTTCATAATTATTTTTTAACCTTTTCACTGTTATCCATTCTCTGTATATGTCCTGCCCATATCAATCTATTTTAATGTCTGTAACAATGTCTAGTGAGTTACACAAATGATACAATTCTTCGTTTTAAGAATAAATATTGCATTTTCTACAGTTTCTAGAGTTTAAGTTTTTGATTTTTTAAAATCATGATAGTGATGGGTATTGATGTATAGAAAAGAGTTATTTTTACTAAATATTTCATTTCATCGTCTGAAAAAAATAGCTTCGCACTTGAAGATTAATTTCACGCGTTAAATATCAACATATATTCCTCATATTCTTTTAGGAAGAAACAGAATTAATTATAACACTCATGATAAAAAATAACTTATTTTGTTCACTCCTTTACTAATAATGACCTAATTATAATTCTGTTCTTAGGGAAGTAAGTTGAATTTACCAGAGTGACCTTGGTATCCATTGGCAACGGGATGTAATATCTCAACTTACTTCCCTAGGAAAGAAAATAATTGACTTAATTAATAATGTAAAAATGTTACCTACTTAAAATTTATTGAGTAATACAATATAATTAAAGGGCTTAGGGCAGTAACATGATAAGTCATATTCTGTTAAGAAATACCATTTATAACAATGATAGCAAATAAATGTATTGAAATGTCCATAAAATCATCTATAAGTGCGCCAGTTATGAGTTAAATCATACAGACACACAATGTATTAACAACAATAGTGTCCAATTACTTACTCACTTACTTACTTACTCACTGGCACTATCGAACCCGTAGGTTCATGGCCGCGCGGACATAAGCTCTCCATACATCTGTATCCTGAGCTAATGCTTTCCTATCATTCCCTGTATAATCTAAAAAAAAGTAAAGTGATCCCACAACAGGCCCGGAGGCCCCTGGGGTAGTAGGAGGTTAACGCTTCCACTTTTTCTAGACAACCGGCACTTTATGTCAGCCGGGTTGTCAGCCCTGCGTGACGGCCGTCTTTACCCCCAGAACAAGCGTCTGGTACTCATATCAGTTAGAGGCTGAATCGACCCCAGGGCCACGGTGCCGCCAGAGGGTTTGGGTCAGTTTAAAAATCCTGACCCCAACGGGACTTGAACCCTCGACCCTCCGGCTTATAGCTCAGTGCCTTAACCACTACGCTACGGCGTGCCCCCTGTATAATATACTTCCCTCAAATCATAGTTAATGTTCTCCCACCTCATTCTTGGTCTACCGGGTGTTTTCCCTCTGGCTTTCCTACAAGAAGCTTCCATTAACATCTTTCTTTCCCCATACGTGCAACATGTCCTGCCCATCGCAGTCTACGAGACTTAACTGTTCTTATTATATCTGGCTTCCTATAAAGACCAAGTAGTTCATTGTTATGGAGTCTTCTCCATTCACCTGTCTGTTCATCTCTCTTTGGTCCAAATTTTTTCCTATGAACTTCATTCTCAAAAACTCGTAATCTCATTTCCTCCCTTAAAGTAAGAGTCCATGTTTCGCACCCATATAATATAACTGGTAGAATAATTTTTTATATATATTTTCAGTTTAACGTTTTTTGAAAGGAGTTTGGACATCAAGAGTCTCTGTAATGCATTAACTTAATACATTGATATTTCATACAGAAGCAAACCGAGGATTCATGCTGACCTCAGAGATATAACGCTCATCCTTTTTACTCCCGTACACATTTAATAAAAAAATATTTTGCATACGTCATTTTACGATCAGTCCCTTTATCCCTCATATTTTGCAAACTGCAGCATATAACAATGTGTATCAGATTCATATTTAATGACCAAACGTTATTACATTTTTCTATTTTTCTACCAACTCTCATGGCTGGGTAGCCAAGATAAGAGAAAATGTAATATTTCTATTATGTAAGTTTCTTCATACGTTAATTAGCCTATCGTTTCCACTACTTATCCTCCAATCAGAATTTAAATACTCCATCAGATTATACCTTAGTTAATATTCTTCAACATGGGACGTCATCATTCTGAATCATACACTCCATTTCCCGTAAATATAATTTCATACCACATGGAAACAAAGGCTGCCGACGTTATTTTACAATGTCAGAGACTACCAAACTTTACCGTCTTTCAGAAACAAATTGAAAATAAAATAAAATTATTAACAGAAACAACTCGCCGATATCACATTTAACAACTAATAATTTGTTTTTTCATCTAATATATAAAAATGAATGTTTGTTTATTTGTTGGTTTGTTTGTTCGTATTCTATGCGCGGCTATACCGTTGATCCGATTTTGATGAGTTTTTTTTGCAAAATGTTCAGGAGATTCCCGGGATGAACATAGGCTATAAGGGAGTTGTAATACGCAACCGCTTCACCCCTAACAATCGCCCTTTTAAATGGCTTACGCTGCCTAAACAATAACAAATACACCAAATTAATGTAATGGGCGAATCAAAAATATGGCTATACGTTTGATCGCGTTGTGTGATGAAAATATTACGATTACAGGAAATATGAAATTACCGTTGGAAAGGCAATTATTCAAATTTAAGAAATGGAATAAAACAAAACAATGTAGGAGTTACATCATTAGTCAAAATGGCGTTGAATATGCAACAGCAAATTACAATTGCTACATGGACAATAACATATGCTAATGATTGTGAGGCCGCAAGACGATCAAGACGTCAGTTAAACGTAGCATTGCAGCCGTCGACTGTGGGGAAGTGGAGAAAACGACAGCTGGAAAGGGAAGGATGCAGAAAATCAAACCTCCTGGAAGGCCTCGCATTAGCACGGATGCAAAAACAACGAAGAGAATTGTGGAGGCGTTCCACGCTAGCCCACAAAAATCAACCTGCCAAGCTGCACGTGAGCAGTGATTTGTTTTGTTCTATTGTTGTAATTTGAAGGATTCCCTTTCCAATGATAACATCATATTTCCTTCAGTAATAATATTTTCGTCACAAAATGCGATCAAACGTATAGACGTATTTCTGAATCACTCTGTACACAGAATTGAATATCTCGAAAATCTCTACAAAAAAAGTCCGCGACAGCATATGTTTATCTTTTACGGATAACTCACAATAACCATTTTTGTCTTTCATTGATTTCAAGAAGATCAAGATAAGTAGATTCCCGGGCAAGCGTGCTCTGCCATACCGTTCATCCGGATTGTGATGGGGCTTTTTGAAAAATGTGCAGGAGATTCGGGGATGAACATAGGCTATAAGAGAGTTGTAATACGCAATCCCTTCGCCCCTAAAAATCACCTTTGTAGCGAAAAACGTGAAATAAATAATAATAATAATAATAATAATAATAATATAATAATAATAATAATAATAATAATAATAATAATAATAGCTTATTTCACCTGGCAGGGTTAAGGCCTTAAGTAAGGCCTTGTCTACCACTCAACCAGGTTTAAAAAAATACAACAAAAATAGTCTAAATTACAATATAATATATAATATATATATATATATATATATATATATATATATAAACGATTACAAGTAATGAATACAATACAATTAATATTTATAATGTAATTTTATTTACTCTAAATTTAACGAATTAAATATATAATATGTACAAGATATATAAAAAACGAGGAAAAGATTAATGGCATAGTAGCTATAAAATTAAATAAATAGAGAAAAATTAATTATTAGACAACAGGTAACTGTATAAGCGTGACTTAAAGGCCCTATTTTGACACTTAAATGGCTTACGCTGCTTAAACTGTAACAAATACACCAAATTACTTTACATGGAATTGAATATCTCAAAAAACTCTAAAAAAAAGTCCACGACAGCATATGTTTATCTTTTACGGATAACACTTTTGTCTTTCATTGATGCCAAGATGATCGGGATATGCTGATTCCCGGCAAGCGTAGCAGCTCAAGGCTGGTGGTAAAAACACATCAACATTTTTTATTTAGTAGCGCGCACGTTGGATATTGGCTAGTTATTTAATAAAATAGTATTCAGATTGTCAATACATTTACCTAAAGCCTTATATATAAGCGATAGATTAATTCATTATAGATTACTACTTTCTTTTTATTTTTTATTTATTTTTATGTATAGTAGGTTCGAGCTGTTATTCATTTGTGATTATATTCTTTCATTAGTTTAGTTTTGTTTTTATTTAGTTTTATTGTATTATTAGACATTATTTTCATTATTATTCAGTTTAACAGATAATTAATTGTACTATTATTGTATTTTTATGTATTTAAATGTAACGTATGTTTGTCATGGTGAGTGAAAGAGAAGGCCACATTGCCTTAACTCCATCAGGCTAAATATATAGGCTATATTCTATTAGGCTATAGGCCTAATACTTTAAATTAATCTAAATTTGCATTTATTTCAATTTGATTTGAATATTATCTTGACGATTATCAATAGGCCCTACAATGTGCATGTATTATTGTTGGTTTTCTCTAATTTCATTAACTCACTCACTGGCAATATCGAACACGGAGGTACACAGGAATGGACAAACCTCCAATCCATGTCGATCTAATATTTTCCAATCATTCTCTCCTCTTCTCTCAAATCATGGCTAATGTTATTCTCCCGCCTCATTCTTGGCCGACCTACGGCGATTTGCCTGTAGTTTTTTATTAAAGACGTTTATATGTCCCTCTTTCGTTCCCCATTCATGTCACATATCCTACCTATCGCAATCTACTAAAATATCCATATTGGAACATTATTTCCCATTTACCCGTTCGTACATGAATTTAGGTTCTGCCTATTTTCAAAACACTTAGGCTCTACTTCAACAAAGAGGGTGAAGACCAAGCCGCGTGTTGTAATAGTTTAATATTTTTATTTAAACACCTTTTTTTACAGCTGAGTTCATTAGTGTTGCAATTCAAATCAAGGATTGAAAAGACCGACGATTCTTGCTCACAGGCCTCTTATTTCAGCCTTGAGGTACTTTAATATGCCATAAATTTGCGGTGGGGACCTATGGCTTTATTTCACTTCCTAATGAAAATCCCGTGATTTTTACGCTCTTTTAAAATCCATCGTCCCGGGGAGAATTATAACCTGTAGACCCCGGAACCAGAGCGAGAATGATAACACTAATCCACCGGGACCGAATATGTTAATTTTGAGGGGATATAGAAAATATTACAGAAATATATGTAGATTTATCGAACTTTGCTCATGTTCTGAATTGATGACCATCACATAGACGTCTTTCGAGGCGAATGGGTTTAAGACCATGTAGCTTGTACTAACGTAGTTTTTCCTATACACCTGTTCATCCGAAATGGTGAATGTGATAAAACTTATTCTGGCAATGGCATTCCAACCATTTGCCTTGACGATTGAGAAAAACTATGTGAAAACCTCAAGTCAAGTTAGTCGGCACCAGGGTTTCAATTCGGGACCTTCCGAATTAGTCTCAAGCGTTACGCTTACACCAACTCGCTCGGTTTATCCCATTCGCCTCTAAGACGAGGAACACTCACCTGCTGTTAAATGCCTTCAACTAAGAAGACGAGATACATTCGCTTAACTCTGCCTGCTATATATTTCGTAATATTTTGTACAACCTTTGGCAGGGTATCTTTTGTTAACATTTATGAATAGTAGAAGAATGTGTTTTGGCCTTCACCCTCATTGAGATCTCAAGTACCGTTTATCTTTTGTTTGTTTTGCATTTTTGAAAACGGACAATATAATTTACGGTGATTTAATTCATTTCTTTTGGAAATGCGTTGAACATTTGAAGTGAATGGGTTAACCATCATGAATTCTTTTTTAGAGGAAAATGTGATGCGTATACCAGTGTAATAATCGCCGTTGTATTCTTTGATGTAAGAATCGTGATATCAGATATATTAACATTATCGAAGAAGGCAATATCAATTTTTGCATTGGTTTTAGGAAACTTTCCCCTTTTCTCTATGGCTACATTTACTTCAAGAAAACGAAATATTACTATGTTATATAGCATCTGATTTATAAAATTTTAAAGCAAAATTTGAACAGACCAGTATCTTATAATGCTTACATATTTATCGGTTACTATTTTCCTCTATAACTAAACTAACCACTGGCACAATCGAACCCGTAGGTTCATGGCCGCTCAGACGTAAGCTCACTACACATCCCTAACATGAGCTAATTAATGTTTTTCAGTCATCCTCTGTATAATCTACTTCCTTCAAATTTAGTTAATTTTATTAACTCACCTCATTTTTGGTCCACCAACTGGACGTTCAACCCTCTGGTTTTCTACAAGCTTCCATGGCCCTCTTTCATTGCCCATTCGTGCCACATGTCTTGCCCATCGCATCTAATCAAAAAAGGTTCTTTGTATCTATGCAACGGAATTTTTGAACACGATTTTCACCCACTTAAAAACATTGGATCGACTTTAAACTTTGTATACGTGTAAAGGACCCGTGACAATACAATGATTTCATATTTAGTTTCTAAAATCCTGGCCAGAATCATCAGAAAATAAAAAAAAGTGTCATTGTATCTATGTAACGGAATTTTTTAACACGATTTTCACCCACTTAGAAATATTGTATCGACGTGAAATTTTGTATACTTGTATACGACCCGTGACAATACAATAATTTCATATTTGTTTCTAAAATCCTGGCCAAAATCGTCAGAAAAAAAAAAGTGTCTTCGTATCTATGTAACGGAATCTTTGAACACGATTTTCACCCACTTAGAAACATCGGATCGACTCAAAACTTTGTGTACTTGTAAAGGACCCGTGACAATACAATAATTCATATGTTGTTTCTAAAATCCTGGCCAGAATCATCAGAAAATAAAAAAAAAACAAAAAACAAAATGAAAACTGGTTGCGGACTTGTCGACTTTTTAGCCAATCGTTGTAACAGCTCAGTTGGTAGAGCATGAACTCTAGTGGTATATAATTTCAGTAATTCATAGGTCGCTGGTTCAAATCCGGCTGGGAGTTTTTTTTAGAAGAGTATTACTTTTAGCTCATATCGAATTTAAAGATATTTACATTTTTATCTTATTCTGTAAAATATTAAAACTGAAGAATAGAAAATGAATAATAGTTTTAAAAAAAAAAACAGTTTTACTATCAAATGCGTGGGGTGCTTTTTGTGATTTTTACATTTTCTTCTTAGATACTTTACTTTTACCAATATCTGTTTATTATAAAAAATATTAATTGATAAAGAGCACCCGACGCTTTTGATGGTAAAATTATTTATTCCAAGCGTGTAGGAAATTAAAATTATTTTTCATTTTTTTAGTTCGGTTTTCTAATAAAGCGTGTTGTTTTAGTTTTTTAAAACTATTATTTATTTATCGTCAACAAGATCCCAGTATATTAATTTGTATAATGGAAAACATTTTTCTAATATTATTATTTTCAAAAGCATTTCTTGCCATTGGTTTTAAGAGGTTTCCTCAGTAGTTTATCAAATAGGTAATTGTCTTGTTTGCCTTCATATGCCATTTAGCCTAATTTTACAGAGACTTGGATAAACTTGGGTAGATTTCTGGACAAAACGCGGAAAATAAGAACAACACTCATTCATGAATAAATCAATATGTTAACAAATTGCAATACTATTAATTCGTAATAATTCTACATAACTAAGTTAATGTATGTAATTGTGTTGTTATCTAATTGTAATATTATTGTGTTTTATTTATTTATTTTTGTTTTAAGTATGTCATTACCAAACATCAACTTATTGTAATGGACTGTCAACAGCACGTACAGCTTACTGTCCGTGCGACCTATATTTGTAAATAACATTGTATGTATCTTACTTTTAGTCTAATAAGGTCCTTATGTATACATATCCCGAAATACTCCACAGGTTGGGAACCTTGAGCTGAAGCCCGAAAGTGAAGTGATTAATGCTTGAGGCTTGCAATATAATATGAGGAAAATGCTCTTGTTGAAGGAAGCTAGAACTAAGTTAGATAGTTTGAAGATCGTTTATCAGAGGTTCTGCTCCTGACTGATGTACAAGAAGTTGTTACTTGTTTCATGAACGAACGTAACTATAAAATCCCCTTAACTTATGGTCACATATATGAGTTATTATTTTAAGTAATCTCTTTTGTTTCAATGTTCTATTTCTCTTCAATATTTTAATATTTACTATCGCTGTGGTCTCGTGGCAGCGGCTGTTTTTTCACGCAGCGGGTTTGTGTTCGATTTCCGGCCGGGACAAGCTTTCTGGGGTGAGGCTTTTTTCCTGAGTTTTTCCTCACCTATAAGACAAATGTCAGATAGCTTTGCGGCCCAAACAGTCCCCGAACATCATCTGGCCATCATCATCCTTATTATCATCATCATCATTCCCTGGTCCACCGCTGTGGTCTCGAGGTAGCGTGCTGCCATGTCACGCAATGGGCTCGTGTTCGATCCCTGGTCGGGGCAGTTTTTCTGGGTGAGGTTTTAATCGGGGCTTTTTCTCACCTGTAAGACAAATGTCAGGAAAACTTTAACGCCCAAACGGTCCCCGAAATCATATGGCCATCATCAACATCCTTATCATTATCATCATCATCCTTCACCGGTGTGGAAAGCAACGGGAAGCTACCACACCTACAATTCCCTAGTAAAGCTGCAAGCATAGCACGAAAATGCTATGATTACAGTGAAGGACCTACCTTCGGGCAGAATTACTACGGATGGATCATTCCCTGTGTGGAAAACAACGGGAAGCTACCACACCCTAGTAAAACTGCAGAGCTAGTATGAAAATGATATTGATTGCTGTGACGGACCTGCCCTAGAGCAGAACACGATACAATGGATATACCTGTTAATTTCTATAAATTATCACTGATTTACCCTCCATGTTTACACAATAAACAATTTTATGGAAATGCTTATGTACGAATGGGGAATGCAAGAGTGGCATGGAAACTCCTTATAGGAAAACCAGAGGAAAAGTTGTCAGTAGGTGTGCCAAGAATGAGGTGAGAGAAAAACATTAAATGTGATTTGAGCGACGTAGATTATACAGGGGATGATTGGAAAATATTGGCTCAGAATAGGGTTGCATGGAGAGCTAATGTCAGCGCTGTCATGAACCTACAATTTCGATAGTACCAGTTAGTTACAACAAAATTTGTACAATCGTGCTAGAATTTCATTATTTGTGAAAATAGTACTCTTACAATAATATGTAAAGAAACTAAAATCGTAAATTTCTGGTTTTGTTGAACAGCAATGCAATTTGAAAGAAACTAATTCTTATGGACTCTTTATTCATAACGATTTTTTTTAGATATATGGTCTGAAACGAATGGCTGACTTACTCCAGAATGGTCCACGTTCCCTCTTCATTTGTTTTCTTAGCAACAGGTGCCTCTGACAAGTGATTGATAAATTCTATCTAACATCGCACAGTTCGTGTAGCCTGAAAACAGTTTAGTGAAGCTGGAAGTTCTACACTTCCAGCTATTGATAAATAAAATTTTTTCTCTTAAAAGTGATTGTTATAAAAAGTCTTAACCGCGATTAATTTCTCTTTCATACTAGTGCATTTTTGTATTAATTCTAATGCCGATTATAAAATATATTAAACTAGTTAATACCCGGCGTGCGCTGCTACGCTTAAATAAATGAAAATTAATGTGCTTTTATGTTTAGTTAAATAAGTTGGAGGAAAAAAAATATAGCAATTATTTTTAGATACTCCGTGCTGTATACCCGGCGTTGTCTGGGAATCTACTCATCCCGATCTTCTTGGCATTAATGAGCTGAAAGACGAAAATTAATGCACTTCTTATAATTAGTTGAGTAAGTAAAATGAAAAATAATTTAAAATGTATATCGTAATTATTTTAAGATTCCCCGTGCTGATTACCCAGTGTTACCCGGGAATCTACTTATCTCGATCTACTTGACATAAATGAGCTAAAAGACAAAATTCGTTATTATGAGTTATCCGTAAAAGAATACCCGTCATGTGCTGCTATTCTTGCACAGGAATCTATGTACTTGTCTCGATCTTCTTGGCATCAATGAAAGACAAAAATGGTTATTGTGAGTTATCCGTAAGAGATAAACATATGCTGTCGCGGACTTTTTTGTAGAGCTTTTTGAGATATTGAATCCTGTGTACATTAATTTTGTGTATTTGTTATGGTTTAGGCCGCGTAAGCCATTTAAGCGTCCAAAGAGCTACTTTTTTCACGTTTTCCTCAACATAGGGCGATTTTTAAGGGTGTAGGAGTTGAGTATCACAACTGTCTTATAGCCTATGTTCATCCCGGGAATCTCCTGAACATTTTACAAAAATCCCATCACAATCGGATCAACGGTATGGCCGTGCATAAAGTACAAACAAAAGAAACAAACAAACAAACAAACATTAATTTTTATATATTAGATTAAAAAGCTGTGTACAAATATATTGGAATGCTTAACTGTTAATTCTTATACATGAGAAACCATAGATTCACATCAGTTAATGTTTTGTGAAAAAAAATTAATTATATTAATTGAACTGTTTAAATAAACAAAATATTAGCAAAATTATATGAATTTTATAAATAAGAAAGGTGTGAGTACATCATTTAACGATGCTTTTTAAGAACCTAAGTCATTAGTGTCGTAATTCAAATCTGGAGATTCGTGATGTACTTGGTAGTGTGCGCCAGAACTTTCTACGACTATGCTATGCCTGTATTCAATGAGGTGGTAGGCATTTTGAACACCTAGTGTTGTGAAACCAATTTCGATTTGCTTAATTGTATGCACAAAGTAATTTCTTGTCCATCCTAACTTTCCCAGGCTTGTTCTGACACAGGATTTTTTTCTAGACCATAAATTACTAATCAAAAGTTGTTTTATTTCGATCCCTCTATAAGCTCCTGAAATTTGTGCGCAACCTTTTGAATCACAGTGTATATATTTTTCTTATCATTATTTGCTACATGATTTAAAGTAATCTTACTAAATTCATATAAACAATTATAGATTAACTGGTAAACTGGTAGATTTTAGAGAAGAATGATGTTTCATTACATCTACCTTAAGCGTTAGGTTTTAACTTTATTATATTGTTTAATATATATATATATATATATAACTATTTAAATATATTTGCTAAGGGGGTATAAATAGTTTAACACTAATGATATTGATTTGATTCCTCATAATTTCAGTTTAATTTGTATAAATATTTCGGTTATTAACCAGAATGACTTACCCTTGATTTTTCACTTTATTGTTGTGAATTATAGCTTTTCTGTATTTACTAATATTTATTTAATATTTTAAACTTTTTCAAACAATTTGTATAACATTATTTAACAATTTTTAAGTAAGTTATTTATTTAAGTACACAAATCGCAAAATTATGACGCTGTCAGACAATATTGTGATGCCGACTGCTATATTCTCCACAGAGTAGGCCTATATTACTTAGTCTGTGATTTATCTCTCGCTGTTTTGGGTTATCGCTGGTTAGAACGACGTTAGGAAGTGATAAGTGTACACCCATTTTTAATAAACGTTTGGTAATTTTAATATTATTAATATATTTCTTTAACATAGATTTGGGGATTTATTGCAAAGATTGAACATTTAAATTTCATAGGGACGTTCTGCCATCTAGCATAAGCTGTATAAACGTTAGTATGATATCGATAATAATCAATATGGCAAGGATGATAATCGATATGTGGTTCGATAGTGGGTTATCGCTGGCTCTATAAATCTGGCGCATGCGCACTGTTGTTCTATAGGACTTAGAAAATATATCAGATACATTAAAGTGATGAATCCCAAATATTTCTTTATAATTGTATATGTTATGATCTTGTGTACATATTTTCTGTATTGAATATTTTTCGCGGTTGAGAGGAAGAATAGGTAATATGCCCTTACCACTGCCGGTTTAAATAAATAATTCTTCTTCTTTTTTATTATTATTAAATTGAGGTATTATTACGGTTTTATTTTAAAAGTAACATTTGTGTTCACTCCTATACTAATAATGACCTAATTATCATTCTGTTTTTAAGGAAGTAAGTTAAATTTACCAGAGAGGCCTTGGTATACATTGACAACGGCATGTTACTTCCCTAGGGAAGAAAAGTAATTGTCTTAATTAATAATGTAGAATGTTTTTAATTTACTTTCTTGTATACATTTTTCGAATTTGCTGGTATTAGAAAATGAGCAGCAGCATTTCCCGCTTCCTCTACATCGCAATCATATCTGTAATTAATATCTAGTCTGAAACTGTTATTTAAAATGTCTGCCACTAATTCAGGCAGCAATTAACAATTTCAGTTGTTTTATGAACATTCCCTTGCTATCAAACAATTGAACTCTTCAAACCAAGATATAAATTCACACGAAATATAAAAGTTAAACATAATTATTAGTATATGCGCGAACAAAATTATATACACAATTCGGGAAGTAAGTACTGGTACATTATTAGTCTCGAACTTATTTGCTAGCCCTCGCTAAAGCTCAGGCTTAAACATGTCCTCGACTAGTAATGTAGGCTACTATTTACTTCCCTTGTTGCGTACATAACTATTGTAAAACAATAGAAAAACACAGAAACAAAGAATAGAAATTACTTACATTTTTTTCAAATGCCCCAGGTTTGTCTTTCTACATTCCTGGTTTCTCTCCTGGCATGACGTACTCGTAACCTACTTCTGAGGTTGGGGCGCCTGGAAGGCGGGGTTACGTTGCCCCGATGATATGATGGGTGATGATGATAATGGTGCGCCAGGAGAGTCCCTAATCCTAAGCTTAACCTAAGACGAATATGAATGATGATGATTGCGATGGCCATATGATTTCGGGGACCATTTGGGCCTTAAAGTTTTCCTGACATTTCTCTTACAGGCGAGGAAAAACTCCGATAGAAACCTCACCCAGAAAAACTGTCCCGACCGGGGATCGAACCCGGGCCCGCTGCGTGACAAGGCAGCACGCTACCCCGAGACCACAGCGGTGGACGAAATTATTTACATTTGTGTCAAATTACATAGTAATGTACAATAACTATTTATGTCAAATTACATAATAATGTACAATAACAATTTGTGTCAAATTACATAATAATGTACAATAACAACTGCGAGTTTTACATGATCTTATTTTCTGCGCGGTCCGGAAGATTTAAATAACACGTAGAAGAAATTATTATTTCGCTAATTTAAGGTCCGTATATTGCTTTGGGGAGTTAGTTTTTTTTTTATAATTCCTCGTAGCAGGTAACCGGCCTGCTGCCGAGTAGTCCAATGGTGGGGCTGCCACCTCATTGTAGCTTCCTCAGAAAATCAACTACAAAGATCAGTTTATAAATTATGGAAACTAATAAACGATTATAATTTAAATATATCAACAGAGAAAACAAAGTTATTGGAACTAAGCATAAAAGGACAAAAATTGTAATTGGAGCAAACATAATTGAACAAGTAACTTGTTTCAATTATCTGGGATGCATGATATCGTACCAGCAAAATTTAGACATGGAGAAGAAATTATGGAAATTTCAACAGATATGTGGTTAAATAAGAAGATATTTGAGAAATAAGACCGCAAGGGAAACTCAATTAAATTTTACAAAACAGTAGCCGTTTCAACATTAACATACTTGGCCTTTAACGATCTCTCGTAAAAATAAAATTGAGACAATAGAAATGAGATTTCTCAGATCAGTTGTAGGTGTATCTCTAAGAGATCAAAGGAGACGTCAAGATATCAGAGATGAACTACAAATCTATAATATAAACGAGAAAATACACACAAATAAACGTAATTGGTTTGAACATATACAAAGAATGCCAAATAATCGTTTATCAAAACAGCTGCTTCATTATAGGCCTCTAGGCCGAAGAAACGTAGGAAGACCAAAACGTCGTTGGAAGGACGACCTGCGCCTGCGGCATGTAGTGCGCCGGGGAGCGGAACGGGCCAACAGGCCCATACCTTGAAGATGATGATGATGCTAATTTAAGGTTAAGGTCATGGTTAGATAAGCTATTAGGTTAAATTGAACAAGACTGTGATGGATTTGTTATAATTGGCACTTACTAATAGCGAGTCCCAAACAGCAAATTTGACATATACTTCATCACAGAGCACCTCTCTGTTACTTCATAACTGTTTAATCTATGGACACATGCTTATTGGGACTAAATAAACATATAATATTCATGAAGAAATAAATAAAAAAATACAAAATGCTAAGAAATGTTATTTTTCAGTATATAAAGTATTAAAATTCAAAATATCCGAAACGTGAAACAAAAACCAGAATGTATGAAACACTAATTAAAGCAGTGTTAACTTACAGGAGTGAAACCTGGCTTATGATTGGACATGACAAATCTTAACTGGCTACTTTTGAAAGAAAGATACTCAGGAGGATATATGGACCTATTAAGGAAAATGTTAGAATGGTGAATGAGATAATAACAGGGAATTATATGAGTTCTATAAATCATTAGATATTATAATAAGTCTCCACCGCTATGGTCTCGAGGTAGCGTGCTGCCTTGTCACGCAGCGGGCCCGGGTTCTACCCCGGTCGGCTCAAGTTTTTCTGGGTGAGGTTTTTATCGGGGTTTTTCCTCACCTGTAAGACAAATGTCAGGATAACTTTAAGGCCCAAACGGTCCCCGAAATCATATGACCATCATCATTATCATGATCATCATCCTTCACCGGTGTGGAAAGCAGCCACACCTACAATTCCCTAGTAAAGCTGCAAGCATAGCATGAAAGTGCTATGATTGCAGTAAAGGACCTGCCCTCCGGCAGAATTACTATGGATGGGTTATAGTAAATAGAATAAGATGGACATGACACACTGAAGATGATCACAAAATATATAATTAGAAGAATAATAGATGGTATAATTTTCGGCATTTACCGTATAAAAATTGGCCAGTCTGTTAACGTTGGTCAATTGAGGGGTCTAGCGAGAGAGGGAGCTATACCACTTTGAGAAGAAATGGAAATAAATTAGGTTTTATAAAGCATTGTGTTATGAAATTATTTTTACATTAAAGGGATAACTTTTTTCTTCTTTAATTGATTGTTATATAAACTATGCAAAAGGAAAAATATAAATTTTAATATAAATGGCATTGATTATTTTCATTTCTTCTTAAAGTGGCATAGCTCCCTCTCTCGCTAGATTCCTCAATTGTTTATAAAGAACGCAAATATTTCCAACAAAGATGTTATTATTTTACTATTATTTTGAAAACAGCATCGTGCGAAAAATAGTGTACAACGCACCTTTGTGAAGTGTTTTACAGAATCTCGGAAATTAAAAACTTCGCTATCCCTCGGTTTTTAATCATTTCCTCACTTCTGTAAAAACCACTTCCCAACCTCGCATTGCAATATACTATTAACTTTTAATTCATTACCTGGATATTTATCTACAGTAACTCTTGCTTGAAAAGAAGATAATTCAACTTAGAAACACATTTTCCTGTCATAGATTTTGAAAAAGCATTCGACACAGTCAAGAGACCAAAACTCTTCAATATATTAGAAGATAGAAATATACCAAACTTACTTCTGCAGAACATACCAAATATTTACAAGGACAACACCATTAATATTAAATAACATATTTTCTGAAGAAGGAATTATAAATCGTGGTGTGAGACAAGGCTGCCCCCTATCCCCAACATTCTTTGCGATCTATATCAAAGAAGCAATATGTTGTTGGAACAAGAAATATAAATTTGGAATAAGAATATCAGAAAATACAAAATTAAACACTCTGTTATGTTGAGTGATTCCGGGTTATGTGGCCGTGGTCCATAGTTGGTGTTGATACCAGACGTTTCGCCCTCAACTGCGGAGGGCATCTTCAGTGGCGAGTGCTTCTATGCGTGTTTCCTGGTCGGAAGATCTACTTAGAATGAGCGCTGTGGACGTAGAGGACGTTGTATTAGTGGGGGGTGCAGGGTGAGTGGGCGTGGCTCTTGCTGATTGGCTAATAGTCGAGCCTGCATTCAACTATTAAACACTCTGTTGTTTGCGGATGCCCAAATAATAACTGCAAATTAAGAAGAAAATCTGCAGAATGGTCTGTATGAACTTAACAAAATTACAGAAGAATATGGATTGAAGATATCTACAGAGAAAACGAAAATTATGGCATTTAAAAGTGTAGATCCTGTCAGAAGTAACATTTTGGAGCAGGTGAATAATTTTACATTTCTAGGATGCAATATCTCATATGAAGAATAAAAGGATGTAAATGCAAAAATATCAACATTTTTAAGGATTTTAGGGTTAACAAATTATATCTTCAAGCCTCAGTTAGTCCAAAAACATTCAGTATTAAAGGTGTATAAAACACTGGCTCTTCCAACTCTTTTGTATGATAGCGAAGTATGGACATTTAAATAGAAAGATATACAGAGACTTAGATCTGCTGAAATGAGATACCTTCGAAGGACTGCAGGATACACACTACTATATTACAAAAAAAATGAAGACATATTAGAAGAATTGCACATGGAACCTTTAGAAAACAAAAAAAATTCTGATTACACTGAGCAACAAAAAAGAAACTTTTTGTTTTTGTCACAGAAAGAAACATATGTGGTTCTGATAGTATTTTTTTCTCCTGAATTCAAATATGATATCGGTTTTTCTCCATCACGCAAGGTTTCCGAGAGACAGGCATTTATAATTTCAAACACTTTAATATTTTCTAAATTCGGACTCGCCTAGAAAGTAAGAAATTACAATTTTCTGCTATATTTCGCCTGTGGAGCATCCCTATTGATAGTCCAATAATAATCGGCCAGCATATTAGGATGCTTTGATATATCTTTTCCATAGCTGAAATCTCCTGATGAAAGTGTTCCCCGTGCTCATTGCCCACTGCGTCAAGATAATAAATGGACGAAAAAATGTTTATTTAAAAATAATTATTTAAATCCATTAATTGAAATTGAAATAAAAACTGTGGGTGGTGGAGAAATTCCGAATACATATTTGATAAAAAAACTGCATTAAGTAAAACTATTGGTACTCATGAGACAAAAATCATGTTGACCAGAGTTATTTGTGTATTCTATCTAGGTTAGTCTGTTTTTCAAATTCTTAGGGTTAAATAAATTTTATATATTAAATGAAAATTAGTGACGGCTCCGTGGTGCAAGCGGTTAGACGATCGCCCTCTCACCGCTGGGGTCCCGAGATCGAGTCTCGGTCACTCCATGTGGGTATCGTGGTGGACGAAACGGAGCTTGGGCAGGTTTTTCTCGGGGTTTCTCCCATTTTACCCTTCCACAAAGTTCATTCTATCACTTCTCCATACCCATCCCATCCATTTCGTTTCATTCATTCGCCCCTGTGACGGTGCGTCATGAGTGGTCGGCCGGCACGCATGTCGTTCACAGACCTATATAAATATAGGGGCTTCATATCATCTCATTTCTTCGACCCGATCCTGAGTTTAACACGAGTTGAGGATATTTAATGCAAATTAGTAATCTCGAAATTATTCTATGATGTTGCACATTAATTCAATCTGAAAATAATTAAATGTTTAAATAAACAAACAAACTTTAGCGCAAATAAATCGATAACCTTAAGCATCGTTAGTTTGAAATCATCTAGAAAGTTAAGCCAATTTCCAGAGATAATAGCGTCAAAATGACGATCAAGGCAATCTTGAGTAATAAGCCTTCAATGCTGTTTAATCCACTGTAAGTTAGCAAGATGAAATTCAATTAAAATTACACGATACTATAATCATGGAGCGCACCTTTCTGGGATCCTGTACACAGCTGCCTTGAGATGAACTAGCTGTCTTTATGAAATAATAAGTAATGTGACATCAAAATGCGTTACAGTTTTAACAATTTCCAAACTATTTAACGTATATGCACTGAAGGAGTGTCAAAAAATTGTAATATCTCATCTAAACCGCGAAGACTGAAATAAAGAGCACAGTTCTTATAAATTCTTCTATAATTTTTAAGTCGTTTAGTGATGGAAAAGAAAAGTATATATTTTGTTTGTTTTGTTATGTTTTATTGACGTTAAAAATGCATCTGTTGATAATGGTTTAGTAGTTACAAAAGTTCCGAGACAATTAAGGCTGATTATTGTGCACCTTAAAAAAAGCATAAGCTGTAGAAGCTAACTCTCGTTCGATAGATTTTCGGGTAGCTCACCTACAAATACATCAAGGCTAAAACGGTTTATACTTCTTGTTGACACTTGTGCACGAAGTCGCAACCCTTACTTTTTATTTATATGTTTATTTAGCCTGGTGGAATTCAGGCCATGTGGCCTTCTCTTCCACTCACCAAAGAACAAGAATAAAGACCAGAATAAATCTGCCCATGTTGTCTATAAGAAAATATATATAATGTGTAAGCTGCTCAAGTAAGAATGATTAAAATAATAAACCCATTAAAATTGATTGTATATGAAATTAATATTAATGGGGCGATTTTTTGAATAGTTATGAGAATAAAACAATTATTCCATCTTAATCCTTCCAGGACAAACATATATTACATCAGAATATAACAATTATAATTAACTCTAATATTAAATACTAAATGAAGATTTGGCCGATAAGATAATATCTATTATATTGCGATCCACGTATAATACAACCAGTTAATGATAGTTGAGATTAACGCTAAAAGTATTTATGATCAATATTTGTTAACTCAGCCTGCCAGCCAAGTACTGAGTCTTTTTGAAACACGATTCCCGGGTGTAAAAATTCCGTCACGTTCAACAGTCCATAATCTGTACAATAAATTTTATAAAGAGGTGTAAAAAATGCATGGACAACGAAGGTGAACAGTTTCAGCACCTGCTTCAATAATGTTGGTAAATACGACAATTTGTAAAATAGGTACGAAAATGTATGTGGTTGTATCACCGCGATCCTACGCTGTCCGTACTATACTGCTGTCCAGTACTATACATGGAAAAAGCTGAAGGGTGATATGATATGGAATGAATGAATGAGAAATGAAATGACATGAAAGGGAAGGGAAGTTGAGTGTGTTGGTGGTATGAAATTCAAGAAAAGTGAGAACCCCCCCCCCAAAAAATGTCGAAAATTCCGCCGTGGCCCTCGATTAAAGCCTTTCCGGAACCGCCCGTATTAGAATCTGGGATTTCAGTTGGGGCAGCTGCGAGTCCCAAGAAGGCAAGATTTGACTTATTCAAGCAACATTTTGCTTGAATAGTTTTTTTAAGCGTTATATTCCTTTTCTCTAGTTCCGAGTGTCGCGGGAACAATTTCTCCGCCGACGGGATTTTAACTCGTGGATCTCGTATCCGAAGATTTTCAATCTCATAAAAGAACATTACATCTTAAGGGAGGCCTTTAAGCAAAATTCACCGACCTTTATCATCCCAATAATACCTTAGTTGTCTACTTGATATCTCATTGGGTCAGTACGCTGACCACACATCATTCTGTAGGTAAATAAGCGTAACTAAATTATCTTTGGTCTAGAAACTCCTCACTAAGGAGAGGCTGTGGCTAGACTCAATTGGCCGTTAAGCCAGTAAGTAAGAAGGCATATGTCACTTTTAAAATATACTTCTTCTTCGTCACGGTTTACGCTTATTTACTAACCTGTTCCGGCTCCAAATTGCTGCTGTTTTCCATCTTTTCTTTAGTCTTCCCAAAGTTATTCTTCTCTCGTGGTGAATAGTTGTATGCTGCTTTTGGTATTCTATTCTTAGTCATCCTTGCCAAGTGTTCTTTCCAGTTTGTTCTGTATTTGACTATTGTTGTGTTTAATTCCTCTACTTTTTAGTTGTTGTCTTATTTCTGTGTTGTGTTTTTTGTCTGTTCTTTGATATCCTGCTATTGGTCTGAGGAATTTCATTTCAGAAGCTTGTATTCTGGCAGATTGTTGTGTTGTCCATGTTTCAGATCCATAAGTAATAATAGGAACTGCCATTGTCTTATATAATTTCATTATATAGTCTTTCTTGGCTTTATTTTTCAAAGTTCTTCTCAGTGTTCCTGTTATATAATTAAACTTATTTTGTTTATTTATATCTTTCCGTTTATCTTCCGTTGTGTATGATATTTCGCAACCTAGAAAGTTATATCTTACCACTTGTTCTATTGGTTTATTTTCTAATATTATCTTTGTCCGAACTGGATGAGTATCCTTGAAAGCCATTGTTTTTTTTAATTTTTCTGATGATATATCCATATTGTATTTTTTTATTTCATTTAGTTTATTTATCATTCTTTGTAATTCGTCTTCTGATTTTGCTATTAAAATCTGTTCATCTGCAAAAGCTACTGTTTTTATTACTATATTTTCTAAGCTAGTACCCCCAGTCGTCATTTGTTTCCATGATCTTTTCGTGTCAAAATACATGTTAATAAGAGTGGTTGATTAAAATATAAAACTGCAAATAAAAATTGTAGTTGCATCATGTGACTATAGAGTATTGGAACAAAATATAAATATTAGGCGAAGACAGGACACTTTTAGTTTTTAACAATAACTCCCTAATTACATTCTTTAATCCACTTCTCAAATCAAACGCATTGTACGAGTAGTAATAATATTTGTGTTGAAATTATTATTCTGAGTCTACGTATAAATGTCCAATCTACAATATTTCTTCTTCTTCTTTTCCAGGATTAGGCCAATGTGACCTGTTCCGACAATATTTCCATCTTTATTAAATGTCCATTCAATAAAATGTCTATTGTTATCAAATTATTTTACAATTCATAAAATGTCCGTAGAATGAACCTTTACTTTATGTGCTAGTAAAACATTAGACTAATATCCATTTTATTTCATTCATATGTATATTTCAATTTTGAACTTCCTCTTTCTCACTTGGCATATTATCTTGTTTTAAATTATAAGATATTACCTTCAAGTAGGTTGGTAAATTTTCAATGATTTTATATCCATTTCTCTTAAAATGTGTTCTACTCTCATTTGATTTATAGTATATATTTAATTTATTGGTTCTATTTATGTGATTTGCTCGCAGTTGTATTATTGAATTTTGTGTTTCATTTTTGTTCATTACATAAATATGTTTTCTGTAAACCTCCATATGCTCACGTGGTGATAAGAAAAAAAAATCAAATTTGAAATGCTAAACTTCAACCAAATTCTTTTTCCTGTGGAAACGTTAAATAAATTTTTAAAACATATTCCAAACAGGGCAAGGTCCAGTCTTTGTGTATAATTAGTCTATACTAATATATTACTTTCGTTAGTAGTCAATTCCGTTAGACATATATTTTGAACATTTTTCTATGTAGACATCAATTGTTTAACATTTTAGATGTGTATTATTTATTTTTGGAGATTTTGGATGTGAACATTTATGTTTCTCATTATTTTCAGTTTTGGACTATAATTTCATTATGGAATCATTCCTAGCTTTATTTTTTCAAAGTTCGTTTTAGTGTTCCTGTTAATAATTAAACTTATTTAGTTTGTTGTTTATACAAGCTGCTGAAATGAAATTCTTCACACCAATAGCAGGATGTCAAAGAACAGACACACAACACAACACAGAAATAAGACAGCATCTAAAAGTAGAGGAATTAAACACAACAATAGTCAAATATAGAACAAACTGGAAAGAACACTTAGCAAGGATGACTGAAAATAGAATACCAGAAGCAGCATACAACTATTCACAACTAGGAAGAAGAAGTTTGGGAAGACCAAAGAAAATATAGAGACAGCAGCAATTTGGAGCCGGAACAGGCTAATGAATAAGCCTAAACCGTGACGAGAAGAAGAAGAAAAAAAGTATTATAAATTAAATATGAATTATAGACTGAACATTAAAGACCGGATGTATGCGAAGATATCAAGAAAAATAATCGTTATCTCAGTCAAATATTTAATTTATTCAAGTCGACGTTTCAATCTCCTGTGCGAGATCATTTTCAAGATATTTGATTTAACAATTAATTATTGTTATTATTATTAACTTCTCTCAGGGAATAATATATATATATATATATATATATATATATATATATATATATATATAAATATATTAAATATCAAGAAAATTCGAAATTTGAGAGTTGTGAAATGTGTTGATCACGAAAAACATCAACAAATTTGCAAAGTGTATTTGCTGAATTTCCTCTTTCAGGAATGTCGTTTGTAACGTTTTACTTGGTGCTAAAATATATTGTAGATATTCGGTTTTAACAATGACTCATATTATCCTTGGTTAAATTGAAATTAAGTACATTTTTGAGAAATTGCAGAATGAAACTTATGAATAGAATAATTGTTTGCAAGCAGCGTTATCGTATCCTTTACAGTTCACTTCATTTTACTACATATTTGACACAAAATCAGGTGCTAACAGCATATTAAAAGTACTTCTTTATCACAGTTTTCATTCAATACCATAACTTTCTTGGAATTAGCAAACATTTTGGTATGTCAGGATGTAAGCAATTGAAAGTAATGGCAAATTGTTAAATACAATTAAAATTGAGGAATGAAAACAAAAAAAGTATCATCATTAACATTATTTAACAGGAATTGTTAATTATTAATATGATTAATTTTATTATAATTTTAAACTGTTTACTTGTGTACTATCATATTTAACCTACTTGCAAATTACAATATATTAAAATTAAATCAAACACTTTGATCCTTTTGGGCTTAAGTACGTCAATTCGTCCAAGTTATATATTGTCATAGTTGAAGATATTCAGGAATATAATTCAGGCTACAGTAATTTTGCAAAAATAAGTTGGAACAAAATCATAAATAAAAAAAAATAGTATAGAATGAAATAAAAGAAAACTTAATAATAATGATGATGATATGATGATGATGATGATGATGAATGTGATGATGATGACGATGACGACGACATTAAATGAACGTTTCAAAACAGACACTGGAAATTGTTATTTAGAGGACTTATTTCTAAAGCTAATTTTGTAAGTATGTCTGCAGTATTTTATATACGTTTTGTGAATTTAACGAAATTTTTTTAAAATGCTGGAACCTCGGGTGCAATTTCAACCAAACTTGATACACATATTACTTGAAATATGAAACATGTAATATTTTTGTTTTACTCTGTGTTCAAATTGATCACAACTCTTAATAATAATTGTTCCTTTTTTCATTTTGTAAGATTAAATATTTAGTAGTGATGATATAATAATAATAATAATAATAATAATAATAATAATAATAATAATAATAATTGTGACTATGATAGTAATGATAATATAATGTTCAACTCTTTTTTTTAGTGTTATTAAACTTCACGTTTGTCTTGTAAGGAAAATAAATTATGGATATTTATTCCATATTTTAAGGCGGAAATGTATACTATTAATAACTGTTTATAACTAAATATCAGAGTTCTAAATATTTTTAACTCACATCAGCCCATATATAAACATACACTTTTAGGGATCATAAATTATGTACTAGAAACATCAGAGATGACGTTCCTCAGATACGTTGCAGGATGTTCTCTAAGAGATCACATTCCTAGTGAAACAATTAGGCAAGAACTCAACATTTTCAATCTAAATGAAAAATACATAACTATAAACAAAATGGCATGAACATATTTTAAGAATGGACTCTTCTAGGCCAACAAAACAAGCACTGTTGTACCAACCTCAAGGCTATATATGAGACGTCCTAGAAGACGCTGGGAAGATGGATTCTGAGAGCGGAATAGGCCGGCGGCCTACCATGAAGATAATGATGAAATTATGTAAAATTCGTCCTATAACTTGATCCTATAAATAAATAAATAAATAAATAAATAAAAATAAAATAAAATAAAAAGTCCGTGCCACGGCTGCTCTGAAGAATCAAGGCCGACTAAGATGGTTGCTGTTATTTTATCTATCTACGGGTTTTTATAGCTGCTGCCGTCATCCCGTGCCAAACCTCCAAAGCCTACGATCTTGGGCATCTTCAATGCTTAGCCCTCTTGCTTGCATTAATGTCTTCATGTTTTCTTTCCATATTAACTTTGGTCTCCCCCTTTCTTCTCTCTGGTCGGATGCCATTGATATAGTTGCTTTGGTCAATCGCTCATCTTCCATTCTTAAAACATGTCCTAACCACTTTAATTCTTTCTCCTCAATTCTTTCAATTATGCTTTCTTCTGCTTCCATTATGTTTCTAATTTCCTTATATGTGACATGTTCTAATTTTGACTTTCTGGCACTTCTGCGTAAATAATCCATTTCTAGAGTTATTAGTCTATTCTTGTAGTACTTATTGATTGTCCATACCTCACTTCCATACATTGCAACACATTCCACCAATGTTTTACCAATATATTTTTTTGCGTCTTTCCAAATATGCTTATCCCACCATATGGAATTTAAGGTTGATATTATTTTGCTACTCAATTCAATTCTGTGTTTTATATTCTCTTTGCCTATACCTTCAATGTTATCCATAATTATTCCCAAATATTTAGTTAGTTTCACTTGCTTTATTTGGGTTCCTTCTTCCAATATTAAATTTTCTCTTCATTGCTATTTATTGCCAGGTATTCTGTTTTTTTTGTAAATTTACTATGAGACCCCATGATTCATGTGTGTTTTTCAACCTTTTTATCATGAATTCCATATAAAATTTGCCTTGCGCTAAAACCAGTTGATCATCAGCTGTAATGTCAGCAAAAATCTGTTGCCTGTTGTGATACCCATACCTTTGCAGCTTTGCTTCCATTTCAGTAATATAAATTCTACATTAATAGTAAATAAAATTGGTGATAGATTGCACCCTTGTTTCAATCCATTTGTGGTTTTTATAGGATTAGATATTATATTTCCAATTTTAACATAAGCGGAGTTATCTTATAAATTTGTTTAATAATTTCTATTAGGTTTCTATCAATATTGTTATTTTATTATTTCAAATATTCTCACCCAAGTTTCATCACTGTATAACCCTCGAAAGGGGACCCTAAAAAATCGGACTCCCCTCTTTCATGGGTTTGTGTGTTTTACATCTTGACATGACGATTTATTCACTGGGATACACTGTAATGGTTGCTATTATTGTCTAGCCATTGTCAGCAGAGTAAATCGTTTTGTTAGAGTAACGTAATCTGTCAACCTGAATCTCAATTTTCTTAACCGTATTTAGTATTTTTTTTTATATATTCAGGAAAATACTCGGTTATTTTTAGGTAGAGTAGACCCTCATTCTGACGTCATATTAAAAATATGTTTATGTTGAAAATAATGAAAACCGATAACGGGTACTAGTTTATCCCTTTCATTTTCTTCTTTTATTTGTTACTGATTTTTCAGGCATTACTGCAGACTGGTTATCATGGAATAAAGAAATGGTGTTTATGCAGGTTAGGGCAATGTGCCTACTTTTTGGCTATAATGTATTCTTTTTAATTCGAACCACTAAGGTCTTGCTAAAAATTGGAATTATTCGAAATTCGAATTAACTAGCCTGTGATGAAAGTGATCTGTCATAAGTAATGCCACGAGTGATTTCCAAATTATCGATAAATTCACGACTCACGAAGTAAGGAGTTCATTTATCTAGCGAATTTGGAAATCGAGAGTGGCATTTGTTAGGACTATTTAACGAATGAAATTAAGCTGTTTACTCACAAATCATTATTTAAATATAGTTATTTCAAAATATTTATATATTTAATGTAAACGGCGATGTTTGAAAACAAATGAGAAACGTTTGTTGTGCTTCATTTGTTCATTACTGCAAGGGCAGATCACATTGTTTATTGCCAAATGATCGCAATATTGTAAGAATGCACCCTAGTGGATAAAAATGAAACACATCAAACTGTTTATAACCAACATTATATGTTATTAATTAATTTATGATGTCCTATGATGTAAATTAAGCTGGAACGTAATTTCCTGGGAAATATTACGTTTAAGAAAGTGCAAACAGTGGTTTATTTTTATTGTGGTATAATCAATTGCTAAAAAGTTTTTATATTATATCCCGCAAGCACTATCCGGTTACATTGGTGCACTATGTATAGAATCTGGTAATCACATGCATTCTAGGAGTTCTTACATTTTAATATATAAATTGTTATATTCAACTTATTTCTTAGAGAGTCAGTCATGCAAAATAATGCTTTGACCTATTCAGAATGTTGAAAAGGAGGAGCTTTATTTTAAAGTCATAAATTAAATTGATAAAATCGAGGTGAAAAAGACTGTGATGGTTGTAAAAAACTGTGATTGGTTGGCATTACTCCCATTGGGGCATGAGTTAGTCATACTAAAATAAAGATAGATTAGTTTTAAATTTTATGAGTTATGAAATGATGATAATAGTGAAATTGATATTGGTAATGAATTTCAAACCCAGCACTTGCCCTGACGTCAACGGAAAACCAGAATAAATCTGAAAAAGTACCTTAATGCTACTTCACTTACTTACTGACTGGCACTATCGAGTCCGTAGGTTCATTGCCGCGCGGACATAAGCTCTCCATAATCCTATCCTGCTAATGAGCTAATGCTTTCCAATCATTCCCTATATAATCTACTTCTCTCAAATCATAGTTAATGAACGCTACAGTCTGAGTAAATCCGTTGGCAAATATTTTTTGAAAAGTTTAATCTTCTTCTTCTTCTTCTTCTTCTTCTTCTACTTCATGAAATTAGGTCTTTTGACCTTTTTCACATCAAGTAGGATTTACTGAATCTTCCCATCTAGTAAATGGGCGTCCAAAACTTCTATGTCCTATTGGTTTTTACTTTAATAACAGCTGGGGGATTCTATCTGTAGGCATTCTTTTAACATGTTCATACCAGTTGTTTCTCATTTTGTCAATTATATTTGTTAAACTAAAAATATTTAAGTTTTTCCTATTATCTTCATTTCTTTTTCTGTCCAAAATTGTCACACCTGCTAAAGAACTTCATTTTTGCTGTTCCTATTTTCTTCTCTTCTGAACGGTTGATTCCAATTTTCACTTGCATATGTTAAGACAGGCAGTGCCATAATTTTATATAATTTTAATTGTGTACTTCTCATGTTTTATTTTTCAGTGTCCGTTTTATAGTGCCACGCATTCTATAAAATTAATTTAATTTAATATTAATATCTTCTGGCAGTATGCTACATTGCATCATAAATAATTGAAATTGTTCACCGGTTGTAAAATGTTTTCATTAAAATTAAGAATTGCGTCCTACAAAGGTCTAATTCGTGATGGATGATGATTATAATGAATTGCATTGCATATATATCATAATAACATTAATAAAATGATCAAATGTTAATTACACACGATTATGAATATTTAGAATATATATGACTAGAAAATCAATAAAATAATATGATAAATGGGGATTCATTTTGAATATGAAGAAAACAAAGTATTTATCAATTGGTTAACCAGAACAAAATTTCATTTTGGAGACTGGAGAAAAAATAAAATCTTGTGGTCAGATCACATATTTAGTAATTAAAATAAATAAAAATGGAAGTTGTGAAGAGGAAATAAGAAATAGAAATAATAAAGGAAAATTTGCAATTACTTGCGTAATATTGTGGGATAAAAATATAAGTAATAAAAATATAATTATTATATATCATACAATTGTTAAAAGCGTCATTACTTATGGAGCAGAACTTTGGCCATTAACAACAAAACTAAACAAGTATCTTTTGGCAACGGAAATGGATTTTATACGAAGGGTAGCAAGAATTCCAAGAAGAGAAATAATAGAAACTTAATTATAAGAGAGAAAATGAAGATTGAAGACACTATTTTAGATTATATTAAAAACTCGGCAATTAAGATGGTACTGGCATGTGCAACGAATGGAAGAGGATCGGCTACCAAAATGTGTTTTGGAATGGAACCTGAGGAAAGACGAGGCATAGGAAGACCTAAAACCTTCTGGAGTTAGGGAATATATTTATACATGAAGGAGAAACATCTACAACTAGGAGATTGGATGGACTGACAAAATTGACTATTAGGAATCAGACGAAGTCAAAGGCATTAATCATCTAAGTGATGATAATAATGATAATACTAATAATAAGTACGATAATAATTATAATATAATAATAGTCTTCTTCTTCTTCACTTCCTGATTTAGGCAAGAGTTGCCTGTTCCGTCTTCACTAATAGATCTAAGACCATCTCTTCCGAGGACGTCCGTTAATAATAAGTACGATAATAATTATAATATAATAATAGTCTTCTTCTTCTTCACTTCCTGATTTAGGCAAGAGTTGCCTGTTCCGTCTTCACTAATAGATCTAAGACCATCTCTTCCGAGGATGTCCGACATCTCTTCTTCCTCTTGGAAAATAATGGAAGATTTTATTTGGTAATCTTCTTTCTTCCATTCTTTCTACATGTTCTTTCCACTGTATCTTGTTGTTAAATATCTTTTCTTTTATGGAGTAGATCTGCAGTTCTTCACGGATATCCTCGTTTCTTATCTGGTCCATTCTAGTGCAGCCTTTACTTTAATAGTAATGATAATAATGATAGTGATAAGTTACCAGAGTTAAGGCTTTAACCTGGTTTTATCTCCTTCTCAACCAGGTTAATTACATTTAGCATTACATTTGACTTATAATACGTTATAATACTTTAGTAAAACAGTTGACCTCGATGTAATCTAATATATAACATTGAATGTTTGTTTGTTTGTTCGTACTTTATGCGCGGCCATACCGTTGAACCGATTGTGATGGGACTTTCTGCAAAATGTTCAGGAGATTCCCGGGATGAACATAAGCTATAAGAGAGTTGTGATACTCAACTCCTACACCCTTAAAAATTGCCCTTTGTAGCGGAAAACGTGAAAAAACTAGCTCTTTGGACGCTTAAATGGCTTACACTGCCTAAACCATAACAAATACACATAATTAATGTACAATTAAATTGAATATATCAAGAAGCTCTACAAAAAATTCAGCGACAGCATATGTTTATCTTTTACGGATAACTCACAATAACCTTTTGTCTTTCATTGATGCTAAGAAGGTTGAGACAAGTGCGTAGATTCCTGTGCAAGCATAGTAGCACATGACGGGTATTCTTTTACGGATAACTCACAATAACGAATTTTGCCTTTTAGCTCATTTATGCCATGAAGATCGAGATAAGTAGATTCCCGGCCAACACCGGGTAATCAGCACGTGGAATCTTAAAATAATTACGATATACATTTATCATTATTTTGCACTCTACTTATTCAACTAATTGTCTTTCAGCTCATTTATGCCAAGAAGATCGGGATGAATTTATTGCTGGACAACGCCGGTAAACAGCACAGGGTATCTAAAAATAATTACGATATAAATTTTTCCCTCTACTTATTTAACTAACATAAAATACTATTTCAGCTCATTTATGTCAAGAAGATCGGATAAGTAGATTCCCGGGCAAAGCTGGGTAATCAGCACGAGGTATCTAAAAAATATAAATTTATAATTATTTTTCCTTATAATTATTCAACTAAACATAAAATCACAATAATTTTCATTAGCTAGGCGTAGCAGCGCACTCCGGGTATTAGCTAGTTACTATATAAAATATATGTTGAGATTCTAAATTTAATAAATGGAGAAGGTAATAAATAAAATTAAGAAATTATTTATTACATGGAATACATTTTGCTTTTTAGAGGAAAATTAATTATCCGATAACAAATAAATTGTACAAACTTGACTTAAAAGTGTCAAGTATGCAGCAAGTCATTGATTACGAGTACATTACAGCTAAGAAAGAAATTCTCAATCATGAATCACTTACAAATAAATTCTATAAGACCAAATTGTTTCAGATATCTCAGCTGATAAAGTTTGTGTGATTTATAGGGGATGTGAGATTCTATAAGAAAAGAAAAGGCACTTTACTGCATGATAAAGTGTATTTATGATGGCAAATTCCAACTCCTTCGCAGAATAGATCCAAGTACGGGTGTTTTATTATCTAAAGTTACATTCTTCCAAACGTGAAAAGAGATAGAGGAGTATCTAATAAATTACACGAATATAGGAAAGTATAGAGCATCAAAACTTCTCGTACGTGAATGGCTTAGGAGATGTAACACCCTTGCATAATTGGTTTGAATGTTTGCCAGTCCGAACCTAGGAGTTTCGAGGAGATAGTGTGGGGTGTAGAATGTGCAAAATGAAATTGTGATAAAATATGGAGGTATACGTTCCGTTGATATAGAACAATGAAAGACCATGTAAAAAGCAGCATTAGAAAACATTCCATTCAGAGGGTAATATAACTTACTTTAAACCACTAAAGGATTAAAAAAATCCCGTTTATCTCTCTACAAATGCCTCCTCATTTCAAATTGCATGGTCATACACAGTGTGCAAGTAATGCATTTTTCAGCTTTAAGTATATCTAAGATTTACGTTGGTATATACAATAATTCTCACTAAACCTGTGACCTGCTAGCGGGAAAAGTGACTGCGGGCAGTGAGGCATCAAGTCTATCCGGCCGGGCATATTTACTGCACGGCACTTCTCTCGCTTTGTTGGTGCATGAAAATAAGTGCGTATCTTATGGCAGTGGATGTTGGAAATATTCTCCTCCTTCTTCCACATATTTTCGGCACCGTGATAGAAAACACTGATTTACACACATTAGTTTACGTTCTGTGATCAAGTTAATTTGTCCTGATATAATCATTCAGTTTATCTAACGTGCGGAAGTCTTGCATACACCTAATTACACGTTATATTGTTATTCTGTATGGTTTAATATGCAACAGTTTCGTACCTCGCTATACTGTGCTCTTCGAAATACCGGTTTATTGACCTTACTGAAAACGCATGGACTCACACTTCGTCCCCATTCTAACCAACTGTTTTGATTATCCATTCACTTGTCTTTGTAAACAATACAGTGATTTTACTTATATAAAGTGTTCTGTCGAAGTAACGGGTAATTGAAAGTAAACCACGTTAACGCCATATATCAGAGAAGTTTAATATGTGGCATTTGGCAACACAGAGAAATTATATACAGTAAAAGCTCCTTATTCGCTTGGGATAGTTCAGCAAATATGCCGGAAAACAGAAACCGCCAATATGGAATGGTAATTTGTATATAGGTGATGCATTCCAAGATTCCAAAATAAAATAAAAATTATGAAATTAAAATGAATTAAAGAGATTTTGGACAATTTATTTCAATTATCAATGCTAGGCTTAGTCAAGAGCTTAAATAACTTATTGTTTCCTGTTTTGCAGCTTTTAAAAGGTCTTTAAAATCAGATTGATATTCAGCTGTGAATTCAGCGATAGAATTCCTTATTTTGTCTTCGGATTTATTGATGAATCGTACAGTTGATTCATTAACATTGAAATAACATGATATAGACGCCAACGCGTAAACGGTCAAGCGCTTCTATTTTTACTTTAAGCGGCAATACTACTTTTTTCCGCTTCGGAATTAATTTTCTTTTCTTTTACTCGATATTATAAATTAGCAACTAAGCAGAAGGGACAACGTGTTATTCAATAAAAATTATTGCAACGAATGACAAGTTGAAACAATAAAACACCGATTGTGGCGAGAGCGGCATTTATCAATGGACATAACGGCACGTGAAATACTGCGGCGGGGGGGGTTTTTAACAACAAATTCAGGCTTAGTGACAATAGGTTTGTTTTACTTTGATATTAATTTGTCCATTTGGTTTAAATTACCGTTTGTAAAAGCCGCCTTGGCACCTGCCTACAGTAAAAATTTGCCGATTCGTTAATAAAGATACTAATTCTTCTAATATAACGATTGTATCCGCGAATAGAACCAGTTTTAACCGCCAATACAGGAACTGTATCGCAATTTTTGAACTCGTGAATAAGGCTATTTTACTATATATATATATATATATATATATAGTAGTAAGCTACAAAGTATGATAGTAGAATCGAGGAAAATGTTTAAATACCGAGCGACAGCTAGGTCTTTAATTTCCGAGATTCTGTAAAACACTGCACTAACGTGCGTTGTACATTATTTTTTGCACGATGGTGTTTCCAAAATAATAAATAATATCTTTGTTGGAAATATTTGCGTTCATTATAAACAATTGACTAACGTTAACAGTGTGGGTAATGTTGATTAGTTGAAACTACAGGAGACCTTGAGAACAATTATTGATAACATGACCGCAAGTTTGTATTTATTGTTTTATATTGTTTCAAATAAAGTTCAGTTCATTTAAAATGCAGTGATTTGTTTCGTATAATATATATTATTAACACTACCTTTTAGATATTTTCTGTATATACATTGTACGTAGTATGCATAGAGGGCAGTGGTTTTACTTCCCACGCTTGGGTGTAAATGTAATATTACAGTATAGTTATTTAGGTTGGCAACCCCGAAATGTAGGAAGTTGAACTTTCAATAATGGTCGACATTGCTGGTAAGTACGACAAAAAGTACTATCGCGAAAAAAATTGTGTATTACTTGTAATTTATTTTATATAGATATACACTTTATATATTTAATAATTTAAATTATAACATCTGAAGAATTTAATTTTATATATGTGCTTGTTGGAGCTCCATATTCTCTTCCGCTTCGAGTTGTACTTCTCTGTTCCGAGAAAGGACGAACTTCAGTGGCACGTTTGTGTCTCTTTACATTCTTTCGACTGCAGATTTGTAAGCTGTTATTGATTGGAGAATGATCAACACTTAAATTGTTGCTTTCAGATGATTCCAATATTCCGACGGAACTACTTCTGCAATTGTCAGTGTTTATTGTATTCGTAATTTCGTTGATAGTTGAAGAATCAGTATCTTGGCAACTGCAGAAAAAAAAGCAAATATTACAAATCATGATAGAACTCGTTAGTTTGAAATAAGTCGACAACAATGTGTAAATGGCAAAGGACAACAAACTGATTACTAGGGAAAGGATTTTAAGTGAACATTTTGGTCGTAAAAGGGGGGGGGAAGGTTCTGAAAATACATACAAAAATGTGCAAAAAAGTGCTGCTGAAACAATTTAATTAAGGTGTAAACCAGTTACATGAACTCAGTTTATATAATATGCATATCATTTTGCACCAAATTCTTATTCTTTATAGAGTCCATAACAGATATTCATAGTCCTTCAGTTTCTTGCAATATTTACTTCGCAGATGGAACATCGAAGAATGATGCAATCCGTTTCGATAAATTGCGTTTTGAATTCTGAAAGTGCATACAACTTATCCGTCTTAACATTCGCTATGTTACTGTTGTGAAAACCCAGATGTAATACTAATAAAAATATGTTGTGGTTCAGACTAGGGAAACACAGCCAACAAGAATTCGGTAGATATAAAACTGTTAAATTATTGTCAGTACTAACTGAACTTATTTTAAACTGTTAAAGCAACACTGTTGAAATTTAAAGTTGACTTCACAGCTGCATATTGACTATTGTTGCTGGGATATAAATTACATTGTTGACTTCTGGTTGGGATTTTAAAAAGCTGTTCAAGAAGAAAAAACTTTTTTTCCTATCCTATCTATTACAAACTCGGAGGAAAAGGTATGGAAGCATAAAAAAGAAGGGAAAAGGGGTAAAATGTAGTAATCTTACCAAAAGGTGAAAAAAATGTGTAACAAATTGTGTTCATTTCGCTTCATTTCATCCCCCCAAATACATATATTGAACTATCATCATCATATTACATTCACGAAAATTTTAGGCCATTTGTTGACCTGTTTCGGCCTCAAGAGAAACACCATCCAGAAGTCTTTTGAGTGGACGTCCTGGTCTTCTTCTTCTTCCTGCAGGTTGATATCTTAACATTTGTTTGGGTATCTGTTGATCTTCCATTCGATGGACATGTTGCATCCATCTTGACTTATAATCAGAAATTTTGTTTTCTAAAGGTGCCATGTGTAATTCTTATAAGATGTCTTCTTTTTTTGTGAAATAGTAGTGTGTATATTGAACTATTGGTATGAAAACAGCAATATTTTTGGAAAGGTGCTGCACCTTAAAATCCTTTACCTAGTGATTACTTTTACGATTAAAAAAAACCATGTTCTAAAATTAATTTCAGGTCGATATTGCGTGGGGCCAATATATCCAAGTGGGTCGTTCACAATATTTGAAATTGGCAACAAAATTAAGAAACTTTAATTATGATATTCAAATTAATATACTCAAACAAGACATTCGCATGAATAGTTATTAATATGAATATTAATTTAGGTAACTTTTATCGCTCAACTCATATTTTTTTTTCTTTTTTTTTAAACTAGTTTCGGAACTTTACACTTCAGTTCCATCTTTAGTAATTTTTGGCCGTCTTGAAGAGCCGCCTCTCGCTCCCGCTGTTGCTAGACTGAAAAAAACCTCGAAATCAGATTATTTCCCCGGGAATTTCAAAGTTCATTAATTTCTCCTTTTCGTTTTTTAATGTAATTTTTTTTCTCAACATTGAGTTCTTTCGGTTTTTTCTATTTGCTTTAATAAATTTAGTCTTCCTTTCGAAAATATGTGTTTATTAAAACAAATAAAAAACCCAAAACTCACTCTTTGGAAAAAAATCTACATAAAAGAACGGAAAGGAGAAATTAATAAACTTTGAAAATCCTGGAGAAATACCCCGATTTCGAGGTTTTTCAGTCTACCAACAGAGGGAGCGAAAGGCGTCTTCAAGACGACAGAACAACTGTCATGAAAATATACTGAAGGTGGGCGGACTGAAGTGTAAAGTTCCAAAACTAGTTTAAGAAAGAATAAATCATATTGAGTGAGTGAATAAAGTTAACCTAAATGAATATACCTTATAGTGCGAATTCCCTAAAAAAGTAATAATATAATATTATTATAAAAAAACAATGCAGGAAAATAACAATTTATAAAACACAATTTCCTAAGTTACCTGAAGAAGGTGAGAACCATTGGGGCCATGGCGTCAGCTCTGTTACTCATATGTTAGTCCCAGATGGAAACATCTTTAGATTTTTTTCAGTAAAGAGGCGAAAACAGAATAAATATTTTAATAAATATTGTACAGACCAATTCTAACATGAGATCGGAACAGACCAGCAGGTCTAATCCTTGATGCTGCTACTGATGATGATTATTTATTGTAATAAAATTGCAGTGATATGTTTCCAAAATTACATATCAAATTTATTGAAATTAAGAAAAATTCACATTCCGCACACTTGACAATCTTAAAAAAAATAGTAAATCTGGTAACCGATTGTCAATTGTCGATAATTACGTACGTATTTTTAACTTTTATAGGGAAAATCACTATGAGGTTTAATTTAGATTAAATAAAAATGTTTCATATCTCACCTCATATCCAGTCTTCTAATATACAGCAGTTTTAAAGCATTGCCAGCTATATCTTAGTCTAATCTCTCATCGAACTGATGTTATGACGATCAGAGCAACTACTTCTGAAGTAGTCGCTGAGCATTATATTAATTATAAGGAATTCGATGTAATGTGTGTTAAACCAATGGGATATGGATATAGAGGCTTCAAAAAATGTTATTTTGCTGATTTTTTATTGATGGTCCGCAATTTTTTTCTCTATTTTCGCTTCATTAAAACCAAAAATTATATTGAAATTGGATTCCGTATAGTAAAGTAGTGAAATGTGTATTTATGTATTTGGGGATTCAACAGTTTAGCTTACCCGTATATTTTCAAACTCCAATAGAACAATACTGCGCATGCCCATCAGTTCAAAGATCTGCGGATACATGCAAGCAGCGATAACGCACAATAGAACCACTAATCGTTTATTTATCGTTGCCTAGTAGGTTATCGCTCCTTGCATAGATTTATGAAGATCTTAGTACTTATAGGGACTATTTCTTGTCATGACCACTCTGGTTACAGGTAAATTTTTATGTATCTAGACACATTTAAAATGTAACGAAACGTAAAAGCTAACTAACTATCTCACGACTATATCTAATTCAATTACTCTAACTAGGGTGAATCTCATAAAACGCCCTATTTTACACGCTTTATATTAGCTTGACCTTTATCTAATCTATCTATCTATCTATCTATCTATCTATCTATCTATCATCTATCTATCATCTATCTATCTATCTATCTATAATCTATCTATCTATCTATCTAGTATCTATCTATCTATCTATCTATCTATCTATCTATCTATCTATCTATCTATCTATCTATCTATCTATCTATCTATCTAATCTATCTATCTATCTATCTATCTATCTATCTATCTACCTATCTATCTACCTATCTATCTATCTATCTATCTATCTATCTATCTATCTATCTATCTATCTATCTATCTATCTATATATCTATCTATCTATATATCTATCTATCTACTATAATATCTATCTATCTATCTAACTGAATCTTTCAACGCGATTTTCACCCACTTAAAATAATTGGATCGACTTGAAATTTTGCATACTTGTAAAGACCCGTGACAATACAATAATTTCATATTATTTTTTTGTTTTTTGTTTTATGTTTGTTAAATTTAGACATAAATCAGTTATTATCGACGCAGATGCTGTGTTACCGGCAGCGCCGTAGGTTATATCGCTGGTTATATGGTTACTTGTGCGCTTTTTCTTTATATTATAACATTGTCGTATTGTTATATTGTTTTGCGTATTTGAAAAAAATACTTAAAAATTCTAAAATAAAGTTTTAAAAAATTGTTTTAAATATTGTAAAATATAAAAATGAAGAAACACATAATTCAAACAATAAACTGAAAAATCAATGGTAAGTTATTCTAAAGAATAGGCCAATTTTAAAATGTCATCAATTACAAAAATTAATTGTCTGTATCACTTTGTCCTTGAGGCAATCCTGTAATGAGGAAAGTTTTATATAATAAAAATACTGGCTTGTTTATTGATGGTTCGCAAATGTTTTTCGTGTTTTCATAATATTTTTTGATCCTAAGCTGCATTTTAAAATCAAAACTTGGGGATAGTCCACTTTAACGTACCTGTAGAACAGTGCGCATGCGCCAGAGTTTATAGTCAGCGATAACCTACCTTCGAAGCATATATCGATTATTATCGTTGTTCGATTATCGTTTTTTTTTTTTATATATTTTGATACATTTAAAATGTAACGAACCTAAAAGCTAACTAACTAACTAACTCTGACTTAACCCAATTCAATTACTCTAACATAGGGTGGATCCCATAAACACCCTTTTTTCACTACTTAATAATCGCAACTATCGAAAATCCACTGGTTCCAACTATATAATATACTCTTGACAAAATAGCTAGTCACCATCACAATATATGTATTTGAATAAATACCTAAAAATTATAAAATTAAGTTATATATTTTTTTTTAAATATTTAAAAATGTTACTAAATACAGAAGAGGAGTTATAATTCACAACAATAAACTGAAAAATCAAGGGTAAGTGTTTCTATACTTGTTTAAAAAAGTCATTTTCTGGTTTGTTTCTGGATATTCCGCAAATTTTTATCGTGTTTTCATCATTAGTGTTTCAAAGCTTCATTTTAAAACCAAAATTGAATCCAAATTCGGGTGACCACTTTTTGATCAAGTTTAGTTAATTTTTTCTACAAGCTTGTTGAGGTAAATAACTTGGGAATTACGTGATCATACAACGAATTGGACATTTTAAAATAATTATTTCTAATGTTGACTTCAATGTTAATGTTCTTACCTTTTGTATTTAGATTTGAAAAAGAAAATATACTTATTAATATAATGTACTGCGTGATAACCACATTACAGTTGAAGTTAAATACAGGAAGTTCCTCGTCGAATAGTATCATTTGTATATAGTTCCATAAATAATTACTAAGTCCAGCTAGCACACACAAAATATATAGAGGAAGTACAGTATATTTCAAACATATTAATAACATTACAAAAAATTAAAAAGGAAAATAACCAAAAATTATAATGTACCGTACATGTTTGTATGTACTATAGTAATAGAAATTTCACTGCCTTCTGAATACAATGTTTGTAGACAGTATTAATACAGTTAAAAACATCACAGAGGGAAATAAATAGTTTGGAAAAAATTTACTTTAACTTACCTGATATATTTTTAAAGTCCTGTAGAACAGCAGTGCGCATTCGCCAGAGTGTATAGAGCCAGCGATAACCCACCGTTGAACGACATATCGATTATTATCGTTGTTTCGATTATTGTCGTTTTTTGTTTTGTGTATTTAGACACTTTTAAAATGTAACGAACCCAAAAGTAACTAACTCATACTTAACCTAATTAAATTACTCTAACCTAGGGTGGATTTCATAAAATTCCCTTTTTTTTCACTCCTTAATAATCTCAACCATCGATAACCCACTGGTTCCAACTGTATAATATACTCTCTGGAGAAAATAGTAAGTCACCATCACAATATGTGTATTTGAATAAATACTTAAACATTTTAAAATAAAGTTATACAAATTGTTTTAAATATTTTTAAGTATTTAAAAATGTTACTGAATACAGAAGAAGAGTTATAATTCACAACAATAAATAGAAAAATCAAGGGTACGTGTTTGTAAACTTGAGCCAATATTTTAATCATTTCTTCATTATATACAAAAACAAAATTATACACCTTAACATTATCATCATCAACTTCACGGATTAGGTTTTTGCCTGTTCCGATCTCACATCTGTTCAGCCCAGCGCTTTCTTGACCTTTCTATCAATCTTCGTCATCCAGGATTATATATAAGTGCCATCTTCGGTATCCTATCCTCTGTCATTCTTTGCAGATGTTCTATCCAATTTTTCCTGTGTTCTTCTGTTTGTTGAAGATGTGGTTGTACTTTTAGTTCCTCCCTAATTTTGTCATTTCTAATATGTTCTTCTCTTGTACAGCACGTAGGAACCTCATTTTCATTATATAATTAATAATAATAATAACAATAACAATAAACAATAAAATACTTTCCTCATTTCTATATGTTCTTCTCTTGTACAGCCCGTAGGAATCTTATTTCCATTATATAAATAATAATAATAATAATAATAATAATAATAATAATAATAATAATAATAATAATAATAATAATAATAATATCCTCAGCTCGTGTCTAACTCAGGTTCGAGTCGAGGGATCAGATGAGCCCCCTATATAGAAGTCTGCGATCGACAAGGGTGCCGGCCGTCCACGCCTGACGCACCATCACAGGGGCAGCTGAACGAAATTTAACTAAATGAATGAGATTAAATGGTGGCAGGGGGAAACGGGAGAGAACCCCGAGAAAAACCTGCCCAATCTTCGTTTCGTCCACCATGAAACCCACATGGAGCGACCGAAACTAGATATCGAGACTCCAGCAGTGAGAGGAGAGCGTCTAATCGCTTGCGCCACAGAGCCGCCTTTCACCTCTACATTACTCTCTCTAAAGTTCAACCAACGCAGTATTCTCTGATTTAACATAACACTTAAGGAGTGTAAAATAATTTATACATGAACGACAAAAATTAACAAACAAAAAATATTGATGCAGTCTCATATTATGACTGCTTTGAATCTTTACTTTTTGAGTTCAATACTCGGTTGGTAGCCCTTATGATTCCAAGATGGCTTAAAGACGGCGTAACATCTACTCGACTAAATTTGAAGTTACTGAAGAATGTATATTTCTCCATTCTTTTTTTTTCCAAAGCGTCTCTCATGTCTTGCTTGTTACAAACCTGTCTTGAACGAATTCTCCTTTTCAGATGTTCCCATAAATTCTCAATGGGGTTCAAGTCCGGAGACTGCGGAGCATTTACTTGTACTTTGATGTGTTATACAAAATCCTTAAACGCGTGTTGAAAGTGGTGTGTTTCGGATCATTATCTTGCATAAATACAAAATCTTATCTAATCCCCATTTTCTCTGCAGAGGTTAGAAGATTGGTCTTCAGTATGTTTATATACTGTTCATGATCCATCACACCATCAATAAAATGCAAGGTGCCGACTCCAGAAGTACTCATATATCCCTATACTAATAAAGAACCACCACTGTATTTCATTGTGGGGTGGAGATTTTACTTTTGTAGCTCTGTATTTTATTCCTCCAAGATTTTCCTCCTTCCTTTTGAACAGAAAATGTTAAATTTAGGATCGTCAATAAAAATTGATTTTTTACAAAGTTCTTTGGGGCTGTTTGTGTGTTTTAGCTAAGTTCATTTTTAATCTTCACTTACAAAGCATTTTTACGGACTGCTTTCACATGTAGTTCGCTAGCTCTTGGACAGTTACGAACATTGCTAGCAGAAATGCTAATATTAAAGTAATTCTTGATACTAGCGGCTAATTTAGGTGCTCTACTTTAAGGTTTTTGCTTTACTTTTCTCACTAATGCTTTTTCAACATTAACATACAGTTATATATTACAGCGAGAAATAAATAATAATATAGAAGAAGAATGGAGCAACATCGATTGGGCTCTAAAGAAAGCAGCATATGAAGTTCTAGGATTAAGAAGGAAAAATTGTAAGAAGAGAGGATTAAGAATATGGAATGACGAAATTAAAACAGTTATAGAGGAGAAGAAGAAAGCATATTTACAATATTTACAAAAGAAAACTGAAGAAACAAAATAAATATATTATAACAAAAGAAAGGAAGCAAAGAAAATTGTTAGGAAATCCCACCAAGACAGTTGGGAACGATATGTATCTAATCTAGAACATGACCTACATGGACGACAGCGGACTGCTTATAGAACAATTAAACATTTAAATAAATCAGAAAAAGAAGCTGCATATATACCTACATCAATATCAGAAGAACATTGGATAGAATATTTCAGAGACCTGTGGTACAACGAGAATGAAAATGAAGAAGAACCAAAATGTGAGAATTTGAAAGTAGATAAAATACAAATGGAAGAACTGGAAGAATCGCTCAAATTAACAAATAATAGAAAAGCTAGCGGACCAGATGGCATCAATTCAGAACTAATTAAATATGCAGATATATTCTTTAAATTAAGATTCTTGAATTTTCTTAATATGTGTTGGGAGAATCATAATATACCAGCAACATGGAGGCAAGGTATAGTAAAACCAATTTACAAGAAAGGAGAAAGAAACCAACCATCTAATTACAGAGGTATTACCCTCCTAAATAGTGGATATAAAATCGATGCTAGAATAATAGCAAAACGAATACAACGAATTACTGAAGTAACACTAGCAGAAGAACAAAACGGGTTCCGAAAAGGAAGATCTTGTACTGATGGAGTATATGCCCTGAACCAGATAATAAACAAAAGACAAGAAAAAAACCGGGAAACACATTTGTTATTTATAGACTTAGATAAAGCATTTGATCGAGTAAACAGGGAAATATTGTGGAATATCCTAAAAGAAAAAGGCCTCCCTATTCAGATTATAGAAACTGTTAAGAGCTTGTACTATGGAACAAATATTTGTATTGACCCTCAGTTGACAAAAAATAAGACCTTCCTGTATAATCCCAGAGGAACAAGAGATGTGGCCGACCACGTAGAAGATGGACTCCACTTTTAACTTCGCCGGAACAGGCTGCATAGCCTAAACCTTGTAGTAGAAGAAGAAGACATACTGTTTTGTAGGACGTCCTGATCTGTGCTATTTTCGAAAGATTTCCGTTCAACAACTCTATCAATTATATGCTGAATGGTTGTTCTTAGCCTTCCTAATATGTAACTGATTCCACTGATTTATACTGATTATGCAAACTAATAATTAATTCTCATTTCTCTACCTTTACATCCTGTTCTAGCGTTAATCTGCAGCCAGAACACACACAACTACACGGCAAAATAAAACTCAAGGTTAGACTGAACAACAGTACCAGACCCACACCCGCTCGACTGAACGTGCACATTCTGTTCACAAACTTACTACTGTATGAATATTTTTTGTTTGTTTGTTAATTTTTGTTGTTTCATGTATATTTTTTTACTCGTTAATCGTCATATTAAAACAGAGGACACTGCGTGTATTTAACTTCTTCTTCTTCTTCTTCTTCTTAGACTTAATTTGTAGGAGTTTCATTCTGTTTATTTCCAAATCACTCCTCGGAGGAGTTCATAGAGTGCAATTTAAAAGCTATATTATATAATATATATATATATATATATATATATATATATATATTTTTTTGCAAATGCCCAGGTTGTCTTTCGACATTCCTGGTGTTCTTTCCTGGCATGGCGTACTTATAACCCACTTCTGAGATTGGGGCGCCTGGAAGGCGTGGTTTCGTTGCCCCGATGATATGGTGGGTGATGATGATAGTGGTGCACCAGGAGAGTCCTTAATCGTAACTTAACCGAAGATTAATATGAATGATGATGATTGCGATGGCTATATGATATTCGGAGACTGTTTTTTGCCTTAAAGATTTCCTGACATTTGTCTTACAGGTGAGGAAAAACCCCGATAAAATCCTCACCCAGAAAATCTATCCTGATTGGGGATCGAATCCGGGCCCGCTGCGTAACAAGGCAGCACGCTACCTCAATACCACAACGGTAGACATATATATATATATATATATATATATGGATTAAAGATATCTACAGAAAAAACAAAAATTATGGCATTTCAAGGTGTAGATCCTGTCAGAAGTAAAATTGTACTGGACAATATAATTTTGGAGCAGGTGAATAATTTTACATATCTAGGATGCAATATCTCATATGAAGAAGAAAAGGATGTAAATGCAAAAATATCTAATTTTTAAGAATTTTAGGGTTAATAAATTCTATCTTCAAGCCACAGTTAGTCCAAAAGCATTCAAGACTGAAAGTGTATAAAACACTGGCTCTTCCAACTCTTTTGTATGGTAGCGAAGTATGGACGTTGAAACAGAAGGATATACAGAGACTTAGATCTGCTGAAATGAGATATCTTCGGAGGACTGCAGGATACACACTACTAGATCACAAAAAAAAATGAAGACATCTTAGAAGAATTACACATGGAATCTTTAAAAACAAAATTTCTGATTATAAGTCAAGATGGATACAACATGTTCATCGAATGGAAGATCACAGAATACCCAAACTAATGTTAAGATATCAACCTGCAGGAAGAAGAAGACCAGGACGTCCACTCAAAAGACTTCTGGATGGTGTTTCTCTTGAGGCCGAAACAGGTCAACAAATGGCCTAAATTCGTGAATGTACTATGATGATGATGATATATATATATATATATATATATATATATATTGTACATAGTGGACAAATAATTAAATGATATGTTTCTGTCGGTATTTGTAAGTGTATCAGTACTGCGTACACTAAGTGTAAGCTAAAAAAATAGCAGATTTATCATACATGGTTCCATAACTGTCTAATAATTTTTAAGCTAGCCAATATTATGTATACATGTTTTTTTTTGGTCCACTTTAATACTTACATACATTTTTTATCTGCGATTAAACTAGCCTGTATCTTCTTTCGACATAATATATTCAACTAACATTCAGAACCCACTAAAATATTTAATTCTTATTTATAGACGTAATATATAAAGTCATATCGGTTCTAGGATCTTCAGTTATCCGGTAGGTTATGTACTCCGATGGAGAAGACTATATAACAGGAAGCCAGATATAATAACAGTTAGACTGCGATGGCCAGGACATGTGGTACGAATGGGGAATGAAAGACGTGCATGCAAGATTCTTGTAGGAAAACCTGAGGGAAAACGCCCAGTTGGTAGACCAAGAATGAAGTGGGAGAATAACATTAACTATGATTTGAAGGAGGTAGATTATACAGGGAATGATTGGAAGACATTAGCTCAGGATAGGGATATATGGAGAGCATATGTCCGCGCGGCCATGAGGTTACGCGTTTGATAGTGCCAGTGAGTTAGTTAACGTATGTATGTATGTATGTATATGTCTGTCTTAGTCGTAACAACGCATACCGGATATTAGCTAGTAATTCATAAAATTGTGCCATGATAATACAATTTTTATTATTTTTCTCTATGAAATCAATTGAAATTTGAAAAATTGAAATGATTTCTCATCATATCCCCATGTGATTAATAAATGTGACATGAATTCCAGTGACCACCTCCAATATGGTAAATGACGCGGAGTGTGATGAAATAATGAGGTGTCAGTTCCCATTCCTAGTTGTGGTTGAGGATTTAGTTTGAGATTATTAGGTAATTAATCATGTCCTTCGCAATCCAGGCTTAATATCGCACTTGATGTCATGTAGATGTATTTACCTTAACGTTAGAGGGCAAGACTCTATTCATCCTTTTTGAGTAGGTGATTTATTATCAAGATCCTTCTTAAATGATGTTCCTGGTGTCCATTCAATAAATACATCCAAAAATGTAAGTTACTTATCTTTTATTTAGTAACTGATCATTCTTTGAATGTCAACGAGTGAATTTAGTTAATTTAACAATGCCATTAACTAACTCACTGGCACTATCGAACACGTAGGTTCATGGCCGCGCGGACGTAAGCTTTCCATTGATCGCTGTCCTCACCCAATGTTTTTTTTCAATCATTCCCTATATAATCTACTTCCCTCAAATCTTGCTTAATGTTGCTTTACCATCTAATTTTTGTTCCACCAACTGGACGTTTTCCGCTCTGGTTTTCCTACAAGAAGCTTCCATGCACGTCTTTCTTTCCCCACTCGTTGTCACATGTCTTGCCCACCGCAATCTATGAGACTTAACTGTTATTATATCTGGCTTCCTGTACATATTCATGTAGCTCACTATTATGAAGTTTTCTCCATTCACCTGTCTATTCATCTTTCTTTGGTCCAAACATTTTCCTTCTTCTTCTTCTTCTTCTTCACGGTTTAGGCTTATTTACTAGCCTGTTCCGGCTTCAAATTGCTGCTCTTTCCATCTTTTCCTTGCTCTTCCCAAACTTCTTCTTCCTTGTGGTGAATAGTTGTATGCTGCTTTTGATATTCTATTCTCAGTCAAATGTTCTTTCCAGTTTGTTCTGTATTTCTGTATTTTGAGTTTAATTCCTCTATTGTTGAGTTTAATTCCTCTATTTTTAGTTGTCTTATTTCTGTCTTATGTTTTTTGTCTATTCTTTGATATCCTGCTATTGGTCTGAGGAATCTCATTTCAGCAGCTTGTATCCTGGCAGATTGTTGTGTTGTCACTGTCCATGTTTCGGATCCATAAGTACCAAACATTTTCCTAAGAACTTTATTCTCAAATACTCGTAATCTTCCTTTCCTCCTTTAAAGTAAGAGTCCATGTTTCGCATCCATATAACTTATAGAATAATAGTTTTTTTAAAAATATTTTCAGTTTAACGTTTTTTAAAGGAATTGGGACACAAAAATCCCTATAATGTACAGGGTGTATAATAACACGCATTTCAAGAATTGAGCTTATGTTTAATATCTTTGTGCATCTCATTCCTATTTGCAATGAATGTTCCTAGTTATTTGAATTCAGCCACTTCTTCAAAATTTTAAAGGCTCAAACAGTGCCATTAGAGTTACAATTAATATTTCGTCGTGAAAGGTTTGAAACATTTTGTTCAGAGGTTTCTTATTTTGGTTTGATGTTGTTTTACGTGTTGTAAATCTACGATGAGACTCACAGCTTTGCTTTCTTTCAGAGACAACTATGTTTTAGATTTTAACGCCCTGAAAAAAATCGTCGGCCCCGTGTAGTTTGTACTTCGGAATCGAACAGCTGGGATAAAGATGATTACTTTTAAAGAATTATATTAGCCGCCTCGGTGGACACGTGGCTAGGGTGTACGGCTCCCCCGACTAGGATCTTGAGGTTTTGAATCTTAGCGGTTCCTGATTTTTTGTTTCCCCACAAGCGCGACAGGCCTATCAGGCCCGTGGCATACCAGTCTGCTGCTGGCCTGCACATCCACATATGTTAATGACAAAGGTTAGACGATCATCAAGCCCGTGTAGGGGTGAACATGTTGTTTCAGCATGTCGGATACCCCCATACGTTATAACTGGTCTTCTCAACCTGGAGCACCTGGAAGAGGGCTACTTATTGTAGATACCGAAATGGTCTTCTCCACGACGTTTGGGTGGGTATTCGGATCCGGCCCATACTGGCCGAAATTCCATGAGAAAATTTCTTCCTCCCTGGGGACCCGAACCAACGCAAGTTTCCTTAAAGCCCTCTGCGCCACGACTTCTTACCTTAACCACAAAAAAAAAACCACTCGGCTACTGCGTGGTGGACCTCCGGATAACTATACTTGTAAATAAATATGGATTAATATTTATCAAATTTGTTAATTCATGTATATGTGAATATTACTATTTATTAATTATTATTGATGTATTGATAGTGAGCCACACCGGGATTTTTCGGGGTTTTCTCGAGGTTGTCACATTTCTCGGATTTTATATTATCAACACACTCCACTCCTTTTCCCTCCCATATCATGTCATTTCATCTCCATTCATTCATTTCATACCAGTTTTCACCTTGCCTCATGTTGGATAAAAATTGTCTTGTTTAGCAACCATAGGTGTCTAAAATATGTGCTTGCAGTGAAGTAATGAAGCACACTCATGTACTTGTTCATGACTCCAGTCTGCGTGTCAACTCAGGCAGAATAGGGTCAAAGGGAGTTTTGTATCCCCTCCTCAAATTCTTCGGTTCAGCCTAAATACCTTAAACTAAGATAGCCATATTAAATAACTCATTGTCACTATCAAAACCGTAGGTTCGTGGATTTTTTTTACTTAAGCACGTACATTTTCACTGCAAAGACTTGGAGGGCCTCTCTAGGTGAGAAAATCAACCAACGAATCACAATCGTTTAAGACAAGACATACTATATTACCGTATATAAAAATTTACTAAACAAAGTGAATATTATATTAAATTATGATGGCCAGACGGTGTTGAAGTGTTATGCCTTAAACGTCCTGTTATTTTTGTCATACGTAAGGGAAAATTTCGAAGAAATAACAACGAAGAAAATTGTCATGATACGGAATCGAATGCCGGTCCACTGCCCCCAAGATAATGGTTAGAGCCCTGATTTGTATGTGAAATGCATGTTTTCTTTTACGCATTAAAAAGTATGCGTAAATGATTCCCTTTCACAGACAATGTGAGCGGTATTTGATAATGCATAAAAATGCATATTTTGTGGGAAAATGCTTATTTTAGATTTTTAATGTATAAATGCGCAGTTTACTCCTAAACGTGGTATTAAATCATAATTTTCCATTCAGTTAATTACTAGTAATTAATTAATTATTAATATATATTTTTAAATGAATAAAGTCTCTTCTGTCAATTGGATATAAGCGTAACATGTATATTTACATCTGTGTAAGAACTGAATACCCGTGGGCCTTCCAAAAAATTGTATTTGATAAGCTTAATGAAGTATTAAATAAAAATCCTGGCTACAATACAATTTGTCAAATTAGCAAAATGGTCTCTGCTGTTAGTGAAAAAAGTGTAACCGATGAGGAAATCACGGAAGAAAAGCTGTGGCGTTTTTCATATGCACCTGTGACATCATGTGATGTAGAAAGGACGTTTTCACTGTATAAATCCTTCTTCGCTCACAGTCGAAGGAGCTTCATACAAGAAAACCTCATTAAAACTTTCCTTATCTACTGTAACAGCCAGAAATACGTTAAGATTACCCACAAAGCAAATAATTTATTTGATTTTATTACAATCTGTTCTTGCATATTTAGAGTGCATATTTTCTAAATTTGTCATGCATATTTACTACTTTATTTGGCTGTAGTAATGATGATACTCCTAAACTAAAGCGATGAAACTGAAAATACAACTAAAAAAATTGGAAAATGAAATACAACATTTACATTCATTAGGTCTAGTGACCTATAACGTTCCCATGGGATCGTGTTGAATGTATCTGATGTTTTTCTTTCTCTTGTATTTTAATTATGATAAGTAATGACACGAGTGATTTCCAAATTATCCATAAATTCACGAGTCACGAAGTGACGAGTGCATTTATCTAGAGAATTTGGAAATCAAGTGTGATATCTGTTAGGAGTATTTAACGAATAAAAATTAAGCTGTTTACTTACAAATAATCATTTAAATAGAATTATTTTAAAATATTTGTATTTTTAATGTAAACGACGATGTTTGAGAACAAATGAGGTACGTTTGACTTATTCCTTCCCGAAATTTCATCCTATGAAATTCAATCTTAGACGCTCTTCACAAAGAATTTAAAACATTAATCGGATATAAAAATATTAATAAGGGAAGAACATTTATTTTTATTTCACTATTTTCAATCATTATATTTAATAACTTTCTATGCTTCATTTGTTCATTACTGCAATCAGATCATATTATTTACTGCCAAATAGAATCGCAATTTTGTAGAATGCACCCTAGTGGAGAAAAAATGAAACACATCAAACAGTTATAATCAATATTATAGGTTATTAATTAATTTCGGATGTCCTATGTTGTAAATATGCCAATTATATTTTTCTGGAATGTAAATACCTGGTAAATAATACGTTTAAGAAAGTACAAACAGTAGTTTCTTTTTTATTGTGGTGTAATCAATTGCTACGATTTTCTCTATTATATCTGGCAAGCGGTTTCTGGTTACATTCGTGCCCTACATATACAATCGGGGAGCCACGTTCAATTTAGGATTGTTACACCTTAATATATAAATTGTGATATTCAACGTATTTCTTAGAGAGTCAGTAAGTGCAAAATAATGCTATGACCCGTTCAGAATATTGAAAACAGAAGAGCTTTCTTTAATATGATAAAATTAAGTGATAAATATCGGGTGAAACACGACTGTAATTGGTTGTAAAACAAAATTCATTGAAACGCAATTGGTCATTGACTCCCATTTGAGGCATGAATTAAATAGTCTCATTAGTATAGGTTCTATCCATGAGTTGAGCATCAGTATACTGCTACTATTTTTTTAAGCCCGAGGTAAGATATAGGCTACTTTAAGTCGGTTTCATTTTTCTCTTCTTTTCTCTCTTTCTAGATTATTTATAAGTACAGAAGGCTGTCCTCTTCCTGTTTGCTGGGTATTAAGTTCCTTTTATAGCTCGATCTCAATGCCATATTATACAAACATTTCCTTGCAGTGTTTTATAGGCTTCGATTTTTTCTCCACTACACTAAGGAGATTTTAAAATCTTTATAGACAAGTCCATTCTGCGGGAGCTTTGAAGTCTAAATGCATATATCAGGAAAATGTAATGATTTAGAATATTGGAAACGTCAGTTGTTACCGGAAATATTTCTAAATTCAATTCATGAAAGATTGGCATGCTACGAGTTACTGGTAAACTCAGAAAAATTGTTAAATGTGGGTAAAGTTCTGGACAAAACGCCAAAAATAACAACACTCATTTGTGAATGAATAAATAAATGATTGAATTGAGTAGCAGAATAATATAATCGTTAAATTTCATATGGTGGGATAAGCATATTTGGAAAGACACGACAAATATATTGGTAAAACATTGGTGGAATTTGTTGCAATGTATGCGAGTGAGATATGGACAATCAACAAGTACTACAAGAATAGACTAATAACTCTAGAAATGTATTATTTACGCAGAAATGCCAGAAAGTCAAAATTAGAACATGTCACAAATAAGGAAATTAGAAACATAATGGAAGCAGAAGAAAGCACAATTGAAAGAATTGGGGAGAAGAAATTAAAGTGGCTAGGACATGTTTTAAGAATGGAAGATGGGCGATGCCAAAGCAACTATATCAATGACAACCGACCAAAAAGAAGAAACAAGGGAGGCCAAAGTTAATACGGAAGGAAAACATGCAGATAGTAATGCAAATAAGAGGGCTAAGCATTGAAGATGCCCAAGATCATAGGCTTTGGAGCTTTGGCACGGGAAGACGGCATCAGCTGTAAAAACCGAAGATTGATAGATATAAGGAAAGTGTAATATTGTTAATTCTTAGTAATTTTACATAATTAATGTAATTGTATTTTTGTTTATTCATTTCTCTCTCTCTCTCTCTCTTCTTTCTCTCTCTCTCTCTCTCTCTTTCTCTCCATCCCTGTCTTTCTCTCTCTCTTTCTCTCTCTTTCTCTCTCTTTCTCTCTCTTTCTCTCTCTCTCTCGCTCTCTCTCTCTCTCGCTCTCTCTCTCTCTCGCTCTCTCTCTCTCGCTCTCTCTTTTTTATATCATTACTAGACATCTTATTGAACCGGATTGTCGAAAAGCATGTACGGCTTACTGCTCGTGCGATCCATATTTGTAAATAACATTGTATGTTATAGTATGTATACATACATACATACATACATCGTATGTAGGCTAATTCTTCCCATACATTAAAGGGGGTGATGGGTGAAATTTCTATCTTCTACATTTTTTGAGCTAGAGACTTGGTTTTATGTACAAACATTCACTGTATGATACATAATGATGTGTTAAAGTTTCATTCTTGTGACACATTTATGTTATGAGTTATTAAATATTATATTAAAAATGCATATATTATAATTGAATGAGTTCAACAATTTTTAGTAAAATGTCTGATTTTTTACAAGACCCTTAAAACATTTAGAAAAACATCATGCATTAGAATTCTTATAATGTGAATACAAAGGGAGAAAAAAAATGTTGTACCTCATGCCTGGAATTACAAAAAAAATTAATAATTACGTACATTTTATTTTGTATTTCTTAAAATACTACTTCAATCATGAAACCCATGCACTACTTTGTTACCCATTGTTTTTAGGACATGCAGTAACAATTTGAACATTTTAGGACAACATTTGTGATTTCCATTCAATTTTTAATGTACAAAAATGCAGTGGAAATAAGTGTGCAAAAACAAGTTTAAAGATTTGCATGCAGGTAGTATTTAATTGGCGCAGCCTTTTAAGCCTGATGTAATTTAAGGCATTTATAAGTGCCATAGGCCTCTGAAACTTTAGCAACATGTACATTAAAGTACAGGCTATGTTTTAGTACAAGCAAAAATGCCAATTTTGATCTCAAATGGTCAATTTTGTACCCATCACCCCCCTTAATAAGCATGTCTGGATTGATGGCAGCAAACAACTTCTCTAATCCTGTCTCTCAACTCAGGCAGGTTAGCAGGCAATGCAGGCACGTAGACGCTATCCTTTACAAAGCCCCAAAGGAAAAAAAAAAATCGCATGAGGTGAGATCCGGTGATCTAGGAGGCCACTGGAGATAAGCCCTGTCATCTGGACCATGACGACCAATCCAGTCATGACAGTGTGTAAGGTCTTATGAAAATGCTTACATATGCGTCCTTACTGTTTAAAATTGTTACAGGCTCTAAAGCCTGACTTTGCGCTTGAAATGTTTCAGCAGCAACATTCTCCTCAGACATTCTTGGTCGTCCCACACTTTTGCGTTTACATAGACAACCGGTCGTTGCAAACTGATTGTGCCATCGACGAATGTTGTTGACATTGGGGGGGGGGATCACGATTAAATTGCCTACGAAATGCACGTTGAACTGTCACAACTGATTTAAATTCTCAAACTGCAAAACACAAAACGCTTTCTGTTGAGGAATTGCCATATTTGTTATTATTATTATTGCCATAGAAACAAAACAAATGAAAGCTATCCGCTCACTCACACAACTAAAACTATCAAACTGCAAAACACAAAACCCTTTCTGTTGAGGAATTGCCATATTTGTCATTATTATTATTGCCATAGAAACAAAACAAATGAAAGCTATCAGCTCACTCACACAACTAAAACTATCTTCTTTCCTGTTTCATTTCAGTCTACACACAACTTTCTACGCCTTATCTGAGTGATTACATTATTACTTGGAACTAATACATTCTTTTTATGTACACCCTTAGACAAAACAAATGAGTCATCCGCAGATTCAATCAACCGATCGGGGAACTTCGTGAGCGCTCGCAGAAGCCTGTTTTCAGTAATTGTACTGGGTTGTTTGCTAGTTAACGCAGTGCACACTCAAGCAACGTAAGAGAGAGCGTGGCTTAGTGTGTTTCCGTGGTCGAGAGGTTTAACAGACATCATCTGCGTTCATAACCTCACGGGTTCGATTCCGTTCTACTTTTTTTTAAAACTCAATGTTAGAATAGCATTTCGCTTGTAATATAGTTTCATATTTAATTTTATATTTGAGTTTTATGGCTTTAATGCACACACAGAACACACAAAAACATAAATTAAACCTTCTTGTATTTAATTGATGAAACATTTTAATACAAATATCACGAAAAAAAACTGCATAATTGAGGACGCGAAACTGCGACCTTCTTTAGCAGAAACATTGACTCCATGCTTTACCGCTGACCTGACAGGACACGTAGGAGTGTTTTCAATTCATGCCACATATAACCTTAGCAATGATTCCTAACGAATGAAATTTGTAATGGGAGCTTAGATGCGAGTCCTGTACTAACTAGTTGTAGGTCTCAGCCAATAGGAAGTACGACCACACGTCATTGCTAACTCCCTGGCAAGCGAATATCAAATACAGTCACTGCTAAACATTTTTAAAATCTCGCTACAAAAATTATTAATATAGGTAATCTTTATCGTAGACTGCGATGGGCAGGACATGTGGCATGAATGGGGGAATGCAAGACGTGCAAGGAAGCTTCTTGTAGGAAAACCAGAGGGAAAACGCCCAGTTGGTAGACCAAGAATGAGGCGGGAGAATAACATTAACTGTGAATTGAGGGAAGTAGATTATACAGGGTATGATTGGAAAACATTAGCTCAGGATAGGGATGTATGGAGAGCTTATGTTATGAACCTATGGGTTCGATAGTGCGAGTGAGTTAGGACATCTTTATACGCGGGGAAGTATATTCACTGTATACGTACATACACGCACACACACTGTATTTGGTTTATATCACACTGTTAATGTTTTAAATAACCACTAAATGTCACTTTAATTTAAACCATTTATAGTCTTCCCCGCGCCGTAGCCTTGTGATTAAGGCAAGATGCCTTGGCGCAGAAGCTACGTGACTTGCGCTGGTTCGAGTCTCCATGGGGGAAGAAATGTTCTCAAGGAATTTCTGCCAGTATGGGACCGGTGCCCACTCAGCATCGTGAGGCATTTGGGTGGCTACAATAAGTAGCGACTCCAGGTTGAGAAGACTAGCTATAATGGCTGGGGGACCTGACATTCACATTGCACTATAATTTTAAACCTTCAGGTAGCAAGTGTATAAAATATTATAATTATAGTCTACGGTTTAAAATCTAAAATCAACACATCCGCGTCTTACTATAATTCTCTATGGGCTGTACATGTTTTGTAAGAGGAACTGTTTTGTTTGTACACGCGGCAGGCAGGGAATTCACAGCTGAGCAGTCTGGATAGGCTCTCCCATTGGATTTACGGTCAAGGACATTCTTCAAAATCCCTTGCGCGACCTATAACACAGTAGTTCAGGGACTGCACAATTGACTACTTTCCTAGTCTGGACCCAGCGCTATGCCGAGTAGGACTCGGAAGAAATGTGCGTTCAAGAGATTATTTTTTTCTAAGGATGTACACACTGTATATTATTATTATTATTATTATTATTATTATTATTATTATTATTATTATTACTATTAGTGTTACTATTACTATTAAGTAGTTGACACTTATTTTGGTGTGTATTGGAATAATGTTTGCAAGCAGTACTTGCTGCAGTGTTTCGTTGTAATATACTGTAGTAATATGGCGCAATAGAAGCGGAAAGTAAGGCAATGAGGGGTAAACGATAGTAAGGAAGATGAAGAAAAAATTGTAACGGGAATGCGAGTTCGCTGGGGCGTGTAACTGATAAAGGAGGCTCCGAGTTGCTCTGTGTTGATAATGATTATTCGATGTGCGAACTAATAAGGCGTTATCGCTCCCATGTGTTTCTAAAGGCAGTCTCTATCTCGCTCTCTGCCTGAGCCTGAGTGCCTGCTTTATTTCAGTCTTGTAAGGAACGTCAATTTCTTATAATCCTGCATCGCCTAAATTGAAATCATTAGTTCCTTCGTAAAGTCTCAACAACGCTAGACTTGCAAGCTATCAAAATAACACGGTTTTTTCTAAAAGCTCATTCAATGCAAAAAGTTGTGAAGCAGGATATTTATTTAGTGTAAGATGAAGAGGAGGCAATATTTTATCATCTTCATCAGAGATGATAAAATGGTGCTCGTATATCATCAGCTTGCGGAAAAAAAACAATCTATATAAATTTAAACTTCTATCGTACATATATGATGAGGAAAATTATATTTATTTTAGATATTTTGTCATTTTACGATTTAAATGTTTTAATATATCTAAAAAATATAATTTAAGAACATTGCTTATATATTTTGGGCAGTGATTAAGGCACTACACTACAAGACGGGTGGTCGAGGGTTCGAGTCCCGGTGGGTCATGATTTTTAAACTGACCCAAAAGCTTCTGGCGGCACTGTAGCCATGGGGTCGACTCAGTCTCTAACGGAAATGAGTACCAGACGCTTGTTCTGGAGGTAAAGGCGGCCGTCATGCAGGGCTGATAACTCGGCACACATCAAGTGCCAATTGTCTAGAAAAAGTGGGAGCCTTAACCTCCTACTACCCCAAGGGCCTCCTGAGGCCTGTAGTAGGATCACTTTACCTTTTACTTGTATATTACTCCCGAGCAATTCGCTATTTGTAAAGCCTTGCAATATTTACACTTGCAGAATATGTACAAATATTTATTATTCCACAGATTCTTCATCTGCAAATCAACGGTATAGAAATGTGAATAGCGACTGGTCAGTAATCCAATCTATACAAGAATTTTTACCTTAATGCTATTTGAAAAGTTTTCTCTAAGTATAGTTCTCGAGTAATGCTGATACTTAGGGCAATGAACGGGCTGATGTAGCAGCTAAATGAGTCATTCTACAGTCTATAACAGGGGTCAGTAAGTAATTTTAGGTGAGGTCCGGATGCGTTTAAAACATCTTGTCGAAGTCCTAAATTTTTGTTTTCATTTTCACTCACAATATTATATGATAGGCATATTTTAAAAACAATGAGAGTAATTACATTTGCGGTCTTGAGCCAGTTTTTTTAAAGTTAGGTTCACTCGGGGAGTAACTTATGCGAATAGTGTCTTCAAGGTGGGCGGCTGTTAATCTTGAGCGATATTTGTGCCGATGCTCCACAAAGCAGCCGCTTACGTATCAAAGTATATGTTGGTACGCACCAAAGGAATCTGACAGCAAAGGAGGCGCTTCTATGTCAGAAGTCGCCGCCGCCGAGTACACCCTCCCGAAAGATAAGTTTCATAAATAGGCGTTAAGCTTGCGTTCGAGTTACGAACAAAAATATTGTGTTTAAATAATATGGCTGCTCCGATTAAAAGAGGCTTGAGATGTCAAAGTCGGAAAGAAATTTATAAAATGTCTTATTTCATTAAATAAAATTCTTCTGTTGCACTGTTCCCCTCGGTGGCGTAGTGGGGAAAAGGTCGGTGGATCTGCTGGTCAGTCCTTCCTTCCAAGTCCGATGGACTCGCGGACCATAAGTGGGGCCAACAGGAAGATGAGGGCCCTGTTGTCAAACCTCGAGATCCCGGCCCACATGCGGGATTTGGGCCGCTGTTGGTGGAGTGGTGGGAGACTAGAGGATCGGTATCTCCTTCTCTTGGTTCAATTGAACCCGTGACCATCTGTGGGGGCACCATGGGAGATGAGCACAGCAGCGGCACGACTAGGCCTAGTCTTGCGAACGGGCTGGGTGGGACAATACCGGGCGTAATGCTGGGGAATTACCACCAGGTCAGTAAGCTCGGGAACGGAGAAAGCGCGATCTTTTGGGTCTGGGATTTGCGCCGACTCCTGTACCGGGCGACCCAAGGACAATCTGTGAGGTCGTCAGGAATTGAGCGACCTGACGTACTAATGCTCAGGCTGGACCCACTTCAGCAGCCAAACACGTCCCCAGCTGGTGCACTGGGGGAAAGGTCGGTGGATCTGCTAGAGAGTCCTCCCCGTCAAGTCCAAGGGACTCGTGAACCATTAGTGGGGTAGGCAAGAGTTGAGCGCCTTGTCGTACTATTTGCTCATCTGTTGGAGCTTGCGAGCTCCGTGCTGGCCCACAACAGCAGCAGAAGGCGTCCCTGGCGGCAGACCAGGGCTCGGCTCGGACCGTGCAGAGGGGAGCAACTGTACTGGTTCCTGGCTCAGCCTACGGGCTCATCGACAAACTGTGGGGTCGCCAGGAGATGAGCACGTGGATGTACTAAAGTCTCACACTGTGGGGCTTGTGGACTCAAGCCCTAGCCGGTCTCACAACGGCTGCAGGATACGTCCCTGGAGGCAGAACTGGGGAACGGTCGGTGGATCTGCGAAAGCAGTCCTCCCGGCTAGGCTCATGGAGCCCGTGGACCAACTGTGGGGTCGTCAGGAATGAGCGACCTGACGACTACGAAGCTCAGCAATTCCCAGAAGTTGCAACTCCAACATCCTCTCCCTTGGGGTGTTGGTTTCAAAGCCGAGAACTTGAACGTGGACGCGAACATAGAATAGGGAGGACAAGAAATCTAGGACTTGGGAGTATGGTTATAATGACCGAGGTATCCCAAGGGGTGGGGGAAGGGCCTAGATGTTGCACTGGGGGGGGGAGGTGTACAGAGCTTTTATGTGAATCAACATAACATAATATGCTGTGCCAGCCGGTTAGTTTCTCCCTTCCGCCCCCGCTCTCTTGCACTGCATGTTTTGAAATGTTGAAAGAATATAACTACTTAAAAAAAATAGTTTGTATTAACCCCGATATTTCCTTTTTATGTTTTAGTTTATTCATTTTATATATTTTTGTCAGTTGAGTATGATGTGATTTTTGGCTACTAGTTTTTTGATCTTCTGCGGTCCGGGCCTTTTCCTTTCGCGGTCCGGACTTGGACCGCGTTCCGCCAGTTACCGACCGTTGGTATATAGAGATCGGAACAAAATGCATAGCATCTGATGCTTGACAGATGCTATGAATCGACATGACATAATATGTTGGCACACGACATGACATATCAGCCAAATAAAACAACGCGAAATTAAAAGTGTGTCTTTGCCTTGGAACACAATCTCACAAAATAGAACCAAGTAATTTTACCCGATTAAGAATTGGATATGTTTAATTCAGCACGCCCATCATCTGACTAGCGATTCTGCCCATATGTGAGATCACTGCCATTCCCGACTTAAAAGTTAAATATATTTTACTCCTCTGCACTTCAATAGACTGAAACGCAGATATCGGTTACCTGATAACTTGAAGGATTCGCGTTCCAATGTCGACATACTTATAAATTCTACTTTTTTTTAAACTATACAATTTAAGTTTTTACACAGGTTTGAACAATAAGTTAATCTATTTTATATGTTAGCATAAGATAGTAAAGTATTTTAACCTTTTAAATTATTTTCTACAATACTTAAAGAGCGCTAATGGCTTTTGATATTTTGGGACCCAAAAAATCGCAATCAATCAATCAATTAATCAATCTGAAGAGCTTCTTCGAAAAAAGTGTGTGACAATCAATTCCTGAGAAGGTATTTTAAGTCTATCCCTCAAAACTATTAAGTATGCATATAAATAACACTTAGAACTCGTTCATGGAAGGTAAGAAAATGCTATATTTTAGACTGATATATGAAGAAAATAAAACCATAAAATACATAATGCATCCCATAAACTGAATTCCCCTTCCTTATTTATGTGTCTCTATCTCTTCCTTGCATGCGCGAGTTCAAACATACACACGCACACATACATGCATACACACACACACACACGCATACGCATATATATATATATATATATATATATAGTCCACCGCTGTAGTCTCGAGGTAGCGTGCTGCCTTGTCACGCAGCGGGCCCGGGTTCGATCCCCGGTCGGGGCAGTTTTTCTGGGTGAGGTTTTTATCGGGGTTTTTCCTCACCTGTAAGACAAATGTCAGGAAAACTTTAAGGCCCAAACGGTCCCCGAAATCATATGGCCATCATCATCATCCTTATCATTATCATCTCGTAATCCTTCACCGGTGTGGAAAGCAACGGGAAGCTACCATATCTTCACAATTCCCTAGTAAAGCTGCGAGCATAGCATGAAAATGCTATGATTGCAGTGAAGGACCTGCCTTCGGGCAGAATTACTATGGATGGATATTCCAACAACACACAACACTAATTAACAAAGAGTTAAAATAATAATAAAAAATAGTTAATTATTAATCCACAATCTCAACGTTCTTTTATACTCGTACACAAAATGTATTTTATTACAATTTTACAATCAATAAAATTGTTCCATTACAATTTAATTATGTCCACCGCTGTGGTCTCGGGTAGCGTGCTGCCTTGTCACGCAGCGGGCCCGGGTTCGATCCCCGGTCGGGACAGTTTTTCTGGGTGAGGTTTTTATTGGGGTTTTTCCTCACCTGTAAGACAAATGCCAGGAAAACTTTAAGGCCCAAGCGGTCCCCGAATTCATATGGCCATCACAATCATCATCATTCATATTCATCTTAGGTTAAGCTTAGGATTAGGGACTCTCCTGGCGCACCATTATCATTATCGTCACCCATCATATCATCGGGGCAACGTAACCCCGCCTTCCAGGCGCCCCAACCTCAGAAGTGGGTGTCAAGTACGTCATGTCAGGAGAGAAACCAGGAATGTCAAAAAGACAAACCTGGGGCATATGAAAAAAAAACAATTAAATTATTGTATTCTAAATTATTTTGTCGACGTTTGTCATCAGAAGCGATAATTAATTTTGACATTGGACGTAATTTAGCAAATGATCTTAAAGATTGCAGTGCTAGAAAACAAATAATGGAAGTATAAAATCCAAAGTTAGAGTTTTATTACATCATATTTTAAATGTCTAGCGTTTGCTTCACAGTTTAATTGTTATCGAGTGTAGATAAAAGTTATGCTGCAGTCTTAGTAGAGTTTCCTGTACAGAAAAACAGTTCATTCAAGAGAAACGCAGTCAAGTTTCTGGAGGAAAGTTAGAAAGCTTCTCTGGTTTAATACTTGGCAAAGAGAATTCTAAACTACCATTCAGAACTTTAAGACAATGAATTGAAGTGGGCGATGTCCTCAAAATTAATTGTACTGGCTCAACGCACGCGGTACTACTAAGATATTCAAACAATTTTATGTTTTCATTGAAGTCTAATAGCGTCTCCTATATTCTTGGCTTTTTGTCTTAAGTTCCAAGAGTTATCTTAATTCTGAGAATGCAAAGATTTTCAAATGAACACAAGTTCAAATTCAGCCCACATAAATTAATATATAAAGCATCTGAAATAAAAATCCTTAGCCTCTTAGGTTTCTGAAAACTGATTGTAAAACGGTCTTAATTAAATTGTCCGAGATCCGGCTGCAAGATTTTTACGTTCATCGAGTGTATGAACAAAAATTAATTTTTTTCATAAAATTGTGAATGACTGAATACATTTTTGCCGAGTTGCCTATTAAAATTTGGCGGCCAGTATGTTTAATTAAAATATAAATAATTAATTTATTCGAAATAATTTGATTCACTTGTTATTAAAATAAATTATAATCCAGTTCGCACAAATCGATGTATAGAGCTTGAAAAGTTTTGGTTGCCATTGCACACTTGGCCGTAAACCTCCTCGCGGCTACAGCAGGCTGTGACACCAATCAGTAATAAAATGGCGGTAAGTACGTATTTATTGTTTTATATTGTTTCAAATAAAGCTTAGTTGATTTAAAATGCTGTGATTTGTTTCGTATAATGTATATTAACACTACCTTTTCGATATATTTTTGTATATACATTGTACGTAGTATACATAAAGGGCAGTGGTTTTACTTCCCGCTGCGAGGGAACAATATAAAACAATAAATACGTACTTACCGCCATTTTATTACTGATTGGTGTCACAGCCTGCTGTAGCCGCGAGGAGGTTTACGGCCAAGTGTGCAATGGCAACCAAAACTTTTCAAGCTCTATACATCGATTTGTGCGAACTGGATTATAATTTATTTTAATAACAAGTGAATCAAATTATTTCGAATAAATTAATTAATTATATTTTAATTAAACATACTGGCGGCCGAATTTTAATAGGCAACTCGGAAAAAATGTATTCAGTCAGTCACAATTTTATGAAAAAAATTGATTTTGTTCATACACTCGATGAACGTAGTAATCTTGCAGCAAGATCTTGGACTAAAAGAAAAGTAGTAAATAATAATTTCAATGCCGTCAACCGTACTTCATTCTTAAAAAATGCTGCCAGTACAATTTTTTTTTCTAATTTTTGCTTCGATTTAAGCGCCTGTTGGTTAACGAAATCAATCTTACTATTCTTACAGATTTTTATATTCCGAGTTTAGTTACGAAAAGGTGACATTTGCGGCACTGGAGCGTTAACATATGTATATCATTATTTTACTGTAGATTTTCGCGGATTTAAGTATGATTAAGAAAGTTTTCTGGGTTTTTTCGCGTCATGGATTCAGTTTCGGCCTCTTTCAACTGATTCCGACGTTTCGGTATGATTCACTGATTCACATGACATTATCAAGGAATTATCATTAGGCCTTTCATTCCTTCAGAATGGCATGTGGGATCATGCTGAAACGTCGGAATCAGTGGCCAGAGGCCGACCTCGAATCCATGACGCGGGAAACCCAAGTAAACTTTCTTAATCATATACCGGTATGTAAGTTATACGCGGTGAATTATATATTTTTTCTTCTTCTTCTTCCTTCGAAGTATTAGGCCAAGGCCTGTTACGATCCTATAGAAAAAATACGGGAAATTCTCGTATAAGACTTGAAAGCATATAGTAGTCTCTGCGATTTGTTGCTGGCAAAAGGAAGGCAAGACCAGTGATGGGGTTGCCATCTTATAGCCTCTGGTTAGGCTTTTCTGGAGAAGAAAAGAAAATAAAGGAAAGAAGAAATGGATGAAAGGAACGACTCCCTAACCCTCGGATGCCCTAATAGCGTCGGGGTCGAAAAAAAGAGTTAACCAAGAGAGGTAAGATAGTAAAGTTAAAAGAGTGCAAAACACAAGTAAGTGGAAGAAATGTTTTGCTCAGCTTGGGCACCTTGTGGTCGCCATCCACATATCCCCTAGATGAGGACCCCTGAGGGTTAAAATATTTTTATATATGTTTCAATATCTGTAACAGGAAATATGCAGTTTCTAAGTTCAGTAATTGTATATATCTGTTTTATATATGTAACTGATCATGTTTTACAGAGTTATAGCAAAATAATAATATCTGTGAAAATTAAAATTTTATTTCAGCAAGCAAGTGAATGTACAGTGCGATCAGTATACCGTAGTATTGGACAGCTGACGCACTCGCGGCGGGGAACGGACAGCGTAAGATCGCGGTGATACAACCACACACATTTTCGTAACTATTTTGCAAATTGTCGTACATACCAACTTTATTGACGCACGTGCCGGAACATGGTTACTCGGGTGAAGAGCATGTGTCTTGATTATTTTATATGGATGCAATTTTAACAATTTACTAGCTTTTGTATAGAGCCTTAAGACATTTCTACTTGTTGCAAAAGGCGCGTAAGTGTTCCTATCGATAACAGATGTCTATTGTTTCTTTTGTGAGAACGCTACGCGGCTTGTTTGGTTTCTTGTGCTCAACAATTCCTGTTGCATGAAATTTGTTGTACATAGTATGGACTGTTAAACGTGATGGGATTTTTACACACGGGATTCGCGTTTCAAAGAGTCTTCGTACTTGGCTGGCAGACTGAGTTAACCCTTAACCGAAGTTGTGGGATCTTTTATGATACCAATGAAACTGGACACCCCTGACATTCTTTTAAAATCCATTTTTTTAATCCTTTTGTGTAGCTTTCCCTTTGTTATATATTAATCCTTAGCCATGGTCTGTAACATGTAAGTACTGTTACTTTCTCTGTGCATAAGTAAAATATAGAGTGGTATCCTTTACGACCCCACAACTCCAGTAGCGTTCCAGTATTTTTGTTAGTTTATGTAACAATGGTGTAGTTGGTGTTAATATGGCCTATCATGCTCGTAAACATATATCAGTGCTTGATACTGATTTCCTGGCATTTGAAAAGATCCTGACTATAATTATTCTGAACAGGAAACATATTCAGAACTAGAATGTGACTCTGAAATTTTTTTTAGCATATCCTTCCAAAGAACAGGACACCTATAATTGACATCACAGAGTACGGGTTTAGAGATGATCAAACAATTATTTCGCATGTACACCCTTCGACAAAAAAAAAAAGTCATCTCTTGAACACACATTTCTTCTAATCATACTCGGCACAGCGCTGGGTTCAAACTAGGAAACTAGTCATAATTGTGCAGTCCTTAGCTTACTGTGTTATGTGGCATGAACTGAAGACTCTACTACGTGTCCCGATAGCTCAGTGGTAAAGCATGCGGTCACTGTTTCTGTTAATGAAGATCGCAGGTTCGCGTCTTCAATTACGCAGTTTTTTCGTGATATTTGTATTAAAACGTTTTATGAATTAAATACATTTTATTTCGACATTTGAATTAATCTATACTTTTTAAGTTCATATTTTTTATACCGTTGAGGTTATAACAATGTTAAATTATATATTTTTACACGCTTTATATTTAGCTTGACCTGTACAACCTTTGACATATCTACACTTCTAAACATTACTATAAATAATATAATTATCCCTTATTCTTCTTCAGTAATAGATCTTGGACTACATCTAGACGCAAATTTAACCTGGCAAACACAAGTGAAACACATATGTAAAAAGACTTTCTCCATCTTACATTATCTTAGACGTTTAAAGAATTTTCTCCCAGTTTCGTTAAAACAAATCCTAGTGCAGAATCTTGTGTTACCACACTTTGACATTATATATAATGATCTAAACTATGCCTTGTCGCAGAGACTGCAGCGTGTTCATAATGCTTGCGTAAGATCCATTTTCAATATCCGCCGTTATGACCATATTTCCGAACACTTTAATAACCTCTCTTGGCTCCGTCTTACTGACAGATGTAAATTGCACTCTCTTTCACTACTTTTCAAGCTTCTGAATTCCTACATTCCTACTTACCTGGCGTCCAGATTTGAGAAGTTATCCTCCTACCACAATATTGACACTAGGTCACAAGATAGCAGTCTGCTAACAATTCCTCTTCATAGCACTTCCTCCTATTCTACTTCCTTCACAGTAGCTTCTTCCCGCTCCTGGAATCTCCTTCCTCAAGATATCAGGGGTTGTCGCACACTTGGCACCTTTAAGTCACGCTTATACAGTTACCTGTTGTCTAATAATTAATTTTCTCTATTTATTTAATTTTATACTATGTCATTAATCTTTTCCTCGTTTTTTTATATATCTTGTACATATTATATTTAATTCGTTAAATTTAGAGTAAATCAAAATACATTATAAATATTAATTGTATTGTATTCATACTTGTAATCGTTTATATATATATATATATATATATATATATTATATTATATATATATATTGTAATTTAGATTTAAGACTTTTCTTTTGTATTTTTTTAAACCTGGTTGAGTGGTAGACAAGGCCTTAGGCCTTACCTCTGCCAGGTAAAATAAAGCTATTATTATTATTATTATTATCTGTCTATGTAACGGACCTGTATCTATGTAACGGAATCTTTGAACACGATTTTCACCAACTTAAAAACATTGGATCGACTTGAAACTTTGTATACTTGTAAAGGACCCATGAGAATACAATACTTTCATAATTTGTTTTTCTAAAATCCTGGCCAGAAACATCGGAACATCAAAAAAATAAAAACCGGTGTAATAGGTTGCGGACTTAGCGACTTTTTAGTCAGTCGCTGTAAGAGCTTAGTAGAGCGGTGGACTGTAGTGGTATATAATTTCATCAATCAATAGGTCGCTGGTGCAAATCCGGGCCGGATGTTTTTTTAGGAAAGAATTAAGCAATTAAATTTTCATGGGATTCAGATTTATGACAATCAATTAAACTAAAAATTAAAAAGATAAATAATAGTTTAAAAAACTGAAACAACATGCTTTATTAGAAAACCGAACTAAAAAATTAAAAATAACTTTAATTTACAACACGCTTGGGGGGGGGAAATTAAAGTGGCCAACAAAAAAATCATCTCCAACACATCTAGAATAAAACTAGAGTTATCTACAAAAAATAATTTTACCATCAAAAGCGTGGAATGCTTTTTATGGTTTTTACGTTTTCTTCTTAGAGACTTTACTTTTACCAATATCTGTTTATTATCAAATATAAGTATTAGTTGATATAGAGCACTCCACGCTTGTGATATTGTTTTTGTACATAACTCTAGTTTTATTCTAGATGTGTTGGAGATGATTTTTTTGTTGACCACTTTAATTTTATCCCAAGCGTTTTGCAAAATAAAATTATTTTTCATTTTTTAGTTCGATTTTCTAATAAAGCGTATTGTTTTCGTTTGTTTAAACTATTATTTATTTTTACCTTGAATACTACCGTCTTCCTCAACTATCTAAGATTTTCGTTGATTTCACTCTAGGCCTTTCGATGCATGCTTCATCTTCTGGAGTTGTAATAGTATTGAATTAACTGTATGTCTAATAGAGGGTTTTGCGTATTAGGCACATTTTCGTTGAGAATGTTTGTATGCTTGGTCTTTTTGATAATTTCGATTTCTTGTAAAATGTTAATTTTGTGTCTGTTGTTTTCTCTGTGTATAATTTACATTGTATTATTGATATTGTTGAAACTGTGGCTGCCTTCTGAAATGTGTTTAGCGAAATTTGATTTAATTGTTAAAGGAGAAGGAAAATCAAATTTCGCTGTTCACCAGGTTGAATCCAATCGAAAATGTATGGGCTAATATGAAAATAGAGATGAACTCTAATTGGCCTGCAGATGCACGAAAAATGAAAATGCCTTATGAGCACTACTTCAAGACGCCTGGGATGCTCTAGCCGATAGTCCACGTGCCTGTAAAAATTTGATTGCATCAATGCCCCGCAAATTGAGGGCGGCAATAGATGCTGAGGATTCATACACCCGATATTGATTTTGTTTTTGTTAAAGTTTTTCATTTTAGAAGATATTATTTCCTTTCTTCATTTAATTATTAGAAGGTTTTAATTTATGTGTTTTGTGTGTGCATTAAATCCATAAAACTCAAATATAAAATTAAATATGAAACTATATTACAGGCGAAATGCTATCCTAACATTCAGTAAAAAAAAGGGAGAACGGGAATCGAACCCGTCAGGTACGAACGCAAATGTTGTATGTTAAACCTCTCGACCATGGAAACACACAAGGGAAGCTCTCTCTTTTATGTTACTTTAGTATGCATTATGTTAACTAGCAAACAACACAGTACAATTACTGAAAACGTGTTAATGTGAATAAGGCTTCTGTGAGTGCTCACGAAGTTCCCCGATCGGTTGATAGAATCAAGAGATGACTCATTTTTTTTCTAAGGGTGTACCTAAAAAAGAAAAAAGCTGTCATTATGCTGTCTAACATGCACCATTCGGAATGTACTGATCCTGAGACATGCAAACCACAAATTATATTCGTATTTTTATAATAGTACGAAAGGGGGACTAGATATCTTTGAAGAAAACATTTTTACATATATCACAAGCAGAAGAAGATGGAGATGGTCCCTTGGCTGTCTGCTATGCTATTCAGAACAAACTGATGTCAATTGTTAGGTATTTCAATCATCTTTCGAGGATTACAAGCCTATTTCTCACTTTGAATTCCTGAAAACTTTAGGCCGACAATTTACAGAGCCATGCCTGAACGAAAGACTTGTAAATGATCGACTACCAAAAGAACTCAGAATGATTATTTCCAGGATTTTGAAGAAACCATTTCCGAAGAATGGAAGACCAATCGAGGATGTAAAATAAAACAGCGTGCATTGTGTCTTCGTTCAAACGAAAAGAAAACGAACCAATATTGTGTTAGATGTGATAGACCAATGTGCCAGAACATGCTGATCAGTTATGTGGAGAATTAGGAACATTTTTTTATGAAAGAAAGTTTTTTGTAAATTATGTGGGGTTTTTATTCAATGTATTTTGAAATTTAAAGCGAAAAAAATGTGTGTGAACACAAAATCTGACTTCATTGTATAGATGTTCGTGGTAATTATTGTTCTAATTTTCACTACACTTGTGCTATATCCTGTAATTCAGTGAATTTTTCCTCCCCTAATGATCCTTATTATTCCACAATCAGTTAGTTAAATAAACGAACTATTTTATAATTCTATTTTTCACAATAAATACAACTACATGTACTATCACATTTTCTGTTGGTATCTTTTTCGACCCCACAACTTCACTAACGTCATACAAAATGCACAACTCAGGTAAGGGTTAACAAATATTGATAATAAATAAATACACGTTTTCAGTAGAAAAATTATTAGCCATTATACAGTTCACACTCCCTACACTTATTCACGTCATTCAGTTTACACTTATACACGCCTGTTTTACAAGATACAAATTTTAAAATTGAAATAACTTATACATGCGCCATTCAGTACACAAGGAAAAGCGAGCGAGCATCTTATCCACTCGAAACACACAATCTGACTGCGACCGTTAATGCGTAGGATTTGCTTGTATACTGCTGTGTCTGCGCACATTTCAAGTCTCGTGTGTGCGCACGTGTAAGCCTTTGTCACCGCACAGCACAAACCCCGCGTCTGATGTTCAGTTCCATACTGATCGCACAGTAGTGTACAGTATAAAAAGCAGTTGAAAATTGAATATTTTGGGTTTTATGTTCTAATAAACTTTAGTCACTTTTTTTATTTAGGAATATTCCGCAATGCAGTGTTTCTCCTTCAACGAAAAGTTATTTGTCGAAATAAAGAAGCGTCACTGCTATAAAGTAAAAATTCTCCTTAATTTGCTTACTTGCCATAGTAGCCATGAAAGAGCAGTGAGACCGAGTTCCCTTTACATTTCATGATAATAAAGGAAAAATAAATGTTTGTGCATGGACGCCTGGATAGCGTAGGTATCTGTAGTATCAATTCAGAGGTCCCGGGTTCAAATCGCCGTTCAGGCGTTTATTTTTCACTTCCTGTCGCACGCACGCACACACACACACACACACACACACACATATATATATATATATATATATATGTCAGGGACTGTCAATCGCTATCATTATTTAAATCCAAATTAACTGATATCTTAAAGTTCGACACATGAAAACATTACTACATAACAACTATATAGAGCATTCTATTAATAATCATGTAGGAAGCTACTTACTTTATTTTATATCATTTTAATTTTATTATATTCATGTTTTTGTTAGCATTAGCTAGTATTAGATCCATCATCATTGTATTTTGTTTAGTCTGTATTTTAATATCTTAAAATGTAATATGTACGTAATTTTTGTATAATTTTACTATTCGCTGGTTGAGTGGAAGAGAAGGCCTTATGGCCTTAACTCTGCCAGCTAAAATAAAACATTATTATTATTATTTATATATATATCTGTGAGAGTTTGTGTGTGTGTGTGTTAATTTTGATTACGGGAGATCCACAAATGAATATAAATTAGTAATACTGTACATTGGTTAAGACTTTCACGGCTATCGTTATGTATTCTAAAACACCTCTTTTTGGGATTCTTGGCCTTGTCTTGCAGTGTTGATTCTCGACTTTTCATCACCTTCTGTGGGCGACAACTTCAGGAGATATTGCTTGTGTAGATTTTCGTAGTAACCTTAATGATACTTATCAAAGAAATACTGAGGAAGACGGAGTGTAAAAAATACAAAAAAAAAAGGTAAATGCAATTTATTTATCCTCATCTTCCGGTATCATTGATTTAATTATCCATCCATCCATATATAGTAATTCTGCCCGTGGGCAGGTCTTTCACAGCAATCATAGCATTTTGATGCTATGCTTTGCAGCTTTACTAGGGAATAAATTATAGGTGTGGTAGTTTCCCTGTTGCTTTCGACACCGATGAAGGATGATGATGATGATAATCATAAGGATGATGATGATGGCCGGAAGATTTTCGAGGACCGTTGGGCTCTAATCTTCCTGACACTTGTGTTGCAGGTGAGGAAAAAAAACCTTACCCAGGAGCCTGTCCCGACCGAGAATCGAACCCGTGCCCGCTGCGTGACAAGGCAGCACCGCTACCTCGAGACCACAGCGGTGGACAATTTATTTATAATAACCTTAATTAGTTAACTGGAGATTTTACGATAACTATGCTATTTAGTAAATAATTTCTAATTGGTTGAGTTAAACATAGAGCAGCTCGCCCATTTGCTCTCATGGTATTGTCATGGCAAGGGCAAGAGACAGGAAGTTTAGGCATAAATCCTTAAAATAGGCAGGCAAAAAGGCATAAATAGCTAATATATGCAATAACAGGCAAATTAGAAAAACTTACAAAATGAGATTTTCGACTCGATGTTGTAATTACTGTTGGAAGCAAAGAAATCCTCTTCCCAGTAGCCTTGGAAAGTAATTTTTTGTGTTTGATTGTTCTGATATGTTACGATATACAATGCTTCCTTCCGTAGTTCACTGACTGCTCGCATATTTTGCATGTGAGTAAGTTACCATCAGTACAAAATACGTCGGATCCAAAAGTACTAACGTAACTTTGCATTTTACTGCGTAAAGGAACACTGACTGAATTTCGGCATCTTGCTGCTAGCTACAATAACTTCACAATGAATACTGGAAGAAAAAATAAGTTAGACCGGCACTCATTGTTGCCTTTTCAAATAAACACATGCAGTAATTAAAAATGCTTTCTGCTACTTATATATATTTTTTGCACGGCAGCATTGTTGCGAAGAGAATAATTTGAACTGACTGAAAGAACAATGATATACATTCGGTGAAGTCACATTCATTGTAGCAGTTATCAAAATAAATTAAAATACCTGTAGGCAATTTTAATAGCAAATTTATAAAAAATAGATACATAATCAAATAAATACAACAAAAAAACTTTATTTCGTAAATTAGGCATTTATATTTGAAAAGGCAGAAAAGGCAACATAAAACTGTGGCATTTCAATCACCAAGGTATAATTCATACAGATTCACTTTCAAATTGAAGATATATTTGACAGATTTAAAAAGGCATTTTGCCAAAGTTCCGATCTCTAGTCATGACTTACTACTTTATTTTATTTTTTTTTATTATTCCGGCTTTTACAATGAATATACATTTTTCGGTACCCATGTTCTCAGTTAACTACACATTTGTTTCAACACATTTTTCCATTCCTGTCTGTTCATCCATATATCTTCTTCTATTTCCCATTCCCTCTTAGCTTCTTTGATTCCCTGAATCCACGTAATAGTTGGTCTACCCTTCTTTTCCTTCCCTGTGGTTCCCAATCCATGATTATCTTAGGTAGTCTTCCTTCTTCCATTCTTCTAATGTCTCCGTATCGATTTAATTGTTTCTTCTTTATAAAATCTAATATTGAATATTGTACCTGCATTTTTTTGTCAATAAGGTTTCATTTGACAGTTTTAGGACATTTTTTTTATTAATTCTCAAACATTCATCTTTTCTGTTAATTTTTTTATGTTTATATATCTCAATAGATCTCTGTTTCAATCGAGTATTATTATGGGGCGAAATATATTCTCAGAATTTAGATAGTTAAGTATTAATCGCAGTGACGTAGTGACATTATTTTCAAGATATTAAATTTAATGTTTGTTCTGGTGAAAAGGATCTACTTATGCTCAGTTGAAAGTAATATTGAGGTTATGGTAACGATTTAATTTTGTGTTGGGAAACTGCCCATCTTCCATGCCATTCTTTATATCTTGTTATATAGACGACACGGTTTACAACTGACCTATAAGCTGTTAAAATGAGTTCTTTCCTATAAAATGGACCACTACACGGAGGATATGTTCGCTGCAGATACTGCGGAAAGCAATATCTTTTATAGCGCTCGTTCCTAAGATTCTTCTATTTTATTCCAACTCACACCTCGGTATCCATCCATTTGCATCGTTTATAAAAATATTGGTGCGGACGCCCTAAATGATTTATTTTTAATACATTTACATGTATTGTATTTATTAAATTCAAGGAATTTTCTATGCAAGTTTTACATGGACTGCTGCATACTACGCTCAAGATAAAATACCCATAGTAATTGCTGAAATTATATTATTATTATTGTTATTATTGTTATCATCATCACTATTCTAGAGATTTGAGAGAAGAAGGTGCTTTAGACAGGAACCTCTGGCGACAAATCACTTTGGGTTGAAGGAGAAACACTGTATTGTGGAATATTCCTAAAATTATTATTATTATTATTATAATTATTATTATTATTATTATTATTATATAGTTTTCTTCGTTCTGTATATTATATTTCTGTTCCAAAGCACTGACAAAACCTCTGGCGACAAATCACTTTGGGTTGGAGGAGAAACATTGTTTTGTGGAATATTCCTAAAAAATATATTAATATTATTAATATTATTATTATTATTATTGTTTATCAAATAAAATGAAGGATATAAGGAATGATTGCCCTCATTCTTCCAAAAGAGAATTATATTAAGAAAAAGTTTTAAAAAAGGAACCTCCAAGGCAATAGAAAGGAAAAAAAATCAAATGTACCTGGGACAGAAGAGTGGAAGAAGAATTGCGGAAGGGAGGACAGCATGTTCTGAACGAAATCTAATTAGGCGAATATGATAATAATCATGATGATAGTAGGGGACCGTTCGGGCCATAAATTTACCTGAAATTTGTCTTACAGGCGAGGAAACCCCCTCAAAAAAACTTCACCCGGTAAACCTACCTGATCGGGGATCGAATCCGGGCTCGCTGAGTGACAAGGCAGCACGCTACCTCGAGATCACAATATATCAAGGTTAATAACAATTATAAAAATATTAAATATCTCGGGACGAGTAAATTTATGATTTATTCTTGTAACTTCAAATATATTTTTTTGCGCGATGGTGCATTTGGTCGTACTTACAGCAATGACGACCATGATTGAAAGTTCAACTTCCTACATTTCGGGGTTGCTAACCTAAATTACTATACTGTAATAAAATAATTATACTGTAATATTACAAACCGCGTGAGGAAAGTAAAGCTACTGCCCTCTATGTATTCTACATACAATGTATATAGACAAAAAAAAAAAAAAGAAATGCAGAAGGTAGTGTTAATATACATTATACGAAACAAATCACTGTATCTTAAATGAACTGAACTTTATTTTTAACAATATAAAACAATAAATACATATTTTGCCGCCATATTATCGCTATTTCTTCTCACGGCCTCCTGTAGTTGAAACTAATAAACATTGCCCACACTGTTACCGTTAGTCAGTTGTTTATAATGAACGCAAATGTTTACAATAGAGATGTTATTATTATACTATTATTTATTATTTTGAAAACACCATCGCGAAACAATAATGTACAACGCACGTTTGTGAAGTGTTTTGCAGTATCTCGGAAATTAAAACCTCGCTATTGCTCGGTTTTAAACATTTTCCTCGATTCTGTAAAAACCACTCCCCAACCTCGTTTCGTAATATATTATTAATAAACTGTGAATGGAGTATTACAAAAATGGATAAAGGAATTATAAGTAACAAAAGAGAACCGAAAATATGATTAAATAGCATAAACACAGATCAGTATTAAAGCCGACTTCCTGGCGCAAATGCTAAGATTAGCAGGACCCGGCACGCAACATTATGTCGAGTGTGATAAGTGGCGAGGTGTTTGTGTAATTACAAAGCCGCTAATGGATTACAAAATAATGAATCTCACAGCGGACACGTGTTTGAATTTACTGCTTTCCTCGCTAAATGCATTGTGACATAATAATTTACAACTCTCACATAATATGCTCTGCTTGTTTTTTTTATAAAATTCGGATCTACGTGCTTAATATTATTCTCATATCTTAACCCATTCGCCTCAAAAGACGAGGTACACTCACCGGCAGTTAAACGGCCTTGAACTCAGAAGACGAGGTACACTCGCTTAACTCTGCTGTTACATATTTGCAATATTTTTACATCCCTTGGCAGGGTAAACTTTTGTTAATGTTCATGAATAGTAGAGGAATGTGTTTTGGCCTTCACTCTCAAGTACCGTTATATTTGTTTGTGTTGAATGTCTGATAATAGACAATATAATTTACGGTAACTTAAATCCGGTTTCTGGCGAAATGCATTGAGCATTTAAACCTGAAGCGAATGAGATAATTAAGAATTAAGTCTAGAAATTTCTTCAACAAAAACTAAAGTAATGGCCCAGTGTGGCAAAGAAATGGAAAGAACAAAAATTGTACTAAACGACAAAACGCTAGAACAAGTAAAATATTTCATTTATCCAGGTGTATCTTTAGGCTGTAATAAAGAAAAAGACACAATAAATTACAAATATTTCAATGTTTACGTGGCACCCTTAAAAGAATGCTCAGAAAGAAAGTAAGAAAAGAGACACATTAAAAATTTTATAAAGTACTAGCTAATACCCGGCGTGCGCTTATTGTAAAAACGTGTCTTTCTCAATAAAATGGTACGATTACATTGTTTGTATTCATTTCCGACCCTTACGGGTGAATACCTTCAGCTGCGCATAACTCATAAACAACATGTTTTTGCGACCATATGTTCGTTCACAAAAAAATGATTCTCTCTGCATGACCTATCATCCCTATCATTTTGTCGGTGAGCTCCTGTTACACCTGTATAATATGAAGTCATTTTGCTGCTGCTCGTTATCAATAAAATCAGATGTGTAGTAATCTGCATTATCGACATATTCTGCGCCACAACAATGTGACGTCACCATGCACGCTTCTTGAGCCACAACAGATGGCAGTGAGGAGTTTTCTTTTTTTTTTATTTATTAATATACAGAAATGTAATGTTTCCACATCTTTCTGTGCCTAAAGTTTTATTTTTCTTCTCCACTCGTCTCTCTCCATCCAATCCATACCTTTCAGCCCTCTTGCTCAGATTCCTGTTCCTATTTCCTGCATCCACGAGTTTCGAGGTCTTCCTCTCCTTCTCTTTCCAGGTGGACACCATTCCAATGTTTTCCTGGGTAATCTTTCTTCTTGCATTCGTCGTACGTGCCCATACCAATTTAATTTTCTCACGAACTTATTTAATAATAACGAAATACGCCTTAATTAGTGAATTTTATAGTAAAGTAGTAACTTGTATTTTTATTGTCCGGCCATGGCACGAGAATTGAACTTTCGGGTAGGACAACGTCTGCCGGGTCCGCTATTAGCATACATTTATAAATACCTCTATTAGATAAAATAGTGAGAGCTTGCGAATTATTCTACGAAAAAGAGATAATGTTTTGTTGTGTAAAATTAAAGCCATAAAATGTATTAATGAGACAACAGCATTCTTTGCTTCAGCAATTTGGACGCGAGAGTGCGAACGGAACGGAGAAAGGATTGCAGATGGAGTTACTCTGCTATATCGTTCGGATGCTGGGATGAACAATTTTCCGCTTCAACGCTTCGCTGCTTTTTCGACTAGTCGCAATTATTTTCGACGGTGTCCCATCGGTAATTCGAATCCAGGGGGAAAAATGATAAAAAAGAAACTACCGGGATGAAATAGAAGCATTGACAAAATATTTCCATTACTCGGCAATTTTTGTCACATAATAGAACATCTTTTATGACTCTGTTAATGGATTTTATTTTGTTTCCGCTTGTAAGCACTTTGAAATTAATTTTGTTTATGTTAACTGCATACTGATTCTGTTTCTCGGATTTCAGTATGTATATTAATTAAGCTTCATATTAATAGATTCTTCTTCTCTTCTTCTCCCTTTTATGTGATAGACCTAGTGGTCTTATACAGTCTCAATCCAACGTTTGAAGGGTCTGCCCAAAGATCTCTTGCCTGGTGGCTGGTAATTTAAGAATTTACGTGGTATTCTTGTTCTGCTCATTCTTTTTACGTGAGATTTCCAGTTGTTTCTGTATTTTTGTACATGTTCCATTATTTATTCTGTTTTTAATTCTTTGAGAATCTCAGAATTCATTTTATGGCCTGTTCTTGAGTAACCTCCAGTAAAGTAAAGTGATCCCACAGCAGACCCGGAGGCCCTTGGGGTAGGAGGAGGTTAGGGCTCCCACTTTTTCTAGACAATCGGCACTTTTATGTCAGCCGGTTGTCAGCCCTGCGTGACGGCCGCCTTTACCCCCAGAACAAGTGTCTGGTACTCATTTTCGTTAGAGGCTGAGTCGACCCCAGGGCCATAGTGCCGCCAGAGGATTTGGGTCAGTTAAAAAATCCTGACCCCAACGGGACTTGAACCCTCGACCCTCCGGCTTGTAGCTCAGTGCCTTAACCACTACGCTACGGCGTGCCCCGAGTAACCTCCAGTACGTCTTATAAATTTCATTTCTGCCGCAGTTAGTCTTTGTTCATCTACACTGCGAATTGTCCAGGCCTCACTGCCGTAACATATTATGGGTCTGGCCAGTGTTTTATAAATTTCTAGTTCGTGTGTGTTGCTGTACTGTGTTTGGCTTGAAAATATTATTTATAATTCCTGTTACTCTGTTAAATTTTATAATTTTTTGACTAAAATCTTTTACCTCTTCGTATGTAACTTGGTACCCGAGATAGTTAAATGTGTAGTTTATTCTAATATTTTATTATTAACTAGCTAATACCCGTCGTGCGCTGATACTCCTAAATAAATACTAATGTGGTTTTACCACCAGCCGTGGCGTTGTTACACTTGCCCGGGAATCTGCATATCCCGATCTTCTTGTCATCAATGGAAGACAAAAATTGTTATTGTGAGTTATCCTTAGAAGATAAACATATGCTGTCGCGGAATTTTTTGTAAAGTTTTTTTGAGATATTCAATTCTGTGACATTAATTTGCTGTATTTGTTATGGTTTAGGCAGCGGAAGCAATTGAACCGTCAAAATAGGGACTTCATTTCACGTTTTTCACTACAAAGGGGTGAAGGAGTTGAGTATTTCAACTCTCTTATAGCCTATGTTCATCCCCGGAATCTCCAGATCATTTTTCAAAAAGCCCCACCTCAATCGGATGAACGGTATGGCAGAGCACGCTTCCCCGGGAATCTACTTATCCCGATCTTCTTGGTATCAATGAAAGACAAAAATGGTTATTGTGAGTTATCCGTAGAAGTTAAACATATGCTGTCGCGGACTTTTTTGTAGACTTTTTGAGATATTCAATTAATTTGGTGTATTTGTTACGGTTTAGGCAGCGTAAGCCATTTAAGCGTCAAAATAGGGACTTTATTTCACGCTTTTCACTACAAAGTGTGATTTTTAGGGGTGAAGGGGTTGAATATCACAACTCTATTATAGCCTATGTTCATCCCGGGAATCTCCTAAACATTTTACAAAAAAACTCTATCAAAATCGGATCAACGGTATGGCCGCGCATAGAATATAAACAAACAAATATTGATTTTTATATATTACGACTAGATAACAGTTTTACTGCGAACTGGGTCTTTTCCTAGGAAAGCCATGACTTTAGATTTTTCTGTTGAGATATGCATGTTGATATATTAATAGATTTATAATATAATATGACCCCTATATGCATAATAATAATTACATTCTCTAAATTTCCAATATTTTGATTACTATGCTTTACTAGTGCTTGCTACTAAAGCGAATTACCTAATTACGCTGTATGTTATCGCTAATGAGGTAAGTTGGCTTAATCTCAGCAATCTGTAAGTTTTATTTTAATTGTATTGTTGCATTTAACCATCTCTGAAGTAATCACGGTCAAAAGGGACTTGAGAATAAATATAATTAAACATTTAATTACGAAATTTAATAACTGCGAAAAAAATTCAAGCAGTGTTTTATCATTTGTCACTGATATTATTGAATACTAATCTGTCAGACCCTAGGCTCAATTCTGGAAATGCGTGCTATTATGCATTACAGAGACTCTTGGCATCTCAACTCCTATCAAAAAACGTTAAACTGAAAATATATATCACTATTATTCTATACTAATAAAATATTTTTCTACCAGTTACATTATATTGATGCGAAACATGGACCCTTACTTTAAGGGAGGAAAAGAGATTACGAGTACTTGAGAATAATGTTCTTACGAAAATTTTGGATCAAAGAGAGAGTAACAGATAGATGAATGAAGAAGACTACATAACAGTGAACAGCATGGTCTTTATAAAAAGCCAGATATAATAAGAACAGTTAAGTCTCGTAGACTGCGATGGACTGGATATGTGGTACGAATGGGGAATGAAATACGCGAATGGAAGCTTCTTGTAGGAAAACCAGACGGAAAACGTCCAGTTGGTAGACCAAGAATTTGGTGAGGGAATAACATTAACCATGCTTTGAGGGAAGTAGATTATACAGGAGTTGATTGGAAAACATTAGCTCAGGATGGGGATGTATGGAGAGCTTATGTCCGCGCGGCCATGAACCTACGGGTTCGATGGTGCCAGTGAGTTAGTTAAGACCCTGAAGACTATTTGTAACAACACTTCCTTTGCGTGTAAACCACAGATTCAAACCCGAGTTTTCAGATAAAAAGTGGAATTCGGGTCAAAATCTCGGTTCACGTTGAAAATTAACATTTATAATCGTAACAGGAGTAAAAACGCAAATAGATAATTTCAATAATTAAGAACTATCAATGACTCTCGAACATAATTGGCCATCATAATCTTCATCATAATATTCGCCGTGTTTAGTATGAAATATGTGGGTGAATGGTGTGTTTCGTCACTGAGTTGTATTGTCTCGGTGGAAGTCCTGATATTGTGCTAATCACTCGTTCACTCCATGTCCTAGTGTGATTAAAACAAATGTGTGTTCCATTGTTTACAGTAACTCTCCTGAACGTTTGTGATACTGTAAGACTCGGTCGCGTGTGGAATGTAAAAAATCTCCCTATCAGGTGAGAGGTTAAAGTAAGTTAATTTTCTTGTAATCTTGTAAGTTCATGTTTCCCTTAACATATATTTAGGCGCTCTCCCCCTACAGGGACAAATTTGAACCATACTAATTTAGTTACACTTGTTTTCGTACAGATGTCATTTGAGTGGTCCGTGGTTAGCGTTCCGCCTCATACTGACATCTAGGACACCAAGGTAGTACTAGGACGGGAAAATTCGGTAAATTTTGCTTAGAGGCCTTTTCATTCAGGCATAAGGATCTTTTACGAGCCTGAAAATCTTCAGACTCGGGACCCACGGCTTAAAGTCCCTCCCGGAGGACTTGCTCCTTGGATTTTTCCATCCTAAAAAATCCATCGACCCCGGCCGGGTTTGAACCTGCGACCTTCGGGACCAGAGGCAAGGAGCATAACCACTAGTCTACCGCGGCCGAACAAAGTAAGTTAATGAAATGGGAAAAAAACGGAAAAATTAATACGTCAGCGTATGTCATTAAACTTTAAATAATGCTGAAGAAAATAATGACAGAATGAGAATAAATAGAAAACAAAACTTAGGCAAAATAATTGAAAAGTACTATACTGTAAACAGTGTTTTTAGAAGTATTATAAATAAGGATAATGTTTACAGCATAATACAAATTATCCGGACAAATGTGAAAGTGTAAATAAACGAAAAACTTCGTTAATAAAAATGTAACCAGTTTTATCTATAGTTAAGAGTTTGTTTATAAAATAATAATTTATCAAAAGCCCATACATTACAACAGTGTGTTCTAACTGGCGGCTCACGGGGACACATGCGGTCCGTGTTACGTACTTACCTAGTTACTGGTAGTAGAATACAATAACTAAGACTATTTAACTCATGTCACAAATGTAGTCAATGGCCAATCACGTTTCATTGAAGTTTGTTTTACAACCAATGAGAGTCGTGTTTCACCTCGCTCTTTATCGATTTCTCTTTATCAGCTCCTGCCTTTGTGATAAAGAAAGCTCCTCCTTTTTAATGTTCTGAACAGGTCAAAGCATTAATTTTCTCCAACAAATACATTGAATATAGCAAATAATGAATAGATTCAGTGATTTTACTGAGTTGTTTATTCAAAATATAAATGATAAACCTATAATGTTGATTATAATAGTTTGATGTGTTTCATTATTTCTCCTCTAGAGTGCATTCTTACAATATTGCGATCCTATTTGGCAATAAATAATATGATCGAGTTGCAGTGAATATACATAACCTCACATTCTAATTTGTTTTCAAACATCGCCGTTTACATTAACTATATAAATATTTTAAAACACCGGTAACTATATTCAAATAATAATTTTTGGTAAAGAGCATAATTTTATTCGATAAATAGTCCTAACAAATGCCACTCTTGATTTCCAAATTCTCAAGATAAATTCACTCCTCACTTCGTGAGTCGTGAATTTATCGATATTTTGGAAATCACTCGTGGCATTACTTATGATAAATAACTAAGAATGGATTTATGGAATTCTGACAATTTTGTAGTAACTTATGTTAAATTCTCGGAATATCAACGTGTTGGTCATATTTCGCAAGCTAATGATCTCGAGGTTTTCGATCTTACATATTTTAAGGATTTTTTTGAAAAACAGTATTTTACCTTTCGCAATATACTATTTGAGCCCTACAGAATAACAGTGCGCATGCGCATGAGTTTATAGAGCTGTCGCTAGGTGGAACCACATATCTTTAGAATCCTACAGAAAGTTTACAGAGCTGTCGCTAGATGGCAGCACGTTTATTAAAATGGATGTACACTAACGTCCCCCTTCCTAAACTAACAAAATAAGTTACATGCATATTATTTAGTGAAGTGTACTCTAATCGCATATGCATTAACCAAACAAAAATAGTGTAATTGAGTTGTTGATGGTGGAGCCTTGGAAGAGGGGGGGGGGGAAATAGCTAGTGAGTATCACAATATTGTCTAAATGCAGTGTCCCAAATTGATGTATACACTCTTTGAAACTTTATTTCTCAGCAACGAAATGAGACAGAAATACAATTTTTGTAGTGTATGATCTACACGGCACTGGAAAATCATAGCAACACGTTCATCGATCTTCACGTCTTTATAAACAACAATGGCGGCGAGATTATCATTCGATGAACGTAAGTGGATACTGAAGTATTATTGGAAAGTGGAGAATGTCGTTGAAGTGTAACGACGTTGGATGGTTGAATTTAGGACACCACCACCAGAAGGGTAACAATAACAAGAATCCGAGACAAGTTTAAAAACGATAGAAAGGTGCAAGATGTGTTGAAAGGTCGGTGCGGAAAAAAGAGACGTTCGACTGATAACGAGAGTACTGTTGCATTGTCTTCAAACTTGTCTCGGATTCTCGTTATTGTTACCCTTGTTGGTGTTGGTGTCCCAAATTCAACCATCCAACGTCGTTGCACTTAAACAACATTCTCCACTTTCCTATAACACTTCAGTATCCACTTACGTTCATCGAATGATAATCTCGCCGCCATTGTTGTTTATAAAGATGTGAAGAACGATGAACGTTTTGCTATGCTTTTCCAGTGCCCTGTGGATCATATACAACACAAATTGTATTTCTGTTTCATTTCGTTGCTGAGAAATAACGTTTCGAAGAGTGTATACATCAATTTGGGACACTCTGTATGTCTTAATGCTACCATGTTTATTTTAAATAAATACGTAAGAATTGTAAAATAACGTAATAAGTTACGTTAAAATGTTTAAAATCTTATAAAATGTTAGTAAGGCAGAAGTAGTACGTAGAGTAACATTACAAGAATATACTATAGAAAATGAAGGGAAAGATAATGTACTGTTGTGCCAAATTGTTATTATATTTAATGTGAATAAATGTAAATTATTCCTGGATATGTAAATCCATCCATCCATAGTAATTCAGCCCAAGGGCAGGTCTTTCACTGCAATCATAGCATTTTCATGCTATGCTTTGCAGCTTTACTAGGGAATTGTAGGTGTGGTAGCTTCCCGTTGCTTTCCACACCGGTGAAGGATGATGATAATGATAATGATGATGGCCATATGATTTCGGAGACCGTTTGGGCCTTAAAATTTTCCTGACATTTGTCTTACAGGTGAGGAAAAACACCGATAAAAACCTCACCCAGAAAATCTGCCCCGACCGGGGATCGAACCCGGCCCGCTGCGTGGCAAGGCAGCACGCTACCTCGAAGAGCACAGCGGTGGACGATATGTAAATTATGTTTGAAATTGGTTATGAGGTAATGACGTGTATTATGAAATGACGTTTTAATGATGAAATTATTACATTTACTGGTCTTTGTTTTGTCATTGGCTGAGATTTATTTGCATGGGTAGGTTGATGGGAATCAGTATTCGTTGATTTGATCAGTGAAGCTAGTCGTGGCTGGACTTGTGAGGTAAGTATATTTTTAACTTCTCAGTACATACTTTGAGTTTAAAGCACGAGGGTTCAGAATTTCGACGTCATTCGTATTTTCAGAAATAAGCTTTAAAAATGGCAGTTCAATGCCACCAGTGAATATTCGATCGGAGAATAAAGATAAAACTTTTGTAGAATCTTATGGCCAACCGGACCCTTTATAAATATTATAATAATTACACATACATTATAGAGAATAAGCTGGCTCAACTGCACTTCTACTAGCGCTAGATTTTTCAGTTATATTGTTGTAAAATATAGCTCTTCTTCTGTATTTACTAACATTATTTAATATTTTAAACTTTTTCAGACAATTTTTATAATATTATTAGACAATTTTGAAGTATTTATTTAAGTACGCAAATCACAATATTATGACACTGTTGGACAATATTGTGATGCTAATTTCTATTTTCTTCACAGAGTATATTACTTAAGACGAGATACATATATTAGGAAAATGTGACGATTTAAAATATTGGAGACGTCAGCTATTACCGGAAAGATTTCTAAATTCAAATCGTGGAAGATTGGCATGCTACGAGTTACTGGTAAACCCAGAAAATTGGATAAACGTGGGTAGATTTCTGGACAAATCGCGGAAAATAAGAACAACACTTATTCAGGAATAAATAAATATGTTAACAAATTGCAGTACCATTAATTCTTAATAATTCTACATAACTAAGTTAATGTATGATGTAATTGTATTGATATCTAATTGTAATATTATTGTTTTTTTTTTAAACATCAATTTATTGTAACGGACTGTCAACAGCACGTACGGCTTACTGCCCGTGCTATCCATATTTGTAAATAACATTGTATGTATCTTACTTTTTAGTTTAATAAAGTCCTTGTGTATGTAGTCTGATTTTTCTATCCCTGTTTTGGGTTATCGCTGGTTGGATCAGCGTTAGGGAGTGATAAGTGTACACCCATTTTTATTAAACATTTGGTAAGTTTAATATTATTTATATATTTATTTAACATAGATTTAGGGATTTATTGCAAATATTGGTCATTTAAATTTCATAGCGACGTATAGTAATCGAAGATGATAATCGATATTGTGGGTTATCACTGGCTCTACAAACTCTGGCGAATGTGCACTGTTGTTCTATAGGACTTTGAAAACATATCACGCGAGTTTAAGTGCAGTTTTTCCAATAAGCGACTTCTAGCATCGAGTTAGCCTATATGATAATGCATATTCCCGCTAGAGCCAATTAGCAACATGTTCGTCCGCATACAATGGGATTCTGTCACAAGATTCCGTATACATTAGTGCACAGGATAGTGTTAGAAGACCACGTTTGTTTCGGCAATTTAGGATGGAAAAATGGGCGAGTTAGTACACTAAATTAGTTTAGCATTCACTTGGTGTGTTAGCAGGTTTTAGTATCAAGTTGGCTACTGTGTGTCAGTAATGACTCATACAAATTTTAAATTACAATTATGCTGATTTTAGGTTATTTTGAGCTCTATTTCTCTCTTTATTGTAAGGCAATTTGGAGAAGCTGCACGTAACCTAGCGTGAAATATTTTCGAAGTCCTATAGACTAAACAGTGCGCATGCGCCAGAGTTCATAGAGCCAGCGATAACCCACAATCGAACCACATATTGATTATCATCCTCGATTACTATCTGTCGCTATGGAATTTAAATGACCAATATTTGCAATAAATCCCCAAATCTTTGTTAAAAAGATATATTTATAATATGAAAATTACCAAATATTTTTTAAAAAAAGGTATACACTTACTTATCGCACCCTAACGCTGATCCAACCAGCGATAACCCAAAATAGCGATAGAAAAAGCATAGATTAAGTAATATACTCTGCGGAGTAAATAGCAGTTAGCATCACAATATTGTTTAACAGTGTCATAATATTGTATTTTTGTAAGCCTATGTTTTCCCTTTACAGAGATTTAGGCACTCTCCCCCTAAAGGGAAGAATTTGAACCATACTAATTCAGTTATACTTGTTTTCGTATAGATGTCATTTTTTTGAGTGGTCCGTGGTCAGCGTTCCGCCTCATACTGACAGCTAGGAAACCAAGGTTGTACTAGGATGGGAAAATTCGGTAAATTTTGCTTAGAGGCCTTTTTATTCAGGCTTAAGTATTTTTTACGAGCCTGAAAATCTTCAGACTCGGGACCCACGGCTTGAAGTCCCTCCCGGATGACTTGCTCCTTGGATTTTTCCGTCCTAAAAAATCCATCGACCACGGCCGGGTTTGAACCCGCGACCCTCGGGACCAGAGGCAAGGAGCATAACCACTAGTCCATAATATTGTGATTTGCATATTTAAATAAATACTTAAAAATTGTGTAATAATGTTATAAAAATTGTTTGAAAAAGTTTAAAATATTGAATGTTAGTAAATACAGAAGAAGAGCTATAGTTTACAACAAATACTCCAATGTATAGAGAAAGAGAATACAATAATGAATTGCATAAACTGTATAATCAGTCTGATATTCAGAATTTTGTTAAAATTGGTAGATTGGCCTGGGCTGGTCACATTAATCGTATGGACAGCAAAAGGATTAAAACAATTATTTACAATGAGCAACCTCTATTGGCCACAAAAGTTGGAAGATCTGAATTAAGATGGTAGGAAGTATAATTCGATTCCGATTGAGGGTCTTTCCACTTTTCATCGGTTGCCCTTTTACCAGGCGGCTGCTGGCCCTTCACATCCACATGTGTTAATCACAGAGGTAGATGATCAACAGCCAGTGTAGGGGTGACATGTGGTTAGCATGTCGAGTCCCCCAGCCGTTATAGCTGGTTCCTCAACCTGGAGCCGCTACTTATTGTAGCTACCCAATTGCCTCACGATGCTGGGTGGGCACCGATCCCATACTGGCCGAAATACCATGAGAAAATTTCTTCGCCCATGGAGACTCGAACCAGCGCAAGTCCCGTAGCTCTGCGCCAAGGCTTCCTACCTTAACCGCTCGGCTACATTAAATAAAAAAATGGAAGAATGAATTTCAGGACAGGAAAGTCTGGCATAAGCTTCTGAAGGCGGCCAAGGCCCACATTGGGGCTGTCGAGCCATTGATGATGATGATATTGTGTATGTTGCAGTATGTTAGATATTAGTTAAAATTAGGAGTACCTGAAACTTCTATGAATATCTTTTTGAAAATCAAATATAAGATCTACGTTTTTTTGTAAAAAGCTCGCATTTCATGGCTTCGTTGATCTAAACAATGTATTAAAGAAATTAAACAGCCAGTTGAGTTTTATGATGTTCAGCCAGAACCAGGTTTCACTCCTGTAAGTCAATACTGGTTTAATTAGTGTTTTATGAAATCTGGTGTTTGTTTCACATGTCGGATATTTTAATTTAAGTGCGTTATTTATTGAAAAAATAGCATTTCTTAGCATTTTGAACTATTTTATTTGGCTCAACTGCACATTTACTGGCGCTTAATATTTCAGTTATATCATTGTAAACAACTATAGCTCTTCTTCCGTATTTACTAACATTATTTAATACTTTAAACTTTTCAAACAATTTTTATAACATTATTAGACAGTTTTGAAGTATTTATTTAAATTTGCAAATCACAATGTTATGGCACTGTTAGAAATATTGTGATGCTAACTGCTATTTTCTCCACAGAGTATATTATACTTCCGATCCGATTGAGGGTCTTTCCACTTTTTCAGCGGTTGCCCTTTTACCAGCCGGCTGCTGGCCCTTCACATCCACATGTGCCAATCACAGAGGTAGATGATCAACAGCCAGTGTAGGGGTGACATGTGGTTAGCATGTCGAGTCCCCCAGCCGTTATATCTGGTCCTCAACCTGGAGCCGCTACTTATTGTAGCTACCCAATTGCCTCACGATGCTGGGTGGGCACCGGTCCCATACTGGTCGAAATACCATGAGAAAATTTCTTCCCCCATGGAGACTCGAACCAGCGCAAGTCCCATAGCTCTGCGCCAAGGTTTCCTACCTTAACCGCTCGGCTACGGCGCGGGACTAGTATTTTAGTCTATGATTTTTCTATCGCTGTTTTGGGTTATTGCTGGTTGGATAGCTTTAGGGAGCGATAAGTAAATGTACACCCATTTTTAATAAACTTTTGGTAATTTAACACAGATTTGGGGATTTATTGCAAATATTGGTCATTTAAATTCCATAGCGACAGATAGTAATCGAGGATGATAATCAATATGTGGTTCGATTGTGGGTTATCGGTGGCTCTATGAACTCTGGCGCATGCGCACTGTTTAGTCTATAGGACTTCGAAAATATTTCACGCTAGTTTAAGTGCAGCTTTTCCTTTTATTTATTTCTTCCTGGATATTATTGTGTTTATTTAGTCTCATTAAACATGAACCCATAAATTAATCAGTTATGAAGTAATGTCAATTTTACTTTTGGGACTCGCTGATAGTAAGTAGAAATTCTAAGAAAACCGTCACAGTCTTATTTAATGATGCACTTATGGAGATGACTGTAATCTTAAATTAGCAGAACAATAATTTCTTCTGCCAGTTATTTAAATGTTCCGGACCGCAAAGAAAACAAGATAATGCAAAATGTCATTATCGTACATTATTATGTAATTTGATACAAATGTAAGTAATTCCTACTCGTTTGTTTTTCTGTTTTATAATAGTCATGTACGCAACAAGGGAAGTATGTAGTACATTATTTTGTAAACAATCATGCACACAATGCTACATATTCGATTGTACACAAAGAACTTTGTCAATATCCCACTATGCAAAGGACAAAAAGCATATCACATTTTCGCAAATTCTGACGCCATAATTATGACGAATATATGACGTATCGAAAATAAGGATCATATTGTAATACCGTATTTTCTCGCGTAATTTGCGCCCCGCGTATTTTGTGCACCCTAAAGTTTAAGGGATTATATTTAACTTTATTTTCGGCCCGTGTATTTTGTGCATACATTTTAGGTTGGATCCTAAATTTTCTTTTCAGTGTAGTAAGGATTTTCCTTCCCTGAATTCCATTACAAATTCTTACATTCCAACGTAGGTCATTGAAGAATATTCTTATCTCTCCTTACATTTCTACGCTACCGAGGCTCTCGACTCAGACCACGTTCATGGCTGCTCAAAATGATTGAGCGGACTCTTGCTCGTGTGTTTCGCGAAAGTTACTACACGACACCATCATGTTCTGCTGCTGTTTTTTCAAGGAAAGGCACCCATTTATTGATGCTACGTGACCGTAACGTTTGTTCAGTGCTAGAAAGCTTACTAAGTTTACGTGTTATTTACAAATATGGGTGCTGTTGTCAGTCCGTTACAATAAAGTAATATTTGGTAATAATGTACTTAAAAGAAAACAATATTACAATTAGATAACATTACAATTAAGTATGTATCTAAGTATACGTGAGGTCTAGAATTCGATCCGCAGTCGAATTATTGATTTCTCTTTCCTATTTACCTTTCTTTATCCCCTTTAAAGAAAACACACTGTTGGGTATGTGAATTTTTTATTGAGATTAATTATGAGGCTGAACGTGGTGAAATAAAATAAATGTCTTATTTGGAGGCAAAAATATACGAAAATAAGCTTACAATTAAATGTTAATTCTCATAGACTGTAATGAACAAGTTATATGGCACGAATGTAAAAAAAAAATGGATACCTGAAACTTCTTTTAGGAAAATTAGATGGGAAACATCCAATAGATAGACCAATGATGAGATGGGGGAATAACATTAACTATGATTTGATGGACGTAGACTATACAGGGGATGATTGGAAAACATTAGCTCAGGATAGGGGTGTATGGAGAGGATATGTCCGCGCGGCCATGAACGTACGGGTTTGATAGTGCCAGTGAGTACGTCTGCGCGCCCATTAACCCCCAGTTTCGATAGTGCTATTGAATTAGTTAATATTTATATAATAATAACAATAATAATAATAGTGTTATTTAAATTGGTAGAGTAAAGGCCATTCTTATTACATAATAAAAAACATAAGCAAATAATATTAATACGAACATTGAGACAGTAACTCCATATTTTACAACTGTATCACATTTCGAACATAAACACAATTAGGTTTGGAGATTTTAAATCTACTCCCCTTAAGTCTGGAAGTGGGATGTGAAACCTTACTCCATTCGCTCTGTGATCCTGGTACCCCCACTTACTACAAATATAGGGAGTTCTTTCATTAAATGCCAATCTGTTTCTGCTCCCTGCCTATAAGCAACTCTACCAGGGATTTTAAAGCTCCGTAGTTGGATCTATGTCCTAGAAAAGAAAGGAGCGTAAAATATTCTAATATATAAAAATGAATGTTCGTTTGTTTGTTCGTACTTTATGCGCGGCCATACCGTTGATCCGATTGTGATGGGATTTTTTGAAAAATGTTCAGGAGATTCCCGGGATGAACATAGGTTATAAAAGAGTTGTGGTACTCAACTCCTACACCCTTAAAAGTCGCCCTTTGTAGTGGAAAACGTGAAGAATGTAGCTCTTTGGACGCTTAAATGGCTTACGCTGCCTAAACCATAACAAATACACAAAATTAATGTACATAGAATTGAATATCTAAAAACGCTTTACAATAGTTCGCGATAGCATATGTTTCTGTTACGGATAACTCAAATAACCATTTTTGTATTTCATTGATGCCAAGATGATAAGTAGATTCCCGGGCAACACCGGGTAATCAATGCGGGGAGTCTTAAAATAATTACGATGTACATTTATAATTATTTTTCATTTTACTTATTCAACTAATCATAAGAAGTACATTAATTTTCGGCTTTTCACCTCATTTATGTCAAGAAGATCGGGATGAGTAGATTCCCGGACAACGCCGGGTAAACAGACGGGGTATCTAAAAATAATTACGATATAAATGTTTCCATCTACTTATTCAACTAAACATAAAACACATTAACTTTCGTATTTCGGGTCATTTATGTAAAGATCAAGATAAGAAGATTCCCAGGTAACGCCGGGTAATTAGCACGGGGTATCTAAAAAATATAAATTTATAATTAGGCCTAATTTGCCTTTTACTTATTCAACTAAACATAAAAGCGTATTAATTTTCATTTGTTTCGGTGTAGCAGCTCAAACCGTGTATTAGCTAGTAAAGAATAAAATATAATAGATCAATTGATATCTTAACTAGTAATCACTGATTGAAAGAATGAGAAATAATATATTAAAAAATAGTAGTGACTGTGAAAAAAAGGAAGAATATATTTTCTTACTGAGGAAATATGTATTAAAAAGAAATGGTTCTTATGATAAAATATGAAAGTACTCGTCAAATTCGGAAAGTATTATGAGTTCTTATTGAAACTTTAACTTTTCTTGGTATTTAATAGAATATATTCTCTTACATTTTCAAAGTCTTTTGTCTATCCAGTATTAGGATAGATTTCTTTTCTTATTTAAAAGAAGTACATATAATGTAATTTGCTTCATTACTGGAATCTAAGTTAGAAACAAAGTCTAAAGAAAGTGTGAATGCGTCTCGTAAATACAATCTGCAATTGGAGAATCAGTTGTGCGTGTCTTTCTGTTGGTAGAATTAATTTTATCAGACAGCTCTGAGTACCGATGTTTCAACTTCAGCTTCTCTTATATAAATTATACAGGGTGATTCATAATTCCTAGTACAAACTTTCGGGAGTTGTAGAGGGGACTTAGTAGATAAAGTTTTGATAAGGAATCCTTGTCCGGAAACGTACCATTTCGATGTAAAAAAGTTTGACGATCGAAACACAATGGGCTGATACCGTGTGTTCTTGTGTTTCAGAAAAGTATTAGATTTTCTAGGGGTTGTACTATACCTGTCGAGTTGGAGGAAGATCTTGCACGAATTCTGGCGGCAGTAGAAATTATTGAGCATGCACTAGGTCTTGTGGGGCGTGTGTATGAAAACATGCATTGTAGGTACACTTTGTGCAACGAACAACAGGGTCGCCACATGGAAATACACTTGTAGTGCAACCCCTAGAACTTTGTAATACTTATTCTGAAACACGAGACACACGATATTAACCCATTGTGTTTGGATCTACAAACTTATTTTACTTCGAAATGGTACATTTCGGGACATGGGTTCCTTATCAAAACTTCTTATACCAAGTTCCCTCTACAACCCCTAGAAGTTTGTAATAGGAATTATGAATCACCCTGTGTGCTTCGTACCATGAACAAACTTAATGCTGCCGAATCACTGTTCATCCCGTAGGAAAACGATTGATTTGTCTCTTGAAAATCATTGGACCTAACTTAATTTCATATATTTCAAGATTCGTTAAAAAATTGATTCATGCCATGGATAACAATAATATAATACTTTGCTATCTTCATGTAGTGCCGGTTCGCTAGTCGGTGAGCTAATGAGGTATCAGGGTAGGGTTTTTGGTATATTTTTTTATAATCATAAATAATTTAAACATATTATCATTTAATTTATAAACAAGTTCTATACGATATTTATTCTCAGAAAATACAAGCGTTGTTATTACAACTATTGTATCTAGGAGTGGAGTCGTTGAAGTTATTCTAAGTCCTTGTACTCGTCATAAAAATGTTTTTTGAAGTTCAAATTTTAGAAGATTAAAATTTCTTCAATGTCCAAAACTATCTTCACCCAAGTTCCCGAATCAAGATGTTCCGTATCGGAGATCGCAGAGTAGAGTAGAACAATTTGTTATCCGTTTTTCACTTAAAAAGACGTTGTCCACGCCTATGATGTTGGCGCCTTTCATCCACTCCACCTTACAAAAGTTTAGTATACATCTTACAGTAAATATTATTCGCTAATCATGTGTTCCTTGAAAGGGAGGTGTACGCCTCGGGAATTTCTAAAATGTAACCTAAAGTCCAGCCGCTGGATCTCTGGCTCTGAAGTGTAGGTTATACGAGGGGCAAAGGGAGAACTCGCACCCTCTTGCCAATAAGGAAATGGATGATGTTTGAGTGAACGTCTGCCATAACCAATCACTGCTCTTGACGCAGCTACAGCGCGCTAGGAAGGTTTGAAATTGCTGAGATGTTGTCAGCTGTATTTCTGGTAACCGCATACATAAAGCGGCCCCTCCCACTGAATGTCCATATCGGCAACACTGTCGTGAAAACATCAGGGTCGGAGAAATAGTGACTGGACTATAGTTCACCACATCTATGAATATTTTAGTAGTTTTACACGTGTGAATCTTTCACGTGTATATGTCATCGTAGAAATAACTTGGAATTTTTAGAGATGGAGACGTTACTGTTTTCAAGGGACTGGGCTTATTTGCTTTTGATATTGTTAATAGATAACTAAATATTTTGTTTCTTTCAAATTTGTGAACTGTCATATGTTAGTGTCTAGAGATGACGTCATTTTAAACATGTAATCTTATCATACGAGGGAACGAACATTGCTTGTTACATGTGTAATCAGGCGAGATAGTTTTTAGCGTTATAACAAGTACTCTCTTGTGTTATTTTTACATTGGATTGTTTTAGACCGTTATGACTAACTCATCACACATGTCTTTTGTAACATTATTAATAATATGATATATTCTTATTATTTATTGAATAATCAATTGAATTGTATATTTGATGTTATTTTCTTAATACTTGCAATTTTGTGGTTCTAATGATACGTAATAAGATATATTTATCTTATAGCATATTTGTTTACATTATGAATACATTCTTTAATTTTGGGCCTGTGTATAATATATATGGGCCCTATAAACTCTCGTTACAATGCAAATAAAAAATTGAGTAAACGTTCATGTGGGAATAAAAAGCTCAGAGATCACGTGTGTTTTACTTGCATCTACTTTGATAGCTGAAAGGAGTTTATAAACATCCATAAAAAGAAATTTGGATGGAATTGGCCATTCTCAATGAGTCCTGTTTCCTCCTGCCTACAGCAGAATGTGTTCTATAGTGATCTCCTATATTAAACTATTTCATGAAACGATGAATGCAGCGAAGTGTAGATCCACATGTGTGATGATCATATAGCCTGGTGTAAGGGTTACATGTGGTTAACATGTCGGGTCCCCCAGCCGTTATAGCTGGTATTCTCAATCTACTTATTCCACACGATGTTGGGTGGCTACCGAAACCACACTCGCCGAAATGCAATCAGAAAATCTCCTTGCCATGTAGACTCGAACCATGGAAATCCCGATAGAGTATCATAATATTTGTCTTTGGTCTAACTATTTATAATCTGTATATAGCCTAGATCCGTTGCATAAGAAACGTTATTTCTGAATTATAATATTCACACGTATATTTTATCACCTTACTAAAAAACCTTGTAATGTAAGTTGTTATTTAAATTCGTATCATCATCAACAACAACAACAAGGATTAAGCCCAATGGCCTGTTCCGATCTCATTGTAGGTCGAATTGGGCCTTCCATCTCTTCAATGGTCTTCCCAACAATCTTCTCCCTTTTGGTTTATAATTATATATTCTTCTAGGTATGCGCTGTTCATTCATTCGTAATACGTACTGTAGGTAAGCATTTTGATAGTATTTCATTGTTTCACACAGAGATTAAATATATTAAGTTCTGTTCTTATATCGTTTTTCTTTTTATCGGTCCTTTGGTATCCTGCTATAGCTCTCAACATCTTCATTTCTGCAACTCTATTTGTTTACTATCTGCCTTTGTTAATGTCCAGGTTTCACATCCATAGATAAGAGATGGAACTGCCAATACTTTGCAAAATTTTAAAATAGTTTCTTTTCTAGTTTTATTCAATAAAGTACGTTTAATTGTGCCAGATAGATAATTGAATATGAACAGACAGGTGAATGGAGAAGACTACATAACAATGAACTACATGGTCTTTATAGGAAGCCAGATATAATAAGAACAGTTAAGTCTCGTAGACTGCGATGGGCAGGACATGTTGCGCGTATGGGGAATGAAAGACGTGCATGGAAACTTCTTGTAGGAAAGCCAGAGGGAAAACGCCCAGTTGGTAGACCAAGAATGAGGTGGGAGAACAACATGAACTATGATTTGAGGGAAGTAGATTATACAGGGAATGATTGGAAAGCATTAGCTCAGGATAGGGATGTATGGAGAGCTTATGTCCGCGCGGCCATGAACCTTCGGGTTCGATAGTGCCAGTGTTAGTTAGTTAGATAATTGAATGGTTGTATTTTTGTGTGTTTATCTAATTTTCTGTCATTACCTAAATGACATCCCAAATAATTAAAATTCTGAACTTGGTCTATAATTACATTGTTTATTACTATTTTTGTTCTTATTGCACATTTTCCTTTCAAAGCTAATATTTTTGTTTTAGATGTAGGTATTCTTAAATTGTATTTTAGAGAGATATTATTTAAAGTATAAAGGAATTGTTGTAAAGCATTTTCTGATACTGTCATTATTACTTGATCGTCTGCAAAACGCGACGAAATTGAAATGAGGATTTATAGGAATGCTAGAACAGATATATTGCGCCATTACTATAATTTGTAATTCAGTAGTTCGAACAGAAGGTTGCAAGTTCAATTCTCCCCTCGAGCATGAAACTTCGACCTTTGCTTTGTGTATATATGGACATTTAGATTTACCCCGGGTTAATTTTAGCAAAGCAAACTACCACCCACCAGGGGTATAATATCTAAGTTTATACAGTCTGTCAATATCAGTCAAAAGGTTAAGGTAATGACATTCAGGGGTATTTAGAAGTAGCAAATCATAGCATTACCAACAATATAAGAAAAAATCTAAGGTGATCCCACTATACATTCTTAGGAGCTCTTGGGGGTGTTAGTAGTAAGAGTGCAATTTAGAATTAGTTATTTTCTTAAATATTGATAAAATATCTGCCAGCAGTCGAGGTTAAGATACATATATACGAAATAAATTCAGTCGTCTAAGTTAGATGTATAAATCCCTAGTGTTAATTATTCTGTAAAAATGCTAATTTGTTTGATTGATATTGCGGAACATGAGAAGAATGTACAGTATAAGAAACTGCATTTTATTCAGCAATTTATTACCCATAAACTGTTTGTACATTGTAATAGAACTTGAACAATGTACCCTATCAGACATTTCGAAGGAATTCTCAACAACTGAATAATTTGAACAAACGATTTAGGATTTTTAGAAGATATAACTTGGATAAATAAATTAATATTGTTCACCGTTGTGGTCTCGAGGTAGCGTGCTGCATTGTCACGCAGCGGACCTGGGTTCGATTCCCGGTCGGGACAGGCTCTTGGGTGAGGTTTTGTTCGGGGTTTTTCCTCACCTGTAAGACAAATTCCTGAAAGCTTAAGGCCCAACGGTCCCCGAAAATCATCCGTCCGTCATCATCATACTTATCATTATCATCCTTCACAGGTGTGGAAAGCAACGGGAAGCTACCACATCTATAATTTCCTAGTAAAGCTGCAAAGCATAGCATGAAAATGCTATGATTGTAGTGAAAGACCTGCCCTCAGGCAAAATTAATATGGATGGAAATTAATATTATTAATAAGATAAAAGTCGGTTACGCAAGAACTGCTTAAACTATGCGAATTACTTAGGAAGTTGAATTTATGGTCCAATTTTGTTTGTTTAGAGAATAGGCCTATATATTTCTTTTGTTAATTATATTTTGTGGTATAAGTTACATTGAGAAAAAGGAAACTTAGTAGCTGCTAGGGCGCTAAATTTCGAATTTCAGTTAAAATCCACTTTTAATAATGAGATTTCTGATCGTTTGATTCATTCTCGTTTTATTTCAGTAGCATATACTGAGTTTTGTTGCGAAAAGTCGAAAATTGCGACCGCAAGAGCGATTTTTAAATATTCATTTCAGATTAACTTTTCCTCTTAATGATCCGATTTAACTGGTCAACTAACTCACTCACTCACTGGCACTATCGAATTTAGCTGGTTAACAAACTCATTCTTACCTTCTTAATTAATTCACATATTCCGAGTTTTGTTCCAAACAAATAAAAATTGGCGCTGCTACAGCGTTAACACATTGATGTTTAATACTAAATTTATCACTTCTCACCGAATAACAAATTAAATTTGAAGAGAAAAATATATGCGTAAATCGGGATTTGAACCCAATACGATTAAGAGGAAAATCTATGTTTAAATCGAGATGCCTAAGAGTCTTAAACCGTTAAAGCATTGGTGTACAGAACCAGAGATATTGGGTTCAAATCCCGATTTAGGCAGATATTTTTCTCTTCAAATTTAAGCCTTAACGCACACTCGCATGCATGCCATGGCAATTTTCGGTATTGATTAGATAGGATCAGAGTATAAGTAAATAATTTTCAAAGACATTTTCATGTGAATTACCTCAGTAACTTCATTTTTTCATTAGTCGTTATAATACTTTAATAAGATGAATATTTTGTGGAAGGATGCAAAGGACTCTTTAATTTAATCGCTAAAAAATCTTACCTGTGTTATACAGAATGTTCAATTCAAACCTCCCATATTTTAATTAATCATAACTAACAAAGTATGCGGACTTACGAAATAAGGTTGATATTAAACGAAACAGAAACTCATAGAATTTTCATTGCCACACATTGCCACAAACTGCCACAAACTAAAACACCTCTATATGTACACCATCCTGCTCTAATTTCCTCAATATTTTCTTCTGAAACACGCGTACGAGCACCTCCTGATTCTTTTTTAACGCTTCCAGTCGCCAGAAACTTCTCAAGCCATGCCTTAATGGTCTTCCCATCTGGTGCATTTCCTCCATATTCACTCCGGTAATTTCTTTGCACTGTAATTATTGACTTCGTATCTGCATACCAGACAACAGTTGCTGAGGAGTCGCCATTTTGTTTTATGTCATTATTGTCTAACATGTGACAGATGAATTAACTGCAACAATGCAAACAAAAATTCTTTGACTTTCTCTTTCTTTTAATACCAACCTCATTTCATAATTCCGCATACTTTTAGGGTTATGATTAATTAAAATGTGGGAGGTTTGAATGGGACACGGTGTATTTTGTGTCGGATAAAAGAAGTTGAAATAACTGAAATATTAAAACTGTATTACAAATATTGTTTGTAGAGCTAGTAGTAGTGAAACTTTCTGAGTGAGGGGAGAATTGTCAAACAAATCTTAGCGTTGAACGTTCAAGTATTAAAACTTTTCCGAGTTTATGACGTAGGAGATTCAATACGAGAGAGTTTCTATGCACCATTGATTTTATATTCGGTTCAGAAATTGATATTCCGATGGAATAAAAATCAGGCTGTGAGACGATTGATCCAGCATACTGTAATCTCGCTGACTTACAACAAACTAGCTGAGTTCATGTAATGTCGTGAAGCAATTATTATTTTTTCTAAATAATAAAAGTACCTTTTTATGGGGCAAGCTATAGCGTAGCGGTTAAGGTACTACTGTACAAGCCGGAAGTTGGAGGGTTCGAGTCCCGGTGGGGTCAGGATTTTTACACTGACTTAAACCTTCTGGCAGCACTGTGACCCTGGAGTCGACTCAGCCTCTAACAGAAATGAATACCAGACGCTTGTTCAGGTGTAAAGGCGGCCGTCACGCAGGGCTGACAACCCGGCTGACATTGAGTGCCGATTGTCGAGAAAAAGTGGGAGCCTTAACCTCCTACTACCCCAAGGACCTCCTTAGGCCTAATAGCGGATAATGTTTACCTTTACCTTTTTTCTATCAGTCCTCCTCACTTAGAATAGATGTTTTTGTTTAAAAACAAACTTCATTAATTGTTGAAATCAAGAACGCCTTTTCAAAACATTTTTCTTTTTCGGCCAAATAGCATGGCCGAAGATGAAACATGTTTTGAAAGGCTTCATGATTTTCATAATTACTGAGGGTTTTTTTTTTAAACAAAAAATACATTCTAATGCAAGAAGGACGGTGATAAGAATAAACAGCTGTGATCTATGCCTTGTAAGGCAGCGGGGCCCGGGTTCGATCACCAGTCGGTACAAGTTTCGTGGGTGAGGTTTTTTTTTCCGGGTTTTTCCTCACTTGTAAGACAGATGTTAGGAAACTTTAAGACCCAAAAGGCCCCCCGAATATCATATGGCCATCATAATCATCATCATTCACATTCGCCTTAGATTAACTCTGCCGAATAAATAAAACAATGTTCATTGTTATTATCATTATTATTATTATCATTATTATCATTATTACTATCATTATTATTATATTATCATTATTATTATCATTATTATTATCAATATTATCGTCATTATTATCGTCATTATTATCATTATTATTACTATCATTATTATTATTATTATCATTATTATTATTAATCATTATTATTATTATCATTATTATTATTATCATTATTATTATTATCATTATTATTATTATCATTATTATTATTATCATTATTATTATTATCATTATTATTATTATAATTATTATTACTATCATTATTATTACTATCATTATTATTACTATCATTATTATTACTATCATTATTATTACTATCATTATTATTACTATCATTATTATTACTATCATTATTATTATTATCATTATCATCATCATTATTATCAGTATTATTATCATTATTATCATCATCATTATCATCATCATTATCATTATTATTATTATTATTATTATTATTATTATTATTATTATTATTATTATTAAGTTTAGGATTAAGGAATCTCCTGGCGCACCAGTATCAACATCATCCATCATATCATGGAGCTCAGCCGTAACCCTGTCTTCCAGGTTCCCCAACCTCAGAAGTGGGTTACAATTACGCCAATGCCAGCAGAGAAAACCAGAAATATCGAAATGACAACCTGGAGCATTGAATTCAAAACTTATATTATTATTTAAAACATTTTAATACATAGGCCTAACCTCAATTGTGATAAAAATCAATTTTAAAAATATTGACAATTCTTATGATTAATGGTTTCCCTCGATTTGCGGCCACTAACGTGGAAACTGCGTGTTCAGCGCGAGTTGATGACTCAATGCTTAGTCACTTTTCCCGCTATCGGCCGCAGGTCAAGTGAAACTCGCTATATACATATATTAATTCAAACAGTATTTGCTGTGCAAAATTACGAGATACAACTCAATCTGTTCGTCTGTCCTGAGATTTGTATTTGGGATAGGCTTACTCCAAATATATCATCTCAAATGATACCTTCTGATGCAAATCTTTCAATTTCTTTCAAATCCTAAATAACATTTAAATATTAAATTTGGTGAAATTCTAATTTATATAAATGTGAATGCAGAAATAAATTAATTATAGACTCAATTCTGAAAATGCATGCTATTATGCATTACAGGGAATCTTGTCGCCCCAACTTCTCTCAAAAAATGTTAAACTGAAAATATTTAAAACTGTTATTCTCCCTGTCATATTACATGGACTCTTACTTTAAGGGAGGAGAAAATATTACGAATATTTGAGAATAAAGTTATCAGGAAATTTTTGGACCGAAGAGAGATGAACAGACTTGCGAATGGAGAAGTTTACATAACAGTGAGCTACAAAGTCTTTATAGGAAACCAGATATAATGACTGATATAACATACTGCGATGCGCAGGACATATGGCACGAATGAGGAATGAAAGAGGTACATGGAAGCTTCTTGCAGGAAAACCTACGGAAGACCAAGGTAGGCGAAGAATGGCGTGGGATAATAACATTAACCATGATTTGAGGGAAGTGGATTACATAGATACGATTGGAAAACATTAGCTTAGAATAGAGTTGTTGGAGAACTTATGTATTCGTGGCCATGAACCTACGGGTTTGAGAGTGCCAGTGAGTTATAAATATGATTGTAATATCCCGCAATAAAATACAATTTTGATTTGAGAGCATAAACTTAATTTAAAATTTAATATAACAAGAAATTTAAAAAAAAGTATATATCAGTTATATAATCAAATTATCAAGTTAACCTTGAAGTGAGCCTATATTTTTAATAATATTGCAGTACATCTTTAATTTAGGTTAATATGTTAAATGTTTGTGACGTAGTAATGCAGGGCTGACAATTTCCAAGAGTAGAATCAAATAGCTTGAGCTCTTTGTAGAATTCATTTCTCTTACTGTAAAAGTAAATTAATTTTCTTCATGTAAAGATATTAGAAGGAAATAATAAATTAATTCCCTTAACACAGATGAAGTATCTTACATAAGTATTTCTTGGTTTTCGTAGAATTGTTACATTTTAAATGTCAGAAGTGAGCGTCCTTTTTATTTCCTCTTTGTCATTTTCATTATTTTCTCCTTTAAGACTTGGGAGCCATAAGACACAAGAACCGACACATCTCTGAGTTTGCAAAGCTCGTTATGCTGAAGCCCTTCGCATATTGAACGGTCCATTAGTCACAGACGTAGTAAAATGCACTCCCATACACTTGAGATCCCCTTTCTCTTAGCTCTGATCTCTTTTTGTCCAACCTTTTTGCGAGCTGTAAAGAGCAACTAAATTCTCTGTGATTCTAGCATTAAAGTCTACATTTGGAATAGACATAGATTTAATTTAACGATTCTCTTCAACAACTATCTCAGATCATTAGTGTTGCTATTCAGATTTGTGTTGAAAGAGCCGAAAATCTGTTCAATTGACTCAATTTCACTCTAGTAATAATCAGCGGCGGTGGACTAGTGGTTAAGTTCGTTGCCCCTGGTTCCGAGGATCGCGGATGCAAACCCGGCCCGGATCGATGAATTTTTTAGGAAAAATTTTGTAAAATCGAAGGAGCAAGTTGTCTGGGAAGGATTTTAAGCCATGGGTCCCGAATCTGAAGATTTTCAGCCTCTGTAAGCAATATTTACCTACTTCATTACACTGGTCAACATGATTTTTGTCCAATAGTTTTACTTAATGCAGTTTTATCGTGTTTTCAGATATGTATTCGGAATTTCTCCATCACCCACAGTTTTTTATTTCAATTTCGATTAATGGATTTAAATAATTATTTTTAATAAACTTTTTTCGTCAATTTATCCATTATAAAATAAAACCAAATGAGCTAACTGAAATGATTTCAGCTATGGAAAATATATACGTATCAAGGCAAATGGAATCCTAAAATGCTGACCGATTATTGATGGACCATCAAGAGGGATGCTTCACAAGGCGAAATATAGCAGAAAATAGTCATTTTTTACTTTATAGGTGAGTTCGAATGTTCGAATATTGTGTAGTTACGAATGTAGAAATTATTAAAGTGTTTGAAAATATAAATGCCTGTCTCTGGGATACCTTGCGTGATGGAGAAAAATTTGAATTCAGGAGAAAAAATGCTATCAGAATCACGTATTTTTCTTTCTGAGACAAAGAAAGTTTCTTTTTTGTTGCTTTGTGTTATCATAAGTAATGTCACGAGTGATTTCCAAATCATCGATATCTAGCGGATTTGGAAATCAAGAGTGGCATTTGTTAGGACTATTTAACGAATAAAATTAACCTGTTTACTCAAAAGTCATTATTTAAATATATATAGAAACCCTGAGTAAAACCTCTTCAATCTCCGTTTAGTCCTCCACGAAACCCATGTGGAATGAGCGAGACTTGTTCTTGAGATCCCAGCGATGAGAGGCGAGTGTCTAACCGCTTGCGCCAAAGAGCCGCCATTTAATTTTATTTATTAAACAGATTTAAAATGTATAAAACATCTTCCTGTGCCAAATATTAAGTTTTGATTCTATTCCTCCAATCATCTCTATCCTGTAGTCCACTGCCCTTCATCAAATTCATAATTCCCTCTGTCCATGTTTTCTTAGGTCTCCCTCTTCTTTTCTTCCCATTTGGAATTCACTCCAAACTCCTAACTAGAATCAATCTACATTTAATTTTACATTAACAAATAGTAATAAAAATTGGCTACTAAGTTACTATGACTTTATAAATTAATTAACATCTCTCTTGACAAAACAATTAATGCTTTCTCTTCAGTAGTGAATGCTATAAGGTTTTTTGTTATGTAGAGCTTAAAACATGATACATTCATTCTTAGTAATTCTGCCCGAGGGCAGGTCTTTCATTGCAATCATAGCATTTTCATGCTATGCTTTGCAGCTTTTCTAGGGAATTATAGGTGTGGTAGCTTCCCGTTGCTTTCCACACCGGTGAAAAATGATAAGGGTGATTATGATGGCCGGATGATTTTCGGGAACCTTCGGGCCCTACGCTTCCTGACATTTGTCTTACATGTGAGGAAAAAACCCGAAAAAACCTCACCCAGGAGCTTGTCCCGACCGAAAATCGAACCCGGGCCCGCTGCGTGACAAAACAACACGCTACCTGGAGACCACAGCTGTGGACCTTTGGACAATAATACACTATAATTTGGAAACAATTGGGTAAGTAGTTTTTGAGAAAATTGTACCAAGACAGTACTTTTAAGAATCTGGATTTTTTATTTTAATTTTTTAATGTTTTAAATTACTCACGAAGAAATATATCTAAAAAGTTAACCAGAGTGCCATTATGTTCGGGAAGGCTTGTTTAATTAGTGACGCAATTTTAATGCACATAACGTAAGAATAAGCTGAACAAATTATTTTTGCATGATGCGTATTTTTAAACAATATTGCAAGGAAATTAGTACCAGGCGCCCTTAGCGCCTCTATTGACAAACATTTTAATACCGTATGTTATCTCTTACAGTATTGAACGCTATACTTTTTTTTTATAGAGACATGACAAATATATCAATATAAAAATAAATTTCTTCTATTTTTTCATAAGTAATGCCACGAGTGATTTCCAAATTGGAGAATTTGGAAATCAAGAGTGGCATTTGTAAGGACTATTTAACGAATAAAATTAAGCTGTTTACTCACAAATAATTATTTAAATATAGTTATTTTAAAATATTTAACTATTTAATGTAAACGACGATGTTTGAAAACAAATGAGGAACGTTTGTTATGCTTCATTTGTTCATCACTGCAACCAGATGATATTATTTATTGCCAAAGGATCGCAATATTGTAAGAATGCACCCTAGTGGAGAAAAAAATGAAACACAACAAACTGTTTATAACCAATATAATAAGTTAATTAATTAATTTCTGATGTCCTATGATGTAAATTATATTTTTCTGGAACGTAAGTTCCTGAAAATAATACGCTTAAGAAAGTGCAAACTGTTGGTTTATTTTTATTGTGGTATAATCAATTACTACGAATGTTTTTTCTACTATATTCCGCAAGCATTATCTGTTTACATTCGTGCACTATATATACAGTCTGTTGGCCGTATTTCTTAGAGAGTCAGTCACTGCAAAATAATGCTCAGGCCTATTCAGAATATTAAAAAGGAGGAACTTTCTTTAATATGATAAACTTATTTGATACACGACTGTGATTGGTTGTAAATCAAAATTAATTTAAATGCGATTTGTCATTGACTCCGATTTGGGGCATGAGTTAAATAGTCAGTTAAAAGTTATGGTATTTCCACTTTTTAAATGCGAAGGAAATCATGTACTTTAAATATAATATATTTAGGATCCTATCCAAATTATTTCTCAAATTTGGGTAGCCGTGCGGTGGGAGTGAGTGCACATGGTGCCTCTTGTATTATTTAGAACTTGAGATTCATGTTGCCTGGTGGATAATGGAGGTTCATCAACGGTAATTTGCAAATGCCTCGTCGTTTGAATAGTTGTTGGAACACTGCAGAGTTTTGGTCCAGTTGAAGCCATATTGGAAAACATAATGCTTGGCGTTGTGTCTCCGGGTTCTGATAATGTTTAATTAAACCACACTTCGATTTGCATTTCAGGTAACTAAAGCCACAAGCTACATTTAGGAAGGAGTGTACTTATTTCCAAAATGGGATGGGGATTTAACTAACTTCACTCTATTTGCTGTCCTTCTAGTTTCGGTACCCTCTCCCCTAGCCTGAATGGAATGGTTGTGTTTTAGTTAAGTTTGGTGTTTTGCTATTTACGAAGCCAAACATACATAGCTTGAATATTCAACCTTAATTCTGTAATCCGAATAAATTATACACTGCTTACCCAAATGTGTCGTATGGTAGGCCTTTAAAGCAATAAAGTGGATAACATTATTCACTATTTTTTTACAAAGCGTATTGATTTCATTGTATACTGAATTTGTAACTATTTTATAAATACTTATTTGTGTAGGCGAGTAGGGTGCGTGTAGACAAACAGTTTTCGGATACTTTTGAAATCCACGATGTGTTGAAGCATGGAGATGCACTATCTCATCTACTGTTTAATTTTGTACTAGAGCATGCCATCAAAACTTTAGATGATAAGGAAAGCCTACAACTCAATGGTATTAATAAGCTGTTAATTTATGCTGATGATGTAGTACTATTGGGCCATAGCGAGGATATACTAAAGGCCAACACGCACACACTATTGAGTAACTCTTAAGAAATCGGCACTGGAAGTAAATATCAATAAAACTAAATATATGGTCACACATAGAAATACATTATGTAGTGGAAATGGACAAGTAATGACAAATGAGGGAAATTTTGAGGAAGTGGCTGTGTCCAAATGCCTAGGAACAATAATCACAAATGGGAATGAGATGCACAAAGAAATTAAACATAGGCTCAATTCTGGAAATGCGTGCTATTATGTACTGCGGAGACTCTTGATGTCACAACTGCTTTCAAAAAACGTTAAACCGAAAATATATAAAACTATTATTCTACCAGTTATATTATATGGATGCGAAACACGGATTCTTACTTTAGGGGAGGAAAAGAGATTAAGAGTATTTGAGAATAAAGTTCTTAGGAAAATTTTTGGGCCAAATAGAGATGAACAGACAGGTGAATGGAGAAGACTACGTAACAGTGAACAGTGGTATTTATAGGAAACCAGATACAATAAGAACGGTTAAGTCTCGTAGATTGCGATGGGCAGGGCATAAGGCACGAATCGGGAATGAAACACGAGCATGGAAGCTTCTTGTAGGAAAACCGGAGGAAAAACACCCAGTTGGTAGACTAAGAATGAGATGGGAGAATAACATTAACCATGATTTGAGGGAAGTAGATTATACAGGGAATGATTATAAAACATTAGCTCCGGATAGGAATATATTGAGAGCTTATGTCCGCGCGGCCATGAACCTACGATTCGATAGTGCCAGTGAGTTAGTTATTTTGTAATTATTTTATAAATAATTATTTGTGTAGGTGATAGTCATTTATTCCAACATTCGAGATAGGGAAACCTAAAAATAGTACTCATACGGAGAGGATAACTTTTTTGTTTTGCAACAATATACTCCGACTAATTTTTGTTTGTGAGTTCTGCGCATGGTCTAGATGGTTGTCAGTAAGATTCGGACATCGACTAAAATAATATATATTTTTTATCTATTTCAGGATTGTTTCTGTTATACAACCAAAATATACTTTTTTTTTTTTTTCCACACTTCCCGATCTTGCGTATTAATTTTTTTTTACAAGGAGCTGGCCCATAGCATCAACCCCCTACCTGGAAGAACAGAGATTTTTTCTGTAGTCCACTATAGATCAGTTGCTTTCGCTGCAGCTAAGAATCTGATCCACCCTTTATTTCCTCATCCGCCGTGTGCACCATACTGTAGGTTTTTACTCTGCTGCATCTACCGTTGGGGTCTTCACCGTAACGCTGGCTAGGGACCCTCACATAGAACTATCAGCCGGATGAGCTGACCAACGTAGGTTTTTTAACGAGATGTTACTCCTCCCCTCCTCCTTTTTCGTCCGGACTTGGGACCGGCAATAGTGGAGTTTTATTAATATATATATATATATATATATATATATATATATATCCATCCATAGTAATTCTGCCCGAAGGCAAGTCCTTCACTGCAATCATAGCATTTTCATGCTATGCTTGCAGCTTTACTAGGAAATTGTGTAGGTGTGGTAGCTTCCCGTTGCTTTCCACACCGGTGAAGGATGATGATGATAATGATAATGGTAAGGATGATAATGATACGGATGATGACCATATGATTTCGGGGACCGTTTTGGACTTAAAGTTTTCCTGACATTTGTCTTACAGGTGAGGAAAAACCCCGATAAAAACCTCACCCAGAAAAATTGCCCCGACCGGGGATCGAAACCGGGCCCGCTGCGTGACAAGGCAGCACGCTACCCCGAGACCACAGGGTGGACTTATACATATATATATATATATATATATCTGTCTGTCTCTGTCTTTCCTTTATGTGCTGCCATGCCGTTCGTCTGATTGTGATTTTTTTTGCAAAATTTTCAGGAGTTTCGCGAGAGAGTTATGGGTTCTAAGAAAGTTGTAATACTCAATCCCTTCACCCTTAAATCAGCATTTGTAGTGAAAAATAGCTTTTTGGTCGCTTAAATGGCTTTCGCTACCTAAACCGTAACAAATGCATCAAATTAATGTACATATAATTTAATATCTTAAAAAAACTTTACAAAAAAGCCCGCGACCGCACATGCTTTCCTTTTACAGATAACTCACAATAACCATTTTTATCTTTCATTGATGCCAAGAAGATCGGGATAAGTAGATTCCCGGGCAAGCGTAGCAGCGCACAGCGCGCCGAGGCGTGTATTCTTTTACGAATAAGTCACAGTAACGAATTTTGTCTTTCAAATTATTTATGCCAAGAAAATCGGGATAAGTAGATTTTCGGGCAAATCCGGGTAATGAGCACAGGGTATCTAAAATAATTATGATACACATTTATTATCTTGTTCCCTTTTACCTATTCAGCTAAACATAAAGACATTACTTTTCATTTATTTAGGCGTAGCAGGGCACCCGGGTATTAGTTGTAATTAAAATATATTTTATTGAAAAGTAGATCCACCTAGACTTCAGAGAGCATGTTGCAGCATACATTCGACCTATTTGGAAAATATACATTACTTTCATTTTTTTTTAATTGCTATGAATAAGTTACCTCTTGGTGCAGTACATACACTCGATGGTATTGTGACCCATCGTTATAGCAGAATTTGTATTTCGTGGATGATGACGATGATAGTATTTTCGCATTGGCGGAAATAGATTGGTGAGTCGAAGTCTGGCGAGTTGAACACATTAAAACATATTATTATAGAGTTTGACCCATTCAAGCTTCCCACATTTTAATTAATCATAACTAAACCAAGTATGCGGAATTGTGAAATGAGGCCGGTATTAAACGAAACAGAAACTCTAAGAATTTTCATTGACACACATTGCCACACACTAAAACACCTCTATATGTGCACCATAAGTAGCACGAACAATATCAAGTACGTATTCTGAGGAAGATAATATAATATAATTTATCTAATATATTAAGTATATTTGACTTCCAATCAAAAAGTTTGTATTTACAAGATAAGTAATCTTTATAATAATAATAATTATGACCTTATTCATTATTATTTTATCTACAGTTGTGAAACTTTTAATTCATAAATAATAGGGTATCTAATCCTAGTCTATTAATTAGAAGGGAGTGGTATAACAATTAGGGAAGACTTAACTCAAATGAGGTACAAGCTATTAAAAGAATGCATCTCCAAATATGGTGTCACAAATGTGTGGACAATTGACGGAGCAATCCATGTTAAAGAAGGAGACAACAAACACATCATTCTCCGGGCCTCAGAAATATAATTAGTGCGAACACGGCCAGTGAATAACCGACAGTTATCACTTTAAACATTTTATTAATAGTACATAAAATTAAGATATTCTTAGTGACGTGATACCAAGTTTAGTTTGTAAGTTTGTTGAAATATTTTACGACCATTTTTTGTTTAAATGATGATTTTCCTTTGACAGGCTACAGGACAATATCCTTCCCACACCCCTTCTCGACCCCACTACTTCAAGGAATGCTTTAGAAATAGCTTTATCCCCATACCGTACTTCCTTGCAGGTAGCCCATTTCAATGCTCAAAGTATTACTGCACATATAGATGAAATCAGAACAATTTTCTTCTCTTTAAATATTCATGCTCTTCTCATATCTGAAACGTGGCTAAATTCCAACATTACCTCTTCTTTAATTAACATGGATGGTTATACTTTTCTTAGACACGATCGTGTTTACAGTCGCGGGGGCGGTATTGGAGCCTTCGTTAGAACAGACCTTACTCCTAAAATTGTGTATCTATCTAATAACGAACCATTTGCCGAAATTATGTTCATAGAAATATTTGTCAGTTTCAAAAAATGTCTTCTCTGTGTTGTATACCAACCTCCTAAAATAAAAGCCATCGCTGAAATTGAGTCCACTTTACAAAACGCGCGAATACAATATTAACACGTTATCGTTATGGGCGACTTTAATATAAATATACTAGACACTGATAACAGACATACACAACAACTGATGGCCACGTTCCAGGCTTGTGAAATGACTCTCCTACCCCTACGACCTACACATCACACTCATCACTCTGAGACGTTACTTGACTTAATTGCAACCAATAATCCAGACTGAGTACTTACTCACGGGCAACTGCCAACCCCGGGAATATCAGCACTTGATATTATATTAGCATATTCACTGCAGTGCCCCAAACCGACTCGAAAGAATATTACGTTTAGAGACTTAAAACATATAGACAATGCAGCCATAATTGAAGAAGCTATGCAGATGCCGTGGCATTCAATATGGACGCTGCATACTGTAGATGAAAAAATTGAGGCACTAAATGACTTTATACTACAATTATACAACAGACACGCCCCACTAAAAACTTAACTCATGAAACGACGGCTTGCACCCTGGATGACTCTTTCAATTCGTAACTTGATGGCTGATAGAGTCGCAGCACATAAGAAATATAGACTCGACAAAACAGACACAAATCTCTATCAATATAAACAGTTACGTAACAAGACAAATCAAGCTATAAGAAACGCCAAACTTAGACATTTATACAGCCTAACAGAAATCTGGAAAAACTTGAATAGAATGGGAATTGAGAGAAAAGACACGCAGGTAGACAAATTACCTGTTTCTCTGGACACACTCAATAATCACTTCACAGGTATAACTACTACTCCAAAGGATAAAGAACAAACAATAAATGAATTATCACTGACAAATCAACCCGACAGAGAACATTTCCACTTCTCATATGTTACAGATTACACGTAAAGAAAGCCATCATGCGAATAAAAACCAAAGCAGAAAGAACTGACCGTATAAATATTACATTACTGAATAAAATAATCGAAGCTATACTACCTACTGTAACTCATATCTTTAACTCCTCACTACAAACTTCTACATATCCCTCATTGTGGAAACAAGCCCTCGTACGCCCTCAACCCCGAACGACTTTCCACCCATTAGCATTTTACCTACCCTTTCAAAAGCTCTGGAACGATTAGTCCATAAACAACTGACTGACTACCTAAATGAACACAACCTTCTAGATCAATTTCAGTCAGGCTTTAGGACAGGACACAATACAAATACTGCTCTACTAAATATATGCGAAGACATACGCGAAGCTGCTGATAATCGAAAACTTACCATTCTTACATTACTGGACTTTAGTAAAGCATTCGACTCGGTAGACTTGGACTTATTGTTGCATAAACTTAAAAACCCCTTACTCTCTGATAGTGCCACGAAATGGTTCCATTCCTACCTCCATGAGCACCAGCAATCTGTTATAGGAAATCATACATTATGTTCTTCTTGGTCCTTCCGTAAAGCTGGGGTTCCACAGGGTTCGGTACTTGGACCTTTGCTTTTTTCAATCTACATAAATGACATATCTAACTCCCTAAAGCATTGCAAACATAATTTATTTGCAGACGACATGCAAATCTACATCCACACAGACAAATATTCACTAAATGACGCTGTTGCCAAAATTAACGAGGATCGTGACTCACTAATGACTTGGACAGTTAAATATGGACTGCAATTAAATCCTAGAAAGTCACAATCAATCATTATGGGTCACCAGAGACTATTATCTACAATTAACCTAAACACAGTTTTGCATGTGTCACTAAATGGAGTTCAAATCCCTTATAGTGAGACAGTAAAAATTCTAGGAGTATTTATTGACAAAAACTTAAATTGGAATACACAAATAAACCATAAATGCAAAACAGTCTTCTCAATAATACACTCATTAAATCGTGTAAGAAACTGTTTGCCATTCGCCCTTAGGAAAATGTTAGTAGAAACACTTGCAATGCCCCATTTTGATTATTGTGACACTCTTTTTACAGATTTAAATATTATTTCCACTCAAAGACTTCAACGTGTTCATAATTCTTGCGCACGTTTTATTTGTGGTATTCGCAAATTTGACCATGTTACACCGTCCCTGGAACAATTATCGTGGCTTCGTCTAAGAGATCGTAGAACTGTCCATTCCCTATCCCTTCTCTATAAAATACTTCACACATCATCGCCTAATTATTTATCTCGCCGCTTCACCAGACTATCCGACACACATAATCTTGACACTCGATCCCATCAGCACATTGTCCTTTATATCCCGCCTCATCACACTGTATATTATTATCTTTTACGGTCTCACTTACCAAAACATGGAATCCCCTTCCGTCCTATGTCAGAGACTGTCAAACTATAACATCCTTCAAAAACAAACTAAAGAATTATTTAATAACAAACTAACTTATACACCTCACTGATAATATTCTTTTAGCAATATTAATATATTTAATTATTTATGAAAATAATATTAAGAATAACAAATATTTTTATTTGTTTTGTTTTAAATACTGTATAATCGTAAAATTAGTTTTCTATATCTCATTATTTTCCTTTGTTTTTTATATACACTAGACAGGGACAATTTAATATGCCTTGCTTGTATACATTTTATTATTAGTTTTAGTCTTAATTTTAACTAATATTAACTGGTTGTATTATAGATCGTAATATATTACATATCTTTTGATCAAATTTTTACTTAGTGTTTAATATTAGAGTTAATTAAGATTGTTATATTCTGATTTTATATATGTTTGTCCTGGTGAGTGGAAGAGAAGGCCAAATGGCCTTAACTCCACCAGGCTAAATAAATCTAAATCTAAATCTAGATTTCGTGCCACGTTCTGTCCGACATGTCCATTGGTACTGTTGCAATTGTGTCAAGGATACTGGTTCGTAAATCATGAAGATCTTGTACTGGAGTCGCAATCTCACGGTCTTTTATATACCCCCAGAGGAGGAAGTCCAGTGGAGTGATGTCTGGCGAACGTGGTGGCCAGCAAATTGGTCCGCTGCGTCTAATCCACCTATCTGGGAAGGATTCTTTGAGTGAATACCGAACATCCAGGCTCCAGTGTGATGGGGCTCCAATTTGCTGAAAGGTGACTTGAGGTTGCAGATTAGCCATGTACAAAAACTGTTCCAACATGTTTTGATATACCGAGTCAGTTATTGACTTATCATGGAAGAAAAAATAACCTATAATTCTGTTCTTCAACAGGCAGCACCAAACGTTTAATTTTGGGCTATCCCGGACGTGTTCATGGTAGACGTGTTGATTTTGCATACCCCAGATTGTTACATTGTACCGATTAACAGATCCTGATACATGGAACGTTGCCTCTTCAGAAATAAGACGTTTCCAAGAAATTGAGGGTCCTTGTCAATACGATCCAGCATTTCAATAGCGAATGCCTATCATTGTGGCCTGTCATCTGGCTTTATTTGTTGAACAATTTGCACCTAGTAGGGGTACAAACAAAGCCGCTTGTGAAGCACTTGATGCACAGTTGATCTCGGCACATTGAACTGCCAGGAAGCTTGGCGAATTGATTTTTATGAACTTCTCTGAAATCCTGCTCTAATTTCTTCAATCTTTTCTTCTGAAACACGTGTACGAGCATCTACTTATTCTTTTGTAACGCTTCCAGTCGCCAGAAACTTTTCATGCCATGCCTTAATGGTCGTGCCATTAGGTGCATTTCTTCCATATTCTCTTCGGTAATTTCTTTCCACTGTAATTATTGACTTTGTCTCTGCATACCAGTAAACAGTTTGATCTCGTTGCTGAGGAGTCGCCATTTTGTTTTATGTCGTTATTGTCTAGCACGCGACAGATGAATTAACTGCAACAATGAAAACAATTTTTTTTTTGATTTTCACTTTCTTTTAATACCAACCTCATTTCATCATTCCGCATACTTTGAGAGTTATGATTAATTAAAAAGTGGGGGGTTTGAATGGGACACGGTGTATAATGGAAATTTATAGTAGGCCTAGTTTATGATAAATTAGTGAAATATTGAAGAAGGGGCTAAATTAAAACGCCTAGGAACGATAATTAAAAAGAGGATTGAGGCGTAGAGAGAAATTAAAGATAGGCTCAATTCTAGAAATGCTTGATATTATGCATTGCAGGGACTCTTATCATTCCAACGTCTCTCAAAAAATATTTAACTGGAAATATGTAATAGTATATTACGAAGTGGTTGGGAAGTGTTTTTTACAGAATCGAGGAGAAATTTTTAAAAACCGAGCGATAACTAGGATTTTAATTCCCGAGATTCTGTAAAACTCTTCACAAACGTGCGTTGTACGTTATTTTTTGCGCGATGGTGTTTTTAAAATAATAAATAATAGTAAAATAATAACATCTTGGTTGGAAATATTTGCGTTCATTATAAAGAATTGACTAACGTTAACAGTATGGGCAATGTTTATTAGTTGAAACTACAGGAGGCTTTGAGAACAATTATTGATAACATGGCCGCAAGTACGTACGTATTTATTGCTTTATATTGTTTCAAATAAAGTTCAGTTCATTTAAAATGCAGTGATTTGTTTCGTATAATGTATATTAACACTATCTTTTGGATATTTTCTGTATATACATTGTACTAGTATACATAGAGGGCAGTGGTTTAACTTCCCGCACGTGGGTGTAAATGTAATATTACAGTATAGTTATTTAGGTTGGCAACCCCGAAATGTAAGAAATTGAACTTTCAATAATGGTCGCCATTGCTGGTAAGTACGACAAAACGCACTATCGCGCAAAAAAACTATTTTTTTTAATTATAAGAGTGCGATACTCTAACTCTTACTTTAAGGGAGGAGAAAATATTAGGAGTTTCTTGATAATAAAGTTCAGAGAAATGTTTGGACCAAAGACAGACGGTTAGACAGGTGAATGGAGTTTGGACCAAAGACAGACGGTTAGACAGGTGAATGGAGAAGACTACAGATAAGTAATCTACATGACTTTTTTATGAGAGAATGATTATAATAAGAATAGTTAAGTCTCCCAGACTGAGATGGGCAGGACATGTCACAAATGGATTATGAAAGAGGGGCATAAAACCTCTTAGGAAAACCAGAGGGAAATGGTCCAGTAGATACTTAAAGAATGAGATGGGAGAATAACACTATCCATGATTTGAGGGAGAAAAATTATACAGGTGATGATTGGAAAATATTAACTCGGATTTAGGAGGTATGGAGAGCTTCCAGCGCAGCCATGAACTTGGGTGTTTGGTACTGCCAGTGAGTTATTTTCCTACTCTCGAACTTATTATTTCGTGATAACGATCTTTGTGTGTGCTGAAATGGACTCTTCCATTTATTGCCTGTAGTATTTTTTCTGTAGAAATTTACTAATATTGTATTTCGATGGACAGAGCGTATAAAATGAGTAGACAAAATTAAAAATAAAGATGTGCTAGACAGAGTGGGTGAAGGAATAACAACGTTGGAACTTGTAAAGAAGAGGAAAATAAATTGGATTGGCCACTGGCTAAGAAGAAACTACCTGCTGACGTATGCCCTAGAACGAATGGTCAACGTAAGGGAGGTTAGAGGCAAACAAATACATCAGATAGACAATATTAAAATAATATAAACATTAAAAATTTAAAATGTACCTTTTGGCAGATACCTTCATTCTCAAATTTGTTAAAATTATGTATTTAAAATATTATTTGGAAGCCTTTTGGAAGTTAACTTCCATCATCAGCAGGATAAGTAGGCGCTACTAGTTGATGTGCCTAAAATGTCGTAGACGTCGATGTCTTGATGCGTCGCTAGTAGTATTAAAATAAATGGTTTGTATGTGGATACAAAAATTGAAGGCTGAGTTAGGAAAGGTCCCGCACCGTAGCCGAGGTTAAGGCAGGAAGCCTTGGCGCAGAGCTACGGGACTTACGCTGGTTCGAGTCTCCATGGGGGAAAAACTTTTCTCATGATATTTCGGCCAGTATGGGACCGGTGCCCACCCAGCATCGTGATGCATTTGGGTAGCTACAATATGTAGCGGCTCCAGGTTGAGAAAACCAGCTATAACGGCTGGGGGACTCGACATGCTGACCACATGTCACCCCTACACTGGTTGTTGATCATCTACCTCTGTGATTGAAACATGTGGATGTGAGACCAGCAGTCGGCTGGTAAGCTAAGGGCCTTCTAGGCCTTTCGCGCCAGGAGGAGGAGAGTTAAGGAAAGAGTGGAGAATGCTGTGTTTTCAGTTAAAGACCTGCTCATGTATATGTATTTCGAAATGGTTTGACTGGGTAGGTTATAATTTCTGCGTCTGGAATCTCTGAATGTCTATAGAAGGCTTAGTATAGGCTATATAAATACGTGATTTCAAGTGTTTATTACATGATCACTCAGTTTAATTTTTACTAAGTCGTGAAATATTGCATAATAATTAAATAATTTATTCCGATTGAGGGTCTTTCCACTTTTCAGCGGTTACCCTTTTAAATAATTTATAAAAACTAAAAATAATACAAAATTTATCTATAACTAGCTAATATCCGGCGTGCGCTGCTACTCCTAAATAAACGTTAATGTGTTTTTTACCACAAACCGTGCGCTGTTAAGCTTGCCCGGGAATCAGCTTATCCCGATCTTCTTGGCATCAATGAAAGACAAAAAAGGTTATTGTGGGTTGTCCGTAGAAGATAAACATATGCTGTAACGGATCTTTTTGTTGAGTTTTTTGATATATTCAGTTGTGGGGTACATTAATTTGGTGTATTTGTTATGGTTTAGGCAGCGTAAGCCATATAAGCGTCAAAGAAGGGAATTTATTTCACGTTTTTCTCTACAAAGGGTGATTTTTAGGGGGAAGGGATTGAGTATTACAACTCTCTTATAGCCTTTGTCCATCCTCGTAATCTCCTGAACATTTTTTAAAAAGCCCCATCTCAATCCGATGGACGGTATGGCAGAGCACGCTTTTCCGGAAATCTACTTATCCAGATTTTCTTGGCATCAATGAAATACAAAAATGGTTGTGAGTTATCCGTAAGAGATAAACACATGCTGTCGCGGACTTTTTTGTACAGCGTTTTAAGAATTTCACTTCTATGTACATTAATTTTGTGTATTTGTTATGATTTAAGCAGTAAGCCATTTAAGCGTACAAAGAGCTACCTTTTTTTTCACGTTTTCCACTTCAAAGGGCGATTTTTAAGGGTGTAGGGGTTGAGTATCACAACTGTCTTATAATCTATGTTCATCCTGGGAATCTCCTGAACATTTTACAAAAAGTTCCATCACATTCGGACCAACGGTATGACCGCGCATAAAGTACGAACAAACAAACAAACCAACAAACCAACAAACAAACATTCATTTTTATATATTAGATTTCTAACGTCAGCAGAAAAATCCGAAAAAGAATCTCAGGCTGTTTGTCAGTTTTTATGTAGATTTCACGAGTACAAATCTCACATTTTGTACCCCTGTGTAATTAGCTTTATCGCTGTTATTGATTTTAATGAACTATTAATTTTGTTTAATAAAGAACTCACTTTATGAATATCGGAACACACATATTCAAAGCCACTTTCACTAAATTTTCTCGTTAGTGCCTATCCCCAGCCAATCGAACCCAGTTCGTATCACTGATATCAAGTTCACTAAAATCAGTTCGATTATTATAAATGATCTTGAAGTAGATTTCCGGGCTGTAGACCGACGTGGTATTGAGGCTTGAAGTTCCCCGACGTTTCGCCAGAGACTGCGTCCGGCATCCTCCCTGGCGAAACGTTGGGGAACTTAAAGCCTCAAGACCACGGCCTACGGCCCGGAAATCTACTTCAAGATCATAATAACTCCGGCCTTGAAAGCTTAAGTTCAAATAATATCCTTCAACCAATGCCTAGCCCTTAAAAATAGTATTTTTCTCAAAGGCTTTCCAATGATTGTTTGAAACCTTCTTCTGTCACACCTTGCGGCTACATGACTTGCCCATCTGAACTTCTAAACTCTGAGACTAATAGAACAACAGTAATAATTTTGGAGTTCCTCTTTGTAAAGATTTATTCATCCTATTTTCGAGCACTTTTGCCTTGCTTTCTTCTTTTAGTATAAGTGACTGTGATTTACAATCATACCGTGCATACATAACTAGTGTTCTGCCCAAGAGCAGGTCTTTCACTGCAACTCAGCATTCTCCACTCTGTCCTTAACTCAGCTTTCCTTTTTTTTTATCCGCATACAATCCATTTATTTTAATATTGTCTATAATCTTCTCTTTTCTGCCTCTTTCTTTCCGTTGACGATTTCTTCTAGGGCATCCGTTAGCAGGCAGTTTATTTTTAGCCAGTGGCCAGTGGCCTCTTCTTTATGAGTTCCAGCATTGTTCTTCCTTCTCCCACTCTGTCTAGCACATCTTTATTTGTTTTTGTCTGTCCATTTTATACGTTTCATCCCACCCTTCTCCATATCCACACCTCAAAAGCTTCCAGTCGCTTTTCCTCATTCCGTCGTAATGTCCAAGTCTCTGCACCATACAATGCTACACTCCACACAAAGCATTTCACTAGCCTCTTCGGTAATTATTTTACCGAAGGTCCGCAGAATATGCTACTCTTCATGTTAAAAGCTTGTTTTGCCATTGCTATAATAAATTAATTGTGATAATAAAGTCTGACCAAGTATTCGATTTGAGGTTTGAATTCGTGTACTTTTAGAATACAATTGAACCGGTTAGAATCAAAGGGGTGCGATTTTTTTCCCCTAAAAAACGAGTTTGGTGCATAATTACATTCTTGAAGCATTACTTTATTTAGTGGCAAGGGGATATAAGTGAATGTGTTAAAGATAGATAAAGAATGATTCCTATAACTTTCAATTGCCTATACAACTTCAACTTAAAATCTATTTTTTGCGCGATTGTGCTTTTGTCGTACTTGCAGCATTGGCGACCATGATTGAAGGTTCAACTTCCTACATTTCGGGGTTGCCAACCTAAATAACTATACTGTAATATTACATTTACACCCATGTGCGGGAAGTAAAACCTCTGCCCTCTATGTATACTAGTACAATGTATATACAGAAAATATCCAAAAGGTAGTGTTAATATTCATTATACGAAACAAATCATTCATTTTAAATGAACTAAACTTTATTTGAAATAATATAAAACAATAAATACGTACTTGCGGCCATGTTATCAATAATTGTTCTCAAGGCCTCCTGTTTCAACTTATAAACATTGCCCATACTGTTAACGTTAGTCAATTGCTTATAATGAACGCAAATATTTCCAACAAAGATGTTATTATTCTACTATTATTTATTATTTTGAAAACACCATCGTGCAAAAAATAAAGTACAACGGACGTTTGTGAAGTTTACAGAATCTTGATTCTGTAAAAACCACTTCGCATCGTAATACTATTTTGCGCGATAGTGCGTCTTGTCGTACTTGCAGCAATGGTGACCATGATTGAAATTTCAACTTCCTACATTTCGGGGTTGCCAACCTAAATAACTATATTGTAATAAAATAATTATACTGTAATATTACATGTTACAAACCGTGTGTGGAAATTAAAACCACTGCCCTCTAGGTATATTACATACAAAATACAACGTATATACAAAACGTATTCAAAAGGTATGTTAATATACATTATACGAAACAAAACACTGCATTTTAAATTAACTGAACTTTATTTGAAACAATATAATACAATAAATACGTACTTGTCGCCATTTTATAACTGGTTGGTATCATGGCCTCCTGTAGTTTCAACTAATAAACATTGCCCACACTGTTAACATAGTCAGTTGTTTACAATGAACGCAAATATTTCCAACAAATATGCTATTATTGTACTATTATTTATTATTTTGAAAACACCATCGCACAAAAATTAATGTACAACACACGTTTGTGAAATGCTTTACAGAATATCAGAAAGTAAAAACCTCGCTATCGCTCGGTTTTTAAACATTTTCTTCACTTCTGTAAAAACCACTTCCCAACCTCGCATCGTAATATACTATTTCTCAGTACTGAAAAATTTGCACTTACGCCCCTTATCTTCTAACCGCCTCAATTGTAAATCTAAATGTGACTCATCACCGCGGTGGACTAGTGGTTGTTTCTTGCGTCTGGTTCCGAGGATCGCGGGTTCAAACCCGGCCAGGGTCGATGGATTTGTTTAGGACGGAAAAATCCAAGGAGCAAGTATTCCGGGAGGGACTTTAAGTCGTGGGTCCGAGTCTAAAAAGATTTTCAGGCTCGTAAAAGATCCTCAAGCCTGAATAAAGAGACCTTTAAGCACAATTTACTGACCTCAACGTCCTAGCAATACCTTAGTTGTTTGTTAGATGTCTCAATGGGTCGGTGTGTTGACCGTATGCCACCATCCATGATACCTCTGATCAAATACGATACTTACTTAATACTTCTTCTTCTTCCTTCCAAGTATTAGGCCAAGGCCTGTTACGATCCTATAGAAAATTTTCCCTCCAGCGTTTCATAGGACGGCCCAGTGATCTTCGTCCTCTTGGTATATAATTATAAACAGCTTTGGGGATCCGATTTGAACTCATTCTTTCAAGATGGTGTTTCCAATTTAGTTGGTACTGTTTAATATATTCCAAAATTGGCGTAGTCTTCAATTCTTTTAAGATATCGGTGTTCCTTTTCCGATCCCATCTGGTGTAACCCGCTGTTCTGCGCATGAATCTCATTTCACAAGCCGTTATTCTGCTTTCATGTTGTTTTCTTAGTGTCCATGCTTCACTACCATAGGTCAACACTGGTCTAGCCAAAGTGTTATATAAACGTAATCTGGTGTTTTTTTGTACAAGGGATGGTTTCATAACTTGATTAATAATTCCTAAACTTTTATTATAACTAGTAACTTTTTCAGGGATATCCTTTTCATCCCAGATAGAGAGATAATATCCAAGATATTTAAATTGATTAGATCTCTCTAAAATTTTATTCTGGAGACAGATTTTACTTTGTATGGGGTCCTTCCCATGAAATGCCATAATTTTAGTTTTGTTAATTGATATTTCCATATTAAATTTGGCACCTATTTTTTGTAAATTATAAATTGATCGTTGCAAATCATTTTCGGAAAGTGCCAGAAGAGCTAAATCGTCTGCAAAAAGAATAGCATCGAGTTTGAGGTTCCTATTGATGGGTATATATCCTCGTTGTGTTTTCCTCCATTCATTTATTAATTTATTCATGTATATAATGAAAAGCACCGGTGAAAGTCCACATCCCTGTCTTACTCCAGTGTTGATCTTTTCCCAAGAAGATAATTTGCCATCTTGTTTAACAGAGATTTCATTATCTTTATAGATGTTGAAGATATTAGTAATATATTGTTGTGGAACGTTATCATCAGCTAAAATTTGTAGTAATATATTTCTGTCTACTTTGTCAAAAGCCTTTATGAAGTCAACGAAGGCGATATGAGTTTCTATATTGAATTCCTTGTGCTTTTCTAATAGTAGTTTTAGAGTAAAGAATCCATCTGTACAAGATCTACCCTTTCTGAATCCATTCTGCTCTTCTCCAATTATATTTTCATAAATTTTTCTCAATTTATTCTTAACTATATTAGCATACATTTTATATCCAGAGTTCAACAAGCTAATTCCACGATAGTTATCTTTGATTTGGCGACTTCCTTTTTTGAAGATTGGTATTACAATGGATTTGTTCCAGCTTTGTGGTGGTTCTTGTCCTTCCCATATCATATTAAGGAGAATAAGAAATCTGTCTAAAAAATTTTTAGTTGAAAATTTAAATAATTCTTGATTAATGTGGTCTTCTCCGGGAGCTTTGTTACTTTTTAATGATTTAACAACATCAGTTAATTCATCTATAGAAATTTGTTCCAAAGCAGTGTTATTAGAGATTGGTATTTGTAATAAATCATCCTTTTGTGTCCATAAATGATGAAAGTAGGTAAGCCAAGATTCTTTAGATATACAATTTAAATGTGCATTTTCTCTTGAATCATTATTTAAATTTTTTAAAACTTTATATATTTTTGGTTGAGGCCTAGTGATATCATTTTCCAAAAATGAGACAAATTGTTCCCAGCTTTGTCTATGTTTTTTGCGAACTTCAATTTTAGCTATGGCTCTCTTCCTATGATACTCTACTTTATCTTCATCTTTTTTTGTAGACAGAAATTTTTTGTATGCTTCACGTTTATCATCAATTACTTTTTTTATGTTTTCATCCCATATCCGTAGTCCTTTTTTTCGATTCCATTTGGTTTTGATACCCAGGCTTTCATTTGCTGCTTGTGTCAAAATACTTTGTAGAGCAAGCCATTCTTCTTCAATATTTTCACCAACCGGTGTTTCTTGAACTAGACGATCTAATCTGCATTTGTATAGCCAGGTAATAGTGGGATCTCGGAAAAGACTTACTTTATAAGTATAGTCCACTTTTTCAAATTTTACATTATTAATTTTATTTTTATTTTTCCATCTCGGTGGCATACGAATTGGACAAACAAGTAAGTAATGGTCTGATTCGATTTCAGGTCCTCTGTAAACTCTTGTATCAAGAACTTTAGATGCTAATTTTTTATTACATATAGCATAGTCAATTATTGATTTAAGACCCCTGGCTTCCCATGTATATTTGTGACTATCCTTGTGGTTAAATACTGAGTTCATTATTGTGAATTGATTAAACATGACAAAATCAATTAACCGTAAGCCATTTCTATTACAGGTTTGCTCTCCATATGGTCCTATATATGTATCAAATTTAGTATTACCAATTCTGGCATTTAAATCACCCAAAATTATAATCATATCATTATTATTAATTGTGCAGATAACTTTCTGGAAGTCATGATAAAATTTTTCACTTTCTTCTTCATCTCCTTCTACAGGTGCATATATACCTATCACTGTTAAGTATCCTAGAGATAATTTTATTCGGATTTGAATTATTCTTTCATTCCAAAAAGTATAGCTATGTATTGAATTTCTAAATCGTTTGTGAATCATAACGGCTACTCCTGCTTGTGCATGAATATGTTTTTTTACACCACTATAAAACTGAATGTAATTTTGAGTTTCTTTGGTGCCTTGTAATTTCTTTTTTGTTTCTGATATTACAGCTAATGAAATCCCCTTTTTGCACAATATATCATCTAATTGATCATCTTTATAGTTAATCCCTTGTACATTCCATGTGCTAAAAAGCAAAATATTTTTTTTCTTCCAAGAGTTGTCCTTTTTCATGCTTTGGTCGTCATTAGTTTGATCCTTCCGGGAAATTCTCGTATAAGACTTGAAAGCATAATAATAGTCCCTTCGATTGGTTGCCGGCCAAAGGAAGGCAAGACCAGTGATGGGGCTGCCATCTTATAGCCTCTGGTCAGGCTTTTCTGGAGAAGAAAAGAAAATAAAGGAAAGAAGAAATGGAAGAAAGGAAAGAAGAAATGGAAGAAAGGAAAGACTCCCTAGCCCTCGGATGCCCTAATAGCGTCGGAGTCGAAAAAAAAACAAGAGTTAACCAAGAGAGGTTAGATAGTAAAGTTATAAAAGAGTGCAAAACACAAGTAAGTGGAAGAAATGTTTTGCTCAGCTTGGGCACCTTGTGGTCGCCATCCACATATCCCCTAGATGAGGACCCCTGAGGTATAATACTTAATACAGGCTTTCCGGATTACAGCAATTAGCTCCTAATTCCTGCTTTCCAGAGATTCCTACCTTCATATTGACCTTCTTCCTTACCCCTCTTCATCATGACATCATATATTCCCTCACATCATGTTCTTCTACTTCTCACACTCTTTCTTCTGCCTGGTACCATCCAATCTAAAACCCGTTTAGACCACTGTTCTTCCGGCATCCGTTGTATATGTCCACACCACTGTAAAGCTTTCTTTGTTTTCCTATCGATAACAGTTTATTGTGCAACCATTTCTTGTCTAATGTAAGTATTTCTAACATATGAGCAAATAAGGTAGCTAAAAATAACATACAAGATAACCTATCAGAAGATCCTTTTGGATGGAGAATTCAATTTAAAAAATAGTTTGTAAGTAATCATTCAATATATGAATATGAATGATCATTTTCAATCTATAGAGAAAATAGTAAAGGAATTCATATTTATTTTATATGAAATAAAATCTTGTCCTAAATTGGATTTTCAATACATTAAGAAAGAATATATAGGAGGTGGTGTAGTAACTCATTACAAAGGAGACGCTATAGCTCAACAATGGGCCACGTCGTTATAGATTGATAGTCATCTTGCTCGTTTGGTTTAAATTTATTTATTCTTGCGAGAAGTATTGGAGTTTTAATGAGTGAAATATTTATACATTTTCTGGAAGCTCAATTTAAGGTATATTAACAAAATAATAATTGAATGAGTGAGGCATGTTATTGCGTAGGAGGAGAGATGCAACGTGTTGCTGCAGAATTAAGCCGCGCTATATAAGCATGAAGCGGCCCGTTCCTCTCTAGCGCTTCCATTTACACGTCCCGGCACTCCGCACTTCATAAAACTTGAAACCCAAATTTGACATACAGCAGAACTCGAAACTTACGTATTCAGTACGTCAAATGATCGCTTCAAAGGTGGATCAAGCATATAATTAGTCGATCCTACATGCCAACATTTTCCCTTAGTTGATCAGTAAATGTATGTACCTGATCTCAAAGGTATTACATGAATAAAACACATGCGAATCAACAAGAACATATTTCTTTGTGGAAATATGAATTTAATGTTTTGGATCTTAGTCTTTGAAAAAGTATCAACGGTAGGTCCCTATATTACACATGTACTGTGCATTTTGCACGCCTCCTGCGCAGCTTACTTACGTCGAACTCCTTTCTCCACATTTTTCGCGGACGGTGATTACATAGCCAATCTTATAAATGTGCAATGGACTTAAATGTTTCATTCATGTATTTGTCCCCCTGAAGTCGAGCATTATTATCAAATAGAATTACATAAAATTCTTTTTTATTATTTTTTTGTAATTCTATTATTATTATTATTATTATTATTATTTATGATTATTATTATTTATTATTATTTATGATTATTATTATTTATTATTATTTGATTATTATTATTTATTATTATTTGATTATTATTATTTATGATTATTATTATCTATTATTATTATTATTATTATTATTATTTATTATTATTTATTATTATTTATTATTATTTATTATTATTATTATTATTATTATTATTTATTATTATTATTATTTGTTATTATTATTTGTTATTATTATTTGTTATTATTATTTGTTATTATTATTTGTTATTATTATTTGTTATTATTATTTGTTATTATTATTTGTATTATTATTATTTGTTATATTATTATTTGTTATTATTATTATTTGTTATTATATTATTTGTTATTATTATTATTTGTTATTATATTTGTTATTATTATTATTTGTTATTATTATTATTTGTTATTATTATTATTTGTATTATTATTATTTGTTATTATTATTTGTTGTTATTATTATTTGTTGTTATTATTATTTGTTGTTATTATTATTTGTTGTTATTATTATTTGTTGTTATTATTATTTGTTGTTATGATTATTTGTTGTTATTATTATTTGTTGGTTGAATGCAGGCTTTCACGGCCGGTAATCATAATGTTGAGTGATTCCGGGTTCTGTGGCCGTGGTCCATAGTTGGTGTTGATACCAGACGTTTCGCCCTCAACTGCGGAGGGCATCTTCAGTGGCGAGTGCTTCTAGGCGTGTTTCCTGGTCGGAAGCTCTCATAGAGAAACTTCGAATAGAGGGGAAACTGAGTACAGTGACATCTAAAAAATTTCGGTCGTTTACGATGAACTACAATGAGCAAACTACAATGGTAGCGCTGTTTCGTAGTAACAGAATAGGTACTAAATAAAACAAATGCAAGGCACACGGCGTCGTTCACGGCGTGTTTAACCATTGAGAATCGCTCGGGATTATGGGAAGTTAGCCATTTTGTAAATTTAAATTTTTAACTGCTATCCTTTCGTTCTATGTAGACGGTACTGTAAATTATCGAAAGTTAAAAATCATTACTTAGATTTTATTTTACTCTAATTTGTAAGTAAATTCAAGCTTGTTTACATTTTTAATGTGAATCTATTTTCAAAGATAAACCTACTAGAAGTGATAAAATTCTAAGATTTGTTAGGTTAGGAAGAGCGATGTTAGTGTACAGCCATTTCTAATAAACATTTTAAAAATGTGACTTTATAATGGACAGATGTACGACATGGCTAAGGTTATTTAATAAATATTGTATAAAATATGTATGTGAGAATAAGGGGGTAGGTCAATTGTACATATTTATTAAAAGAGCTCATAATGCACGTTTTAAAATTTAATAAACGAAAATAAATTAACATGTTTTATTTATTTCCATTCTTCCTTTCTGTTAAAATCAAAGAAAATCTGTAGGTCTGAGAGACTGGGTATACATAATTCCACAATTTAAGATTAATTAATACGTTATTTATTCCTATAAAAGTTAAATTCCATGATTATTCACCAGATGGCGTTATATAATTATAATTCATAATTTTACCACCAGGCGGTGCTGAATTTCATATTAGTACCAAAAAAAGAACCGAAAAAATTTAGGTGTCGTTAGTTGTATTACACTAGCGCCGCCTGTGGCATGTACGCGCAACTTGCCTACTTTCTTCTCTGGTACTCTGTGGGAAGCTCTACTTAGAGTGAACGCTGCGGGTGTTGTATTCATAGAGAAATTTCGATGGTTGTATTGATACTAGTGGTGGGAGCAGGGTGAGCGGGCGTGGCTCTTGCTGATTGGCTAATGGTCGTCTCCTTGTTGTCCCTAGTGTTGATGCATTTATTTTCTAGTGTACGGTACCAGGCCTTAGACAGTTTAATACCTTCCTCTTTTCTGTTAATATTTTCCTTATGCTTGTGTATTTCTATAGCCTCTCGATATAATCTAGGGAAATAATAGGAAGTTGTGGCTAAAACTTGTGTATCATCGAATAGAATCTGGTGTCCATTCATAATGGCATGTTCTGCTACAGCCGATTTATCCATTTCTCCTTGTCTGCAGTTTCTTTTGTGTTCTGATAAACGGGTGGCTATACTTCTTTTTGTGGTCCCTATGTATGGTTTACCACACGAACAAGGAAGTCGATATACGCCGCAAGTGGAGAGAGGTGGCCGAGGATCCTTAGCTGAGCGAAGGCAGTCTTCTATTTTTCTTGTAGGTCTGTAAACTGTTATTATGTTGTATTTTCGTAGGAGTTTTCCGATACGATCTGTGACTCTTTGTACATATGGTAAGTAGGCTATGCTGGTTGAGGGTGTGTTATCCATTCTGACGTGCTGTCTTCGTGGATGTATGGTTTGTCTTATTTCCTTGGATGTGTAGCCATTTTTCTGGAAACAATTGAACAGATGGTGTTGTTCTTGTTTAAGGTGTTGTGGTTGGCATAACTTAGTCGCTCTGTCGAACAGTGTCTTAATGACACCTCGCTTTTGTCTTGGATGGTGGTTAGAGTCTTTGTGCAGATATCGGTCTGTGTGTGTAGGTTTTCTGTAAACTGTATGTTGAATTTCCCCATTGCCAGTCCTTATTATTTGAACATCCAGGAAAGGAAGTCTTCCATTATCTTCTTTTTCCATAGTGAACTGTATTTTGTTGTGTCTGCTGTTAAGGTGTTGAAGGAAACGTTCCAATTCTTCACTGCCATGTCTCCATACTACGAATGTGTCATCAACATAGCGAAACCAATGTTCTGGAGACTTGGGAGCTGTTTTTAGTGCATGGAGAAATTCGAAACAGAAGCACATAAGCACAGAAGTATAAAAGTTGAGGACGACGGATTTTACCTAAGAAGGTATTTTAACTTATTTTATTTTATGACTCTCCACCTCAACGGTTTTAACAATGAATTTTATTATTATTATTATTATTGTCATTATTATGTCCACCGCTGTGGTCTCGAGGTAGCGTGCTGCCTTGTCACGCAGCGGGCCCGGGTTCGATCCCCGGTCGGGGCAGTTTTTCTGGGTGAGGTTTTTATTGGGGTTTTTCCTCGCCTGTAAGACAAATGTCACGAAACCTTTAAGGCCCAAACGGTCCCCGAAATCATATGGCCATCATTTTCATCATCATCATCATCATCATCATCATCATCATCATCACCACCATCATCCTTCACCGGTGTGGAAAGCAACGGGAAGCTACCACACCTACACAATTCCCTAGTAAAGCTGGAAGCATAGCATGAAAATGCTATGATTGCAGTGAAGGACCTGCCTTCGGGCAGAATTACGATGGATGGATGGATCATTATCTTCTTCCTTCCAAGTATTAGGCAAAGACCTGTTACGATCCTATAGAAAATTTTCCCTCCAGCGTTCCATAGGACGGCCCAGAGATATTATTATTATTATTATTATTATTATTATTATTATTATTATTATTATTATTATTATTATAGTCATTACTATAGTTATAACAGTTATTGCAGTTTTGTTATTGTTTTTATAATAATTAACTGAGGAATCTTGATATTAGGAAATAAATTGGCGGATAAGACAGTCCTCTATAAATTACATTAAAAGTTAAACTTTTATATATAAGTTATAAAGTGTATAGGCCTAGAATGAACAAAAAAACTTTAATTTAATTTAATACAACTTAATTTCTTTAAGAGAGATACATATTTAGGTTCCGCATTCAGGTTGTTGTATTCTTTCTAACATTTTCACCCGTTCACTATGGGCCCCGTTATATAAATTCAAAAACCATTTTATTCTCCGTTAATATCCACAGATATTAAGTTTTCAGTATTTTAAAAAAATGAAAATATTACTCAGGATGGGATTGTATGGAAGCTTAAGTCAGACGGCCATAAACCTCCGAATTCACGGTAACAGTGAATTAGTTATAAGGGAAGAGAAGGGCTAATGTTCTTAACTGAATAAATAAATAAGTCTAATTGAATAATGTAACTTCTATACTGAACAATACAATGTCAAGATTTTATTTTATTTTAGTATGAAACTATGAGCGTAAAATGTAAACAACTTTAAACATTTGCAGATATTTTCAAATGAGATCCTAGTTTCATTATGTCAAGTTGCTTCTCTGCAACACTTACAAAATAACCAAATCAATTTCTTCCGTCGAATGCTGAAACTCCCTGTATATGACGTAATCTTCAAAGTTTCCGTTAACATTTTTTAAGACGAGAGTTTTCTTTGTTGTTTTATATTTTAGGATACTCTGATGTGGTATAGAAAGATAAGGTTATTACAGTATATGTAATATTAAAAGAAAAAAAAAAGGAGTTTGGTTTTGATCCAAATCCAATATCCTAACTCATTTTCGTTGCTCAGTCTTCTGCCACAAAATTAAATTACATCACCAATCAGTTTCCTTTGAAGAGATCAAGAGACGGGAGAGCTCAATCATCTAGACCAGGAAACAGAGTTGAGCGAAGAGGTCGTGCAGGATAAACTTTTTATGTATTTGAATGTCATGTGGACGATCTTTACCTTTTTTGTGATTTAAAATAAAGTGTTAATAAAAAGTTCTACTGGGTACGCCGTTGATTCTGACGCAGCATACCCGGATTTGATCCCCGACTGGTACAAGTCTCCGAATCGAGGCGTAAGTGGACCCCTATAGTTACACCACGTTTTGAGTAAGATTTCTACACACATGGGCATTTCATGGATGAGTGTAGATGTGCATTAATGTGTATATAGTTGTAGACATAGATTTTATTTATATGTATTCATTGTTCTGATAACACGTGTGTAGCCATGTAGGGATTTGTTTATGTATTATAATTGCTTTTGTTTTTCTTTTGTTCATGGAAAAATAATGCACGTACGGCCAAGCAGGCCCATGCGCAATGTAAATACATCTGTATCTCACTCATTATAGAGTGAGATTTTCCAGGTTTTCCATCACAAATAAAAAAAATCAGTAAACTTTAATTCCAAATAGACCCATTACATAATCTAGCCATCATTATTAGTTTATCCATATCATATTCGCTTTGTTTAGTATGGTTATAGGAGTGAATTGGAGCACGTCCTAGCGTAGTGGTTAAGGCGGTGAGCTACAAACCGGAAGGTCGAGGGTTCGAGTCCCGGTGGGGTCAGGATTTTTAAACTGACCCAAACCTTCTGGTGGCACCATGACCCTGGGATCGAATCAGCCTCTAACTGAAATGATACCAGACGCTTATTCTGGGTGTAAAGGCGGCCGTCACGCAGGGCTGACATCAAGTGCCGATTGTCTAGAAAAAGTGGAAACTTTAACCTCCTACTACCCCAAAGGTCTCCTATGGCCTGTAGTGGAATCACTTTAACTTTACCTTTTATATGAGTGAATTATGTGCCTTGCTCTAATTGTTCGTGTTATTTCGGACGTGTGCATAGAATTGAGCTGATCATTAATCAGGGAACACCCTTCATGTCCTTGTAAGGCCACATTAGTATTATGTGAAACAGAGTTAGCCCCGCGCTGTAGCCGAGTGGTTAAGGCAAGAAGCCTTGGTGCAGAGTTGCGGGACGTGACGCTGGTTCGAATCTCCATGGAGGAAGACATCTTCTAATGAAATTTTGGCCAGCATAGACCGGTGAATACCTAGTATCGGGAATTTGGGTAGGTACAGTAAGTAGCGGCTCCAGGTTCTCGTTCCGATACATTAAATATTGTTGCGATTTTCCACTTTCCTGATGTAGCGTTATATTATGATACTTCAGCTATAGATTTTTTTGGTTGAAATCTATTTTTTTATTTTAATTTCGTCTTGTCATTTGAAATTGTGGATCGAGAACTGTTTATCTACTTTTGTCTCTCTCTTTATCTTACATATTTCTCTCTCTCTCGCTCTACACACACAACACACACACACACACACACACACACACACACACACACACACACACACACACACACACACACACACACACACACACACACACACACACACACACACACACACACACACACACACACACACATACACACACACACACACACACATACACATACACACACACACACATATATATATATATATATATGAATTGAGATTACTACATATATAAGAAAAAATGTATATTTATGTTGGAATACTTGAGTAGCTCAGTTGGTTACAGCACTAAACGTACAGAGTTTAGAGTCTCGGGTTCAAATCAAGCATTCATTTTTCTTTTCAAATCATATTTGCCTTCATTGCCAAATGCCAAAAATATAGTTATAACATCTAAATATACACGCGTTACTGCTGTAAAGTAAATATTTTCTTTAAAACAATTGCTTACCTGTTATGGTGGCCACTAGATGTCATTTGGAACGACTTCCCGCTACGTATTGTGTGAATTGAGAATATAAGAAAAATGTATGTTTGTGTTGGAATACTTGAATAGCTCAGTTGGTTGCAGCACTAAACGTACCGAGTTTAGTGACTCGGGTTCGAATCCCGCACTCAAGTATTCACTTTTAATTTCATATCACATCATATATATATATATATATATGGTATGATAAGAAAAATAAATGCCTGGACGGGATTCGAACCCGGATCTCTGAGTCTGTACCTCAGTGTGATATCCATTACACCACCAGGCGAATCCAATTCAAACATTTATTTTTCTTATATATGTATTTTATATATATATATATATATATATATAAATCAGAACTAGATAATTAAGACATTTTTACATGGAATTTCGTCCAGAAAGTGACTGGTATCCTCTCATCATGGACTGAAACACAAGTGCATTGGCATCCAGACAAACAGTGCACCGACGTGCCATATTGTGTCGTACCCTTCTGAAAGATGCCAGGGGTTTCCTTATTTCAGCTGCTGCACTGATAATGCGTGCTACAAGATTTTATTCAGAGTCAATGTAGGTTTCATAAACCGTTGCTTTCATGTAGTCCCACAAAAAAAAAATAGGCAGGTCATGTCAGGCTAACTTGCCGGCCAGGCAGTGGGCTCAGCAATACCTATCCAACGAAAGCCAAATATAGCTGTCAGATGGCCAACAGATGGTACCAATGGATTTAACAAAATGCTGTAATTAATACCGAATGCTGCTGAGCTCCGGAAGTAAACAAACCAAGCGATAGTAGTAATGACAACCCCTCTTGGACTGAAAGGAGTGTTTATACGTTTCCTTCAATCCCTTCCTGTAAGATCACTCTAGCACTGAAATGAGCGTTGCAGACCATAGATTCCTTAACAAAATATGCTTCAACGAAAATTATCTATCTTGTCCCAAACTTTGTCGGTCTAATTTAGAAACACTCTGTATAGACCACTATAAGTGAGAAAATATTTTACAGTAGATATATTTTATTGATTACGAGTACCTTTAAACAAATCTTTGAGAAGTTTTTTCACTGTGCACATATTAATTTTAAACTTATATGCCTACTACTAAGACAAAATGGCAGAACGTACTTTCCATCACAGAGGCAGTATTGTGGTTTTTAAATTTTCTGATTTATACTGTTTTCTCCAGAAGTAAAGATTTAGTATTGGCCTAGTCAATAGCTTCATAACTTGATACTGTATGACTGTAGCATAGACCATTTAGAATACTCTGTATTCATACTTAGCAGCTACACAATATTTCAAATGTCAGTATAAAATACAGTATTCGCATGTTATAACAGACACTATTGGCTATTTCATATTTTCTTTTCATATAAGTTACAGCTTATATGAACCGGAAAGAAAATTTTAGTGAAGAAGAAAGGAAATAATTCAAATAAAATTTGTTTTCCATGATCGAAGTACATTGTTGTGATTACTTCTTTAAATATATTATTAGAGTTAATTTACAATTAGGGTAATTTGAAATTAGAGTGTTGAAATACCTATAATATTTACAGGGGCTCATTAGTATATGCATATATTTAAATCAATCTATTTTTTGTAAAAAAAATTGCAACCTCTTTCTTTATTTTCTTTTGTGATTTGTTTCACAGATATAACAAAGGCCAACTGCATCAGTTTTCACTTCACGAAAATTCTGAACAGAATTCCTCACCCAAGTTTTATGAAGTTGTATAAAGGTAAGCGATTTACTTCAATTGCTTCTCAAAACATAAATAAGAATTAAATGTACTAAATAAGTATTTTAACAATATTAATTATGTCAAAAGTTTGTTTGCTTAATTTATTCACGTTGAGAAGTTTTGACAATAATTATGTCTAATAAAAATGAATATTTTAACTACATATAAAATGTAGGCCTATTTAAAGAATAAAAACTATATGGAGAGGGATATTTAAAGGAGAAGTAATTAAGAAGGCGATGATCCTTATTGGGGTGATATATCAATTGAAGAAGAGGAAGAAAATTGAATATGATAAAGTAATATACGATGTACAATGCACATTATGGTTATCTGTAAGAAAATAATCTAACGGATAACTGGTGAACAAGTTTCCCATTATTTGAAAACACTACGTCTTCGTTCTAGTATAGAACTTGTTTGAGACATCAATAAATAATAATATTAAACATCGGACGATCACTAAAAGACAATAACAAAGATTGGAAGCAGCTGAGATGCGATTTTTAAGAAATATAGCAGGATATACTCTGCTGAATTAGAAAAGAAATGAAGATAAAAGAAAGGAACTAAATATTTTCAAACTTACAGACCGAATAATTAAATATAGGAACGACTGGAAAGAACATATTGATGCCAGAAGGAAGATTTCCAAAATGATTGCTAAATTATAAACCGCACGGAAGGAGAAATGTTGGACGCCCACACAGAAGATGGTCTGAACAATTTTAGCAATTCTAGCTTTCATGAAACCGGAACGAGCCAACAGGCTTAATCCCTGGATGATGATGATGATTAAACATCGGTAATGATTAATATTTTATAATAACAAAATTGTCCCACGTTAGATACCGACACATCCTATGGCGAAAACGAAAATCATATTTAGCCGATTATAAGAAATGAAAATAGGCGATTGCTGATTATTTTTAGGTTCATATAGTTTCACAGCACGCCGTAGTGTAGTGGTTAAGGCAGTGCGCTGCAAGTCGGAAGGTCGAGGGTTCAAGTCCCGGTGGGGTCAGCATTTTTAAACTGATCAAAACCTTCTGGCGGCACTATGGCCCTGGGGTTGACTCAGCCTCTAAAAAAATGAGTACCAGACGCTTGTTCTGGGGGTAAAGGCGGCCGTCACGCAGGGCTGACAACCCTGCTGACATCAAGAGCCGATTGTCTAGAAAAAGTGGGAGCCTTAGCCTCTTACCACCCCAAGGGCCTCCCGAGGCCTCTAGTGGGACTACGTTACTTTATAGTTTCACACTTAGGAAATTTCCCAATTCCTTTTTCGATAACTTGTGAAGTAAAATTTCACTAGACGAGTTGACTCAGACGGTAGCGTTTGAGATTCGTATTCGAGAGGTACCGGGTTCAAATACCTTACTGACTACATATTAAAGATCCTAGACATGATCTGACCCAGATTTTAAAGAGTATGTAAATTATTAAGCAAAACCAGAAAAATCTGAGATCCATCCATCATTGCTCGGAATCGAGTTTTTTTATTAATTTTAAAATATATATACACACACATACATACATAGTGTTTTGTCAAAGAGTAGGTTTTTCACTCCACTCTTTCCTTAATTCAGCCTTCCTTTTTGTATCCGCATACGAACAATTTCTTTTAATATGTCCTATCATCTGATGTCTTTTTCTGCCTCTAACCGTCTTTCCGTTGACCATTAATTCTAGGGCATTCGTCAGCAGGCAGTTTCTTCTTAGCCAGTGGCCAATCCAATTTTTTTCCTCTTCTTTATGAGTTCCAGCATTGTTCTTTCTTCACCCACTCTAACACATCTTTATTTTTTTATTTTGTCCATCATTTTATACGCTCCATCCTTCTATACATCCACATCTCAAAAGCTTTCAGTATCTTTTCCTCATTCCTTCGTAATGTCCAAATCTCTGCACCATACAATGCTACACTCCACACAAAGCACTTCACTAGCCTCTTCCGTAATTCTTTTGCCAAAGGTCCGCATAAAATACTTCTCTTCTTGTTAAAAGCTTCTTTTGCCATTGCTATCCTCTGCTTTACTTCTTGACAGCAGTTCATGTTACTACTGATAGTACAACCCAAGTATTTGAAGATCTCCACTTGCTCAATTGCCTTCCTTGGTTTACTTCCTCAATATATGAACCATGATAATTCATTATATTTTCATGTTAATTAATATGTTAATTTATGTAAATGCAGGTATGGTAGAGGTAATTGTATTATAATTATAGTAATTACGTCGCTTTATTAGAAGAACCACTGCCTTGGAATTATTCACTGGAAATTGCCCAAATTGTAAGAGAAGAGGCTGTCTTTTGAAACCAGTTTACATCATTACGATGGTAGTCAGCATTGTTGTTAATCACTTCAGCATCTTGAAATGCTTTTGTTACCCATTTCCCATCCCGCTGCTGCTCTTACACTTCGATTAAGTGTTTCAGAAAACAGCTTTAAATTCCACAATAACGTGACCAGAATGGCTCTGTAGTATGCACACATTAAGTTTCAAGACAAATTCTTCGATTTAATATAGGTTAATAAATATATTTAAATGAAAATTCAGATTGTTCATATATATATTTATTTATTTATTTAGTTATGTGTATTTTAAGTAGACATCAAAGTAAAGTATGAATAGATATACGTGTATCATGTAGAATATCCAAGGAGAATGAATTGAAAAAAGGAGATACGTTATCGGTGTTGCTGTTGAATTTCTCCCTTAAATATGTGGTTAGTGAAATGAATGACATTATCCATTCTTCGGTATAGGTCATTATGTTAATTGATCATACTGTACAATATATAATATACTATATAATATATTATACTATTATATAATATATCATCAGGGATGAAAAGGATATCCCTGAATAAAATACTAGTTATAATAAAAGTTTAGGAATTATTAATCAAGTTATGAACCATCCCTTGTACAAAAAAACACCAGATTACGTTTATATAACACTTTGGCTAGACCAGTGTTGACCTATGGTAGTGAAGCATGGACACTAAAAAGACAACATGAAAGCAGAATAACGGCTTGTGAAATGAGATTCATGCGCAGAACAGCGGGTTACACCAGATGGGATCGGAAAAGGAACACCGATATCTTAAAAGAATTGAAGACTACGCCAATTTTGGAATATATTAAACAGTACCAACTAAATTGGAAACACAATCTTGAAAGAATGAGTTCAAATCGGATCCCCAAAGCTGTTTATAATTATATACCAAGAGGACGAAGATCACTGGGCCATCCAATGAAACGCTGGAGGGAAAATGTTCTATAGGCTCGTAACAGGCCTTGGCCTAATACTTGGAAGGAAGGAAGGAAGAAGAAGATTATATAATATATAGTATTATATAATATCCGCAAAGAACTACAAATATTCAGTTTGATAGATAAAATAGAAGAATATAGGAGAAAATGGTATGAAAATGTCTGCAGAATGGATACCAACAGATTGCCTAGGAAAAGTCTGAACTATCAATCAAGAGGAGGAAAAAGAGATCGGAGACGCCCACGAAAGAGATGGCCACAGCAGCTATAATACTTGGAGCGGGAACGAACCAAAAATTTTCAATTCTTGCAACAAGAAGAAGATAATACAATTATATAATAATAATAATAATAATAATAATAATAATAATAATAATAATAATAATAATAATAATAATAATAATAATAATAATAAATAATAATAATACACATATACAAAGATGGAATTGAGTAGAATCCATGCTACAGAAATGAAATTCTTACTTGGAATGTAACATAAAACAAGGAGAGATAGAATAAGAAACGACAAAATTAGGGAGATATTAAATGTAGAAAAATTAACAACATACTCGTACATAGGAAAAAGATGTACTAAACATTTTTGGACATTTAAAAAGAGTTGAAAAAGAAAGAACCACAAAGTCTGTTAAATCTCAAGATACAAGGAAAACGAACACGAGGTAGACCACGAGAAAGATGGATTAACCTGGTGAAGAAAAGTTTACAAGAAATAGAATACGACTAGGAAGAATAAAAAGAAGGGAAAGCATGGGAAGATAGAGATGATTGGAGGTATATTTGGAATTTACCTTCCGAGATGAGGGCAATATAAGACGATTATTATTATTATTAAATAATACATAATAATTTATCTATCTATAATGGTGTAACAGCCCAATATTGGGCCTTCCTCTCCTTTGTTAGGAGTTAATATACCAATTTTATTTTGTTATGCTTATTTCCCATACATGTCATGAATGGTATGCGGTCAACATACCGACGCAATGAGACATCTAGTAGGCAACTACGGTATTACCAAGATTAAAAAATTATCAGTAAATTTTGCTTAGAAGCCTCTTTGTTCAGGCTTAAGGATATTTTAGGGAAATTTCAGACTCTGGACCCACGATTTAAGTCTCTCAAATCTTTGTTAATACTATTTTACCACCTCTTTATTGACAATATGGACGCTATTGTCTAGTTTTCCTAAAAGCCGTTTCCTTGCCAGTCTTTTATTCTCCATTCATGCCATATGTTCCGTCTATTGCAGTCTGTAAGGCTTAACTGTTCTTGTTGATCAGGTGAAGTTAATTTAGTAAATCTTCTCTCATTTCTTACAATCAAGTTTTTTGTTACGATTATATATTATTTTATATACATAACTAAATTTGAAATATTTGAAGATTGTATGAAGCATAGTTAAAAAAAATAAGTTTTTTTTAATATTTTGGGAGGTTTATAATATTATTAAATATTTTAAGTTTTCTTGAACATTCTGGTACATTATTTTAAATTTTTAAAGAACATCGAATATCTTTTTATTCAAGAATTCTATCCCCTTCAGAAACAATGATTTTGTTATTAATACCATATTTTCATAAAAAGTTATATATATATATATATTTATTTATTTATTTAGTTATTTATTTATCCGGAAATACTAATCCTTTCACAATATAACATTTGAATATAATATTGATACGTATACTGTTCGGTCGTCCAAAACGTGGTTAAAGCACATACTAAACGACGCGAATACGGTGTGAGTGCTTATTGTGGCGACATGATATTCGGAGAGTATTTAGGCCTTAAAGCCTTTGAAATGTATCTTACAAGTAAGGAAAAACTTTGAAAAACTCGCCCAAAGAACTAGTTCCGACTGTGAAACGAACCGGGGCCACTGAGTTGGAGACAAGCATGCTACTCCTAGATTTCATTGACTCCGTTATATTCGGTGGACATTATTTTAACATCAGAGAGTTAAATACCACCCTTAAAGATTGTTGTATATGGCTATGTTGAAGGTAATTAACATTAATTTTAATTTGTTTGCTCCTTTTTTACATAAAATTCACTAAATCTGAATGGAATAAGAACATATATTAGTCCTGTTAGACGAATATAAATGTATATATATATTATGACGTAGCCCATTGTCGAGCCATAGCCTCTCCTTTGTTAGGAGTTACTAGACCAAGTTAATTTTTAGTTACCTTATTTGCTCATAGATGTCTTGAATGGCAAGCGGTCAACACACCGATTCAATGAGACATCTAACAGGCAAGTAGGGTGTTAATAGAACTTTGAGGACGATAAATTTTGCTTGGATGCCTTTTTATTCAGGCTGAAGGACCCTTTACAAGCCCGAAAAACTTAGGACTCGGGACCCACAGCCTAAAGTCCCTCCCGGCGGAATTGCTCCTTGGATTTTTCCGTCCTAAAAAATCCATTGACCGCGGCTGGATTTGAGCCCGCGACCCACGAGACCAGATTGTTGTACATGACAATATTCGAGGTAGTTAAATTTAATTTTAATTTATTATTTCCCTTTTACATAAAATTCAAGAATGGAATAAGAACATATATTAATCTTGGTAGACGAATATAAATGTATCAAATTAATTTAGAAGTAGGCCTACTGATAAGTAAGCTATGAAATTGTATTACTGGTATTTCGGTATCTCCTTTATCACTAGTACGAAAATACTATTTAAAAGTGCTTGCTTTGTAGTGATACGTTGATTGGATTTACTCAGAAATGTGTGGGGTAATTAATAAGTCGTCAAATATAATTTAATGTAATGGTTCTTCTTGAAATGTATTATTAATGTATTCCCATGTAAAGTTAATTTGAAAATGCAGCGAAAATTGTGCTGCTACATATAAAATCATTTTGGTGTTTATTTGACGAAAATCCATTCTTATGTTAATTAAATAATAATAAAACTTAGTTTTATATAATTTTAATATTTATTAAAATATAAATTCGTAACAGCTGTTTCAGTACTTTGTACCTTCTTCAGATGAATTTTAAAGTTTTATTTTTATTTAATTAACATAAAAATGATTTTTTATCAAGTAAACGCCACATCAATTTATTATTTCTTGTCATATATGAAAGCCTTAACTCTAATTTAACACATTTGTTTTGAGGTGGTTTCTTAAGTGATTTTTTTGTAGCAGCACAATTTTTGTTGCATTTTCAAATTAACTTTTCATGGGAATACATTAATAATACATTTCAAATCATGATAAAATTCGTCTGAAGAAGGTACAAAGTAGTGAAACAGCTGTTAGGAATTTATCTAATATATAATAAATATGAAATTATTGTATTGTCACGGGTCCTTTACAATTATACAAAGTTTAAAGTCGATCCAATGATTTTAAGTGGGTGAAAATCGCGTTGAAAATATTACGTTACATAGGTAGATAGATAGATACAGGTCAAGCTAATATAAAGCGTGTAAAAATGAATGTTTGTTTGTTCGTACTTTATGCGTGGCCATACCATTGATCAAAATTGTAATGGGGCTTTTTGCAAAATGTTCAGGAGATTCCCGGGATGAACATAGGCTATAAGAGAGTTGTGATTCTTAACTTCTACACCCTTAAAAATAGCCCTTTATAGTGGAAAATGTTTTTAAAAAGTAGATGTTTGGACGCTTAAATGGCTTAAACCATAACAAATACACAACATTAATGTACACAGAATTGAATATCTCAAAAAGCTCTACAAAAGCGTATGTTTATCTCTTACAGATAACTGACAATAACCATTTTTGTCTTTAATTGATGCCAAAAAGATCGAGACAAGTACGTAGATTCCTGTGCAAGCATAGCGGCACATGGCGGGTATTCTTTTACCGATAACTCGACGAATTTTGTTTTTTTAGCTCATTTATGCCAAGAAGATCGAGATAAGTAGATTCTCGGGTAATCAACACGGGGAATCTTAAAATAATTACGATATACATTTATAATTATATTTAATTTTACTTATCCAACTAATCATAAGAAGTACATTAATTTTTGTCTTTCAGCTCACTTATGCCAAGAATATCGGGATGAGTAGATTCCCGGACAACGCCGCGTAAACAGCACTGGATATCTAAAATAATTACGAAATATATTTTTTCCCCTTCACTTATTTAACTAAACATAAAACACATTAATATTCGTATTTCAGCTCATTTATGTCAAGTAGATCGGGATAAGTAGATTCCCAGGCAACTCCGGGTAATCGACACGGGATATCTAAAAAGTATAAGTTTATTGCCTAATTATTTTTCCTTTCACTTATTCAACTAAACATAAAAGCACATTAATTTTAATTTATTTAGACTTAGCAGCGCAGGCCGGGTATTAGCTAGTATTTTAATAAATATGAAAATCATATAAAACTTCAAGTTTTATTTATATTTAATTAACATGACTAGAAATATTTTAATTGTCTTGATTTATAGAATATCTGAGATAAAATCCACTTTATAACCAGTACTTGAACATTAGAGATATATGAAAATTCGGGTTCTCTGCTATGTTAGACATCTTCTAATTTTATTATTTTTTTTAAGAAAAAGGACAGAATTCTTATATTTGTGGCCCCGTGCGTTCGATTGAACCCATTGTTTTGCGAGATGGCTAGGATACGATGACGCCTCTACTCGCCCGGGCTTTATATGTGACGTCAGATTGGCGCGTGCGCCCGGTCGGGCATTCTCGGAGGTGTAGTGGTTCCATGGCCGGGACCGCTGTGAGCTCAGTGCAAAGAGAATCCTGCTGCTTCACCATCTCAACTTGTGTTTCAAATAATGGCTCATCTTGTGTTACAAGAACACAGTGGTTTTTAGTGGAATAAAAATCAATAACTTCTATTTATTATTCTCTTATTGTTTCTCGTAGAAACAATATGTGAAACCTTTAGATTTTTTTTGTTATTTCTATGTCACATCTTTTATCTTGTCAACTGCCGGTGAATTAAGAACAACTTCATTGTCAGCTGGAAGGACGTTTAATTGTGCAAGTTTGCTCCTGTAAGTACTAGGTTTCAATTTTTTTGATTGTCATTGTGATACATTAAGAGTCACTATAATGCGTCAGCGATAGTTCTGTAAATTAAAAAAAAATACAAATAACTCGTAAAAAATTTAAATATTGGCTTTCAAACTTCCATTAAATTCCTTTATATGTTATTGGAATTAATTTACGAGTAAATTATTTGTAATTGAATTAACTCTAGGGAAATAAGTGTGTTGCATGAATAATGCTGAACCGTTCCCAGCATCCGGCACTGGAGCTGAACTTTTTAACTCAACAAATAGTACCTATTTCTATTGTGCAGCAATAGAGCATCGTCAAAAATTATTCTATAAAATATAACATTTAATATTGTGTATAATTATAAATAATAATATTTATAGTTAGTATTGATCTATCGTATTAACAATTATTAAATATGTGAATTTTTAACGCGGCGCCGTTCGTGAAATTCTAAATGGCTGTTCGTATATAAGAATACAAATAATTTTGAAAATTGGTAAATAGCATGTTAAAATATGTACATAAATATGTTTGAAAACTGACAAATTTTCGATTAAAAGGCATATATTGCATCCATCGCTTTAAATGTTTAATATATTGAATTCAATTACCGCTTTTGATGTAAAATATTTTAAAAATTAAATATATAATTATTTCTTTATTATTAAATAAGAGTTTATTTTATTTTGTAGGAAAATAATTATTTAACACGTCATTTTTTTATTTTACTTACATCAATTAAATTGATGATGAATTCAAGAAAGGTTACATGATTATTTCTCTTTTTTCTACTATTCTTCAGTAAATAAATAAATAAATAAATAAATAAATGTGTATCTCTTTTTTGATAAGGGTTGACACAATAAGCGAGTCTTAGTCATGCAATGTTCCAGTAACTATAGCATATTTTATATCATAAGTAGGGCTAGGTTTTTTATGTACTAAATGCAAGATTGCTACATAGTATAATGAGAAGTTAGAATTCTGACTGTCTTTTGTTTTGTTTTCGCACACAAACAGTTGAATAGTATAATGATAAGTTAGACTTCTGACTGTCTTTTGTTTTGGTTTTACACAAACAGTTGAATAATACATCCTATCTGCATTGCAATCTTATATTTTATTACATAAAAATCCTAGCCCTAGTGATAAGTTAATACCTTGCTAACAATATGAATTGGTTTCCAAGTCTAATTGTTCAAACAAAGCTCATGATTGTGTGATTTTTATTTTAATTGTCAATTGGGTAAAATTATGTGATATTATTTGAATATATCGATGTAATTAAAATATAGGCTTATAACGTGAAATTAAAATAGTAAAATAGAAATGTATAAAACGCCGATTCTTTCAGTTATATAGATGCGAAATATTATCTCTTACTTTACTATAAGAAAAAAATATTGAAAGTATTTGAGAGTGACGTACATTATTTTACTAGAGAGAGGCGTACAGATATACGATGGGAGGAAGCTTCATAAGAGTGAGATATATAATCTTTATGGGAAACTACATATATGTAATGAAATTAAGTCTATTGGATACAATGGTCAGTGCATCTGGCAGGGATGGGAAATGAAACATT